>CM065121.1:22965128-23610128 GCA_033026305.1 Cirrhinus molitorella | reverse complement strand
AAGTCCTAATTATTTGATTAGAAAAAAAGAATGTATACACTATGGTAATAGAAAAATATCAGATGAAAATTATATATATATATATATATATACACACACACACACACACACATTGTTATATTATGATTAATTAATTAATTAATTATTATTAATTAAAAGTACAAAAACAAGGCATAAATATATAGCCATAACATAATGATGTAATTACTTAAAAAATAAAATAAGCTAAAAGTAAAAATCTTTAACATTAACATTAAAGAATAATAAATAAACAATGTGTAAAATATTATTCAAATAAATTATAACAGCAAGTAAAAAAAAAAGCATTTGAATTATTTGTCCATATTTTAGTCAAATTGTTCATATATATATATATATATATATATATATATATATATATAAATGCAATATATAGCCATAATATAATAATGTAAGATTTACTAAAATAAATAAATGAATAAATAAAATGCATTAAAAATAATTAATAAATAATGTGTGAATTATTATTATTATAGTAAATTCTAAAATGTGCTATAGTAAATATATAAAATACATATTTTTGTCTAATTGTTCAAATATATTAAATATAAAATACAAACACACATTTGCAGAAATGTATATTATTTGAAAAATACAAAAACAAGGAATATAACTCTCTCTTTCTCTCTCTCTCTCTCTCTCTCTATATATATATATAAATGCAGCATATAGCCATAATATAAAAAAAGAAAAATTACAAAAAAATATAATAAATAAATAATAATATAATATAAACTTTTTAAAAAACATTAATAAAATATTATGAATATTAATAAAATAATAAACATTTTAATTATAAACATACATACTTTTTTATTACATTATTATATTATAGCAATTGCATTTAGTTTCAAAAATGTATATTATGAATATTGTGCATGTGTGTAATGCCATAAACATAAATTCCTATAATTACATACATATAAGTAATTATCCTATAATCCATAAATTGATATATTTACATTTAAAATTACAAAAAAAAAGAGAAAAAGAGTATGAAATATATTTATATAGTATAAATTCAATTACAATTTATTTGTATCTGATCATTATCACACTTGTAGATAAAATAATAATAATAATAATAATAATAATAATAATAAACAATAAAATATCTTCTAATAAAGCTAAATTTGCCATTTTGGTATGTTATACTCCAATATTACTAATATAACTGTAATGTAAATGTGTAGAAAATGTATTTTTTGTTGACCTTTATTTATATATATATATATATATATATAATATTACTTAATCCAAATGCATGAGAAGCGTACTCCATGTCAGCAATTAAATGCATCACTGATATATAAATATTTTGAAAAGCGACTCTCAATAGGGTTTAAAATGAATGAAATGCCTGGATGTAAATATACATTGAGCGATCAGCTGTTCTTTTGGGCCTCAATAGAGCAGATGATGCAGTTACTAATGGCGTTGCGTTAGTACTCCCACAGACGAGTACAGACAGACGCATAAAGCCACTCTGGAGGGCGACTGCATCTCCCAGCTAAATAATACAGGAGCACCCGGCCTACCTGGACCCATTTCCCAACAGAGCCAATCAAGAGTCATTTCCTGTTGTCTGTCAGCGTGTCACACAAAAGCCATAAATATTGACAGGCGTCGCCAATAAAGACAGCCATAAATCGCAGAATTGAGGGGAAAATACGGCACGGGGGCAAATAAAATCGAATAAAAAAACAGCGATCAGTCTAAACGCGAGACGCGGCGTGTGAATATGTGTGTGCGCGCGAGGCGTGCAGATGCAGGAGCGCGATCGATTCGGGCTCGACGTGGCGTGCACAACTCATTGTGGATTTGGAGAGCATTATTTTCTCACTGAGTCGTGGAAAGGGGGGTTGGGGTAAAGTAGCGTAGTGTGTGGTACTTCAGAGAGCCTTCCCTCCCATGACTGCATGTATATTAGGAGTCTAATGTTCAGCTGAATAATTGATCAGGGCTGCTGTGTTTTTTTGATAATTAGTTGATAGCTTCTTAGCTTTAAGCCCTCCGATCCGCTGGACGAGACTTGTTTTTTGTACACTTTTGTTTGAAACAACTGCTCAGATGGACTCGATAAATGGCCTAAGGTTTGGATAGGTTTTGTTTTCCTTCGTTCTCATAACCTAATTTCATTTTTTCCTTCTCTCCCGGATTGTGATGTTGCTCAAGAGACTTATTAGAGTTTTGCAAAGCACGCAGAGTGAGAAAAAGGTTACCGTTTTATTGAATATCACTTCGTTAATGAAAGGCTGCCACTTCAATGAATTAAATTAATTACCCTTTAATCAGAGCATCTACAAGTAACTGAAAACCCTTCAGGAAAGTGCATAAGAACATATACGGTGTATGCACTTTGCAGTGCTTTATTAATTACTATAGTTTTCTAGCCAAGTATGTGGCAATATAGCTTTATATTGATGAAGAACAGACTCTAAGAACCTGTTTCAGTTTCATTCGGAAAAGATACACAGTAAGTGTCCTTGAAGTAGAATATGACTGCTGGCAGCTGAACACAGCACAGCAGGTGTGGATTTCTTCTTTTTTCCTTTATATATTTTTTGAAATCCCAGCAATAGTCGAGCCATTTATACCTATACACCTGATCTGTTTCAGTACTGAAATTGAATATAAAATTGTCAGCTTGTGCCGTTTACTAGTAGAGGTAGTAACAGACTGATATATACTGTCATCTAGAATTACTAAATAAATGAAAATAAATGTACAAATATTTGTAAAATAATAATAATAAAAAATGATGTTTAAAATTTTACTTTTTCACTGTAGAATTGTCAACTTAGACCAATATATACTTGGTTCTAAAGTAAATAAAATATATATTAAAAAAATTGATTAATTATCAATATTATATAGATAGATTTATATTTTAGTGTTTCTTTTAAGTAAATATGTCAAAATTGTATTTGTTCTGTGAAATGAGGCACTTAGCTGCGATATTCCATAATGAAAGCATTTATCAGCAAGTGGTCATAAATGTTGTGCTTACGGCTATTGCTCTATATTATAACTATTTTGAATTCATATAATAGGTTTTCACAAAAATAGTTTGTATCTAAGCATTTTGAACACGTTTTATTAACGTCACAGCTGTTTCAAAAACACGTATTTTAAATATTTAATTTCCCTCATGTCGCCCTTGTGATTTTCTTTCTTCAGGTCTTCTGAACACGAAATGAGGCATTTTTAAGATTCTTAGCTGCGATTTTTCATAATGAAAGCATTTTTTGGCCATTCACCAAAAAATGTGGTCCATACGGCTATTGCTCTATATTACAACTGTAATAGTAATAGTTATTAATAATAGTTTTTCTTGTGGGTAACACGTCAAAATTAAACTGTGATTCACTAAACCAAACTCCACCTCCACTTTAACTTATGAGAAACAAGAATTATGGTGTTTATTAGGAAACTTTAGGACTGTCAAATCACTTTTATGCCCTTGTTGGAAGTTTGTGGCCTTTGGTGTTGATATTCATTCATTGTATGGAAAAGAGCTGCCTTTCAAAGCATCTCTTTTTGCGTTCCTTAAAATGAAAAAATTTAGGTGAACTTAATCTTCTAAAAACCCTTGTGATTTCCTTTCTTCCATTAAACACAAAATGAGACATTTTCAACAATCTTAGCTGCAAAATATTAGGGTGAGTAAATTATGCTAAAATTAAATTTTTTAGGTGAACTTTATCTTTAAAACGCACAAGTTACTGGAATATGGTCAGCCATTTGTCCCGAGTCGTCCTTGTGATTTTCTTTTTTTCACTGAACACAGAATGAGACATTTTCAACATAAGTGAAAGCATTTTAGGCCATTCGCCATCAATGTGGTCAGCTATTATAGAATAGATTTTCTTGTGGGAAACACATTCTTGCCCTCCATCTCAACTTAAGAGACGCAGAAGAATCATGGGGTTTATTAGTAAATCTTAGGATTATTAAAGCACTTTTGGAACTTTTTTAAAGAACTTTATGGCCCTTGGTGTCAGTATTCTTTCATTGTATGGAAAAGAGCTATTCTTCAAAACATCTCATACAGGTTTGAAACAGCATCAGGGTGCGTAAATTATGATAAAATTACAATTTTTAGGTAAACTGTATCATTAAAACACACAAGGTACTGGAATACGGCTAGCCATTTGTCCCGAGTCGCCTTTGTGATTTTCTTTTTCCCCGAGATCGGCTGAATGGATTTGAAAACAGTAAACTCATCTGTTTAACTCTAGGGGAGTTGGAAAATGTGCCCCTTTTTTCCAAAAAAGTGGAGTGTTCCTTTAAGAGAAACACAAGAATTGTGTCATTTACTAGGAAATTTTAGGACTACCCTAGCCATTTTATGGCCTTTTTATATATAACGGCATGTTATCGGCCATTGAAAAACCCACGTGAGCACTAATTAGAAGAGGCATTTATAGTCTCATTCATCTCTGTGATGTCCTGAGATGTTTGACATGTCCCACTAAACTCTGCTGAATGCCGACGTGTGTTGTTTTTATTGTGGGATGACATGATGAGGGGCTGCCAAGGGGCTCCGATCAAACTCTGGGTGTTTCACAGGTCAAGAGTCACACTTGGGAGAGTGTTAATGCAGTCACCGTGGGAACTGATCAATCTCTATTCCCCGTCTCGATCGATCAAACGCCCCTCCTCCAGCCCAAGCATCAGCCAGCCACTCCATTGCGTCGCTCGGTGTCCGCTTGCTAGCCTTGGACGAGTCCCAGACCTGCTCACCTGCACACTAACACATGAATTATTGGCATCTGTTTATCCCCCGCCTCACAGAGAAAGAATACCATGAGGTCTTCACAGATTTAGCTACTACAAGGAATGCAAATGTTTTCCCGAAGATATTTTATGACATCTCAATTTACATTGCTGTCAGGCATACGGTGAAAGCCTACATAATCTATGTGTACCATGGACACAACATCACTGGGACAAGATTACAGAATGGATAGTTTGCATTGCTGAGAGTCGGTTTCTGCATCCAGCTTATCTTAGACTGCTGGAACAGACCACATGCGAAGTATTCCAAACATTTTGAGCACAGTTTCAAAAACGCTTGTTCCGGATTTAAATATTTAATTTACCCTCCCTCGTGTCCAAGCACTTATGATTTTCTTTCTTCTGTTGAACACAAATATATGCTCTATATTATAACTCTTTTAAAGCCATATAATAGCTTTTCTTATGGGAAGCACATTGAAAATAAATTGAGATTCACTAAAAATATTGTCCTCCACCTTAACTTTAAAGAAACACAAGAATTGTGTGGTTTATTAAGAAATTTTAGGG
The DNA here is from genome assembly GCA_033026305.1 of Cirrhinus molitorella. NCBI lineage: Eukaryota > Metazoa > Chordata > Actinopteri > Cypriniformes > Cyprinidae > Cirrhinus > Cirrhinus molitorella. The sequence continues at coordinate 23,604,779 of CM065121.1, read as the reverse complement.
CTTTTAAAACACGTTTATTGGAACTTTGTGGCCCTTGGTGTTGATATTCTTTCATTGTTTGGTTTGGAACAACATTAGGGTGAGTAAACTATGATATAATTCTTATTTTAGGTAAACTGTATCTTCAAAACGCATCAGTTACTGGAATACGATCAGCCATTTGTCCTGATTATAGATCATTAGTACACATTAGTGTACATTAGTTCATATTACAACTCCTGCAACACTCTTTCACTAGGCTCAATCCCATATGAAGCAACGTCGGACTCTAAAATAAGTCCGGAGAGAGAGTGAGATGCCAGACATCTCCCTCAGAGGAGCACGGGTATGAAGCAATGTGGTCGCAGCGGCTGGTGGCCACCTGCTCAAAGTCCCAGCGTGCTTATCAGACCCCCTGGCAGCAAGAGAGCAAGAGAGCAAACAGAGGCCCTGCCATGACAAACAAGCTGGGAGATTTCCACAAGATCAGTGAAAAGCGAGGCCAAATAAACCAGGCCCTCCTGTCTCGAGCATCCAAAGCATGTCAGACCAGCTCCCATGGGATAGCTAAAGAGGAAGCCAGAATGTGACACATCAGTAGAAATTGTTAGCACTTCCTCTGGGGATTCGGGGACACTTAGATTATCTCCCATGAGTGTAACTGTACATTTATAGGTTTGCAAAAACTATTAGTGTTGACAAAGAGATTGACGGGACTAAACGTAGGCATGCAACTTTTGTTACCATTATGATGAATGATACCTTCACTTCCTGATAATGTACTCACCCTCATGTCATCCAAGATGTTCATGTCTTTCTTTTTTCAGTCTAAAAGAAATTAAGATTCCAGGATTTTTCTCCATATAGTGGACTTTAATGCAAATAAATGGGTTAAATGTCCAAACTGCAATTTCAAAGCAGCTTCAAAGGGCTCTACATAATCCCAGCCGAGGAATAGGTGTCTTATCTAGCGAAATTGGCCATTTTCTAAAAAAAATAAATTATTAAAAATGTATATACTTTTTAACCACAAATGCTCATCTTGCACTAGCTCAACTTCACGCATTATTTAGTCACGTTGGAAAGGTCAAGCGAGTTAAGTCAACTGTCTTTTACCAAAAAAGGTAACTCAACGATGTCTGACAATTTTGAAGTTGGGAGGAGAAAATGAGATGAAGTTTTCCTACCCTACCTTTTTGACCGGAGAACACAGACGAAGAACTAACCATGTGTGAACTTTCTAAAGTGATTACATAAAACGTCATAGATGCGTATCGCAGAGCTACAAAAAAAAAAAAAAGTTAAGTCAACTTAAAATAATTTGTTACCTGGCTGCCTTATAATTTTAAGTTCAGTCAACTTGAAATGTTACGTTTTACTAAGTGAGAACTTAGATATTTGAGTTGATTCAACTTACAATTTTAAGGCAGCCGAGTAACAAACACAGCTGTTAAGTTTAACAATTTTTTTTTTTAGTTTAGTCAACTCCAAGATCTAAGTTGTCACTTAGTACAACTTAACATTTCAACTTGAATAAACTTATATGAGTTGACTGAGCTTAAAATTTTAAGGCAGCAGGGAAACAAATTATTTTAATTTGACTCAACAAACTTTTTTGTTGTTGTTTTTACAGTGTAGTGCAAGACGATCACTTGCAGTGAAAAAGTCTCTTTTTTTTAGAAAATTACAGATTGTTTTGGCTGGGATCATGTAGAGCCCTTTGAAACTGCATTGAAACAACAATGTGGACCTTCAACCCAATGATCCCCATTGAAGTCCAATATATGAAGAACAATCTTGCAATGTTTTCCTCAAAAACCTTAATTTCTTTGCGAACTGACGAAATAAATCTTTGATGACATGGGAGTAAGTAAATTAACAGAAAACTTTTATTCTGGATGTGAGCTAATCCTTCGAACTCTTCAGGCTGTTGTGGAGAGATTTATATAGTAATACGCTGTAAAAAAAATAAATAAATAAATTGTTGAGTCAACTTAAAATAATTTGTTTCCCTGGTGCCTTAAAATTTTAAGTTCAGTCAGCTCAAATAAGTTTATTCAAGTTGAAATGTTAAGTTGTACTAAGTGACAACTTAGATATTCAAGTTGACTGAACAAAAAAATTGTTTGTTAAACTTAACAGCTGTGTTTGTTACTCGGCTGCCTTAAAATTGTAAGTTGAATTAACTCAAATATCTAAGTTGTCACTTAGTAAAACGTAACATTTCAAGTTGACTGAACTTAAAATTATAAGGCAGCCAGATAACAGTTTAAGTTGACTCAACAAATTGCTTTTTACAGTGTAGTAATATTACACTTGTTTAGCTGTGGTCACAATGCCACATTTTGTGGGCAAAAACGTCCATTGCCCACTGTAAGCCGCGTTGTCGCTCCCACTTTCAAACCAAGCAGCTTTCTGTTGGTCAGCACGGTGAATTTGCATAACCAACTTGGATTTCGGACATGAAATTTAGTTGAGCAATGGTAAATGTGACCAGCTTTCGCTAAAGTTAAACGAAAATTAAACGGAGGAAAAAAGCCAGAACCTAAGTTATTGCTATTTTGGCTTGGGCCAGTATTGCACCAACCTATTCATGTATTTTTTTTCTCTTATATAAACTGTATTAAAATCACCAGCAGAAGGCAAACATCCAACATCAAATGCTATTTGTCAGCCTGGCAAAAAGGAATTGCGCATAGCAGTGTATGAACAGATGTCCACAGAAGACGACTCAAAGCTCACCGCCTGACGGCACCCTTGAAGTGCACTTCAAACCTCACCTGTAGTTTCGCCGACCAGCAACGCTGATCCACATCCAAGAGGTCAAAAGATTTCGGATGGGATTTATTTTCTTTTTTACCCCCTTGTATCTTTTTTTTCTCCTTTCCTCGCGTTTATGCAAATGTGATTGTGGACCGCACACTCTCACAGCCTGCCTTTAGTTGTAAATAAATCATTCGTCTCATTCTGTTCATTAATGGGCACTCAAGGAGATTCTATTAATCTGTTCATTAGGGCACTTCAAAAACAACAAAAAATACTTATTAAAAGCAGTTCCAGCTGCGTAAGCTCGTTACTCGCGCCTTAACAATGCTCGTGGCACTCTACCAAAACCGTGTGGGATAAAAAAAAAAGCTTGTATTTGGCAATTTGGAGTCTATTCTATTATCACCGGTCAACCCTTTCAGGCAATGATGAATAAATATCACTTTTGGATATGCAACGAGACATATTTGCACATCATTTACATTAGAAATGGAAAAAAAAAAAAGTAAATAATCATGGTACATTCATTTGGCAATTTTCTTAATGCCATTCAGGTTGCCGTTGAGGCAGACGGGGTCTTAGGGTCTTCTTTAGGAGCAGGACGGGGGCTCAGCAATTGATCGCTACATTGATCTAGCAATGCCTGAATGACCGTAAAGGAATTAAATTGGTTTCTTGGAGGATATGCATTTTTTATCATAAGAGAAAAAGTAAAAGCTCTGATTTTGAACATTTGGAAGCGCAGCATGTGAATAAACGCAAAAATCTGAGTTGAAGTTTTTGCACACCTTATATATCTGAGGGATGCAAGAAGAATTTGTATAGTGTGAGATTTCAGTGCAGGTCAACCGATTTGATGTTTATACGCTTGTGATTTGGTCAAACAAAAGCTCAGATTGCTAATTTAATGCCTCTAGACTGAAATCAATAAGCGTGTTTTTTATTTGGCTGACCTCCAGGTATTTTTCCAGCACCTTACACCACCGGCTCATCTAGATAAACATTAACACCCGATTGCCATCTTATTTTTAGCTTGTCATGATTATACAGCTGAATTTACAATCTTTGAGTCTGCCTAGGTTTATTCCTGTAATCCATGCTGGGGAAAAAAATGATCACATTAACTGTATGCGTATATTGCTGGGTGATATATTCATATTATGATTTTAATACACATGAGCAAAATATATTTCTGTGTAAACTGTTTATAAAGAATTAAATAAAAAAAGTTGTTCTTTTTGTGTTTCATGAAAGATAAACCCAAAATTATCAAAATGATAAACCCAAATGTCAAATCATATACCTAAAATTATCAGAATGATAAACCCACAATTTGTCAAAACTGTAAACCCAATTGTTGAATGATAAACTGAATATTTTCAAAATTATAAAACCAAAATTGTAAAAATTATAAACCTTAAAGTTTCAAATGATAAACCTACAATTCGTCAAAATGATTAGCCCAGTTGTCTAATGATAAACCCAAAATTGTCAAAATGATAGCCCAAAAATGATCAAAATTATAAACCTAATTGTTGAATGATAAACCTAAAATTGTCAAAATTAACAACCCAAAATAGTAAAAATGATAAACTCACAATCCAGGTGTCAAATTACAAACCCAAAACTGTCAAAATGATAAACCCAATTGTTGACTGATTAACCTAAAATTGTCAAAATTATAAACCTAACTGTTGAATGATAAACCTAAATTTGTCAAAATGAACAACTTAAAATTATCAAAATGATAAACCCAGTTATCAAATGATAAACCTAAAAAAGACAGTTGTCAAAATTATAATCAATTATAATCATTTAACAATTATCAGTTGTTAAATGAGAAACCTAAAATGATCAAAATGATTTGTCAAAATAATAAACCTAATTGTCGAAGTGTGTGTCAAAATTGTCTTGTAATTGATATATACTGTAAACAATTATGCTATTTTCTTTGCAAATTGTTTGTAAAATCATTCCTTCATAAATTTGGCAAATTCAATTCAGGAATAGTTTCAATATTACTTAAAAATAGAAAAAGTTTCATAAAAACACAGTTTCATAAAAACTGTGCTAATAGTATAAAAAAAATAGCAAAAGATCTTCACCATCAATTTACACTATTAATTTCCAATAAACTAAAACATTTGTACATATTTGAATGTCAGCTGTGTAAATCATACCTTGTGTAAATTGTAAAAAAAAAAAAACTTTCTTAAACCATTACATGCAGATTTAGTTTTAAGAATAGTAAAAAAGTAATTTGGTTTTGTGCAGAAATTCATTCCGCTTGTTTTTCATGAAAGAGGCCCAGTAAACACCAACTTTTGTAGGTATTCGAGATTGTTAATAAAAAAAATACATTTTTATACTCAATCCCATAAAAAAATACATAACTATATAGCAAAAATACCTTTCCAAACAATTTACATAGAAAAATGCAAATGCTGATCACATTTGAAGGCCACTTCTTCTCAAACCTACAAAGTCGCTACCTCCAGCTCCAGGACAAAGCTTGCCTGTCATAAGTGCACTTCAGAGCCGAGTTACACATAGCTGTGACAGTGCAAAGGGAAGTGAGCTGACATGGAAACAGCGGTGTCAGACGCACTTTAAAAGGTCAGAGATGCCTTCTCTGCCCATCTGACGTGTTGCTGGCAGCGGCCCCGGTCTGCTGTGTCTTCCCCTGCTTTGACTCATGGCACCCTCGTCCCTGTTTGATGACCCAAAAGCGCCAGGCATCAGAGGCTCATGTGGGGGCAAGGCCTTTGATAAGAATGCCTGTCAAAAAAAAAAAAAAAAAAGACCAAATGACAGGTTTCTTTGTAGAACGAGCATGTTTGACTGAAACATGAGATGTTTGAACAATGCCAAATGCATATATTTGCTTCTCGCAGCTTCTAGTATTTCAAACCTGGAGAATCTATGAAATTAGGCCATACGTTATCGATTATACAGTAAGAGAGTTGATATAAGTGATGCAATGATACCAAACAAGAAGAGATTTGATTGGCTTTCTGAGGCTTTACCTTTGCTGGATTTGGAAATCCATTCTTTCAATTGATTTGGTAGCATTTGTTATGACTATGAGAGCAGCACAAACAAGAATCGCAAGCAGTCAAAACAATCCCGACCAGATATCGATGGAGCCTCCCAAGGTAGCAAGAGGCATTTCATTCACGTTATCTTTGCCTTGAGAAACCACAAGTATTATTTTCACCACTCGCTATTCTCACAGGGTTTCATAATCATTACATTTCTGTATTTTCATGACCCTTTTGTGAACTTTTCTCATGGGTGAATTGAGACTTAAAACCGTTTTGTGTTTAGTTCTTCAACTGTGCGCAGAGAAATAGCCAGACGGGGACTCATTTTCACTACTTTTCCTCATTCCTGCCGACATCAGACTCAAAGAGCTCTTTTTTCGCGTTTAATAATTGACCAAGGGAGCCGTGAGAACCCAGGAGGGTGACAATGAACGCGTTGTTGGAGCTGTTCAACTTTTGTGCGAGAGTGTTTCGACGTACGTGCTCCTAAGCGCGCCGCGCTAAACACGCTACTTAATCACGAGGGATAAATGAAGCCATATCACTTGACAAACAGATTAATTAACAGCAGTGGAAAACACTGACATTTGGCGAAGTTCACACGAGAACGACCTCTTGTGACCTAAAGGCCAATATTGATTTCCTACTGGCTGTCCGAGCTACTAACACAGAGACACAAGTGTCGAAGGTTGAAATAACACAACTTCTGCGACTGAAAAATCAAAAAGAAACTGCATTTGTAACCTATTTCTACTCCGTAATGTGGCACATTTGGCATATTAAATGAGAAACAAAAACATACGACAGAACTTGATATTAACCATTTGAGATTGCTGGTTTGTAGCTCAAGGAACAACGCGATTTAATGTTTGAAATGACTCAAAACATACTAATTTAGTTAATCAAGGTTAATTCAAAACTTTTAAACATTCTGAACATGTCCACCTACTAGAAAAAGTATACATTTCTTACATGTTTGTTGGTGTCTCCTCAGGTTGACGACCAAATGAAGCTTCTCCAGAACTGCTGGAGTGAACTCCTCATCCTGGACCACGTTTTCCGGCAGGTGATGCACGCCAAAGAGGGCTCCATCCTCCTCGTCACGGGGCAACAGGTGAGCGTCCGCTTCAGTCTCCTCCATTCCTCCCAGTAGATCTCATCAGGCCTTTTTGCCAGTGTGGATCAACATCCTTTAAAGTGCTATCGACTGCCCCGGCCACTCCATTAAAAATAGATTACGCTTAGGTATAAACTAATGTGGCCAGAATAATCAATTGTACACTTCTTATCAAGTGCGTGGTGAACGAATAAATAAAATGGTTGGTTAAGCATGCACGAGTCATCGCGGCAAAGAAGGGATGAGAGACACAGAGAGAGACGGACAGGGAGGGAAAGCAGAAGATATGTATGATTTACCTCAGTCGTCTCTGAGGAACATCGCTGGACGGACGCCTCAGGCTCAGCTGAAGTTTTTCTGCACACGAGGACCTTTAATTCTGTCTTCGGCTCCAGCACATGCACACACACTTCCAGAAGATGTTTAAACTGCTTATAAATAAATATGCTTCTGTCCGCCTGTCAGTAGGGCTTGAGTTTAATTTTTAATTCTATGTTTTCCCTCCTCCCTCTCCTGCTCAACAAAGTGATCTCCAACTGTAGTGACAGCTCAAACACAGGGACTCGTGAGCAGCAGAACTTTTCCAGAGTTCACAGCTTATCGGAGGATGGCGTATTGAAACAGAAGTGAATTGCAGGCGATAAATGATATGATAAAAATGACAGAGATACAGATAGGTCATCTTAAGGATAAGAGCAAAGTTCAGGAAATATAGATTGGTGACTTTTTGTGGCCGTGGCCTAACACACGCTTTCGTGAATAATACAGCGAGCGATGCAATCCCACTCAGTTCGAATCCCACTCCTAACTTGTGATTTTCACCAAGTCAACTATAGGGCAGAGAAAACACACATTTAACATCTTTGATGTTTTAAAAACATCTCAATAGTTTCTTCTTAGATAATAATGAGATTAAAAGGTGAATAAACTCAGATGCTCTGGTAAATTATTCAGCCATCAACATGGGTTTGAATCCATCTCCCGACACGATTTCCACCAAGTAAATGAAAATTAGACATCTTTAATATCTCAAAAAAACATCTCAGATGTTTCTTCTAGATTGTTATGAGATTAAATGATGAACAAACTCACATTCTCTGGTAAATTATACAGCCATGAACGTGCGTTCGAATCCGGATCCTGACATGTTTTCCACCAAGTTAACTAAAGGACAGAGAAAACACAAATTAAACATGTTTTAAAAACATCTCAATAGTTTTTTCTTAGACAATAATGAGATTAAATGATGAACAAACTCACATTCTCTGGTAAAATAAACAGCCATCAGCACAAGTTCGAAATTGGCTCCTGATGCATTTTCCTCAAAGTCAACTAAAGGACAGAGAAAACGCAAATTAGACATCTTTAATGTCTCAAAATCATCTTAGTTGTTTCTTCTAGATCATAATGAGATTAAATGATGAACAAATTTACATTCTCTGGAAAATTATACCGTCATCAACGCAAGCTCGAATCCGACTCCTGACACAGTTTTCACCAAGTCAACTAAAGGAAAGAAACAACAGAAATTAGACAACTTTAATGTCTCAAAAATATCTCAGTGGTTTCTTCTAAACAATAATGAGATAGCTCTGGTAAATTATACAGCCATCAACAAAACTTTGAATCCGGCTCCTGCCGCAATTTCCACAAAGTCAATAAAAGAACCGAGAAAACACAAATAAACATCTTTAAGATGTCGAAACCTCTCAGTTGTTTCTTCTACATTGTTATGAGATTAAATGATGAACAAATTTACATGTTTTAAGAAATTATACCGCCATCAATGCGGGTTTGAATCCCGCTCCTGACGCTTTTTCCACCAAGTCAACTAAAGGAAAGCAAAAACACAAATTAGACAAAATTGATGTCTCATAAACATCTCAGTTGTTTCTTTTAGACCGTTATGAGATTAAACAGTGAACAAACTCACATTCTCTGGTAAATTATACAGCCATCAACACGAGTACGAATCCGGCTCCTGACATGACTTTCACCAAGTAAACTAAATGAAAGAGAAAACACAAATAAGACATCTTTAATATCTCAAAAACATCTCAATTGTTTCTTCTAGACCAATATAAGATTAATTGATGGACAAACTCACATTCTCTTAAATTATACAGCCATCAATGGGAGTTCAAATCCAGCTCCCGACGCAGTTTCTATTGAGTCTACTAAAGGAATAAGAAAACACAAATTAGACATTTTTAATATCTTAAAAACATCTCAATTGTTTCTTCTAGACCGTTATGAGATTAAATGATTGAACAAACTCACAATCTCTGGTAAATTATACAGCCATCAACGCTGGTTCGAATCCAGCTCCACCAAGTCTACTGAAGGAAAGAGAAAACACAAATGATCTCAAATATCTTTAATCTTTGATGTCTCAAAAACATCTCAGTTGATTTTTCTAGACCATAATGAGATTAGATGGTGAAAAAACTGAGACTTTAAATGCTTCTCCTGACAAAAAGACCCTTGTAATCTCATGTAGAATCTCAACTATGTCTCACATTGATATGAAAGTTTTCAATAAAAAAATCTTAATATGAACTCAAGTATTTCTCATCAAATTCCCCAAAGATTAAATAATAGTATCTATATGCTCCCTAAATTAATTTTAAAGCTCCATACTTTTCTGTATGTTAACATTTTTATCTCCTACAAGGAGTATTACGAGAAACACTTGAGACAAAGTTGTTTTCTCAGTATTCTTCAAGCATTTCTAATTAAATTCTCTAATGAAAAATAAATATTTTTTTTAGGTCTATATTTTTTCTACAACTGAGAACTCCACTTTCAGTTTTTGGTATCGTCCCGACTCCATTTGAGGTCAAAATTTGATTTGTTTGGCTAGTGTGAACATGGTTTCTAGCCTCCTGAGCCATGAAAGAGCAACCTCTGAGCAATACAATCTGAGAACGTTTGTTAGATATCACATCTGGAGATCTGTGAGAGCTCACAGCACTCGCTGTCTTTGATTTGTCTGGATCACGAGTGCTCCATGTAGCGTGCCTCTATGTTTGATTAGCGAGGTCTGGCGGAGGGTTGGGGGCGGGGTGGAGGAGGGCCAGACCTTGTTTGCATATTTTGCCTAATGAACAGCTGGTGCTGAAAAAAAGCCTTTGGGGAGAGAGAAGGCAAAGACTCAAACAGTTCATTACGTCCTATTATTCCAGAGCAGACTACTGACAGCCCGGCCACACAACACACTCGTGCATGAACACGGCCTTATGCATAACAAACAAACGCTCTGCCAGTTGTTAAACCAATATTGTAATTCAGAGTAATATAACTACAGCCCATATATATATATATATATATATATATATACATACATAATTAGATTGAAATGAAATATATTTAGAGTTTTTTATTTAAATACGTTACAATTTAGTTCCTCCACAACACAGTGACTGTCAACTGAACTGGCCACCGTCTCTCATCTTGTTTGAGGACGTGTCATTGTTTCTCCCTAGTGTTGGTATGGCAGCAAAGCACTGTGGGGGATCAGTCCTAAAGTGCCGCGACACATGACACTACATGGGCGGCTTTCCAATATGTCACAGACCTACATCTCCCCCTCCACCCCTTCTTTTGCTCTTCTGTCTGTCTGTCTCTCACTCTGAAGGTCCCAGGCCTTTGAAAGAATCCAAATCATCATAATCATATTCATACAGGGCATAGAATTTTGTCAAGATCAAGAATTCACTGATATTTGCCCTGTCAGAATGAATTATGCAATATTGCTACAAATGATTTGCCAAGTGTTCAGTTGAGTCAACTCTCATTATGGAACAAATATGTTACGAATCACATATTTACTGACAATTTCTTAGGAGTTTTTTTTGTTTTGTTTTTTGCAATCCCACTACTTTAACTGGTTACTAATGCTTGGGGCACATGGTCAGTTTTTAAAATCCCAGTTAATTGACAACTTCAGCAGCTTCATATGGGCCTCCAAGAGATCCACGAATACAGCCGGTGAGAAAAGCGCAATCCTCCAGCCAGGATTTTAAAAAATTCCACTCATCATATTTACACAATAAATAAATTCCAATCCGCCCGCGTTTTTAATTGCAAATCCAGCTCAGAGGGAGCTCTCCTTACGCTTAGGAGGCCCGTAGTCTACCTTCTTCCAGAAACCCTGGCGCAGTCAATTATGGTAATGAATTGTCAATAAATATAAAAATTTAATATGGCCTGCTTACAGTGAGTGGCAGCTAAGGACTTGCCTCCAAGACAAATTTGCTGCTGCTGCAGATATTAAGTGCACCTGAAAGGGGAGGAGAGGGCCACGGGGGTCCCGCGCAGGGTTCGGCACCGGTAGCCTGGGGGACCTCCAGGGGCCCCCGCTCACTCGCGCCTCTCCAACCCCCACCGCCCTCGTCTGGCGCGGGGCGCTGGGGTCCGAGGGTCTGGGCACCAGGGATGGAGAAACGTGCAGCTCTTCCCCGTTCGGTTTGATGCTGATTATCATTCAGACCTCGGCCCAGCGCACTGTCCCTGCTGTGCGGAGAGGAGCCTGGGAAGGAGAGAAAGGGAGAGAGGCGTATGAAACGTAGAGCTGCCAGAGCTGGTTACATGCTTACTTCAGACGGCGTTGAAAAACTCGAAAGGTGGTGCCAAGTGCCGTCTGGCTGATTGAACTTTTAAAGTAAAAGGACTCTGATTCAAGAAATAGAATTTTCGATGAACAACGAAGAAGGCATAAACTTTCCTCTTTTTGTCATAAAATATGCACAGTGAGTCTCCAAACGAATATGAGCACATCTTGAAAATCAAAAAGTTCCAAACACGTAAAGAAAGTAACTCACTAATTACCTCAGATTGGCTTAACCAATGGTACACGCTTGACCAACCAATGGAAGACATAAATAGTGTTCTGAAACCTTTGATCTTCTTTTTTTGGGGGGGAAATTCCACTTATAGTAGTACCTCTCTATACCTGAGATGTTTCAAACCTTTAGAGATCTGGCATGTTCCTTGTGGTAATACCTTTATTGTTTGTGTGTGTGAACTCTCTCGCCCTTTCTCTTCAGGTGGATTACGCCCTAATTGCCTCCCAAGCCGGTGCCACACTCAACAACCTCCTGAGTCACGCGCAGGAGCTGGTGAGCAAACTACGATCCCTCCAGCTGGACCAGAGGGAGTTTGTCTGCCTCAAGTTCCTGGTGCTGTTCAGCTTGGGTGAGTACAGAGAAGGGGGTGAAGGGGGGGTGGAGAGAAGCAGGCTACGGCCTCTGTGCATTATCAAAATCTCACTTGCTTGCTCCCAAGGTTCTTGAGGGACCTTGAGATAAGCCACAAGACCGCATTCGCTTCCTCCTGTACAATAAGACATCATTATGAATGCCACCGTCTCTCCTTTACCAGTGATGCCAGAATAGTTTGGACTCTCCAAAACTGTAGCTCAAAGATCTCATTCACTCTTCAAGCAGTACGTCACTAAATCAAAGTTTCCAAAATTCCAAAATTAAATTCAAATTTTCATTTTTTACATGCATTTTAGAAATGTTGTTTGAATCTTGCTATTTAAACCAGCAATTTTTATGCAATATCCCAAAATTTGAATGAAAACCTTGCTACTGACAGTTTACAAAACGCTAATCAGTGACAATTGATGCTAGTGGTGTTGACCTGCTATGTCTGAATCGTGACCGAATTGTATTTTTGATTAAAAGAGAAATCTTCTTAAGCTACACAAGTTCTAGCTATGCTCCCAACTTGGAAACTTACAAAACCAAGGCTGCATTTTCACTTTATTGGAGTTAAGAAAATCAGGAGGTCATTTGCTCCTGGAGATTTTTGTGCCGAGTGCATCCAGTTTTGCTTTCAGCAATCGGTAACCTTCAATGCTTCACTTCTGTTAGCCTGCTAGCTTTATGATCGGAGGCTCCATTGCTTACTGGTCAAGGCAGCTATTGAAGCCAATTCACAAAAGATGCAGGTCTCCACCATGAAAGACCAGCATCCAAAAACAGTACTGGTCGTCTGTTTGGCCCCATAAGAACATGGAATATTAATGCCGACCATCCACTTTCGGCATCATCATATCAGTCGTGATTGTTTCGTCCTGTGGTTCCGGAAAAGAGAATATGATGTGTAGAGGGCGTAGGTGCTTTGATCCCATCCGTTCCGTTTGCTGCGTCCCTGAACTACCTGAAACTAAGAAGCAGGACATAAGCTTTTATGTCCAGCTCCCCCATTGCACCTTGAGAAGGTTCCTCACATCTGACCCAGACCAAAGACCAAAACGCATGAAACTCCAAACCTCTCAACCTTGCTGTGTTTATGTTGATCGAGTTTGCATAGCGGAGGTTTTTTGGTTGCAGTTTGGGGGAGTGTTGGTGTAAATAATTTGGCGGAAACATCATCCATAATAAAACTCTCACCTGAGGGGAGTGTATCGCCCCAGGCACTGCCCCGTTCTAGCAGCTCGCCCCACCCATGCTGTGTGCCAGGCCCGGAGAGGCTAAGAGACTAAGAGAACTAAGCCTAGAGATCAAAGATGGCTCCGATTAATAGTATCCTGTGGGTGAGGGGTGTCGGGGGCTCTGTGTACGTACAAGTGCGCACATGAGAAAAACACTTTGCCAGTTGCTATTGAGAAGCCAGTCAGAGGTTAATTAAATGAAGCATGAAAATCCCATGGTGCTTTATAAAAACTACTGGAATTATGGGAAAGTCAGTGGTTTTAGACCACTGCTCATTCTTCAGCCTTTTTTGAACAGTTGTTGTTTCCACAAAGGAAAATGTGGATTTTTTTCCAAACATAGGTGACCTCATCGTTCCTTGTTAAATGTTAGCAAGTAAGTTCATGATTAAGGCGCGTTCTTGTATTACTGTGATAAGTTAGTTTCAAATGTTTTATGATCCAAATAAAAAAAAAAGTCAACATACTAAGCTAAATTTTGCAGGCCAAAAAGGTGCACTTTTATTGTCAGTAATGTAGTGATATATGAGGCTCAAGCATCTTGTTTTCATCAATGGTGCAAAATCACATAATCAAATTGGGAAATTTGCATTGTAATTTTTTTTTTTTTTCATACCAAACGTCATTTATGAAGTTAATTTATTTGAATGAATCCTAAAAAAGACTATCAGTTATCAGGTAAATGTGCTGGCAAACCCAAGGCCACACACTCACAAGGCCAACATTTGGAGGCTGCCAAAACATAAAATCCATTGGATCAGCCCTCTTACACTCGTTAAACGTAGTGTCTCCATATTGCATTTGCAAATGAAGCCTGTTAACGGAAATCAAAATCGCATTTACCCGTGCCGTTCCACTCCCCACTGCTTTAAGTTAGTGTCTGTTTGCACACAACACGGCCAAACCATTGCAATTTGTCACTGTCAGGACAGCCCAGGGGGGCTCTTTGTAAAGCTAAGTGTCGATAAAGAGGAGGAGAGACATGAGTTGACCCGGGAGCAGTCACTTGTCTCCTCGATCCCTCCGGCTTGTCGAGAGGACCGATGGCAGTCAGCCGATCACTTCTCACGCTTTTCCGCCAGCCGAAGCGTCTCTATCTTTCCCGCTGTCATTCTCAGTGTGTTGAATAGGTGCTTGGGCTCTAGCAGGAGCTGAAGGCTTTATCAATGGTTAAATAATTACGACCAAGACATTGATTTCCTCAACAGCGGGAAAGGCACTGAAGGGTGAACAATGTTCTTGTGGGGTTTAAAGGGGTGAGTTCAGCAGCTTATAGTGCAATCGTAGTGGCTATTTCTGAGACGAACGTCAAGATTTCTGTTGGCGCCGCCTCTCTGATTGTCTCAACTGTCCTTAAACACCTCAAGAGCGTTGAAATGCCATGCTAAAATTGTGATAGGTGCTGAAAAAGACATGATGCAATGGCCAAACAACTGAATCATGAACTCTAGCAGTCAACCAGGGTCGTTAACAATTTTAGGTTAAAAAGAGATTTTTTTTTCACCAAAAAAAATAATTTACTCACCCTCAAATCATTCTAAACCTGTATGACTTTGTGCAGAATGCAAAAGTAAATATATATTTAAAAAAATTGGTCCATATGTAATCTCATACCCGCTTGAGCTGGACTTGAATCTTGGTCACTGGCTAAAGCCCGCAGCCTCTAGCATCAGTCGTTAGTCTGCCTCCTAAAATTAGGGGAGTGAGGTTTACCTGCACAGCACCTACCAGCTGACCTCCATTACACCTCACTCCCATCTGGGTCACGGCACCAATGTAACCCCCACTTGTCCTACTCACACCTGCTCTGAGTGGGACTCAAACCCAGGTCATGGGAGGCAGGCGCACTAACAAGAAGGCTAAAGACTGCATACTCTAGCATCAGTCGCTAGTGCTGGCCCTGTTACACTCACCCACCTAAACCTCATTTCCACCCGGGTCACGGCACCAATATAACCCAAACAGGTGTTATTCACACCCACTCCGAGTGAAGGCACGTGCACTAACAAGGAGGCTAAAGATCGGCCTCTAGCATCAGTTGCTAGTGCTGGACTCCGTTACACTTACCCGCCTAAACCTCTTTCCTGTGTGGGTCATGTCACCAGTGTAACCCTGTCCCCAGGTCCTACTTGCACTCGCTCCAAAAGGGACTCGAATCTGGGTTGGCAGTGCAATAACAAGGAGCCTTTAGCATCAGTCACTAGTGCTAGCCTCTGTTACACTCATCCACCTAAATCTCACTCCCATCCGGGTCATGGCACCAATGTAATATCCCCCTTGCCCCGGGTCCTATTCCCACTCGCTCCAAACGGGACTCGATCCCAGGTCGCCTGCATGGAAGGCGGGCATTCTAACAAGAAGGCTAAAGACCACAGTCTATAGCTTTAGCCGCTAATCCACCTCCAGTGTTGTTGTTTTGGACCTCATTGACTTTCCTTTTATATAATTACCATTGCATGGTGAAAGTTTTTGGACAAATCCATTAAGCAAAGATTAAGCATTTCAAGATGCAGATTTCTTAACTTTTTCAAATTCCACATTGAACCAACAGAAAGTTGATTTGAAAGTGACAATGCAAAACTACTGACAATTTACCTTTTTTTAACATGAATTTCACTAGTGTGATAGTGCTTTAAAATGGCATCTGATTAGAGTGGACAAAATAGGATTCGCCGACCAGAAATTAAACCAAATATTCCAAAACTTTATATGATAAACAAATTTAACCAAAATATGCAAAAGTCCTTGTATTTCATCAACTGTGTTTTTAAATTAAAATTATTGACATGATTCGCATTTCCGACTGCTCTTCATTGTTGTAGAGGAAATGTAGAGGACACAGGTCCAACAGTTTTCCACTCATGGCATCAACACTTGACTACGAGATGGGATGCATCTCAGGTCCCCGAGGCTTAGCTGTGGGGTCTCTTCCAAACACCTCTGAACAACACACCATACAGTCACGGCACGCAGCCATTTCCCTTTTACTCTCGCTTTAAAGAAGCAAAAAAGGCTGTTCCCACATAGGTAAGCTCTAATTAAGCCGGCCCGTCTTGTTTCCTTGATCTGAATCGATACGTCTACCCTTGTGCAAAGAGAGGGGAGATCAGTAATGCATGCGCGAAGGCTCATAACAGTTGCAAATATTCATTTCCTGAAACAGACCAAATAATTTGGAAGTCGGTTGGGATTGATTAACATTCGAGGGCTGGGACGGTTCAATATTTACGCCTTGGAGACCCCAGGCCGGGGCCAAATAATGGTGCATAAAACTGCAGCTATGTCTTAATTAAATGCAAGATAATAGGGGCAGGTTTTTCTTGTGAGCCAAGCAGTTTGGCACTGACGGGTTGTAAGTCATGTGGAAGATGTGAGGCCCGGCTCTAATCAATACACATATAAAGCGAGCGCATGTGTGTGCGGACACCCTTTGAAAACACATTGACGCGGGGATGCACATGTTGGAATTTATTTCCCGTGATTTGTGACGACGTGCGGCAGCTCTTCCCCGATTTGACCACTCACTTAAGTTGTTGTTGTCACCAAACATGCTCATTTAGATTTCGCTCAAAGGTGCAAAACCTTCCAATCAGTCCTGAGTGCTCTGATATTTTACAAATCTGGTGAAGAGGAGGAAGTGGGCCAATGCAATGACCCTAATATTTAAGGGTTATTTCTTTTGCCCACTGTCCTTTCATTCCACGCGACAGAAATCAAAAGCCTCACTTCTGGCGCTTCGGCGAGAGGCTCTCTTTGAAACGGCAACCTCATTAGGAGCCTTAAGAGGCTTTCAGACTTTATCAGGCTTTAAAAGCCGCTGATATCTGTGGACACGGCACAACGCGGCAGTGGGCTCGTGCTTTTAAAGGGGAGTGAAAGGATGGCACTTTACCTTTAGCCCCACTAGCTTTTGTCAACCAGTTCGCCGAATTCCGGCCATTCCGCTCTGATTTCGACACTTTGCTTGTGTCGCGGCTGCAATTTGCCTTTTATCTCTTTGCTTTTTGTTCTTTATCTGTTACTACACATTACTTTATGATTAGCTTTAAATTGCAAACAACTTTAAGTGTGATTGGTGATCGTTAGCCATTAGCGTCATTATCTCAATGTCTACAAACGCTTCAGATAAGTAACATAAGCAGAAATCTATATCTACGCATTGACTCTTGATAAAAACGAGATGAACTCTTTGTATTACTCTTGACAGATAGAGGTTTTGTGTTGTGATTTTAGCGTTACACTTTTATTCCACAGTTTTTGCTGAATGGAGTTAAGTGTGGTAAAATGTGGTGAATGGTACAAAGAGTACTACACCGTACAACGGCGTTTTAGTGCCCACGTTAAAAATACAATAAATAAAAATCTAAAATGTGACAATAAATGTTTAGAGAAAATGTATATAATAGGCCTTTAGTAGTACATATGTAATACACAAATGTATATGTACTTAAAATAATAAGGTCAAAATTTAAAAAGTAAAAATTATGAGAATAAAACATTAAAATTGTAATATTTTAAGAAAAAAAAATATGAGTAGCTAAAACTATGTAACATCCTGATTTTATTCTCAGAATATTAGTAGCAGTAGTAGTAGTACTTATCATATGTAATATGCATACATATATGTAGTTAAATCAATAATTAAAATGTAAAAAGTAAAGAGTCTTATTATTTATTATTATTATAGGTTATATGTAATATGTATTCATATATGTAGCTAAATACATAATTAAAAAGAAAAAAAGAATAAAACTGTAATATTATGACATTAACATTTTTATATTTTAAGAAAAAAACTTTTTTTCTGAAAATTGTAGCATTATTAGAATAAAGTAGCTAAAACTATGTAGCATCCTAATTTTATTCTCAGAATAGTAGTATTGGTCATATGTAATATGCATACATATATGTAGTTAAATTAATAATTAAAAAGTAAAAATTCAAAAGCAAAAATTATGATAGAAAAAGCCATGATATTAAAATTGTATTATTTTAAGAAAAAAAAATTATGAGAAAGTTATAGCATTTTGAGATTAAAGTAGCTAAAACTGTTTAACCTCCATAATGTTTTTCTCAGTATTATTTTATTTATTATTATTATTATTGGTCATATTTATTATTATTATTATCATTGTAAGTGTTATTTTAGTATCATTTATATAATATAATTGTATTAATATTTTGAATATTTTGATATTTTATTATTTTCATGTAAATTTTAGTATGTTTTAGTAATTTTATGTGCTTTTTGTCAAGGCAAATTTATGCTTACGTTCATATAATTCCTATGTTTTTATGTAATTTATGTTTTATTTTCTATTTTTTACCGTATTATCACATTAAGCATTTTCCAATTGCAATTCCATGTGAGCCTGAACATTATCAGCAAAACCTCACAGAATCCAGAAGACGATTGCATCTGGCACTAAAAAACCCATCTCAGGTGAACCCGCGTGTCCGTGAACTGTTTGTAAAAGTTTCCCCACTTTCGTAAAAGCGCAGACCGGGTGGATTTTCCTTCGACAAAAGCTGCGGATGAAGTGATTGAGAATACACTGAGCTATAGGTACTTGTTTTCCTTCTCCGTCTCACAACTCTTGCCTCCGTCCCGTCGGATTCCTCTCTTCCTCTGCCTCTGCCAGAGCCTTATTACAAGCTGTCAGTTTATTGTAAAACATTAGGAAAGCAGAGGGACACTTGCTGTAACTGTCTTATCGATCTAGGGGATAGATTCTGTGATTTAACGCCCAAGCCTCCCATATTTCCACATTTTCAGCCTCCTATTAAAGCCAGTGCTTTCCTTTAGCTATTGATGTATCAACATTAACTGTTACAAGCAACTACAGAAAATCAATGACCAACTTTTATTACCGGCTGCATAACACGCTAGCTGGCTCGCGCTCCAGTACTTAGCAGGCAGGCCGGGCCCGAAACATGCCCCGCTCATGTCAGGTGTTTCCTAAGTGATATCTGCACTGGAAATATCAATCATACAAACTCCGACTCCTTTCTGCCTGTTTGTGCAGATGCTCGCCCCAGAACGGAGCGCTTGGGTGCCATTTTTATGATACCTGGCCTGCGATGCTACAAGATTCAGCGCTAACAACAACTATCAATATCCGTAATGTTCCGGACTTTTGCATTCGTTTTCGCAGCCGCACCTTTAGCGATCTTTAACTAGCGATACCCATATTCATTTCCAAGTATAATGAGCTCGCGCGCTATAAAATAATAATAGCTCGCCGTTTCTGTCTATCACATGAATCGAAAGGGATGCATTTGAAAAGGAACGGCGTGGCAAAAACAGATCACCCTTAAAGATTTATGAGACCTGCGGTCCTGCCGGGACAAACATATACAGGCTTTGTTTTTCCGATCAATGGGCTGAAGTTCATTATTCACTCTCACTGCGGCCGTGCTTTGCGTTTTTGTGCATTGTAAAGGGGCCTTGTTGTTGTTGCCTGCGCATATCTGAGTTTTTTTTTTCCCTGTTTCTTCTTGCTTACGTGACTTGAGGTCTCACTAGCTCGTATACGGGTGCACCGCTACCCGTGCCAATTAAATTCTGCAATTTCTCAGGGCCTGCGGAGAGAGCCCGCTAGCCCGGGACCTTCAGTCCGGCCGGGGAGACACGAGCCGCTGCCGCAGATGTGCTAGGATGTGTCTATTGATCAGGGAGCCGCCAGATCTTATTTAAACATTGCACACAAACACAGATAAGGGCGTTACACAAGCTCCAACATAAACTCCCCCCCTGTCATTTCTCAATCGATTTCATAGAAAGAGTTCTGTGGCGTGGACATCCATAAAAGTGACCCGGTCGCAGCAGAAGGAAAACACTGAGCTCCCATAAGCGCTCGGGTCAAACATACACCAAACAGCTGAGCAGACGTGCCCTGTGAAAACAGTGCTGTCTGAATGATTTGTAAGCTGTTTGTGTTCTATCATTTTCAGACGTCATACTGTAAGTGTTGTAAATGGCATAAAATTATCAAAAGGCAAAAAGTAGCAATAGCCTACAATACATTGTATGGCTCAAAGTGATTGATTCTTTTTTTTTATGCCAAAAAATCTTTAGGATATTAAGTAAAGATGTTTTGTAAATTTCCTATCGTAAATATATCAAAACCTAATTTTGGATCAGTAATATGCATTGCTAAGAATTTCATTTGGACAACTTTAAAGGTGATATTCTCAATATTTAGATTTTTTTTTTTTTTGCACACTCAGATTCCAGATTTTCAAATAGTTGTATCTTGGCCAAATACTGTCCTAAGTATAAATGATAAAGATATTCATAGTACTGTACAATCACCATTGAATTATATATTTTATAATAGTTTACAAGCAGTGTGGGGGTATCTTTTTCAAATAAGTTACTTTGTTTTCCCATTTAATCACTGACAGCTCTTCTGTTCCCAGTTTGAGAGAAATTGAGGCACTTCCTTCAGCCTGAGTCTTATTAATTTCACTTTTGGTGTAAAAGGGTTTTTACAGTTGTTGAAAATATAACTTTTGGGTTTTTGTCATTAAAAAACAAATAAGCAAGCCTAGCTGAAGTAATGCAAAACTAATGCAATGCATTACTTCTCATAAAAGTAACACAATTTTTATGGAGTAACACAATATTATATTTATACAGCTTATTATAGAGTTAGTCAATCATTATTGATATAATAAATTATATATATTATTATTATATAAATTCAAGTTTATTTGTATATCAGTATCCACAGCACTGTAAAAAACAAAAAACACAATTTGTTGAGTCAACTTAAAACAATTTGTTACTGTTACTGCTGCCTTAAAATTTAAAGTCCAGTCAACTCAAATAAGCTAATTCAAGGTATTACAACTTAGATATTTGAGTTGACTAAACTAAAAATTTGTTTGTTAAACTTAACAGCTGTGTTTGTTACTCGGCTGCCTTAAAATTGTAAGTTGTCACTTAGTAAAACGTAACATTTCAAGTTTTTTCGAGTTGACTGAACTTAAAATTTTAAGGCAGCCAGGTAACAAATTATTTTAAGTTGACTCAACAAATTGTTTTTTACAGTGAGTACATGTCAATCAATATATCAATAAATCAAAATAAATAATGTCAATATATAATAATGTATAAACAATGTATAAAATAATTTCTCAAAATTGCATATGCATAATGCAAAAATAATTTATAATTATATAATGACTAGCAGACTGTACAAACAAATGTTAAAATGTCTTATACATTTGCATTGTGTGTGTGTGTGTGTGTGTGTGTGTGTATATAAATATATAAAATTAATTTACAATCATAATAATAATAATAATTTGTCAGGCCAATTTAGATCCGTTTCCTCGAAGGATCTATTGAGAAAAAAATTGGATAAGAAAAAAGTTTGTAATACAAATATAAAATAATGCAAATATTACAAAATATGACATCTATATGGGAAATATGGGAATCTGTCTCTCTCCCCTGATCCCATTGAATTTTAACAGATATCCTAAAGCATGCAGTGGGTTTGTTGGGGGGTAATTGAGGATGAATGGGGGAAAGTCACATAAAGGAGGGAATGCCTCCATAATGATATGATTAATATGTGTTTGTGTGCATTATGCATTTGCAAATCAGTATAAATAAACAGTATTATATATGTTATACTGCAAAATGCCACAACTGAATGAACTGTATTATAATGCATAAAAACTGTGATTACAGTCATTTACAAAAACATTGGATAACACAGTGCTTCATTGCATGTGCAAGCTAAGAACACAAAGTAAAGTGACTTTTATATTAAAACGTATTGGAAAACTAAAAGTATTCTAAATATAAAATGGTTCTCACTGATAAGTATTTTAAAGTTGTGACTTCACGCATGTTGAATATAATGTTGGTATCAGACATCTGTCAAAATCAATATCACTAAGACATTCATATGTCCAGTGATCATCCGCGGGGCACGAGAAAGCAGCTAAGCCCTAAAACCGTCCCCTGTAACCAGAGCCCGCTGTTAAACGTGACGGCACAAATGAGCCGACAGGTGCTGCAACCACGTCTCTTGTTCTCCTTTTCATCCACCTCTCCTTCCTCCCCCCATCATTGTATTTAAAGCAACAAAGCCGAGGAATGCCTGATTGGAAAAAATGCCCCATCATCAGTCTTCCTGTAACGTAAACCTGTGCGGATGGCGTGGGGCTGGACGGGTGTCACACTACAGGGACAAATATAGAAATGAGAATTCATCTAAACATTGTCTCGCTCGGGGGAGAAGCTTTAACAAGAATGGCAGAAGAGGCGTGAGGTCACCAAGAGACGTGGCCAAGGGCCGAGGGTTGTCTGTCAACAGTGGGAATGCTGGGAAGAGTGGCCGAGTGGGGTGTTGTCTATTCCTGGTGTTTTCCATGCTTGGAAACGGACTTGTCGTCGAACTATTATGTGTCTGAAGGGTTGCCATTTTATGACAGTAGGGACAAAGCGACTGAGGACAGGAAATGATGGAAGGGAGGAGGGGCTTAACGTGTTGGAGCATGTTTAGAGTGATAGAGTTACCTTCAAATGTGTAGATGTGCTATTCTTCACGTTCAACTTCAAACTCTTGTTCTGCCATGACAGTAGTTGACCTGAAAGAAAAAAAGAGTAGTAGATATATTAGTAGCATATAATAGTAGTAGCATATATTACGCACATATTTTGGTCAGAGAAAATCTTTTTCTCACATTGGAAACTGAATCATTTATCATCCAGCAGTAATTTGGGAATTAAAAATATGCTTCATTTTATGTATTTAATCTCTCAGTGCTTCACATCTTGTGATGATATATTATTAATTTTATTCTTCTTGCCAGTAGTTAAGCTAAAGCTCCACAAATTAGCTTAGCTTTGACAGGAAGCTTACAAACACGTCATGTAACGTTACCCTCGAGGTAAAGGAGACTGCAGCTTCTAAGCGGAATGAATTAAACCAGAATTTAAACTCACATCTATCAAAATATAGAAGCAGCGTTAGTATGCGTGTGAGAGAAAAACAAAAAATGAGAAAAAACAACCCTGTTTAGGTCAACACATGCACTAACTCATGCAATGCATGCAAACCCTACGATGGTCAAACATGAATATTAAAAAAATGAAGAAAGTGGCCATATAAAAGGAGGAAAAATCATGCTATGGGTTAACTGTCCTTCACTCAGGAAATATACATCCCCAGGCACTGTGTTGAATTATTAATTCAAATTTGTCAAAAAAGAAAAGGGGGTAGAGGGGGGAAAAAAGAGAGATATCGATGGAGGCTTGGCTTTAATGACCTCATTAGGTGTGCGGTTTTCACTATGGGCAGGATCTGGACTGCAGGTAGAGTTTTGGGGGGATACTTGACCCCTGAATGATTTTCTGTCACTTTATTATAAACAAGGCGAGCTCAATGCACCTCCCTGTTTCTGCGCATGCAATCAACTGGCGCGAAAACGTGTTGAATGCAAATATAAAAAACGCTCAGAGGCGATAGTGATAAGATAAAGACAGACAGGAAGGAGTCGAGAGAGTCTCAGAAGCCCGTTCGGCTGTTGAGAAATGATAGATAGATAGATAGATAGATAGATAGATAGATGAAGCCTGAGGACAGACGGATAGACAGGTGGATGGATGGACAAATGGACAGACATAGATAACTGAAAGGTGGACAGACTGAGGACAAACAGATGGATAGATAGATGGACGGACGCACAGATGGAGAAGGTAGACAGGCTGAGGACAGACAGACGGACAGAAGGACGGACAGAGATAGCCGATAGATAGATAGATGGTCGGATGGACGGAGGGACAGAGGGACATAGCCAGGTAGACAGGCTGAGGACAGACAGACAGAAGGACAGATAGATAGATAGACAGACAGATGGAGATAGCCAAAAGGTAGACAAGCAGAGGACAGAAAGACAGATAGACATAGATGGCCAAAAGGTAGATAGACTGAGAACAGACAGATAGACAGACAGACAGATAGATAGATAGATAGATAGATAGATAGATAGATAGATAGATAGATAGATAGATAGATAGATAGATAGATAGATAGATAGATAGATAGATAGATTTCATTTATTACCTTCCAAACTGAGAGTTTGATCGTGATCATTATCGTAGGTTCAGCCCACACCCTGAACCTGCGAGCTCCTGACAGTGATTGCGCCAAAAGATAAGCAGATGTAAATATATTTTCCCTCACCTTAAGAGCAGGCAGAGTGCCTTTCAGCTAGCATTTGTAACAAGAAACGTTTGCCCCAGCTTCTCGTGTTTATTTCATCACACCTAAGGCGTTTTATACCCTCCCTCCCCGCGCCAAGTGCGCGGCATCAAAACCATCCTTGGGCGACCGGGACGTCTCTTCTACCTGCTATGACGGGCTTACATTTGACTTAATATATCCCCACCTGTACCAGTCCTGTTTAATTCCCTTTCATAGCGGTCAGAGGTGACCGGGGACGAGCAGATTGAGCCCTTCACGTCCCTCCTGGCTTTATGTGGCTTAGTCAGGAAGAACAAACCTCGGAGAAACGAGCGATGATTGATCATTGATATGCAGTGCTAAAGAGAACAAAGTTTGGATGGATCACTGTTGCATCCAAAAACTCTCAAAATATAAAACACAAAAGTAAAACACATTGAGTAAATATTATCACCAGTGACAAGGTGGACATTGGCCACAAGCAGTGCTTAAGGGGCCGGATCAGATGAAAAACGGGTGTTTGGAGGTCAGCGGAGTTCGTGCACCGCCCCACTTCCTGATTGGTGCGAACCTGGAAAAAGTTAATGATGAATAAAGATGAAATTTTGACATGCTTGACTGGCTATATGATTACAGCATGCTGTAAAGCCAAAGAGAGGGTGATTTGTTTTGCCCTTTGAAACTCTTTGTACACACTCTCGACACAGTCATAAACTTTTACAAATACACAATACTGTCCTGAATTACCCTTTAAACAATATTGTTTCTGATTAGCTTCCAAAAGGAAGTAATTCATTACACTGACATCTGCCTGCTGGAAATGTCAATGGATTTATCATTTGCCTTTCAAATTCGGTATTATGATTTAATTGCTCATTGACTAAACTATTAGTGGTGAAATTCCATATCTTCATTTGCATTATGCATACTAACAAATTGTAATCAATATGCCATTACTGTAGCGAAGTTTGCGTTTGGCGAACGCGATCTTGCTATATTTGTGCATCCATGTCAGTATACAAATGAACCTCACAAGGGCTTTGGGGGGTTGCCGGCATGAATTTCTCGTGGAATGATCTTTTTTCACTTAGAAAATCCTTTCTAATTAAAAAGCATCCCAGCATATCACGAGGCGAGGGGTGGTGCTGGGGGTGTCTGTGAGTGGATATGTGGGGTCGTCTAGCATGAGCGCTAGTCAAATGAACAATGTATTCCTCAGGACCTAAGGGTTTAGAGGCAGGCTACATCCCGGCCCTAGTGCACACTAAGGCTGTTTCATGAAAAAAAAGAAGAGAAAAAGTTGATAATTAGTCCCACAGTGGCTAAATGTTGAGATAGAAAATAAGAGTGCTTACCATGCGATGCTTCAACCTGACTGGATAACTGCTGCTTGTACGTTTTTCCTGCTTTTTTTTCAGTATCTGTCAGCAGGGCATGATTAAGCGTTTCTTGTCATGGATAAATTAAACAAACACGTTAATTCTCTGCTCACAACCTGCCCCTCTTGCTCGGGGCGGAAGAGATCAAGCCATTGTCATCGATCAGTCGACTCTTTTAACCCCTCCCCGTGCTTCGGGTTTTCATGTTCAAACGCGGCCTCACAATAATTAGCAATTAAAATTGGACTTTTTGTTTTAATGTCTTTCTTTAATTAGTGTGGAAAAATAAAAGAGCCACAACTCATGCAGAAATTTGGAACGAGAAACCATAGTAACAACATTTGGAAATTCAGCAAATTGGTTCATTCAGTTTATATCAGAAAAATAGATAGATAGATAGATAGATAGATAGATAGATAGATAGATAGATAGATAGATAGATAGATAGATAGATAGATATAAAGAAAAATAGATGGATGGACAGACAGACAGATGAAAGATAGAAAAACGGAAAGACGGATGGACAGACAAATAGGTAGATGGACAGATGGATAGATGCATGGACAGACATAGATACCTGAAAGGTGGACAGACTGAGGACAGACAGATGGATAGATAGATAGATAGACAGACAGACAGACAGACAGACAGACAAATGGAAGATAGAAAAATGGACAGATAGATGGACAGACAGTTGAAAGATAGTAAAACAGAAAGATGGATGGACAGACAGACGAAAGATAGTAAAACAGAGAGATGAAAGGACAGAAAAATGAAAGATAGAAAAACGGACAGACGGATGGACAGACAGACAGATGAAAGAGAGAAAAACGTACAGATGGATGGACAGACAGACGAAAGATAGAAAAACAGACAGATGGACAAACAGACAGATAAAAGATAGAAAAACAGATAGACGGATGGACAGAAAGATAAAAGATAGAAAAACGGTAAGACGGTTGGACAGACAAATGAAAGATAGAAAAACGGATGGCTAGATAAATTTGGATGGACGGACAGATAAACTTTTGCTCTGGCTTCCTTAACATTTCGCCCTCAAAAAAAAAAGACTTGATTGGACTTCCGCTTCCGCCCCGCATGGAGTAGACAGCAGAAAGGGAGCTCCTCCAACTAATTAACAACGATTAAGAGATAGATCGACCATATTAACAAAAAAAACAGTAGACACATTTAACCATTTCGGATTGTCCGCTCGACATGAAACAGAGTTCGATTAAAAAACTTGTGCAGAAATCGTCACGATCCATCACCGCGGAGAGCAGCGGGGAAGAAATGGCGGATCAATCACAGGGGCAAGGTTCGCCTGTTTCGCTTAAAACTCTCAGAGCAGAACTTCAGTCATACCGAAAAGCAGTTGCCAGTGATATTAAAGCGGAATTTGAAAGCCTGCATCAAGAAATTAAAAGGGACGTTTTATCTATTCGTGAAGAAACAAAAGCAGACATTCGAACACTTCGTGAGGAACTTTTTGCAGACTTATCCACCCTTCACAAGGCACAGGCGGAATTCGCAAGTGATCGTGTAGAGATGGAGAAGTCACTAAACGACACAATGGAAAGGGTGGCTGCCTTAGAGAACTCACGAGAAACATTGGCAAAAGAATGCAAAATGCACGGACCTGGAGAATCGCAGCCGGAGGCAAAATCTAAGATTCATTGGGATCGCTGAAGGAATCGAAGCAGGTAACCCATCCCGATTCATCACGGAGCTCCTGTCCGATCTGTTTGAAACTGAGAGTCTAGGGAATTCTCCAATAATTATCGACCGAGCACACAGATCCCTGGCACCGAAACCCAAACCAGGAGAAAGACCGCGAGCTATGATTGTTCGCTTTCACTATTACTCGGATAAAGAAAAGATCTTAAGATTGTCCAGGAATAAAGGACGATTGCATCACAAAGGTGCCCCCCTGCACATCTTTCCGGACATGAGCCCAGAGGTGAGCAAGCTACGAGCTGCATACAACCCGGTGAAAGCTAAACTACGGGCCGCGAACGTGAGTTACAGTCTGTACTACCCGGCCAAACTAACGATCACAGTAAACGGCGCCAGGCATACATTCGATAACCCACAGGATGCCGAAAAATTCGTCGAAAAAAAGGTCCTTACCTCCACGGGAAAAGATAAGGAATAATTCATTCATAGATCATGCAACAGACTTAACATAAAACGATGGGAACATTAACAAATGTTTTTTTTTTTGTTTTGTTTTTTTTCTCTCTGTTTGTAAATATGTTATTTAATGAATGCAGTTCTATTATAGAAAAAAAAAGGTTACGAAATTGTTTTTTATTTGTGAAATATTAAAATAATCAATACTACATAATATTATAACCTAATAGGTTGGTCTAAAGGAAAATATTTTATTTAACAGGAGCTTAGTGGTAAGTCAAGTGCCCTTGTTCTTCTCTTAAAGTGTGGTAAGGGCAGAATGTTTTGTGTTGGAACTTTATTTGGTTGTCTTTCAGTTGGGGAAAGACTGGGGAGGAGGTATTATTTAGATACGTGTTTGTTTCTTTTTCTTTCTTTTCTTTTTTTTTTTCTCTCTCTCGGCTGTCAGAGTTCAAATTGGACTTTAAATCTTCGTTATGGTAAGGTTAAGTAATTTGCAAGGCAGTCAAAATTCTGTTAAATTTGTCTCATGGAATTGTAAAGGGCTTAATGGTGCCGTAAAACGTGGTAATATCATATCTCATTTAAAAAACTTAGGTGCAGATATTATATTTTTACAAGAGACCCATTTAAAAAATGAGGATAGATTCCGACTGCGAGGGAGATGGGTGGAGCATGTATTTCACTCTAGCTTTAGTTTTAGATCGAGAGGTTCAGCCATACTCATTAGAAAAAATTTACCTTTTACTTCCAATAAAGTTATATCAGACATTAAAGGACGATATGTGATAGTAATAGGAAAATTATACAACACACCAGTTATTCTAGCAAGTATATATGCACCTAATGTGGATGATGAGCAATTTATGTCACTATTTTTAA
This sequence comes from Cirrhinus molitorella, assembly GCA_033026305.1. Taxonomy (NCBI): domain Eukaryota; kingdom Metazoa; phylum Chordata; class Actinopteri; order Cypriniformes; family Cyprinidae; genus Cirrhinus; species Cirrhinus molitorella. The sequence continues at coordinate 23,575,830 of CM065121.1, read as the reverse complement.
ATAATCTACCCAATTTAAACACTCACAATCTAATAATGGGAGGAGACTTTAACTTTGTATGTAACCCGACCCTGGATAGATCATCAAGTAGACTAATTCCACTGTCCAAATCAGCTAAGAAACTTAACTCATTTTCTAAATCTTACGGAATCGTAGATCCATGGAGATTAAAATTCCCAAATCAACGTAAATATTCTTTCTTTTCACCGGTTCATCATTCTTATTCTAGGATTGATTTTTTCATGATAGACTTTAAACTTATGTCAAAAGTAAAACACTGCGATTATGAACCAATAGTTTTATCAGATCATAGCCCAGTGATTCTTGATTTATCATTTGAAAACAAAAATAGTATCAGAACATGGAGACTCAATAATAATTTATTGATGGATAAAACTTTCATAGAACGAATCAAGGATAATATAGAGTTGTATTTGTCTACAAACAATACAATTGACGTATCAAAATCTACTCTTTGGGAAACATTTAAAGCATTTATACGGGGCTGTATTATTTCTTATGGTATTTCAATCAACAGGCAGAATGCGGCTAAAAAAAAAGTGTTAATAGATAAAATATCAGCGATAGATTGTGAATACACAATTTCCCCCTCACCAGATTTATATAAAAAAAGAATTTCTCTTCAAACAGAGTTTCAATCAGTTTCGGCGATTGAAACAGTTAATTTTTTAAAACTAACTAAAACCACTTTTTATGAACACGGAGAAAAAACTGGCCGAATCCTTGCTCATCAAATTAAACGAGAGTCTGCATCACGGTTGATCACAGAGATCAGAATGGAATCACGAGAAACTACTCATGATTTTCAAAAAATAAATGATACCTTTAAAGAATTTTATAAAAAATTATATCACTCAGAATCTACTAATAATAGTTCACTGATAGAAATTTTTTTTTAAGATTTGAATGTTCCATCAGTTTCCTTAGAAAATAAAGACTTCTTAGAACAACCTATAACTCTTGAAGAAGTGATTCAAGCAATTCATAATATGCAATGTTCCAAAGCTCCTGGACCTGATGGCTTTACTTCTGAATTTTACAAAACCTTCTGTGACCAAATTGCCCCTTTGTTACTTGACGTCTTTAGCGAATCTTTGGAGAATGGTTGCTTGCCACCAACATTTTATAAAGCAAATATTTCTTTAATACCCAAACCAAATAAGGAACCATTAGATCCAAATTCATACAGACCTATTAGTCTTTTGGATGTAGACAATAAAATATTGGCAAAGATATTGGCTACCCGTCTTGAGGGCATTCTCCCCTCTGTGATCTCCCCTGACCAGACAGGATTTATTAAAAATAGACTTCTTTTTTTTAATATTAGAAGATTGTTTGATATTATTTACTCTCCTGCCTCTGACCCTAACCAATCTGAAATACTTATCTCATTGGATGCAGAAAAAGCTTTTGACAGGGTGGAGTGGGATTACCTCTTCTCCACCCTGTCAAAATTTGGATTTGGCCCTAAATTTATTTCGATGATTAAATTACTGTATGCAAATCCTCAGGCCTCAGTACAAACAAATGGTATCACCTCTAGTTACTTTCCACTTAGCCGCTCCACTAGACAAGGATGTCCCCTTTCCCCCCTTTTGTTTGCACTCGCTATTGAACCTTTAGCTATTGCTTTACGTACTTCTAACACTTATAGAGGAATAACTAGAGGAGGAAAAGAACATAAAGTGTCTCTTTACGCAGACGATTTATTATTATATATCTCAGAACCTACAAAATCAATACCTGCTATTATAGCAATTTTAGAGGATTTTAGCGTTTTTTCAGGTTATAAAATAAACCTCTCTAAAAGTGTACTTTATAAAATTAATCAGGTAAGTATAAATCAGCCACACTATCCTCACCCTTTTAAAATGTCAAACTCTTTCAAATACTTAGGAGTCAATATTACAAAAAACTTCTCTGCTTTATTTAAAGAAAATTTCTCGAAGATTTATGATCAGACTCTACAAAACTTTAAAAATTGGAATAAATTACCAATTTCTCTAGCAGGTCGCATTAATATTATCAAAATGAATATTTTGCCAAAATTTTTATTCTTATTTCAATGCATCCCTTTTTTTATTAATAAGGCATTTTTCAAAAAAAATTGATAAAACGATATCTCAGTTCATCTGGAATAACAAAACACCTAGAATTAAAAAATCTTACCTGCAAAGACCGAAGTCCATGGGTGGCATGGGCCTACCCAATTTCCAGATGTATTATTGGTCATGTAACATACGATCCCTCTCATTCACATTAAATGGTTCTCTAACCGATTGGGCTGACATAGAAAATCAATCATGCTCCCCCTCTTCGTGGCCAGGACTAATCTTCTCATCTCTGTCTTCCTCTCCTCAATTTAAGATACAGAATCCCGTAGTAACTCATTCTTTTAAGATATGGTCTCAAGTCAGAAAACATTATAAATGGTATTCATGCTCCATTAACTGCTAACCATTTATTTCCTCCTTCTTTTTTGGATATTTCATTTGGCAACTGGTATGAACGTGGAATGTGTTCATTTAAAGATTTGTTCATAGATGGTGTCTTTTCTTCATTTCAACAATTGCAACGGATACATAATCTACCAGGATCCCATTTTTTTAGATTCTTGCAAATACGGAACTTTATCCAAAAAATTTTTCCTTCATTCCCCAAGGAGCCACCAGCATTACCAATGGACTCACTGTTTTTGGACAATCCATTTATTAAAGGCGGGATATCTACTATCATGAATAAACTCTGTCAATATGAAAGTAACGTATCATTGGAATACCTTCGGAAAGCATGGCAGAAAGACCTTGGAATAAACATCACTGAAGACCAATGGGATGAGGCACAAAACTTGGTCCATTCATCCTCAATATGTGCGAGACACGGACTTATCCAATTTAAGATCCTACACAGACTTCATCTTTCTAAAGACAGACTCTCCAAGATGTTTTCAACTGTAGACTCAACCTGTGATAGATGCGGACAATCAGGTGCCACATTAGCACACATGTTTTGGAAATGTCCCAAAATCACTAATTACTGGTCCACTATTTTTCAAATAATGTCTGAGATTATAGGAAGACCTCTTGATCCAGATCCACTATTAGCTCTTTTTGGGGTTAAAGATGATAATGTGACAATATCAAAGAGTCAACATTCTGTGATTAAGTTTGTCTTGCTTCTAGCACGAAGATTGATTCTACTTAATTGGAAGCAAAAAAACCCTCCGACTCATCTCACCTGGTTAAGAGATGTCATGCAATATCTTCAATTAGAAAAGATTAGATTGTCAATAAAAAATAAAGTTGATACGTTTCGTGACATTTGGGGATGTTTTATAGATTACTTTGATAGCAACAGCGTATTGTTTTCATCAAAAAAAGGTCCTCAGAAACATTTGTGACAGCCCTTTGTTTTGTTTTGGTTTTTTTTTTGTTTTGTTTTTGTTTTTTTTCTCTTTTTTTTTGTGTTGGGTTTTTTTTTTTTTTTTTGTGTGTGAAATAGAAAGGAAGAAGGGTGTTAAATTGTTATTTGTTATAGACATAAATGGATGTTTCTGTATGTTGCCCTTTGTCTCTTTATGAAAAACCAATAAAGAGAATGTTAAAAAAAAAAAAAAAAGACTTGATTGACAGGTCTGTGGACCATATTGTTTGTTTACCGTTTTCCGCGAGGGCTAAAATAACCCGTCTGGCGCTGGAGATTTGTAATTGGTCATCTTCTGGTTAACCCCTCCCCCTTCCTCGTCCTGATTGTGCCTGCTGGTGTCACCCAGGGGTCAAACATCCTCACCAGCTCCATGAAGGACTCACGGCTTGTTCTACAGACCTCATTACATTGCTGATGGAGTCACTTCCCCCGACACCCCCCTCTTTCTTTTGTCGGCCGATTATTTTTAGGGGAAAAAAAGCAGGCAGAGAAGTGTCAGCTGGCTCATTAGATATGGCTGGATGGGTCCGAGTGCTTTCACGATCGTTCGGACCCCAGCAGTCTCCATTACAGTGGGATGACCACGCTCCCGTTCAACCCCGGGTCAAAGGGATAAATAAAAGATCACATGAGGTGGCCCCTCAAAACCTGATTAAATAGAGCCACACGCCAGGGATTCATTAGCAGCTCCCGCCGCCACAGAGCCATCCACACCCTCATCTGAAACATAAGAACACCTCAACACATTAACACGCCATAAATTACAGACGTGACAAGGAAAATGCGGAGCGTAAAACTCTGATGAAAAACTATGAGATCTTGATCCCTGGAGGTCGGTTTCTCCCAAATTAATTTGCTTTCCTAGCAAAATCTCCACAGATTTTAAGCATGGAATAAAAAAATATATATATACTACTGGAGTAATAATGCTGAAAATTACTGATCTGCTCTTTAAGCTTCTTATTCATCTTCTTCTTCTTCTGAACCAAAATTCAGTATTACCTCCCAGAGCTTTAAATCTACAACCACCAAACTCAGACTGTTCTGAAGTTAGTTACTTTATCTTTTCTAACTGATCTGGCTAACAGTTTTCGAAAAACCAAAATATCAAAAACTACCAAAAATCCCATAGACTTTCATTGAGGGTTTTGTATAATAATACTAATAGTTTCAATTCTAGCTCATATTGCTATCTATCTGTCTATCTATCTATCTATCTGTCTGTCTATCTATCTATCTATCTATCTATCTATCTATCTATCTATCTGTCTGTCTGTCTGTCTGTCTGTCTGTCTGTCTGTCTGTCTATCTGTCTATCTATCTGTCTCTGTCTGTCTGTCTGTCTGTCTATCTGTCTATCTATCTGTCTCTGTCTGTCTGTCTATCTGTCTATCTATCTGTCTCTGTCTGTCTGTCTGTCTGTCTGTCTATCTATCTATCTGTCTATCTATCTGTCTATCCGTCTGTCCGTTTTTCTATCTTCCATCTATCAAATTATGCTAGATCATGCTAGCAAAATGCTAAAATATGCTAGCATCACACTAGTATGTGCTAGCAACATGCTGATCATACTAAAAACATGTTGAATCATGCTAGCATCATGCTAAAAACATGTTAAATCATATACAGAATAGCAAAATGCCAACAACATGCTAATCATGTTACAAACATGCTAGCTATATCTTAATTTTACTAAAAACATGCTACCAACGTGCTAATCAAGCTAGAAACATGGTAAAACATGTTAGCAACATGTTAATGTTTAACAATGTGTTAAATCATTCTAGCAACATGCTAATCATGTAAAAAACATGCAAGCAACTTGTTAGCAACATTCTAATAATGCTATAAACGTGTTAGCAACATGCTAATACTATTAACAATCTGTTAAATCATAATAGCAACATGCTAATCATGTAAAAAACATGTTACCAACACGATAAAAGCATTCTATGTTCTAAACTCATGCTAAAACATTACAGTAACACGATATTCATGCTAAAAACATGATAGCAACATGCTTATCATGTTAAAAACATACTAGCAACATGTTAAATCATGTTAGCAACATGCTGTCAACATCTGTCTACACTTTCAAACTTCAAGCTTTAACAACTGCTTCAAAATTTCGGTCAAGGCTTTTTCAAGCCAACTTCAAGCCAAGTTTGTTTGTGAACTTTCCTCATCTAGTTATAATACATTTCACAGTATTACTGTATTTTTTTTATCAAATAAGTGCAGCCTTGGTGAGCATAAGAAACTGTTTTCTGATTCCGAATCTCAAAACATTACATGACCAACAGCGTATGTAACCTCAACCCTTACTCACATTTCAGTAACCACAAAACTGTCTTTATCTCATCTTTCTTTAGACGTCAAGAACCTGGAGAACTTTCACCTGGTGGAGAGCGTCCAGGAACAGGTCAACGCGGCACTGCTGGACTACGTCATGTGCAACTACCCTCAGCAGACGGACAAGTTCGGCCAGCTGCTGCTGCGGCTGCCGGAGATCCGGGCCATCAGCTTGCAGGCTGAGGAGTATCTGTACTACAAACACCTGAACGGTGACGTGCCCTGTAACAATCTACTAATAGAGATGTTGCACGCCAAACGTGCCTGAGGACCGGCGGCTAGCCTTTCGTCTCGACACATCGCACACACCGCTCCCAGCACCGCCTCAGTCCAGCGTCATCACCAGACATAGCCTTCGAACGTCGAAACGTGCGCCAGACGCGCACTGACCGCATGGGTTTGCGGTGAGCCGGACACTATGGATCTGAAAACCCGAACGCGAGGGTTTTGGCTCGAAGGGCATTTCTGGTCAAGGAATGAACGAATCAAGAGACCTCTAGGCTGCGGATTTGTCATAGTACCGTTGTCGAAACCATGACTGTCAGTCGTTATTTGTTCTGTGTGCAGCTGATCAAAACGTCCACCTTACACTCAGACTCAGAGAGGTGGCGGGAAAAGAAACTGGGCGCTCTTTCAAGACTGGTTTGCCAGCGTTGACCCAAAGTTTCCATTAGAACCTGGCCATGTGGCCTTCCTCTGTCTGTTTTAAGGCACACAAGCCGGGCCCAAGCCAGTAGGCGGAGGTAAGATGGACAACCAGCCATTTCCCGCATCTGCGCCAACCAAGACTTTATTCTAACACCTCACCAAAAAAAAAAACGACGCAACCTTGTTCTCTTTTCAAATGGGCAGCCATTTCTTCTTGTTTGTCACTCTGAGGCTGCTTTTACCATTTTTTTTCTCTCTCCAAAAGTGGAAAAGAAAAGGATGAATGTCACAAAAACCTGCCAAGAACGTGTCCGGGTCGTATTAAATCTCAAAATCTTAAGAAAGAAATTAGAAATGATACTGATGTTTTATATTTGGTCCATTAGAAATGAATTATTTATTACGCAAAGTCAATTGAAATAATACTGAATACAATGATTAATTTAATTCAAATAATTTATATAAAAAATTACTTTGATGTTAAATCTGCTAAATTGTAACAATTCACAATAAAATGAAAGTAAGAATTAATTATCATTAACAATTTTACTATTATTTGAATTAAAATAATAAATATTTAAAAGAATTTTAAGGGAAATGTGCTAAATAGTCATGACAATAAAAATTGTACAATTCACAATAAAACAGAATTTTAGGAGAAAAACGCTAAATTGAGTTAATAATTAAAAAGAGTTAATAGTCATTAACAAATGTATTTATTATTAACATAATTCAGATTGAGAAATGTGCTAAATTGTCATGACAATTAAAAAAAAATGTAAATTCACATTAAAACAGAATTTTGGGAATTAAAAAGCTAAATTGTCGTAAAAGTAAAGAATTACAGTAATAATCATGAACAATTTTACTATTAATTGAATTAAAATAATTCATATTTAAAAGAAGAAAAAGGAGGAAAATGTGTTAAATTGTCACTACATCATACAAATCAAATACATAATTCATAAAGAAATTTTGGTTGTGAAAATGCCAAATTGTCATGAAAATTAGAATGAATAATGATTTTACAAATAAAACACTAAACTGTCATAAAAATAAGAATTAATTAACAATTGTATTATTAATTTAATGAAAATAATTCATATTAAACAGGAATTTTGCAGGTAAATGTACTAAATTGTCAGTTAATAGATAATTCATTATGAACTACATTTTGGGAGTAAAAATGCTGAATTGTCAAGGAAATAGGAATTCAGAATTATTAACAATTACCAAAACTTTAATAAAAAATAATTTCTTATTTTTTGATTTGTGGGATGCAGTGTGACCTGGAAGATTCGCCCTCAAAAAAATCCTTAAAAACATTTACCTCACACCTTTTTCATTTACTGGTGTCGAATTTTTTCTGTAACATTTTGCAGTTTGCTCATCAAACAATGTGAATGCAAATAAAGTGCAGTCTCAGAGCCAGTGTGAAGAAATACCGCCTCCATCAACACAAGACCAAAGCCTGCAGAGAACAAAAAAGAAAGAAAGGAAAAAAAAAACAACAACCTTAACTATCAGTATTAATAATTTGTGATGTCACAGTCATGTGAGTCTTGCCTTATTTCATTTCCATGCTAGCTAACCGTGCTGATGTGAATTACGATATGTAAAATAAAAAAGTACATATATATAAAGTATTAATGTTATACAATTGAAAAGAAATAAGAGGTGTTTACATTCATGTGGTCATGTGGGAGATAACTGTGATGCGTTCAATTGCAAAGCAATGATTTCATACAAAAACGAAAAACAAAAACGTTCAGAAAAGATTATATTCCTCTCGTTTGCTTTCTTAGGTGTGTACAGTTTTCATCTTTCTTAACCAGTACTTAATTATGTCGTGAGACACTAAATCGGAGAGGAATCTCACTTAATACTGAGTTTCGAAATGTTTTTTTTTTTGTTTTTGTTTTTTTAATTGTGCTGGCTTATTTCTGTGGACATCTGTTTTTACATTCTACGTTTGAAATGTACGTCACTGGTTAAGCTTAATTTATTGTTTTGGTTTCATCCATGTGTTCCTGCACAGTGGGGTGGGGTCATGACTAAATGTATTTGTTTACTGTAGCACGTTTTTAAACATGTAGATACGAGATGCAGTTACGGAGCTAAATGGTGATTGAGTGATTCACATTAAACAACCATCGGTCCTGCCACTGTAAAATAACAAGAGCTGTACTGAAGTGATCCGGTGTGACTGACTGGTGCATCTTTTCTATCTGAATGTTTTCATGATAGCGTACCTGTGTTCTATACCAAAGACAGCGTCTGTCCTTCACTTGTACTTTATCTGTTTGCTTCACAATGAATGGATGAGAGCTTTGATACTTGGGGACTGCCGTTGTTTTTCCTGAACACTTCATTTGACTGTGTTATATAAAATTGGTGTCAATGTCAACATGAAATCAAAACTGATCCAATTTACTTCCATGTCTATCAGCTGGCGTCACCTAGGGCAGAAAATGATGTTATGTTAGAGTACATGTTATTAAGTTACAAAGAAAATCAAAATAAAAGCAGTAAGCTAATCAAAACTTATAATAAACAGTTATAATAGAGAGCAAAGTAAATGCAAACTGAAGCAAAACAATAAAAAACAAAAAGCAAATTGAAGCAACGCAAAAAAGGATGCAAAGCTAAACAAACTAAAAGCGAAAGAAAGGGGAACAAAATGAAGCAAAACAAACCCAAAAACAGCAAACTGAAGCGAAACAAAAACAAAGGAAAGGAAAAGAAAACCAAGCAAAACAACAGCAGTACATTAAATAAAATTAGGATATAATACAATAAATGGTACTGTAATAATTGCAAATGATGATAATGATAGATTTTAAACAAAAATCACAGTAAAAGCATATTGAAGCAAAGCAAAGGAGAAACAAAACAAAAAGCAAATTGAAGCAAAACAAAAAAGCAGAGAAAGTCAAAGCTAACCAAAACAAAAGCAAAAGAAAGGAAAACAAAACCAAGCAAAACAAAAATAGTAAGGGCACTGTAATAATTGCAAATGATGCAAAATAATTGCTAAATGATTTGCAAAACAAAATAAAAAGAGAAACAAAACAAAAAAGCAGAGAAAGGAAAAGCTGAACAAAGCAAAACAATACAAGTAGGAAGCAAAGCAAAAAGGGAAAGCATAGCGAAACAAAACAAAAGCAAAAGAAAGGAAAACAAAAAGCAAGTGAACCAAAAGCAAACTGAAGCAAGTGAAGCAAAACAAAAGCGATTGGAAACAAAACAAACAGAGGAAAGGAAAAGGAAAAAGCTACTTAAAGCAAAACAAAATGAAAAGCAAAAAGTTAAACAAAGAGCAAATTGAAGCGAAACAAAGTATAAAGCAAAACAACAAAACTAAATAAAGCAAAACAAAATAGAGGAAGGAAAAGCAGAACAAAGAGAAACAATAAAAAAAACCAATAACAGAAGCAAAACAGAACAAAAATGAAGGAAAGGAAAACAAAAGCAGAGGAAAAGAAAAGTCAAACTAAAACAAATCAACAAAAAGCTACTTGAAGCGAAACAAAAAAAGCAGAGGAAAGGAAAACAAAACCAAGCAAAACAAAAACAGTAAATGAATCAAAATTAATATTAATTTAATACACAATACTGTGGTATGATTCAAATGATCTTAGTAACAGATTTTAAACTATTTAAACTACTTTAAAAAAAGTGAAGGAAGGCAAACAAAAAAGCTGAAGAAGGGAAAGTAGAACAATGCAAAAATGAAATAGGAAGCAAAACAAAATGAAATTAAAAGGGGAAAAAAAACAAACAAAACAAAAGCAGAGGAAATGAAAACAAAAAGTAAAGTGAAGCAAAACAACAACAAAAAAGCAAGATAAAGCAAACAAAAAAGCAAAGGGAAACCAGAACAATACAAAACAAAATCAAAGAGAATCAAAACAAAACAAAGAAACAAAAAACAAGCAAGACGAAAGAAGTAAATAAATCAAAATTAGGATTTATATAATAAACTCTATAAAAATTGCAAATGATGATAATGATAATTAAAAAAAAACAAAACAAAAGCAAATTGAAGCAAAACAAAACAAAAAAGAAAATTGAAGCAAAACAAAAAAAAGCAGATGAAGGGAAAGCAAAACAATACAAAACAAAATGGGAAGCCAAACAAAACAAAGGTGAAGGAAAGAAAAACAAAACCAAGAAAAACAAAAGCAGTAAATGAATCAAAATTAAGATTTATATAAATAGTACTATAACAAATGCAAATGATGATAGTGCTTTAAAAAAATAAAGCAAAACAACAACAACAAAGCAAATTGAAGCAAGACAAAAAGCAGGGGAAGGGAAAGCAAAACAAAACTATATAAAAAAAAGGAAGCAAAACAAAAGCAGAGGAAAATAAAATAAAAAGCAAACTGAAACAAAACAAAAAGCAACACTACAAAAAAAACATAGGTAAAGCAAAACAATACAAAAAAAAAAAAAAATCAAAGGAAAGGAAAACAAAAGCAGTAAATGAATCAAACGTAAGACTAATTTATAATAAACGGTACTGTAATAATTTAATTTCAAATGATGATAAGTATGTTTTTAAAAAAGAAACCTTACCGTTAACACACATCAAGACCTTCAGCCTTCATTTTCCTATAAAAAAAATCTCCTCAAAAGTAGGTGCTTTTGTTTTAAACGGGAAATCATTTCCCAAAATCCACTGCACACTCACATTCAGCTCTATTTCAACATGTATTCATCACCAAAACAAGTATCATCATGATTTCTCTGATCATGTCACAAAACGGAAGTAAATTGGGTCGCAGGTGTCATTTCGTGTTGACTTTAAAAGGTCAAAAGGTATCATTCACACAGTAATAAAAAAAAACTATTGTATCACACTTAAAAAATGAAATGTGACTTACAGTATCCCAATCATCAAACAATATTTTTACAGACATGATGTTACACACCTCATGTAAATGATTTCAAACAAAAATGGTGTAAAAAGTATTTTGTATAAGCATTTGCTGCATGGCATCTACACCCCCATTTGTAAATAAGGCCACTTCTTTATGGATTCTAGGGAAAAATTGGTTTGTATTTGCTTGGTTTCGTGACTCTATTGTGTTGTGTGTTGATCAGACCGACAATCTTAAGAAATCCAGTGCCCCATTTCGTTCCCCACCACCGGAAGTCCTGCAGCTGCTTTGGATGTCTGCTTACCTGCCTGAATGTTCGGATTGGGATTCTCTTGTTTGTGCGCTGGAAGCCGCAGTCAGACCCTCATCTCTGATGTCACCTCTTGCCATAAAGAGTTTCCATACAAGCTCTTGGAATCTTTCCATCATATTTTAATAAATGACTATTATGCCAAAAGATGCGGTTTTATTTCTGTTTTATTTCGGCATCGATGATCACCTGAACAAGTTTCACCCTACTGATCATACAAACATGAACAGATTCACACTTGATACACATTCAAGAACAGAAAACTGACTTTAGATTTCCAAAACACGTACCTGATCCTGCTACACTCCAGACAAAAAGATTAAACTGCCTATCATTTACAGCAAACGTTAATTATAGCTTATTCAAGATGAAACCTGTACAAAATAGAGTAAATGTTCAGGAAAACATTCAAATTAGTAAAACTGTTCTTCACAAATGAACATATTTAGGTTATGTCAAGATAAATTACAAAGCATATATCAAGTACACACTATCTACACTATCTACCAAATCACAAGAATCATTTCAATGAACACTCTTGCTGCTGTTCTGTTGAGGAGCTGAATGGTGGGATGTCCGTTCGGCCTCCATGGGTACGTTCAAACTGCATTCGTTTGGAAGTCTGTCTTTAGGTTTTCTTAAGTTCTCCTGAAAGAATAAGAAAAAAAAAATAAGGTCACATTTTGGTCAGTTACCCAGAGTGCCGATACTCGGATGTAAACAACAGCATGGATTGCACAGATTATGTACTTTAAATGCGTTGTCCGGCTAATTTATGCTGTCTAAACCATGGGAAAACGCATGGAAGCAAGCAGGAAAGGGCGCAGTGTTTTGACAAACTAAAGTTAATAGGTGGTAACGACACGAACAAGCAGTATTATTTAAGATATTAGCCTAGTATTTCACCTACTTGATGGACAACACGAATGTTGTCAAGATTCTTGCCCTGGAAATCCTGGTTCAATTTGGCCAACCACAAACGCACATTGTTCCTTAGACAGTTTTGATTTGTTGTAACTTTTGGCAGTCTGTAGTATTCCAAATGTTTTTCCTGACTGATTAGTGCAGCCCAAAACATGATATTTGATCATTTTCAGCAGCAATAATAAGCAAAATATGCAAGTTTTGTTCGGTTCAGTGGCATTGTTTATGCTCAGTGCTGCCAATATGGCCGACTAATGACGCGTCGTAAAAACACTTTATTCAGATCTGGACGCATCCCTACCATACCAAACATTTCAGAGAACATCAACATGATTTCCACACTGATATATAGCTGTTTGTAAACTAAAATGTCATTTTTCTTGTCACACAAGCACAGAACTGTATTTTCAAATTAGAGTAAAATCAGTTGAGCTGTAGGCTATACCAAATTCTTCACGGGAACAGATCTGAACTGGTTTAAATCTAAAATAGGAAGCATATTCTCGGGCAAGAGCCCTAAACCAACACAACCGCACAATTTACTGAAGCCCTTCATTTCGAGAGCCGTCCTGCTGAGCGACTGTGAGAACAGACTGCAGCAGTGACAGATTGATTCAGACCACTCGTATCCATCAATACGGTAGTCAGTCAAAAACAACAAGAGATTAAGATTGGATTATTTCACCATGACGATGAGGAAATATAATGTAGAGGTAAATGGCAAATGGAATGAATTCACATAGGGATAGTTCACCAAAAAATGTAAATTCAGTCATTAATTACTCACTCTCACAAGACCTCTGTTCATCTTTAAAACACAAGAATTTTTTGATGAAATCTGAGAGCTTTCTGATCCTGCATAGACAGCAATGTGACTGACATGTTTAAGGCCCAGAAAGGTAGTAAAGGTAGCATCTAAAAAATAGTCAATTTGACATCAGTGGTTTAATTATAATGTTATGAAGCTACAAGAAAACTTTTTGCGATCAAAGAAAACAAAAATAACCACTTTATTCAACAATTTCTTCTCTGCTATCTTCAATATGCGTTCACAAGAGTACCACTGCTGTCTATGCAAGGCCAGAAAGCTCTCCGCTATCATCAAAAATAGTAGTTTTGATGAAAGAGTATTAAAATGTAATGATTTAAAAAAGTAAATCTTAATTCTCATCTCATTTGTAATTGTTAGAGTGGCCAAGAATTGCAATCTCCACGTAAAACTGATCAGGCAGACTAAACTGTTGTAGAGACTTGAAACTTTGAGGGCTGGTAGTACTCACACCGTCTACAACGTCACCAAGGCTCGCCCCAATCGGCCTGACGGTGGCACTAAAGCGATCAAAAGCACTAAATCACTCATAACTATTTAACTCATAACTGTTTGTTGCAGGCTCAAGTGGCTCATGTCAGACAAAATTCACGCATTGGATTCGTCGGTCACTCTACACTGTGGAAAATGTTTTCTTAGATTTTTTGTCTTGTTTCCAGCAAAAATATCTATAAAACCTTAAATCAAGAAGGATTTTCTAGACAAATCAAAATTATTGTCTTGTTTTCAGAAAAAAGAAGTCAAAATTAAGTGAGTTTTTGCTTAAAACAAGCAAAATAATCTGCCAATGGGGTAAGCAAAATAATCTTATTTCAAGCAGAAATCTAGTTTATTTTGCTTACCCCACTGGCAGATTATGTTGCATGTTGTAAGCAAAAACTCACTAAATTTTGACTCTTTTTTTTTTTCGGAAAACAAGACAATAAATTTTACTTGTCTAGAAAATCCTTCTTGATTCAAATGTTTTAGATATTTTGGCTGGAAACAGGACAAAATTTTTGTGTGTTATGTAGGGATGCACTGATAGGATTTTTTTGGGGCCGATGCTGATATAAACAAACAACTATTGGCTGATTCCAATACCGATATTAGTCAATTGCAATAACTACTCAACTACTCAATTGCAATAACTACTCAAATACTTCAGGATTTCTCTCCATATACTGGACTTCAATGGGGATCAACAGGTTGAAGGTCCAAATTGCAGTTTCAGTGCAGCTTCAAAGGGCTCTACACGATCCTAGCCAGGGAATAACAGTCTTATTTAGTGAAACGATTGCTAACAGTCATGAACATTAAAAACATCACATTTCTATGGCAAATTACCTGCATTTGCCAAAAATTATTTTTTAAATTATTGATTTAGTTGGTATATGTACTGTACTGTCTTTACAAATTGCAATTTTTAAAAGTGTACTGAAGTGTGTCATCAATTGTGTCATCTACAAGTTATTATTATAATATTCATTAACATATCATTAATAATGTAGCCAAGTTAACAACTTCATGTATATATTATTCAATAAAATCAGCCCAGTGTCTTCTACACAAACAGTAAACGTCTATAAATAATCAGCGCACATCAATAGACATCAGGCCACGGTTATTTGTAGCGAGAAACTTTTAGCTCAGCTTAAAATACTGCTCGGAGCCCTTGACCCAAACTTCCCAACTCGTGAAATGGACGAATTAATAGATGCATATTAAATAGGAGCCGTTAGATTGTTATGCTAAACCTCACCTTAACATGCAAAACAAATGTGGTGGGTTTGAAATGGAACACAGCGAAGGTCACCGTCCTTTCATTTAAATGCATGTATTATACATAAGTTTATATATAAAAAAGAAGAACCACAAAAGCACTAATGTGTATTTTCTATCCTTATTAGTCATGAGGAAAAAGAAAGATACAAAAAAAAGTCTTTAAGCACCTGGACCTCGCTCTCAGCATTCCATTAATTACCCAGACAATGGCAACAACTTCAGAGGCAGATTTTTCAATTTCAGAAAGAAAAAGAGGCAGACGGACAGAGAGAGAGAGAGAGAGAAGAGAAATAGAGGCAGGGAGAGGGGGAACGAGATAGATGGAGAGAGAGAAACGCATGTATTCAGGCTCTTCATGCTATACCAGCACTTAAATCCGACGGACCTCCCATAAAAAAGACTCAAGGTTACGTCCGATTGAAAATCCTCACAAACAACCACTTCAGAAATCCATTTAGAGCCAGTGCTAGAACATCTAATTCAAACATGTTGTCCTGTTAAAATGGTCGCGTAGTTCCTCTAAAACTCTTTCTCCGCCGCTGCCGTTTGCCGGGCCTCTTTGTAAAAGCGATTAAATTTCCACATTCTGAAGCACAAAGACATAATTACACAGGATCAGAAATGCAGCCCAAACAGAAGGTCAGACATGAAAAATGACCTCTTATTGTCACAAATGATAGGCCGTTTTGCCAAGAGTAATTTGTAACAATACCTCGGCTCGCAGTTCGCTGGAACAGCCAATGGAAAACGGCCCACATATACATATATATAAAACAGTGTTTTGTGAGTAATGAGAGTTCAATGGAGTGTATAGAGCCTAAAAAGCTCAAATGATCAAAAACAGAACGCTCACTTATTACTTTTATAGTTTTAATTCTCTGATAATTTGCTCACTCTCATATCATCCAAGATGACTTGACTTCTTCAGTCGTGAAGAAATTAAGTTTTTGAGGAAAACAATGGGGATCAATGGGTTGAAGGTCAAACTGCAGTTTCAAAGGACTGTACACGATCCCAGCCAAGGAATAAGGGTCTTATGTAGCAAAATGATCGCCCATTTTCTTAAAACAATAAAAATGCATATACTTTTTAACCACAAATGCTCGTCTTGCACCAGCTCAACTTTGCACATTACGTAGTACCAACACAGTGTTTACAAAGTGAACGTGCAAAGAAAGTCAAACGTTTATAAGCTGAAGTCCAGCTAATGCAAGACAAGCATTTGTTGTTAAAAAGTATATACATTTTTATTTTTTTAGAAAATGACCAATCGTTTCACTAAATAAGACTTATTCCTCGGCTGGGATCATGTAGAGCCCTTTGAAGCTGCATTGAAACTGCAATTTGGACCTTCAACCCGTTGATCCCCCTTGAAGTCCACTATATGGAGAGAAATCCTGGAATGTTTTCCTCAAAAACCTTAATTTCTTTTCAACTGAAGAAAGAAAGACATTAACATCTTGAATGACATGTGGGTAAGTAAATTATCAGGAAATTTTATCTCAGGAATCAAACCAATTATTTAAGAAAATACAGAGTCCACACCATGGGTCATTGGTTTCAAAACATATAAGAAACGTCAAATTTGGCATCAAGTCTGAATTCACAAAAGGGTTATTATTAAGTAAAAGTACTAAAAACTTTCATTAGGCTCACTGAAATAAAACTGAAATAAATATAAATATTAAAGATGGCAGCACTAAAAAGTTATAAATAAATGACTAAACAAAAAAAATAATTAATTAATTATTTAATTAGTGAACGATTGTATATTGGGTGTTTTTTTCACATATTCGTATCATATGATAGACCTTCCCATTCCGAACAACTTTGCCTCTAGAACCACTGCTGTCAATCAAACCATTAAATGCTTGAGAAGACGTTAAAAAAACCTACTTTTGTGAACTAGTCCTAGGTTTTTCGTTGGAAAAAACTGCAGTGCAATTCTCTGGACTCTCTAGATAAATAATTACTACAAATAAATGTTGAAATTTACCCTTTGGGAAGCTATTACGGGGTTGTTCAGAAAATGAGCTTGTCCAAATATAACCAAAAACTCAAAACTTCACAAAACCTGGTGAGCACTTGCGACAGGTGATTCTAAACAAGCATGCAAAGTTTTAGGGAGATCAGACCACAGCTGCCGCTATAACAGTCATGAACATTAAAATATTTATCATATTTCAGGATTTCTTTCCATATAGTGGACTTTAATGGGGATTAACAGGTTGAAGGTCCAAATTGCAGTTTCAATGCAGCTTCAAAGGGCTCCCAGCCGAGGAATAAAAGTCTTATTTAGTGAAACGATTGGTCATTTTCGAAAAAAAAATTCATTAATTAACCCTAATCAGTAAAATAGGCACATAATAAAATTACTAAAAATTTAATTAATTAAAACTGATGTCTCTTACAGAAATATGTATTAGTTTTATACATATTTTGGACTGTTGGGGGGCGGGGGGTTGCCATTATTTTAATGATGTGAAATGGTTGCACTTGTTGAGCTACTGGCGCTACTTGTTGCTATTTTTACCACAACACAACTCGAAAAATAAAACACTGATATGATGACCACAGCTACTGAAAGAGCTTACAGGTGGTGGTGGATTTATGCATAGGTTTAAGCCAAATGCAGTACCATCGATTTTCCCCACTAAGAGTCTAAATGTCGGATATCGAGTGAAATCCACGCTGAGAAACTCCTTCGCTAGATGGCATCTAGCGTTTCTTGTATCTGCCGTTTGTAAGCTCTTTCAGTAGTTGTGTTCTTCTAAAAGCATCAAAGACAGGGCTAAAGTGGAGAGAACAAAAACGCAGGTCTTTAGGAAGTTTTATTCACCCACAGGCCTCTTTACATTATTTTCTCTAGGAAAAGCAGTGAAGACTTACATCGCTTCTTTTGTTGCCCTTCCACTGAAAATTACAGCCAAAAGCCGGATAACTTGGCATCGTATCAGTATTTTATTTTCCGAGTTGTGTTATGGTAAAAATAGCAACAGGTAGCACCAGCAGCTATTTGACGTCAACAAAATATAGTCTAAAATGTGTATAAAACAAAGTGGATTTTTAAATAACACTACATATTTCACTTCATTTTATTTATTTATTTGTCCTTTTAGAAGATTTACAGCCCCTGTTTGCGTAAGAATTAAAGTCATGCGGGTTTAAAAAAAAAAAAGCTTCTGCAGTTATTTTATTACAACCCAGTTACTTATAAAAGATCCTGTGTGTCATTTAGACATAAGTAAACATGGTTAAATATTTGAGGCTAGTAAGTAAGAACAGAACTCTACTGTTACATACTTCTCTAAGCAGACTGTTTCACCAAAACACCTTCACAATGACGACTACCAGTCTTTTAAATTATTGCAGTATTACTGCAAACTCTGCAACCTATAATAATTTTATAAGTGGTGCAGTTAAAAGCTACTGGTCGGAACGAAGTCCAGACTCGGAGTGAAGCATCACTAATGAGATCTGAGTTGCCTAAAACACTTAACTGCGTGCCAGTGAATCCAAGAATAATACTTCCTAAATGACATGCTAACAAACGCGTGCTTATGGCGAAACCAGATATCCGGCCACTGTATCACGAACCGACCCAAATCCTCAGAAGTTCAAATATCTGCTTATTTTTTAAAAACTAATACCATTATTCAACTGAGGCAAAAATGTGAATCGCATTTGGGATTTGTGGTCTGTGTGGATACCGTTGTTGGCACACAGAAGGCACACAAAAAGTGCAAAATATATTCCGTTTCAAAGGTCTTCCTGGATTCACCCCGTTTAATAAAAGGGGAGGGTGTATCCAAGGTCACTTCCTGATTGTGAATCCTCCAATGAGGTGCAAGATTCAATGCTCAAGTGTTTCTTTGTGGCCTGACAATGGGAAGTGTCAGAATTTTCAATGCATGTGCTTGAAAATGTCACCCAAGGTCGTATGTGCGACAAGAGTTTGAGCGTGAAAACATAACGAAATCAAACACGCTTTTTGTAGACATGGCTACACATGCGTATGCTGTATAGCATGCATTTACTGCTCCACAACGAGCGTCACATCATTCATAACGGGCTGGAAAACGCTGAACTTTGCAGGTGTTGAACTGTACACAGAGCGAATGGGACTCGCTGTTCAACCTTGAATTGTGACCCACTGACGGAGCGCACAGGAAACAGCAGAAGATTGGGAAGGTTCACGCCGCGGCACAAGCAAATCAAACACAATGAGGCGAGCGCTGCTAAGCACATGCACACACATGTCAAAACTACAGCTCTGGAATCCATCCGCCAGGCTGCAGGTCGCTCAGATGTAGCAAACAAATTGGGACGCGTGCTTGGGAATAGAAAATTAACCCTTTTTTTGTTTGCATAATTAGGACTGCTTACAGAGCCGTCACAACAATTGATGGTACTGAACAATAAATGTTTTTCTTCACAATATGAAGCAAGTTTTTCAGTCAGAACAGCTTCACTCTTTCTACATTAAAGGAATATTCAGGCTTTAAATGTTTAACACAGACTTGTACACAAGTGAGATTTGTCTTGTGGAAAGCAAATGTCTTGTGGTCTATAAAAATAAAAAAATTTAGATAAATAAATTTCAATTTCAACAAAGTTTGATTTTTAACATTTTAGATCAGGAATATAAATGAATCCGGTTGACGGTGGTAACAAAAGTTTAAAGTATCAATATAAAAACTAATCAAATAAAAAAAATTAAGGAAAATTAATTAAATATATGAATATATACATAATTAAGTATACATAGAACATAAATGTCACGAGCGCGGTCTCTGTGGCTCCCTCCGAATGCTGTCAGCGGGAACAATCTCCCGACTTCTAATCTCCCTGGACTACATTCCCCACGACCCCGTACCTGGGCCGCGCTTCCGGTTCCGGGTCGCTCGCGTCGGCGGCCATTTTCTCCGGCTTAAAAGCGGCCGCCATTCCGCGATCTGATCGCGAAGTTTTGATTTGCTCCGGCTGTCATCACCAAGCGTTATTTCTGGATTATTGCTCTGCCTGTGTACGACTCGGACTGTTTACCCTTGTGTGACGAACTCTGCCAGCCTTTTTGACCCCCGCTTGTCTTACGGATTATTCTTTGGATTGCTAGTGGCCCCGACCTCTTTGCCTGGACTCTGTTTATTCTCTGGATTTGTCTCTGTCACACTCGTTGCCGTTGTCAACCCACGCCAGTTTAACCTTGATTTATTGTCTGTGAATAAACCGTTGCAAATGGATCAACCGACTTCTGACACCTCATTACAGAAAACTTCGCCACCTACTGATCCAGCGACGGTCCACCAGCTCACCTGGTCACCTGGAGCTTTCGGCCCAAGCCTCGGTGTTGGCGGTCCATCAGCACCAACTCGACCGCCTCACTTCGCTCACGGAGGAGCTTGTGAAGTCATTACAAGCCCTACAGCTGCCATCACAGACCATGCCGAGCTACTCGCCTCCTCCAGCGGCGCCTCCATCTGCCGCCGCCGCCGCTTCAGTTCCAGCTACTGCCAGTCCACGCCTCGCCTTCCCAGAAAAATTTGATGGAACGCCAACCAAGTGTAAGGGCTTTCTATTACAATGTTCGTTGTTCGTAAACCAACAACCACATTTATATCCCACCGATGAAACCCGAATTGCTTTTGTTTGTTCTCTACTGTCTGGGCGAGCGTTGGACTGGGCCACCGCTGTGTGGAGCCACGATCGCCCTGCTTTTCCCTCCTTTCCTGCCTTTTTGCAACATTTTCAGGAAGTGTTCCAGCCCACGTCAGCCGGCGGAGAGGCAGGGGAGCAGCTGATGGGCCTGCGTCAAGGGGGGAGAACCGCGGCGGATTATGCTCTCAGCTTCCGCACCCTTGCGGCCCAGAGTGGTTGGAACGATGAGCCCCTTAAGCTCCATTATAGAAAGGGGCTCAACCCCGACCTACAAGCGGAGTTGGCCTGCAGGGATGAGGGCATCACCCTGGATCAATTCATAGATCTCTCCATTCGTCTGGACAACTTAATGCGAACCCGTAAACCTCCCCGCAGTAGTCTCTCTACCTGGTCCACCTTCTCCAACCCGGAACCCACACCTAAAGCCCATGCAGATCGGAGTTACACGCCTGACCGTCGAGGAGAGAGAGAGGAGATTACGGGAGAATCTATGCCTGTGTTGCGGCCAACCAGGACATATCAGAGCCAACTGCCCCACCCGTCCACCCCGCAAGAGCTCTTCGGTGAGTAACCTTTCCATACCATCTAATCGTTTGGAAATTCCAGTTACCCTGAGTTCTGATAAAGTCACTGTTAAAACTACAGCCCTAATTGACTCAGGAGCGGCTGGAAATTTTATTGATGCTGCCTTTGCTAGTGCACATAACTTACCCCTGGTCTCTTGTACTCCACATGTGGCAGTGGCTGCCCTCGACGGGCGGCCGCTAGGCTCCGGACGGATCCTTCACACCACCCAGGACCTCTCTCTCCTCGTCGAACCCCAGCATCAAGAAACCATCCGCCTGTTCGTCATCTCCTCGCCGCAAACCCCACTCATACTCGGATTCCCCTGGCTCAATCTCCATAACCCCGCTGTTGCCTGGTCTCAACGCTCCATCACTCACTGGTCTGCCTTTTGCCACCAACACTGCCTCCTAGGTCAAACTTCCAGTCCTCCTGCTCCAGCCACCACGTCTGCCCACGCCGTGGAGGGCGTGCCATCCGAATATCAAGATCTCCTACTGGCCTTCAGCAAGGCCAGGGCCTGCCAACTCCCTCCTCATCGCCCCGGCGATTGCGCTATAGACCTCCTTCCGGGCTCCTGTCCTCCCAAGGGTCGTATATTTCCCCTCTCTCATCCTGAATCGGAAGCCATGAAGAACTACATCAGGGAGGAATTGGCTAAAGGCTTCATCCGACCCTCCACTTCTCCGGCGTCGGCGGGCTTCTTCTTTGTGAAGAAAAAGGACGGAGGGCTACATCCCTGTATCGACTACCGTGGACTGAATGACATCACCATCAAGTTCAGGTACCCTCTACCACTCGTACCTCCTGCCCTAGAACAGCTTCGCTCGGCCCGCTTCTTTACCAAACTGGACTTGCGTAGCGCCTACAACTTGATCAGGATAAGAGAGGGAGACGAGTGGAAGACGGCCTTCTCCACCACCTCTGGCCACTACGAGTACCTGGTAATGCCCTTTGGGTTGTCCAATAGTCCTTCCTGTTTCCAGGCATTTGTCAACGAGGTGTTCCGGGATATGCTGAACCGCTGGGTCATTGTATACATTGACGACATCCTGATCTATTCTAACACCTTGGAGGAACACATCAGACAGGTCAGGGCGGTCCTCCAACGCCTCATCCAACACCAACTGTACGCCAAGGCCGAGAAATGTGCATTTCACCAAACCAAGATCTCCTTCCTGGGTTACATCATAAGTGCAGAGGGCGTGGCTATGGACGACAAGAAAGTTAATGCTGTGCTCAAATGGCCACGTCCGTCCACACTCAAAGAGCTTCAAAGATTTCTCGGATTTGCCAACTTCTACAGACGTTTCATTCGGCACTTCAGCTCAGTCGCAGCCCCCCTTACAGCCATGGTCCGGAAAGGTACTCACCGTCTCGCCTGGTCTCCTGCTGCCCAACTCGCCTTTGAGGAATTAAAACACCGGTTCTCTACTGCACCCATTCTCCATCATCCTGACCCAGAAAAGGAGTTCATTGTAGAAGTCGATGCTTCCAGCACAGGAATCGGAGCCGTGCTCTCTCAACGCCATGGCAACCCTCCCAAAATGTACCCCTGTGCTTTCCTCTCTCACAAGCTCAGCCCGGCCGAACGCAATTACGATGTGGGCAACCGAGAGCTCTTAGCCATCAAGACTGCCTTGGAGGAGTGGCGGCACTGGCTGGAGGGGTCTAAACACCCATTTACTGTTCTCACGGATCACCGAAACCTGGAGTATCTACGCACAGCCAAACGCCTTAATCATCGCCAGGCCAGATGGGCTTTGTTTTTCACTCGATTCAACTTTCAAGTCACTTACAGACCTGGTTCTCAAAATATCAAAGCTGATGCCCTCTCCAGGATGGACGAACACAACTCTCAGCCACCATTTCCTGATCAGATCCTTCCGGCCTCCATCATCGTCGCTCCCATCATCTGGGACTTAACCACTGAAATCGCTGAAGCCCAAGCTCATGAGCCGCCTCCTCCAGAGTGCCCCCCAAATCTCACGTATGTACCTCTCTCCATCCGCCAACGTCTCCTCTCCCAAGTCCACTCCTTGCCCAGTTCAGGTCACCCAGGAATCACTGCCACCATCCATCTGCTCTCTAACCTCTATTGGTGGCCGTCTCTCCGTGCAGATACCATCCAGTTTATCAAGAACTGTCAGACATGCAATATCTCCAAAGTCCCTCACCATCTCCCTGCAGGCCTACTTCAGCCCTTACCCTCACCACAGCGCCCCTGGTCTCATATTGCTGTAGATTTCGTCACAGATCTTCCCCCCTCACAAGGCAACACAACCATCCTCACGGTTATCGACCGTTTCTCCAAAGGCTGTCGACTCATTCCCCTACCCAAACTCCCCTCTGCCATGGAAACCGCTGAGGCCCTATGCAACAATGTCTTCCGTTTCTACGGCCTCCCTGATGACATCATCTCGGATAGGGGCCCTCAGTTCACCTCACGGGTTTGGTCCAATTTCTGCCACCTCTTGGGAATCAATGTCAGCCTCACCTCAGGTTACCACCCGCAATCTAATGGCCAGGTAGAGAGACTTAACCAGGAGTTGACCCGCTTCCTTCGAACGTACTGCCACAATAACCAGGAAGACTGGAGCCGCTACCTTATATGGGCTGAGTATGCACAAAACTCACTACGCAAACCATCCACTAATCTAACACCTTTCCAATGCATCTTAGGATTCCAGCCACCTCTATTCCCCTGGTCCGGAGAGCCCTCCGATCTCCCAGCGGTCAACTCCTGGTTCGAACGCAGCGAGGAGACGTGGAATGCTGCTCATGTTCACCTCCAAAGAGCCATCCGCCGCACCAAGGTCCAGGCCAACCGTCGCCGCAGCCAAAATCCACCCTACACCCCTGGACAATGGGTGTGGCTGTCCACCCGGGACCTGCGCCTCCGACTACCATCCAAGAAACTCAATCCCAGGTACGTGGGTCCCTTCAAAATACTCAGACAAATCACTCCTGTTTCCTTCCGTTTGGAACTGCCCTCTCATTACCGCATCTCTCCTACGTTTCATGTATCTCTGCTCAAGCCTGCTGGCGGTCCGGGAGGAGTGGAGAACCTAGAAGAGACCGCCACACAGAGACCTGCCCCCACACTGGTCGATGGCGAGGAAATCTATCGAGTCAACACCATTCTGGACTCCCGGCGCCGGAGGGGTCACCTACAGTATCTGGTTGATTGGGAGGGCTTCGGTCCCGAGGAGAGATCCTGGGTCTCTGCCAAGGACATCCTGGACCCATCACTCACCACTGACTTCCACCTCGCCCACCCAGATAAACCAGCCCCACGAAGAAGGGGTAGACCCCGGCGTCGGTTACCTCCTCGCGCCAGGAGTCGCTCGCAGGGGGGGGGCTCTGTCACGAGCGCGGTCTCTGTGCCTCCTTCCGAACGCCGTCAGCGGGAACAATCTCCCGACTTCTAATCTCCCTGGACTACATTCCCCATGACCCCGTACCTGGGCCGCGCTTCCGGTTCCGGGTCGCTCGCGTCGGCGGCCATTTTCTCCGGCTTAAAAGTGGCCGCCATTCCGCGATCTGATCGCGAAGTTTTGATTTGCTCCGGCTGTCATCACCAAGCGTTATTTCTGGATTATTGCTCTGCCTGTGTACGACTCGGACTGTTTACCCTCGTGTGACGAACTCTGCCAGCCTTTTTGACCCCCGCTTGTCTTACGGATTATTCTTTGGATTGCTAGTGGCCCCGACCTCTTTGCCTGGACTCTGTTTATTCTCTGGATTTGTCTCTGTCACACTCGTTGCCGTTGTCGACCCACGCCAGTTTAACCTTGATTTATTGTCTGTGAATAAACCGTTGCAAATGGATCAACCGACTTCTGACACCTCATTACAGAAAAACATATGTAATTATTATTGAATATTTTATTAAGTATATTTTTACATTTAATTATATATATGAATATATTTAAATATATAATTAAATAGATGAATATATACATAACTAAGTATATAGAACAAAATGTATGTATTAATTATAATAAAATCATAATATAATGTAATGCAACATTAATATATACATAATTAAATATATACAGAACATAAAATGTATGTAACAATTATTATTGCATATTTTATTGAATATATCAATATACTTAATTATATATATGAAATGTATAAATAATAATATAATTTATTAATAAACATTTTTAAAAGTAATAATATATTTTATTAGATATATATATATATATATATATATATATATATATATATATATAGCACAGAACATACATATTAATTCTAATAAAATTATAAAATTACATATATTAAAATTATAATAAAAACATATTTTTAAAAGTAATAATATATTTTATTATATATATATATATATATATATATATATATAAGTACAATATATATAGCACAAAACGTATGTTATTAATCCTAATAAAATTATAATAAAATATATATAGAACATAAAACGTATATAATAATTATTATTGTATATTTAATAAAATATTTTAATATATTATACTATATTATATATATATATATATATAAAATTATACATAAGTATGAAATTGCATGTTTTATTAAATATATTAATATATTTAATTTTATATACAATTAAAGATATTAATATATATTATATTGTATAAAGTACATTAATGTTTATTAAATGTATTAATATATTTAATTATACATATATTAATATGTATAATAACAACATTAAAATACAATAGAATTTAATATATTAATATATGCTAGTGTTGTCAAATGATTAATCGCATTCAAAATAAAAGCTTATGTTTACATACTATATGTATGTGTACTGTGTATATTTATTATGTATATATAAATATGCACACATGCATGTATATATTAAAGAAAAATATTTTAGATTTATATATAAAATATTTATATTTATTTCTAATCTAAATTGTATGCAGGTGTAAATATATATACATATAAATTTGTTTTTAAATATATACATGTATGTGTGTATTTATATGTACATAATAAATATACAGAGTAAACACACAAACATAAACTTTTATTTTGGATGCGATTAATCGTTGACAGCCCTAATATATACATAAGTACACTATGTATGTATAAGAAGTGTAATTATAATGTAATTATTATTGTATATTTTATTCAATATATTAATACGTGTAATATATATATACACACACACACGCACGCATTTTGGTACGATGTCTTTCCTAATGGACTTCAGTTGTGGTAATTCACAGCATGCACTGATGTGGTTGATAACTTGTAATGAACTAGCAACAGAAACTAAAAGAGCAATTTGTTATTTTCATTTTTGGATGCACTAATGCATAGCATCTCTATCCTTTTTATCTTCTTCAAAACAGCCAGCAGCACCTGCTTGACCATTTCAGGACATCCGCCAAGAGGTACAAAGATGCAGAAGCAAAGCGAATGCAGCACATTAGTCTCCGTCGATCATTTCTCTGGATTTTGTTGAAGAAAGCGCATTGAAGAAGCTTTGGCCGTCAGCCTCTCCTTCTTCTGATAAACAGCTGTTCGTACACAGCAGATAGTTAATGGCAAATCGGCAGTTATTTAGTCTGCCAGTCGATCCTTGGAGACCGTTCAGTTCCTCTACAACACTGCTTTCCCTGGCAGCAGCTACTTGATATCAGACAGCCTGCGAACATGACACGCTCTGAAAGAGGGCCACATCAGAGGGCCGGAGCCCGCGACCATCAAAGCCAGCGAGGAGGGAGCTCCGGGGGGAACACTGGTGTGCATCTGTTTCAGTATGCATCAGAGAGGAGGGCTGCTTTGTGTCACCTGCAGAGAGAACCAGGCGAAGCCCGTCAAGCTGTCATTGACCTGTGGCGAGATTGTCGAGCCTGCCGCCACTGTTAAGCGTGTGTGCGTCCGCGAAAGGAGACACTGTATCTGCTTAACATCAGAGAGCCGAAGGAATTCTGACTGACATTGTGTGATGTGTAAACCAACAGGCCATAGATCATGAGCAGATGTGAAATACCTCTCCTGAGAACTGTCGATTGTAGATTCGAGTCAGATTCAAACCCAATTTTCCCACATGAGCACCTTGGCTTAATTTGATCAGGGGAAACATGCTAATTGCAAGGCAATGGCTCCAGCTTTCACAGCGATAGCTCAACCAAAAACCATCTTCATGTCGTTCCAAAATAGCATGAGTTTCTTTCGTCCGTGATTTTTATCTAAAGATGGACCAAAATTTATCCAGACAGGATGAAAAGTAACAAAGCATCAGTTTTAGCTAATGGTTCACCTTCTTTAGATGTTTAGCCCCTGAAAAACTATTACAACTCTACTGAAATCTAAAATCTAGCGATCTACCTGCTTAGGGGTTGTTCACAGTTCTGCGCTACTTTTCTATTGTTTCTTTAATGTAAACACTGTAAAAGTTTTATTGGTATCTTTTATTTGTTCCGTGTGAACTGGCTTTTTTTTATAACACAGTTTATTTTAAGCCAAATGCTAAGACTGCACTGCAAGAAACATTTCTCCATGCCATGACTGGTTAAGAGAAAGTAGGTACAACACCAATCAAAAGTTTCTGAACAGTAAGGTTTTTTATGTTTTTTAAAGAAGTCTCTTCTGCTCACCAAGTCTGCATTTATTTGATCCAAAGTACAGCAAAAACAGTCGAATTTTGAAATATTTTAACTATTTAAAATAACTTTTTTTCATATATGTTAAAATGTAATTTATTACTGTGATTTCAAAGCTGAATTGTTAGCATCATTACTACAGTCTTCAGTGTCACATGATCCCTCAGAAATCATTCTAATATAATAGTTTGCTGCTTGTTAAAAAAAATTATATATAAATATATATATATATATATATATATATATATTGTTTCTCAATAGGTTTCTTTGATGAGTAGAAAGTTTAAATATTTAGTAACATTATAAATGGCTTCATCATCACTTCTGATCCATTTAAAGCATCCTTGCTAAATAAAAGTAAAATAATAATATATGTATATTAAAATATATTCACACAGAAAACTGTTGTTTAAAAATAAATATATTAAAATAAAAATTAAATGAAATATTGAAATTTTTTTTTACTGTTTTTGCTATGCTTTGGATCAAATAAATGTAGCCGATGAGCAGAAGAAATTTCTTCAAAAAACATTAAAAATCATACTGTTCACAAACTTTTGACCGGTAGTGTATATTTCATATATTTCAATATAAGTTAAAAATAAGCGATCATTAACCCAAAATTTGAGTTTATGCTAATTAGAGATGCTTTAGCTTAGCAACATGCTAACGTCAAACTCTAATGAAATTTAATTTAATTAATTTAATTTAAGAGCAACTTTTGAAGTTATATGACATCGAACATCGCTGACTATACTAAGCAAACTGCTAAGTTTTGGAACAGAAACAACTCTTTAAAAATAGCAAAAACTAAAAATAAATCTTAAAAAACAAACAAACAAACAAAATGTCCTGCCTCTTCAAAGCTTTATAATGACAGTGCATGGCTGTCACTATGGCTGAGATTTTGCAACCCCAAAAAGTGCATCTATCCATCATAAAAAGTGCTCCACACAGCTCCAGAGGGTTAATAAAGGCCTTCTGAAGTGAAACGTTGTGTCTGTTAAGAAAAATATCCATCTTTACAACTTAATAATAATAACCATAAACATTGTACGCACGTTCACAAGAGTGGTGAAATATTTCACAATTTTGCTGTTTTTGCTGTACTTTGGATCAAATAATTGCGGGCTTGATGAGCCGACGAGACTTCTTTAACACAAAAAAAAAAAAAATTGAGCATATTTCATTCAATTGGAACTTTAATTTACAAATTGGTAATTAACCCAAAATTTGAGTTTATGTTAATTAGAGATGCTTTACCTTAGCAACATGCTAACGTCAAAATCTTTAGGAATTAAATTCGAGTCACAGATGAGCAACTTTTAAAGTTAAATGACATCGAACATGATAGAGTTGAAGGGAGCTGACTATACTAAGCAAGTTGCTAGGTTTTGGAACAGAAATATCAGTTTAAATATGTGCATACTGCAGGCTACATGTAGTTTGTTAGCTGAGCAACATGCTAACGTCAAAATTTATTGGAATCAAATGCAAGTCACAGATGAGCACTATTTGGTGGACTAAAAGTAGAAACTGCGCTGTATATTAAATAATGTCCTGGCTCATAGTTGCCATATTCCGCATTGAACAAGAGTGAATTGTTTGTCCACTGGGAATTGTTGTTGTACTGGGAAGCCAGAATGTGTATCCTTCAGCAGAAACATACATTAGCTGAACCCTGATTGTTTGACGTGCTATATTTACCTATATATATATTACAGAAGCATTGACAGATTTAAGTTGAACCGCGGTCCTAGTGCTTGCCGAACCGTGGGTGGAGAATGTTATGGTTTGATTTTTTTACCGAGAACCGTTGCACCCCTAGAGTGTTCATGTTCAAACTGTGTATTTACAATGTTAAAGTGGCTGACAACAATAAATATTATTATTAAGAATAAAACCGCCTTTTTTTAACTGTAAAGAGCTGTAGCTAAATTGTTATGGCCTACTACGCTCCTGTATTCTAATGTTGTTCATTATGGTGGTACTTTGAGAGCCAAATATTTCGGTGGTACTTGGTATAAAAAGTTTGAAATAGGGCTGTGCCGATATTTGGAGCCGCGTTTACTACACAGAGCCGTAGTTCACTTTCCAACACAAACACGTTGATTTACTTCAGAAGACATTTATTAACGCCTCAGATCCATTTTATGATGTATGGACGCATTTTAGACTTTGAAATCTCAACAAATTCCCTGCCATTATTTTACTGACATTTTTTAATATAACTCTAACTGCATTTGTCTGAAAGAAAAAAGTCATATACACCTAGGATGGCTTGAGTGTGAGTAAATCATGGGGTAATTTTCTTTTTCGGGTGAACTGTTCCTTTAAGTAACACTTGAAGTAACATGTTAGAGCGCTAGGTTTGGGAACAGAAATATCTATTGAAACGTTCAAATGTGGTGTAAAATGCTTCAGTTTATTTATATATATCAGTTAGACTAGATGCTACAAACATCTAAAGATAAAGCTATTTCTCAAGTGAGTGATAATAAACGCAAATTAAATAATCTATTTTGAAATGAGAGACATTTTCACGAATTTCTTTTGGCCAGCGCTGGACACACATGGGGAGATCAGAAACCGAACGCTGTCTTTGATATACACGTCAGACTAAAATTTGGCGTTCATGAATAATGAATGCATGTGGTGGGGGAGCATCTTCAATGAGCCGGGAGAGAGCGGCGCTAGCGCTCATCTAGGGTCTGGCACGCGCCTCTAATGACTTCACCCAGAGCCCACCACGAGCCCACCGCTAACAACAGCAGCGCTCTATGGGAGCCGGCTGTTTAATTAAGCATTAGTCTAATCTGCATCTATTGAGCCAGACGGCTGTAGGACTTCTGAGAGGGATGTTAAATGTTTTAGGTCTAAATGAGAGTGTGGTGTTGTTATCTCAAACTGCTGACCTGCATTTGAGTGTAAACAGGAAAATACTCTCAACATGAACGGAAGCATCTTGTTTTCCCCCTCTCTTTGTCCCAGCTGTGTGTTGGCAAGAACTTCACACGGCGCTAACAGATCCATTTCACAAACAGACAAAAGTGATAATTGAGAAACATCTGAGCTGTTGACACAGTGCTTGCCAAGATTTAAGTGAAACTGTGTTGTCCATTTTGTCTCAAATTTGTCGCTGACAAATGCTGATTTTTTCCCACTAATTTTATGGACTGCTGTGACCTTGAGTGAACTCGCAGTGCCACGATTAAAATACCTTTGCATCCCGAATTCCAGGAAAAAAAAGATGAAACATTCTGAGATTTTACTTTTTATGATTAATGGTAACCTGATATATATATATAAATACAAATATAAATTTGGTATTATTACAGCTAAGGATTGAGGTTTATATTAAAGGATTAAATGGAAATGGAAAAAAATACAATAGCTTTTATAATTCTTTAAAATAATACAATTAATAATTAATATTTCTTAATAAATATTTTATATAACTATACAATTTTACAATTATATATATATATATAGATAATGTACACATTATATATTATATATTGTATACAATAAGTTATATTTAAAAGCAAAAAATGGCAATAAATAGTACAAATTGTAATGAATTGTATATTTAATTGTGACAAAAATGTATAAAATGCTGATATTGCTTGTTTTATGTTTTTTTTTTTGTTGTTGTTTGTTTGTTTGTTTTTTGTTTTATTTTAACCTGATATCAAATAATAATTTGGTATTATAACAGTCAAAGATTGAAGTTTACACTAAAATAGAAAAAAGTTTCAAAATAACTAATAAACTAATAATTATTAATTAAATTAATTAAAATTTCTTAATAAATATTATATACATAATTATGCAATTATATAGTTTAATATATCAGCTAATGTATAGATTTTTATTAAAAAGACGAAAAAATGCAATAAAAATTGCAATAAATAAATTGTATGATAATCTGGTATTGAATCTGGTATTATTACAGCCATTGATTGAAGCTTGTGTGTGTGTGTGTGTGTGTGTGTGTGTGTGTGTGTGTGTACAGTATATATATATATATATATATATATAATAGCATTTTAAAAATCTATATATCTTAATTAATATTATATAGAATTATAAAATTAATTCATTTAATATATTAAAGCCATTGAGTTTTATATTAAATGATTTAATGTAAAAAAGACATTGTACATGTATATATATATATATATATATAATAGAAATTAAAATTATTTAAAATAATGAATATAATTAATTACTAATATATCTTAATGAATATTACATATAATTACATACTCATTTTAATATATAACTGGACAATGTATACATTATATACCATATACGATAAAATATTACGTAAAGCTGTACTGATTAATGTAATATACTCATATAATATTATTCATTATATATATTTTGTATTGAAACAATACTATAAACTATTTATTTTTTATATCACACCATCAGTATTATTATGTATCACACATGTATACTTATAATTAATATTCTAATTATGTTTTAATGTATCAATATTACGTATTATTTAATTACCATTACTTATTTATTTCCTTTTTAATTCTCTCTCTCACACACACACATACACACACACTCTCTATAATTATTAATTACACATATACACTGATTAATGTTGTTACTTTTTTTTTTTTCTGTTTTTGCATGAACAGCCCTCCTTGAGTGACCTGGGGTCAAGTACCATGTTGCACAGACACAATGAAAACAAAGGAGGTCAGCAACTTTCTGGTCAGTCCTTCCAGCACTTGAACACAAAACCTTTAGCTTACAGCTATAATGCTGTTTATAGAGTACTGTTACCTTCAAAATCCACTAACCTGTCTAGAGGACTCAACATAGATCACACATAGAGAAAAGCATGAATATCTGCCTCGAAAAAGCTCCTCACAGCATGATCTTCAGCAGTCAACCTCTGTCTGGGCAGTAGGTGGGTGGCTGGACCAGGGTCACTATAGGGCCTGTAGGAAGTGACTTCATCAGTGAAGAGATGTCAGCTTGTTTTCCTTTTTTCGTTTCCTGTTGTGTTCTGATAGGAACTTCCTCTCCAATGGGGGTGGAAGTAGGTGTCACTCTCCAATCCACCCACATCACAAGGGGAAATGTCCATCACACGCCCGACCACACGTTCAGCACCAGGGTAAAGAGCTGGAGATGAGCAGACTGTTGATCCCCAGAGTCACGATTAATTAACATCACGTCTCCGCACCGATGACACCAGGATGGCCGTTCCCATTTTTCTCTTTATCTCTTCCATTCACAAAAACACATGGCTTTTTAGTGAACTAAAGCGGGAGAACCATCCCTTTAAAACACAGCAGATGTGTCTGTAAAGGAAAAACAGTCTCCACAACAAAAGTTCTGTACAGTAGCCTCTCTCAATGGGCCTTTATGATCTAAAGAGGCCGATGTTTGCGGTCTGGCTGTTTTCTTCCTGCAGAGTTAGTCACAGGAGCTCAGGTGGCCGCTCCAGAGTGACATAACAGCCCCGCGCCGCTCTTCCTCTCGCCGCTGATAGATTGGTAGAAGCAAGTGTCCTGCTGGCGATGCCCCCAAGCCACAGGAAACCTCATCGGCTGCGCTGTCTAACGAGGATGTGAGCTGTGGTGATGGCATATTAACGCGCAGGCCCCGACGGACAGCCAGAATAAAAAGACAACATGGCGATGATTCAATACGAATTGTTTCAGGTGAAACAATGGTCTTCACGGCTGGCCGTTCAAAGAGTGTGGGAGAGGTGAGTCCATCTGCACTCTGAGCTTTGAAATATTTGTCATTGTTTTTCAGCTGAACACCGCTTTATTTTGGTGTATTGTCAGCGGGATTGAAGGTTCAACACGTTCAACTCGAGTTTTTTGTCCTGTGCTAAAATGTGTGAAAAGTTGTAGAGATGTATTTTGAATTTCGTATATATTTTTATATTTTCAGTTTTAATTTTAATTGACATTTCAGTCATTTTGTTAGGTGCGTTTGGCTTTTTTTTTATCATTTATTTCATCATTAGATTTTATATTTTACTATAGTTATACATTTTGTATATATTTGTTTAAACATTTGGCATAATTAAATATGTACATACACATAAAAATGCATGCAAATGTATAATAAAAATGAATAAAAAACAAAAAAAAAATTACAGATCTTTTCAAATATATTATATTATATATTATACATTCTTATTCTTTTTTATTTACAAATATTTAAATATAATTAATGCAAACATTAACAAATAAAACAAAAATTTAATATATTTATACAAATATATATATATATATATATGAAAAAAGGAAAATATTTAACAAATAAACAAACATTAACAAATAAAAAATAAATACAAAATGAAAAATATTAATATAAATATAATTTACACAAACACTAACTATATATATATATATATATATATATATATATATATATATATATATATATATATATATATAGTTAGTGTCAAGCATGTGTGGCGGGAACCAGGTGAGGAGTACAAAAACAAGTGTTTCTTGCCTACAGTCAAGCATGGTGGTGGGAGCGTCATGGTCTGGGGCTGCATTAGTGCTGCCAGCGCTGGGGAGCTACAGCTCATTGAGGGAACCACGAATGCCAACATGTACTGTGACATACTGAAGCCGAGAATGATCCCCTCCCTTCGGAGACTGGGCCGCAGGGCAGTATTCCAACATGACAACGAAACACCCCAAACACACCTCCAAACACACTATTGAGCATCTGTGGGGCATCCTCAAATGAAAGGTGGAGGAGCACAAGGTCTTTAACATCCACCAGATCTGTGATGTCATCATGGAGGAGTGGAAGAGGACTCCAGTGGTAACCTGTGAAGCTCTGGTGAACTCCATGTCCAAGAGGGTTAATGCAGTGCTGGAAAATAATGGTGGCCACACAAAATATTGACGCTTTGGGCCCAATTTGCACGTTCACTTAGGGGTGTACTCACTTTTGTGGCCAGCGGTTTAGACATTAATTGCTGTGTGTTCAATTGTTTTGAGGGGACAGAAAATGTACACTGTTATACAAGCTGTACACTCACTACTTTACGTTGTAGCAAAGTGCCATTTCTATATATATATATATATATATATATATATATATATACTTATTTATAAAGGGTAAATGCCCATGTTAACTATTATCACTTACCAGCAACATCAGTAATCTGATCTATAGAGAAAAGAAACTCTTTAGCAAAGCCCTTTGAGGAACTAGGCCTCATTGATCCAATCAAATGCTGTTTAAAACAGACTAATTGGTCACTTATGCTACACAGCATTTGGATTAAGATCACAATGCTCATCATTTGACTTGTTTTTCACATCTCAAAGGATTTCCAGGACATTTAAGACTGACACTATGTTATTTGACATTAATGTCCAAACGATAGACAAAGTCATGCACTGTCGCAGCTTGGAAATGATCAGTAAATACAGAAACATTTTGTTCAAGGACGTTTTTCCAAAGAAGCATCTAGTCACCTAATCTCGTTCTCATCACTACTTGTGTAAATGTCTAAATTCATCTTGAACCAAAAAAACACAACTATATTAAAACACTTTACTTTTCAAAACAACAACTGTGGTGTCCTCCTAATCCTATTCCCTTGTTCTGTCCAGTCTCCGTTACGCTATGAATAAAATTGGGAAAACGTCCAAATATAAGGTTTCAAAATCTAAGGTATGGCATCTGTTTTAGATGCCACATGCAAAAAGTTCAAACATGTTGCCAGATGAAACTTAAGAGCGCAAAATACAATATACGTGAAGGAGAAACAATAAAGAAAAACAAAATTTTAATTAAAAAATACTTTAGAAACTCGCAGTTATGCAGGTGTTTACCGACAAACACTTCATTTTTGTCATTCTGCAGTCTCTATCAGTTGATTTTCGGATTCATTTTTGTTCTTTTGGCACTAAAAATGTTTAATTAGCTTTGACTGAAGCGCGATTGACCTCTCGTGTGGCCGCGAAAGCAGTCCTGACAGCACTGTGCAGGTGTGAAGTAAAACAGGAATCAGTGCAGCACCTCCGCTGGTGTGTCAAGAGCCTCAAGTCAGGAGATCCCTGTGGGGCTCAACAAGTGTGTGTGTGTGTGTGTGGGAGACACGTCTAGCACGAGGTCCTGTGGCTGACAGCAGCTCCCCTGCCAGGATGTGTAACCTCACACGGCCAAAACAGGAAGCCCTGCCACTCACTTAGTGATTGACACACTGGCGGAAGTTCATAAAGGTTCTAGAAGGGCTGTAGTCCATGTTCAGGGGTTGCTGACTGGGCCACCTGGTACAGTGCAGTAAGGACGAGAGAGAGCTCTCGTTACATATAAGAGCATACTTGCCTGTCCGCCAGTTCTCCTCTGGGTCAAATAATGCTGTGACAAATGCTTTCGAAAAGTAATAAATACTTGCATAAGAAGAAATCGCTGCTACATATAAAAATTTAAATAAAATCCCCTAAAATTGGCTAAATAGTGAAGTGTTTGACAAACCTATTTGGGAAAAAAAAAGATAAAAAAAATACATTCATGATGAAATTAAATATTTTTTTCTCGTTTTGAGCAACCCAACACACCATTATTTAAGAGGCAAACCCTTAAATAAATAAACACTTTTTTGATAAATAAAATTAAGTAATATAATTATTTCTCTCATTTTTGAGCAACCTGACACAACATTAGCCAAGGGGCAAATCATTTATTTATTTATTTATTTATAGATAAATAATTAACACAAAAAATAAAAAAAACACAAATAAATTTATGATAAATACAATTAAATCATATAATCATTTTTCTCATTTTTGAGCAACCTGACACAACGTTAGCTAAGGAGCAAACTCTTATGCATTTATTTATTTGTACATAAATAAATAGATAAATAATTAATATAAACAAAAATGAAAACTGAAACAAAATTAATAATGAATAATATAAAATAATATAATAATTTCTCTCATTTTTGAGCAACCTGACACAACATTAGCTGAGGGCCAAAGCACTATTTCTTTATTTATTGATAGATAAATAATTAATATAACAAAAAAAAAAAAAAAAAAAGTTAAAGGGGCAAACCCTTAATTATTTGTTTGTTTGTAAATAAATAAATAAATATATATATATATATATATATATATATATATGCATAATTAATAGAAACAAAAATGAAAAGCTTAATGGTGAATACAAATAAATAATATAATAATTTCTCTCATTTTTAAGCAACCCGACACAACAGTAGCTGAGGGGAAACCCTATTTATTTATTGATTTAAAAAAAAGAAAAGAAAAACAAAACAAGATTAATGATCAATACAGTTAAATAATATAATGATTTCTCTAAGTTTTGAGCTAAGCGACACAACATTAGCTAAAGGGCAAACCCCTAAATAAATACATTTAAAAAACTAAATTAATGCTACATAAAATTAAATTATATAATAATTTCTATAATTTTTAAGCAACCTGACATAACAGTAGCTGAGGGGCAAACCCTATTAATTAATTTATTTATTAAACAAAAATTTAAACAAAACAAAATTAATAATAAATAATATTATATAATATAATAATTTCTCTCATTTTTGAGCAAAGTGACACAACATTAGCTAAAGGGCAAATCCATTAATTAATTAATTAATTAATTAATTAAAAAAACTAAATTAATGCTACATAAAATTAAAAAATATAATAATTTCTCTAATTTTTAAGCAACCCGACACAACAGTAGCTGAGCGGCAAACCCTATTTATTTATTAAACCAAAATAAAAAACAAAACACAATTATTGATAAATAAAAGTAAATTATATATATATATATATATTTTTTTTTTTTTTTTTTTTTTTTTTTGAGCAACACGACACAAAAAATTAGCTGAGGGGCAAACCCGTAAATGAATGAATGAATGAATGAATGAATGAATGAATGAAAACAAAACTAAATTAGTGATAAAATTAATGATAAATTAAATTTAAAATTACTTAAGGGCGCAACACAGCATTATCTGAGGGGCAAAACCCAAATAAATAAATAACAGCAAAACATATGCGCGCACACACAGCTGAAACACCAAAGAGGTTTTGAGAGTCCGATGAAATCAACATGTGAAGATCTCCATGCCAGAGAGGATCTGATCGTGTAAGAGTGTGAACAGACTGCTGTCTCACAGCTGAGAGTGATCATGACTCTTGCATCATGGGATGTGTCACACTATGACACAATGCCGGTTCACACCAAACTGCCAATTATCAGTAAGCTGCACCCCCCTCTCCTCACTTTTCAAGCAGGAACCGGTGTGTGCGCGCCCAGCCCTGTGACCTTGACCGTGACGGGGTGCCTCATGCACTGTGTACACTTCAAATTGATTCACACCACGGGGAATCTGGAAATTTCCATGTAAAGCCTCAAGTGTGAATTAAATTATGTATACTCTGGTATTAGATTTCTGTTTACAGTGAGCAAAAAAGGGAAAAGCAATGATCAGAACACATTATCTCTCAGAGCAGACAGAGACCACCCAAACGAACACAACACATGTGAAGCTGAAGTATGATATGATGAGAGGGAAGTCATTTTAATAAAATGCAATCAGAAGTTGAAAGTGATAGCGATACTACCAGTCTGACACAACAGATAGGGACACTGTTTTTTTTGGCGGCCACCAGAGGGCTGCTGTCTTTGATGATCATTCTGCTTCCTCTCAGTATAGCATGTTTTAAGTGAATATGATTCTCAATTACTTTGTTATTATAAACTATTTTTATTACCATCCCAGTGATTTTAAGACTTCACATGAGTAATAGGTTGCCAGCAATGTTGAAGACCTATTTTATATAAACTGATAACTATCTTAAAAAAAAAAAAAAAAAAACATTGACTTATTCAGATTTTCATTGATTCGTTGACTCTTTCTGCAAGTTACAGAACCATGTTTGTTTAGTATGTGATGAGCAAGACACTTAATCACTCAATAAACATATTCAATATTTTTTTGTATTAAAATGTTTAAAACATTTTAAAAATGTTAACATAATGCGTTCACTTAAAAGATTTGTTGAGCTAGTTGCTGAATCATTATCTAATTTCATAATTTTTTGTTCTTTTTTTGGTATAAATTAAAAAATATAAAATATTTGTTTTAAAAAGGGAGGAACTTCAGAACAATTAATTCACTTACAGTTTATTAGTTATGAGTAATTCAATGAATCAGTCACTAAACCAATATTTTTTTGTATTAAATTTGGCACATTTAAAAAAAAAGAGAGGAACCTCAGAACTATTATCAATTTGTTTGTTATTTATTTATGAGCTAGTTACTGAATAAACAAATTCATCATTTATTTATTTTTGGGGCATTCTTGGTATTAAAATTGGCACTTTAAAAAAAAAAAAAAAACGTCGCAAAAATGAGTTCACTTACAAATGTTTTTCTTTTTGTTATTTAGTTACGAGCGAGTCACTGAATCAGTCACTTAACCAATTTGTTAATTTTTTGGTATTTTGGTATTAAAATTGGTAATTTTTTTAAAATGGGAGGAACTTCACAAAAATCTGTTCACTCACATTTTTTTGTTATTTAGTTATGAGCAAGTCACTGAATCAATCACTAAACCAATTTGTTTAAAAAAATGAATTTTTTGTATTAAAATTGGCACTTTTTTTAAAATGGGAGGAACTTCACAATTAGTTCACATTAGTTTTTTTGTTAGTTATGAGCGAGTCACTGAATCAGTCACTAAACCAATTTGTTAAATGTTTGTTTTTTTGTTGTTGTATTTTGGTTATTTTTGAAATTGGCACATCTTAAAAGGGAGGAACTTCAGAACTCTTCATACACTTAAAAGATTTGTTTGTTTTTTATTTATGAGCAAGTTGCTGAATAACCAATGTGTTGATTTTTTTTGTTTGTTTTGTTTTTGAATTGGCACATTTAAAAAAAACAGAGACTTCTAAACAATTCAGTCAACAATGTGCTTGTTGTTTATTTATGAGCTAGTAACTAAATAAACCAATTCATATTTTTTGGTATTAAAATTGGCACTTTTTTTATAAAAGGAACTTCACAAAAATTGTAAAAAACAAAAGAAAAGTATAAACATTTTTTAAAAAAGAGAGACTTCTAAACAATTAATTCACTTAAAAGTTTTGTTTCTTATTTAGTTATGAGTGAGTCACTGAATCAGTCACTAAACCAATTTGTTAATTTGTACATTTTTTGCATTTTTATTATTGTTGTATTCAAACTGGCACATTTTTTTAATGGGAGAAACTAAAACAGTTTGTTTATTTACAAGGTATTTTTCCTTTAGTTATGAGTGAGTCACTGAATCAGTCACTTAACCAATTTGTAATTTTTTTCCGGTATTTTAGTATTAAAATTGGCACATTTTTTTTTAAATGGGAGTTTTAAATTTAGTTATAGCGAGTCACTGAATCAGTCACTAAAACCAATTTGCTATTATTTTATTTTTTGCATTTTTGCTATTAAAATTGGCACTTTTCTAAATTGGAAGAACTTAATTTGTTCACTAACATGTTTTTTGTTACTTAGTTATGAGTGAGTCACCTTTTTTTTTTTTTTTTTTGGTAGTTTTGGTATTGAAATCGGCACATTTTTTAAAAATAAAGAGAAACTGCAGAAAGATTAGTTCAGAAACCATAACAAAGCTCTAGTGCTACAAACTACTTTTTTAAAGGTCTTACTTTAATATTTTAAATTGAATTTTCATTGTAACTTCCTCAAAATTGCTTGATTAGAACCAAAAGTGAGAACAACATATTACCTATCGGTACTCATACACATTTCTGAGCTCAGGCGAAGGGTTTGCTATCACTTTTGTGTCATTGTACAGGAAGCAAATTGGTTTTCTTTTCAGATGTCAAATAACCTTGGACCCTTATTGATAGATGGGTACAGAAGTGGTGTGAGACCTTACCTGTCCAGAGAGGTGGACACCAGTGTCAGGACATCGCAGGTCTTCATTTAGGTTGTCGTGAACACAGGGGAGGGACAGATGTCCTGTGAATTCACATGACATAGTCACAATTAATCAACGACCACGTAAGGCAGCAAACTAAATTTGCAAAATGACACAAATAAGCACATTTGTTAAGTACTCAAATTGGCTGCATCTCTTCTATTCAACTGTCCAGCCAAAAAAGCAAAACAACTTATCGCACAAGATATTTCACCGCACATCAATATAATACAAGCTATATTTTTAAAACCTTTATCAAACGCCCGCAGAAAATAAGACACACAACACCACTGTGGCATAAATTCCTCAAATTTATGGCCAACTTGTGTTTAGACGCTATGACAGTATGGCAGGGATGAGCACAATCTTTGCCTTCCATCCCAGAGGGCTCAGTCCCCAATTGGTGGGGTCTCTGTGTGCCCATAAATCTGGGGGGAACTTCGTAATACGCATCGAGTCTAAGCGAGACATCAGGCCTGTGAGCGGCATGCCTTGAATACATACCGGCTTTTGTGCTTTCAGTGCTACTGTTCCATTCAAGAGTCACTTACTATTGAAGTAAGAAGTCAGATACGCACTATAGAATGGTATCTCTCACAATGAACAATCATTGACTTTCACATACAAAGAATCATCTATTTGTGTAAGTGGAGCAAACGCGTGAGAGCTTGACTTCACTTCTGTCAAATCTCCACTTTACAGTCCAAGAAGTAATAGATCTCTTTGTATGTGCAAACTTACAATTGTGCCACTGTGTGATAAAGAGGAAATGCAAGACACTGACAGGAAGATTTGAAAAGAAGAGTAAGTCACTGAGAAAACATCAAGTGGTCTGCAAGTAATAATAAAAAAAAATAATGCAATATAAACTCCTTTCCTCAACTTTGAAGATTCCACAGTGAAGAATGTGTTTATGTACAATATATATTGTATATACAGTTGAGGTCAAAAGTTTACATACACCTTGCAGAATCTGCAAAATGTCATACAAAATGCATCTGACCCGAATAAGATATTTCACATAAAAGACATTTACATATAGCTCACAAGTAAAAATAATCGTTGAATTAATAAAAATGACTGTTGCCATATACTTGATTCGTAATACTGTGCTGATACCTAAATGATCCACAGCTGTGTTTTTTTGTTTAGTGAGAGCTGTTCATGAGTCCCTTGTTTGTCCTGAACAGTTCCACTGCCTGCTGTTCTCCAAAAAAATCATTCAGGTCCCACAAATTCATTTTTTTCAGCATTTTTCCCTTTCAAACAATGACTGTATGATTTTGAGATCCATCTTTTCACACTGAGGACAATTTAGGGACTCATATGCAACTATTACAGAAGGTATAAACACTCACTGCTGCTCCAGAAGGAAAAAGATGCATTCAGAGCCACGGGTGTACACTTTTTGAATTTGAAGATCAGGGAAGATCATTTTAGACTTATTTTGTCTTCTGGGAAACATGTAAGTATCTTCTGTAGCTTCTGCAGGGCAGTACTAAATGAAATATGATATTTAGTCAAAATGAGAAAAATATAAATCGTTCTTTTCAAAAGTTTTCACCCACCGACTCTTAATGCATTGGTTTTTCTTCTGGAGCATCAGTGAGCATTTAAACCTTCTGTAATAGTTAGGGTGACCATATTTTAGTTTTCAAGACTTGGTTGGGGTCCTAGTTTTGGTATCAAAATATGTCATTTCCATACCAAATATGTCATTTCCATACCAAAACTACATATTTTACAGTCACCTTTATCCAGATCATAAACACAGCTAAAAAGCTTCCTAACACAGTGGCCATCCTTCACAAAACTAACATCTACCACAGTTTTATCACAGGTAGAATGCAAAATGTTTCAATACAAGCATTTCAGTCAAATGAAATGTATGCAATATTTCAAACTTTTAACCTACGGCAGAAAATCAACCCATTTCAACAGTTGAAAATCAGCCCAATTCCGTGGAAAAAAATGCAGATTTGGCAACCCTTCATCCAAAGCGATTTAAATACTCTGCATATTGATAGCGACTCAAATTAAAATCTTTGCAGGAGCGGGATTAAGAAAACAGTGCAAGGCTTTATTACAAAAACGCACACAATGAATGGCGACTGTTGAAAGCAAAAGCGGAATCATGGACATTTTGGGCGTTTTAGGAATCCTGGCCGGATGCATTTTTGTTAAGTCTAAAAAGAGGACATGTCTGCGAAAAAGAGGACGTATGGTCACCCTAGTAATAGTTGCATGAGTCCCTCAGTTGTCCTCAGTGTGAAAAGATGGGTCTCAAAACCATACAGTCCTTGTTGGAAAGGGTCCAAATACACAAAAATGCTGAAAAAGCAAAGAATTTGTAAGACCTGAAGAAGTTTTCTGAAAAACAGCGGGGAGTTTAACTGTTCAGGACAAACAAGGGACTCATGAACAACTATCACTAAACAAAAACACACAGCTATGACAACACAGTATGAAGAATCAAGGTGATGTAAACTTTTGAACTTGTAATTTTTATAAATTCAACTATTATTTTCTCTCACGGACCATACGTAAACATCTTTTATGTGGAATATCTTATTCAGATCAGTACTAAATAAAAATAATTCTTATTTTGGTAAAACAATTAAAAATTTTGCAGATTCTGCAGGGTGTATGTAAACTTTTGACCTCAACGGTATATATTTAATTTTAATACATTTCTACATTTAAGGACGCCCCCAAAGGGAGGTTTCATCAGATTTAGCTACAGTAGATAAACTCAGTTTTGTCTCCAAATAATAGCCTCCTCAACACACACACGACTGTCATGGTCGGCAAGCGTCCTGCGACAGGATTAATCTCCTGCAAAGGAGGGTGGGCCGGAGCAGCCAGAACTCATTTGGTGTGTTGCTATGAAATGGCTGCCCATCAGAAATATCTTCATCTATCTCTGTCTCATCTACATGGGTGGAAATGGAGGGATGAAGGGCTGAAAGGAGAGAGGGAGGGTGAAGGGGGCGTCCAGAGGAGAGAGGTCAGTGCATTCAAGGAGTCCATCATTCTGACGTGTCAAAGCGTCTCTTAACTGAGTTTGTGGAAGTGTCAGTGTGTGTTCAAGTGACACTAGCTTCAGCTTCTGCAGGCTGTTTCGGATATTAAGTAACTCTTTAAAGGGATAATTCACCCAAAAATAAAAATAACATACAAAGTGCATATAACTTTCTTTTTTCAGATGAATACAATCAGAGGTATATTAAAAAATGTCCTGGCTCTTCCAAGCTTTATAATGACAGTGAATGGCCGTTGAGATTTTGAAGTCCAATAAAGTGCTTCCATTCATCATAAACAGTACTCCACATGGCTCCGGGGAGTCAATAAAGGCCTTCTGAAGCATTCTCAATGCGTTTGTGTAAGAACCA
Source organism: Cirrhinus molitorella (assembly GCA_033026305.1). Classification (NCBI taxonomy): domain Eukaryota; kingdom Metazoa; phylum Chordata; class Actinopteri; order Cypriniformes; family Cyprinidae; genus Cirrhinus; species Cirrhinus molitorella. The sequence continues at coordinate 23,531,480 of CM065121.1, read as the reverse complement.
TATCCTTATTTAAAACATTATAAACTGTAAACTCTAGAGAGAGAGTGGTGTTCCAGCAGACGACATAGGACGTAGGCATCAAAAAGCAAATAAACTTCAGACAACATACGCTGTAAAGAAAAAATTGTGATTGTTTCCAAACAGGTTTTTTTAAAACACTCCCCCGTCTGCCATTGTTCTGTTGTTTTCTTAACACATGGTTTATTGTCAGCCGTACATCAGCACTTTAGAAACTTCAAGGTTTCAACACTGGCCCGGATCTCAAAGTAGTCTTAATAAAACAGTACCAGCTGAGGTAAACAGCAAAAGGTAAACAGAGTGTAAAACCCAGAGGCGGATTTAGTTCTGGACCATCTGTTCAATTCATTGCAATCTGGCCGGAGTAATGGCAGATATCTGAGTGCAAAAACTGAGAATGAAATACCTGCGTGAGCTCAAGGGACAATGAAAAGCTCTGCTTTGCTGCTGTTTCTTTTCCCTTTTATTATTACAGTGGACCATTCTGCAAGATCACAATGTGGTGGCTTTGGCAGCGGTGCTTTCAACTGCTTTACTACTGAAAGAATGGGAAATAGTTTTTTTGGTGACTAAAATGTTAAAAACAGATTATGGATGTTGATTTGTGAGTACTTAGAAAAGTATATTTAGATACTTTCCTTGTAGAAATAACTAGAAGAGATATGCACAATTCTAGTTTAAAAGATAAACAAAATAGATCATTGATGCTTCAGAAGGAAAAATTATGCATTATAAGCTGGGGGGTGAAAACGTTTTGAACTTGAAGATCAGGGTAAATGTAACTTATTTTCTCTTCTGGGGAACATGTAGGTATCATCTGTAGCTTCTGAAGTGCAGTACTACATGGAAAATAAGAAAAATGTACACATTTTCATTCTGTTCAAAAGTTTTCACCCCCGAATCTTAATGCATTGTGTTTCCTTCCAAAGCATCAGTAAGCATTTTAAAACATCTGTAATAGTTACATATGAGTCCCTCAGCTGTCCTCAGTGTGAAAAGATGGATCTCAAAATCATACAGCCATTGTTGGAAAGGGTTCAAATACACCAAAAATGCTAAAAAAAAAAAACAAAGAATTTGTGGGACCTGAAGGATTTTTCTGAAGAACAGCAGGCAGTTTAACTGTTAACTGTTTGTCAAACAAGGGACTCATGAACAACAAGTGGATCATTCAGGTAACGACACAGTATTAAAAATCAAGTTTATGTAAACTTTTGAACTTATGTGAAATATATTATTCAGGTCAGTACTAAAAAAATAACATGCATTTTGTATAATCCCTCACATTTTGGAGATTCTGCAAAGTTTTGACTTCAACTGTATATAGCAACAGCTTTAAAGTAAAACACCAACAATTAATAATCTACATAAAAATACATAAAAATGTAGGTACGTATGGTAAAAGTTAACTACATATCATTCCTGTGAAGTCTTACAGTACAAGGGACTATTGGGAAATGTGTAATCAAAAAAAAAAGTTTCCTAAAATGTCTCATCCATTTCTCAAGCTGATTTCAGTTTCGACATCTGCAAAGGTCAATATATGTAGCTCAAAATGAGCTGACATGAGGTATTCAATAATTTCAGAAGACCTGGTAAACCTTCAGAGCTGTCAGGAAGTTTTTACTTTCTGGGAAAAAAAACGTGTTGTGTTTTGGCCTGCTCTCCGGGTTCTCCAACTTTGAGAGAAGCCAGGCACTGCAGGATAATCACAGTTTAATAGGAGCAAATATTGAAAGCAGGAGCTGACCAACCAGATCCCCTTTCCTAGCGCTCTCTCCCAGTGCGCCCGAGAAAAACGCTAGCACATGGGTGTGTAAGAAATCGATCATTTCATGATATATCAATTAACGCGAAGAAACAGAGGAAACCTTCGTATTGACGTTCGTCCACTGTTTGCGTTGGAAACGTCCAGTCGAATGCCATTATAATTCTGACAACCTTGTTTAAGGAAAACACTTCACGTGTACCAATCTAGAGTTTCAGCTCAAAAAACGAACAGAAGAAGTGTCCAAGAAGTCTTCCAGATAAATACATTCACAGCGCTTTTTTTGGTACTTGTTCTTAAGATGAACTTGCAAGGTGCGTGTTCCCTCTCAGGCGTCCTATTTGCCATGCAGAGCCGTTGCATGCTGGGAAAGGGACGCGTCCACAGACTGGGGCCTCTTTCTAATGATTTCCCACACCTGCACATCTGCTGCCGTTTTAATTAATACTCCAAGGAGGTTTGTCGCGAGTAATCAAAAACATTGTCACTTACGGAATGCTTCATTATAGAACAAAAATCAATACTTTGCATGAGTAAAGGCGCAGAAGACTTTATTCCGAGGGTTCGGCACTCCAGGGTTTTTTTGTGTGTGAAGCAGCAACACGTGGTGAAGGGCTGGGCATCATTTTTATGCAGGCCTTGGTTCCTCAGCTTCATACGGGTGGAAAGGAGGAGGGGGGCGGAACGGCGAAGGCAATAGTCGCATCAGCTCTCTTCGGCTCTGCAGCATCACCGCAACCTCTCTCCTCGCTGATTTATGGCGCGCCGCTGACCTCTGAGGTCGTAACATGGTGATGGGTGACTGGCTCTCAACGGTAAGCTACTGGCACTTGACAAAGTGCCGAGAGCAGAATGAATTTACTCCTCTTTTCCTCAATCATCAACAGGCGCACGCCGGCTTGCTGCCCTGACCCCCTCTCATCCTGACTGCTATAACAAGATCTCCCATCTCATGGAGGAGCGAAGGAGAGGGAGGCTGAAAAATTTACTGTCATTCCTACTTTCCAATGAGCTCCGGTGAGCACTTCTTTCACCTTCAGGTTGCTTCGCGTGCTTGGGATAAGGAGGGCTGGTTGGGACGCAGGCGAGGGCACTTCGATGCACCTGTCTAACTTTGGGTCGTTCGCTAGAGGTACTTCAATCTGCTATTGCTTCCATCAACTTGATAACGGCGTCTGAAAGCAAGTTCGATTTAATAAGCAGATAAATCTCCATAAAGGTGGACGGTTCGCGTAGCTCATTCGTCAACGTGTGGATGTGCCAGTTAGCCGCGAACAAATACTTACCGACGCAATCATTAACGACATACGCAAAAATCCATTTGGTTACTTCGCCTTTTATTGTTGCCGGGTGAGGCATTGTAAATTTAGGCGATATAAAATGCATAATTTCCTAAAGTAGGGTTTTAAATTATCCAGCAGTGCAAATGTTGGCCCACTGTGGCAGGCGAGACACAGTAGGTTATAATTGAAAATAAAAAAGCCATTTAAAAGACATTCAATAAGCCACTGGGAAATTGATCAGGCTATAAAATCTGGAGCGGGAGGCTGGCACTCTTGTAGAGACGCCGCTTTGGTCCTGACACAGCACTATCCCTGCAGGCTTCACGGTCTACATGCCGGCATACAAACAAGTACACTTCCCGACGGAGACGCTTTCCTCGTGTCCTCGGGCATGCATTTAAATTGCACAAGCAACAATGTTGTGGCACGTAGTGCAAGCCTCTGACTTACACTGGAAAAACTGGGAAAAATGATTCCCCTCAGTGGTAGGGAGTGGTATAAAAAAATGATAGAAGATTGCAAGAGCGGGCCCAAGTGCACAGGCAAAAAAAAAAAAAAAAAAAAACACATTCCGCTCCTGCTTCTTTAACTTTCAATTCTCCCAAGCATCTCTGCTTCACAGCCCCTGGCTATTGCCTTTCTCAATCTGTCCCTGGGGAGGCAGGAGTTATGGGCCCTGTCGATTGAGGAGAAAGGGATGTTATTCCCCTGTCACCCTCACCCGGTCCGCCAGCAGCCCTGCCCTGATCTATGGCCACCGTGGCGGGGTAGAAGTGTCTTGATGCACCATTGGTTTCCAGCGCTGTCACCCCCACCCCAATGCTCAAACTCATACTACCTTTACAACCCCCTCACCGACCCTTTAAAACACCCCCCCCCCCATGATTCTTGTTGGGGAGCTCTCAGAGGGGCAGGGGTGTGACACGACGGGTTTGAGGAGGTCACCGCCAAGGTCTGATTGGCGTCACGAGCGGGATTATGTGACACCTGGCGGGTGTCTACCTGATGTGGCAGATTGCACAATGGTGGGAACAGCTGATCACGGGTTTGACAGATTGTGTCGAATGGAGATTGCGATCTTTCGAGGGCGTATGGCAATTTCATGAAAGTTATTTGAATACTAATTCAACATAACCTCTGTTAGCTCCATTCTAAAACCTACTCATAATAATCGGTTTTGAAACAAATTTTTGAGGGCGACAACTTCATTAACGTTCATTTGTGTGCTCAGCATCGACTAATAATCACAGTTCAAATGAGTATATGATGTCAGCATGCTGCTAAACCAATGACTAAACTAGGGCTGCATCAATTCCTTGATTAAGTATTGGATTTTTTGATTATTCGATTATTTCAATTATTTGAGTATTTGATTAATGTTTATCTGTGTAGCACACAAAAGTTCTCAGCACCGATTAATCATCAGATTTGTAATGTCAATTATTTATAAACCTACACAAACACAGGAGAATAAAACTGTATCTTTCTCAATATGCTAACTGTCTAACGCAATTTCAGAATAAAAGTTCAAACCCTCATTCTGAGTTTACATGTTTGGATGTTTGTATTTCAAAAAATGACAGTGGCTGTAGCTTTTCTATCATAAAAACAGGCCAAATATTAAAGATTAAGTGGACATTCGAATTAAATGTTGTTGAGTCAATATTACCTTTAGCACACAAAAGTTCTCAACACCGACTAGCAATCACAGTTCAAATGCTTGCTACTAAACCAATGACTAAATTTAGGCTGCAACGATTCCTCAATTTTTTTATTTATTATTATTCAATTGTAAATAAAATAAAAAGTAAAAAAAAAAATTATAGTGGCTGTAGCTTTCTATCATTAAAAATGGCTAAATATTAAAGATTAAGTGAATGTTCTTTAATCAATATTAAATACGGATTACATTGCGCAGTAAAGTGTAAAAACTGTCATCAGGCCACACTCTGCAGGCATTTGTTATAATGTGAATGTACAATAGCTCTGTTGTTTATAATGCATTCACGTTCATAATACGTTCAATAAAACCACAATTACTTGCTTTTGATATTTTATTTTAACTAATTATTATTGCCTCATTGCTATTATATGTATTTAAGTCATTTTGAAGGCAACTGTTCCCTTAGGTCTATTTTTATTATTACTAAAAAAAAATAATTAGAATTTCCAAATACTAGATTCATCGTCAAAATTACTGACAGATTACTTGATTACCAAAATAATCGTTAGTGACAGCCCTAGACTATATACACTGCTAGATACATTAATAAGGATAAAATGATAATACATTATTACATTGGTATAAAAAACGGTAATACAGTACTTATATAGTAGTGTATAAGATGTTTGATAATTTTCACAAAACTTTCACAATACAAACAATCAAACAATTCCATTTTTATACATTTATATAAACTTCACTATATTTAAAAATATACATTTTGTATATGAAATATGACTTGGACAGTGATGCTGCCTTTAGTTTCCTATAATACATTACCATTACAGCATTATGTCAGCAGTGTTGGGAAGGTTACTTTGGAAATGTAACAGGTTACAGATTACAAGTTACTCTGTTTAAAAGTAGGGCAGCTATTACAATTTCTTTATTAAAGGCATGTAGCTGATTACATTTGATTGCTTTTTGATTACTTTTTATGGCAGAGTAGAAGTGTATTGATGCATTACTGGTTTCCAGCGCTGTCTGATTTGATTACTTTATTAAAGCAATGTAACTGATTACATTTACTTTTTGGTTGCTTTTCTAAATTTCTAACTAATGTTTTCAACTGTTAATCATTTTCAAACATTAAACCAGGCAGATTAGTACCCAACATTGACTACTGTCAGACTTAAAATCCTTCATCACATAAATTTTGTTTTATAGATTATAATAAATGAATTAATTTTAAAGTACAGCCACCACAAAATCAGACTTTAGCACATCTTTTTCTTCAATTTTGTTTTAGGGTTAAATACAGATAGTACTGACAAATCGATTAATCACAATTAATCGCATCCAAATTAAAAGCTTGTTTACACAATATATATGTGTGTGCTGTGTATATTTCTATGTATATACATATAAATATACACAGCACACACACATATATTATGCTAACACAAACTTTTATTTTGGATGCGATTAATCGCGATTAATCGATTCAACGGCACTAATTTATAATCACAACAAGAAATATTTTAATCGGAATGATACTGTTTTTGGACTTAAATCTTACATGAAACACTGGCATCTAACAATGCCTTGGGGTTGCTTAAACGTAATTACTCCCTAACACTGTATGTCACATACAGTAAGCATGGCTATGATGAGTTTTAGCCTATAATAGTTATCCGAACAGGAGCAACTGGGAACTGGAGCAGCCTGAATGAACAAGCAGAACGAATCTGAATTTAAAATCATAAATGAGTAGACAGACACATGTCCAGGAGCATTTTGCTTGCGTTATAAATATGGGGGAATTGATGTCATATCTCCATACACATGAGAAGACCTACAGGGCACGCGTCCATCTGACATGTGTCGGGAATTAAGAAAAGGGGTGGAGAGACGGAGGAAGGCCTCGGCCCACTAGACCTCCGAGATGAGACGGAGAACTTACCCTCTGGTAGCCTGCGGGCAAAAGAGTGACGCTTGGCGACTGAGATGCGCATAAGTGACTTTGGATATGAACTATAAAGGAGAGGATGAAAAAACTGATGCAGGTGGTTATGTGACAGTGACCCCGCTGGGGATGATCTGACTGAATAAAGAGACAGATTAATAAATAAATATCTTTTAAAAAATGGGAGAGCGAGGAGGGCTGCCATCCATCAAAGATCCTATTACCACGAAACCTGGAGCCATATGTATAAGGCAGCCAGGATCCTAAGCAGATACAAATTCAACTTTTCCTTACCATTTGTTATTGCTGACATCCATCACCCAGCACACACACGGCTACACAAAGACGCTCACACACGAGGTTGAATTATGAAAAGATTTGTTTTCTCATGTCTACTCAATTTAAAGTAAATCACTAATACAAAATCACACCCAATCATAAGTAGCTTTATCGGTGAAATTAAAGAGTTAAAAAAGAGGGAAATGAGAAGGGGATGATTTTTTTATTTCCTCAGAGAGACAGGAATGTAAACAGCTATCTAACCACTACCATATTTTTGTAATCTGTTTATTTGGGTATTTATACGAACAATATGTAGTTGTGTATTCAGCTTGTTCAATCAAATGACACAGTCTTCAATTGGGACAACAAACAACAAACATCTTATATAAAATGTCAGACTACTCAGTTTTCAAGGTCAGGTGTTGTCAATCTTTGTGAGTGTGTGTGTGTGTGTGTGTGTGTGTGTCGGAGTGGGATGTGGGGATGACAACAGATGGATTCAACTTTCCTAAAGATCCACTTGTAACACTGGCAGAATTAAATGCTGCTGCTGTGTTAGATTGCATGCTGGTATGCAATAACAAATTATTGTGTTTCAATAGAGATTAAAATGCAATGATTGGTTGTGACATCCAACAAATCATTGCAATTAGCAGTGACACTAAATGTAAACTTATGTTTGCAATACTGAAAATGTAGAAATGCAATGACAAATTTCTGCCACAACCATATAAAAAGTCATCTAAATGTTTCATTTAAAGCAAAATGACCATTTTTGTTGTCATTTGGCATGAAACATTATCATTTATATCTTATATATATCAATATTTACATATATATTCAAATTTATACATTTTTGCCAAACATTGTCATGCCAGAAAGCTTTTAAGAGAAAAACTATATATATATATATATATATATATATATATATATATATATATATATATAACAACAAGCCTGCATTATTATTATTTTTTATAATAATAATAATTTATTATTATTAGCATTTTTATCTGTATCGGTCATTTTTAAAACTAATTTATCAATAAAATAATCTAAAAGCATTTAAAGAAAGCTAGTAAAAAAAGAAAGCAACCTCAAGTATGTATTTAAAAATTGTATGTATTTTTGTATTCAAAATGCTGTCAATTACATTGCATATATTATTATATATACATGTAATAATAGTAAATTCACATTTATGAGCATTTAAATTTCTGCAAAACACTGTTATAACAAGCATGTATTGTTAATATATAATACAGTGTGTGTGTGTGTGTGTGTGTATATATATATATATATATATATATATTTTTTTTTTTTTTTTTTTTTTTTTGTATTATTTATTTTATATATATACATGGGTTGGACAATAAAACTGAAACACTGGCCAATATAGTGTTGGAGGTTTCATGGCTATATTTGCGCAGCCTGGTGGCCAATCTTCACTTATTGCACATTCCACCAGTGAAGTTTGACTATGTGCACCCAATGGTTCAGACATTGTACCCTAAAGGTGGTGCCATGTATAAGGATGATAATGCACTAATACACACAGCAAGACTGGTGACAGGGAGATTTGATGAACATGAAAGTAAAGTTGAACATCTCCCATGGCCTGCACAGTCACCAGATCTGAATATTATTGAGGCACTTTGGGATGTTTTGGAGGAGCGAGTCAGGAAACGTTTTCCTACACCAGAATCACATAGAGACCTGGCCACTGTTCTAGCAAAGGAAAGGCTCAAAATCCCTCTGGCTACTGTGCATGACATGTATTTGTCAATCCCAAAACCAAATGATGCTGTATTGGCCACAAAAGGAGGCCCAACACCGTACTAATTGTGGTTTAAAACCAAGTGTTTCAATGTCCAACCCCTGTATATATATATATATATATATATATATATATATATATACACAGGTCCTTCTCAAAAAATTAGCATATTGTGATAAAGTTCATTATTTTCTGTAATGTACTGATAAACATTAGACTTTCATATATTTTAGATTCATTACACACAACTCGAAGTAGTTCAAGCCTTTTATTGTTTTAATATTGATGATTTTGGCATACAGCTCATGAAAACCCAAAATTCCTATCTCAAAAAATTAGCATATCATGAAAAGGTTCTCTAAACGAGCTATTAACCTAATCATCTGAATCAACTAATTAACTCTAAACACCTGCAAAAGATTCCTGAGGCTTTTAAAAACTCCCAGCCTGGTTCATTACTCAAAACCGCAATCATGGGTAAGACTGCCGACCTGACTGCTGTTCAGAAGGCCATCATTGACACCCTCAAGCAAGAGGTCTGTGGGAAGGAAAAAGTGTGGCAGAAAACGCTGCACAACGAGAAGAGGTGACCGGACCCTGAGGAAGATTGTGGAGAAGGACCGATTCCAGACCTTGGGGGACCTGCGGAAGCAGTGGACTGAGTCTGGAGTAGAAACATCCAGAGCCACCGTGTACAGGCGTGTGCAGGAAATGGGCTACAGGTGCCGCATTCCCCAGGTCAAGCCACTTTTGAACCAGAAACAGTGGCAGAAGCGCCTGACCTGGGCTACAGAGAAGCAGCACTGGACTGTTGCTCAGTGGTCCAAAGTACTTTTTTCAGATGAAAGCAAATTTTGCATGTCATTCGGAAATCAAGGTGCCAGAGTCTGGAGGAAGACTGGGGAGAGGGAAATGCCAAAATGCCTGAAGTCCAGTGTCAAGTACCCACAGTCAGTGATGGTCTGGGGTGCCATGTCAGCTGCTGGTGTTGGTCCACTGTGTTTTATCAAGGGCAGGGTCAATGCAGCTAGCTATCAGGAGATTTTGGAGCACTCTATGCTTCCATCTGCTGAAAAGCTTTATGGAGATGAAGATTTCATTTTTCAGCACGACCTGGCACCTGCTCACAGTGCCAAAACCACTGGTAAATGGTTTACTGACCATGGTATTACTGTGCTCAATTGGCCTGCCATCTCTCCTGACCTGAACCCCATAGAGAATCTGTGGGATATTGTGAAGAGAAAGTTGAGAGACGCAAGACCCAACACTCTGGATGAGCTTAAGGCCGCTATCGAAGCATCCTGGGCCTCCATAACACCTCAGCAGTGCCACAGGCTGATTGCCTCCATGCCACGCCGCATTGAAGCAGTCATTTCTGCAAAAGGATTCCCGACCAAGTATTGAGTGCATAACTGAACATAATTATTTGAAGGTTGACTTTTTTTGTATTAAAAACACTTTTCTTTTATTGGTCGGATGAAATATGCTAATTTTTTGAGATAGGAATTTTGGGTTTTCATGAGCTGTATGCCAAAATCATCAATATTAAAACAATAAAAGGCTTGAACTACTTCAGTTGTGTGTAATGAATCTAAAATATATGAAAGTCTAATGTTTATCAGTACATTACAGAAAATAATGAACTTTATCACAATATGCTAATTTTTTGAGAAGGACCTGTATATATATACACACATACATATATATATATATATATATATATATATATATATATATATATATATAATACATATTTATTAAATAATAATTAAAATTATTAAAATTAACAAGTATTTTAATTTCTGCAAAACATTGTTATAACAACAAGCCTGCATTATTATTATTATTTTTATAATAATAATAATTTATTATTAGCATTTTTATCAGCATCTGTCATTTTTAAAACTAATTTATCAATAAAATAATCTAAAAGCATTTAAAGAAATTCAAATTTATGAGCATTTACATTTCTGCAAAACACTGTTATAACAAGCATGCACTGTTAATATATATATATATATATATATATATATATATATATATATCTTTCTTTAATTCTCATTTATTATATATATCATATATATATGAATGTGTGTATTAGGGGTCAACCAATTATTGCCGCTGACATCAAGCATTTTTATGGTTAGCGTTATCTGACATTTAAAAAATGATTTGCCGATAAATTAATTTAAAAGCACTAAAAGAAAGTTTGTCAGAGCTCTTGCTATTCCTAATTTTGACATTAATTTTTATTTTTACGCCAAATCGGTTCAAAACATTATGTGTCTACTTGATCTGTAATAATCGCTATTGGCAACGGCCCTAAAAAACACATAGTATGTATTAACACAGTATGTATTCATACAATTGTATTTATTTTTGTATTTTAAATCATTTAATTTACATTACATATATTAAAGTAAATTCAAACTGATGAACATTTTGAGTTCTGCAAAACAAACTCATATCAGCCAGCGTTTATAAACACAGCACATTTTAATGACAAATAAAAAGTATTTCTAACGCTTAATTTCAGGAATAAAATTATTTTTCAATTATTTTTTAATGACCATTTTTATTTAGTTTACATCAATACATGCATGTATGCATGCTATGAAAAAAGTTACTTTAATATATATATATATATATATATATATATATATTACATATCTAATAAATAATCTAGTCTTTATTATTGTTTTAATTTTATTATATTGTAAAATTAGGGGTAGATTATCAGCACCAATATTTTTCATTTTTATAGTTACAGTCATTTTTATATTTGTCTTTTTCTAAACGTATTTGCCGATAAAATAATTGAAAAACATTTCAAGAAAGTTTTTGTCAGAGCCCTTGTTATTCTTAATTTTGACACTGATTTTCATTTTTACACAACATATATCGGTTCAAAATACCGGTTAATGGCCTATTAGATCTGTAATAATCGGTATTGGCATCGGTCCTGAAAAACACATTTTCTTTTACATTACATATTTTATTATTATATATACACGCAATAATAGTACATTCAAATTGATGAGTATTTTGATTTCTGCAAAACACTATATATAGATAGATAGATAGATATCTGTGCCAATACTAAACATTTTTTGGGTTTATGCTGAAAATTTTTTTTATCTATTTTTGTATTTTAAATATATTCATTTACATTACATATATTATTATATCCATGCTATAACAGTAAATTTAAATTGATGAGTATTTTCTGCAAAACACTGTTATAACAGCAAGCCTGTATTATCCTTAATATTATTTATATATTTTTTTTATACATATATATATATGTATACAAGGGGTGCCCTCAGTGAAACGCTTAAGTTTCACCATTTTACCATTTTACAAATAAATCCTAATCTAATCATGACAAACTACAGTATATATCGCTGGAAAGGTCTAAGGCTCCTAAATAGATATTTTACCACTGTTTTGTGTTGCAAATTATGTAGTAAAAGTAATAGACTAATTTATGACAAGAGCGCACCTCAAAAAATCTGTTCTAACCTGTCACAAAAAGTTTTTCTTCGTTGCCTTTTCCCCTATCATGCTTCATCTCAAAATCCACCCTTTGAAAAACATTTTAAACTCAGACATTGCATTGCCATTGAAAATGTACATCAAAATCATATTACAAAATAATTTCGTTCAACAATTATAAAAATGTACGTTTGCAGTGCATTTTCACGTCTATATTCAAAAATAGGGGTGACAGTTAAAGGGTTCATTTACATTACAAACATTACAGTAAATAAAAATTGATGAGCATTTTGAGTTTTGCAACATTATCTTTTAAATCGACTCGTCGGACTCATTCAAAAGTGACAATGAATCACCCAGTTTGTCTACTATCTGACCTCAACTTTTGTCACTTCGTGTCTCGCAGTTTCCTTCAGCATGTCTTACAGAATGTTTTAGAAGTAAAAGAGTGTGGAAATGAACTTTCTGTATTTGCCAACCCTTTCACGTTGACCCTTGAGAAGCGCAGCCTTTTGATTGACTTGTATCTCCTTTGAGGTCACCTATTGAAACGGCAGAAAAGACGAGAGAAAGAAGAAAAAATATGTACAAAATAGTACTGTTCCCCCTTGACCTTCAGCATTATTGGCGAATGTACGAACGATATATCGCAACATAATAAAAGAGATAAAGTAGAAAAAGAGAGTTTAAATTTAGTCAAAACTGCACTTTTCCATAAGCACTTGTCCTTTCCTGCATCCTATATGCTTATAGCATGTTATTGTTTTCATAGTTGGTGGATTGAAACCATTGCCTCAAAGGATGAAAAGACATGAATTGATCAAAAGTGAACGTAAACGCTTTTTCTCACACTCGAGAATTACTTGTCCTTGAATGGAAGAGACACAACAATCAGTTATATACAATCAGGACATACAGCAGCATTTATTGTGGGATCGGCCCTATTTGTTACCACACAAGGCCTTTCACAGTTGGGCTCATATGCGTACGAGAGGCTCGCTTCCTTTCGGTTACATTATACGTACGTTTCTTCGTGGCACTTAGTCGTGTGGCTGGCTGACTGGTTTAAAAAATTGCTCGGCATTAAAAACAAATATTCAATCATGGCCCGCATCGCAACCGATTACGGCGAGAGTCCGGGCGAGTCTCGTCAAGATGATTAGTTGCATCGCTCATATGCACGGGACAGCCCCTTCTGCATATGCATATAGTCCGCGTGCGCGGTGCCTGCTAAAACTGCCATTTCAGTCCTCTCACAGCAAATTCACCTTGAGTAATGGGCTGGATAATACAAGCTGCCAATCAATATGAATTAGTGCATGTGTCTGATTCTGCTCTCTGATTGGCCATGTCATGTTTCATCCAGCTTTTGTGCGAGAAAAGCGAAGCTGTGGAAAAAAGGACAAATGATTGAGTATGAAAATTAAATGCAAATAACTTTTTATTTCAATCTGGATTTAATTAATTTTAATTATTTTAATTATTTAATCAATGGCGTAAATATGGAGCATCAAAGTAAATATAGAATGTCAATTTAATTGTAAAAATAATATGAATAAATTTTATTTAAAAAAAAGGTAAAAGTAAATATGGAATATAAATAAGATTTTCAAAAAGTATTAGTTTAATAAATTGTATTTATTTAATTACGGAATTATGAATATAGTAAAAACTATATTAACCTCCAATTAATAATCCTGTTATTTTAATTATTTAATTAAATACTGAGTATCAATATACTAAAACAAATATGGAGTATAATTTGACTTAAAAAATAGCAAAAAGTAGTAATTTTAATAGTTTTATTTTAATTAGTTAACTCAATTTTAGTATCAATACAGTAAATATGGTATATAAATTAAATTAATACAAGTATTCATTTTATTAATTTAATTAAGAAGGATCAATATAGTAAATAAATGTGTTAATCTAATTTTAATTTCTGTTATTTAAAGTATTTAATTAAATATGGAGCACCAGTGTAATAAAGTCAATATGGAGTGTAATTTTACTTAAACAAATTTAGGCATTAATTTCAATTACTTCATTTTAATTTGGTAACTAAATAATATTGATAGAAGTATTAATGTAATTAATTTTATTAATTTAACGAATTAAGGAGTATCAATATAGAAAATACAGAGTATAAATGAACCTAAAATGAATAAGCATGTTAATAGTATATTTTAATTACTGTTATTTTAATTATTTAATTAAATATGGAGTACCACTATACTAAAGTAAATATGGAGTAAAATTTCACTTTAAAAAATTAAGTATTAATTTCAATAGCTTTATTTTATTTGTTGACTAAATATGGAGTATTAATACAGTAAAGTAAATATAGAAAATTAGTTTATTAATTTATTTAATTAAGGATTATCAATATAGAGTAAAAATGTACCTAAGATGAATCAACATGTTAATTTATTTTTATCTACTCTTATTTTATCTACTCTTTAATTATTTAATTAAATATGGAGTAAGTCAATATGGAGCATAATTAATTTAATTAAAAAAATAAGTATTTATTTAAATAACTTTATTGTAATTAGTTAACTAAATATGGAGTATTAATTTCAATAGCTTTATTTTATTTGTTGACTAAATATGGAGTATTAATACAGTAAAGTAAATATGGAATCTAAATGAAATTCTTAAAATTATTAATTTATTTATTTAATTTAATTTAATAAATTTATTTATTTTATTTACTTAATTAAGGAGAATATAATATAGTGAATATAGAGAATAAGTTAACCTCAAATGAATAAACATGTTATTTAAATTTTAATTCCAGGTTTAAATGGAGATTCAATACAATAAAAGTCAATATGGAGTGTAATTTTACTTTTAAAAGTATTAAATTCAATAACTTTATTTTAAGTAGTTAACAAAATACGGAGTATCAATACAGTAAAATGGACACAGAAATAAATTAAATGAATAAAATTATTAATTGTATTCATTCAATTAAGGAGAAATAAATTTAGTAAATACACTGTATAAATAACATAAAATAAATACTTAAATTACTAATTTAAATTACTGTTTAATTAATAACCCTTTTAATTATTTAATTACATATAGAGTCAAATAAATCAAAAATTTAATACATATAGAGTATATTCAATACTATACTTAAAAAAAAAAACAGTTAATTTTAAAAACTGTTATTTTAATTAATAAATTAAATACAGAGTGTCAATAGACATATTATAGATCGCCCAGTCGGAATAAAGTATTCAAGTGAGCTGTGTAAAAATAATATGGTTTTATTTATTTATTTTTTTCCACAAAATGGGTCTTTTTGCTTTTTTCACTCGAAACCTCTTACTTTTGTGAACTCCCTCTGAGATTACTACGATTCAGTCTTGAAATGCTGGGGTCAGAGAAGGCGATCGGATCCCGTCATTTTTCTGGGTCTGGAGAATGTTACAGCCCCAGAACAGGCCTGTCATTTTAGAGTTCACCCTCTTTGCCAATCACTACTTCTGCTCTCGCCATAATTTAGGACAGATTTTTAAAGCTCTGCTTTATATAAACACGCTGCCATTTGAAAATACACACACATATATGAACAAACCCAAATATACATGTACATCATCTGAGCAGGCCAATCAACCCTTACAAAGATGCTTTTTTTGGAGGGGTTGATCAATAAATAAACCAACGACTCACTTGTTTTGTTAAAACTCTGGGTGATGTTGTCGCTGTGGGTGGATGAGCTGCTGGAGTAGGTGACGGTTTGCCCATCTAAAACACCTGGTACTGGAGAACTGCCTGGCCGAGAGCTGCCCACTGAACTGGAGGGCCTGGAACTGGCACAATTCTGACAAAAAGGAAAAAGCATTTTACTATCATTGTTGAGATCTAAGTAGTCATGCATTACACAAAACATGACCAAAAAATACACAGACATAAACAGAGGTACCGCAAAATAAATATCCACAGAAGTCTCACAGGAATGTAAACTAGATTTGACATAAAAACCCACAGCCTTACTCCTCGTATCACAGAATGACATATAATGGGGTTTGACATGCTGCCCTGGTTAAGATGGCGTCTAAAGACGTTTATTTCTTCTCAGAAAGAAGTAAATACATAAACTAGCAATATATCAACATTTAAAATCATAAGAGTGCACATTTTACAACAGGAAATCCACATGTATGTAGTATACATCTCTCTCTTTTCAGTCCTATATCTTGTCAAAACTTGAATTAGGATCAAAAAACTAATCTGCTTCCAATTTATATCTATATTTCAGGGCTGTCAGGGATCCAGACCCTGCTACTATCGCAGCCCGTTCATTTTTCATTTGGCCGGTGCAACTGACAGCTTTATTTTTCTCAAGCAATCTGCCACAGTATGTACAAGTGTGAGGTCGCACGGGTCAGGCGACAGTTGGTATGAAGCGGCCTGGCAGCACTGGTCTGACTCATGAATAAACAAGGACGGCAAGTACGGAAGGAGAGAGATGTTTAATAAGCCGCTACGTGTGTTCAGCAAATAGGGCTTTAATATCATGCTGTATATTCATTATCTGCCATTTACAGTAAGTACTTTCATGCAGGCTGGAGCAGTAAAAGATCCTTGAGAAATCTGTATAATTACTAGACTCAATGCATCATTTAAATTCTCTGAATAACAGTCGAGAGAAAATAGATACAGATCATATTTACATGGCTGATTTAAAAGTCAAGTGTAATGTCTTTACCACTAGCATCATAAAAAGAAATTAATTCAGCAGTGAGAAAAGAACTCAGAGCAGTGAGACTTAGAAATAGATACATAATAAAACAGACAGAATGATATACAGAACAACAAACTGACAGAACAACAGATAAGCAAACAGACAAGATGACAGAACAACATACAAAACAGACAGAACGACAGACAGAACAATAGAGAAGCAGACAGACAAAAGTACAAACTGGCAGAACAACAGACAAGCAGACAGACAGAACAACAGACAAGCAGACAGACAGAACAACAGACAAGCAGACAGACAGAACAACAGACAAGCAGACAGACAGAACAACAGACAAGCAGACAGACAGAACAACAGACAAGCAGACAGACAGAACAACAGACAAGCAGACAGACAGAACAAAATCTGACAAAACTACAAACTGACAGAACAACAGACAAGCAGACAGACAGAACAAAATCTGACAGAACAGACAAGCAGACAGACAGAACAACAGACAAGCAGACAGACAAAACTATAAACTGACAAAACTACAAACTGACAGACCAAAAGACAAGTAGACAGACAAAGTGGCAGACAGACAGAACAACAGACAGGATGAAAAACTGACAGAACAACAGAAGCAGACAGACAGAACAGACAGAATGAAAAACTGACAGAACAGACAAGCCGAAAGACAGAATAGCAAACAGACAAAACAACAGACAAGCAAACAGGAAAAAAAAATACAAACTGGCAGAACAACAGAGAAGCAGACAGACAGAACAACAGACAGGATGGAAAAACTGACAGAACAACAGACAAAAACAAAAATGAAAACATAGAAATTCACTGAAAATGACGAAATGACAGAACAACAGACAAAATAGACAGAGTGACAGACAGAACAACAGACAAGAAGACGGAATGATAAACTCACGGGAAAACAGACACACAAACAGACAGAACAAAAGAAGCAGACAGAAAAAACTGACCAACTGATGGAACAACAGGGAAGCAAACTGAAAGAATGCCAAACAGACAGAACAACAGACAAGCAGACACAGAAAAAAATTACAAACAAAATGCCAAACAGACAAAACAACAGACAAGCAAACAGGAAAATACAAACTGGCAGAACAACAGAGAAGCAGACAAACAGAATGACAGACAGAACAGACAGGATGACAAACTGACAGAACAACAGACAAACAGAGAACAGCAAACAAGCAAAAAGAAAAATGAAAAAAAAAGAAAATTATAGAAAATGAAAAAAATCACAGAACAACAGACAAAATAGAGTGACAGACAGAACAACAGACAAGAAGACAGAATGATAAACTGACGGGACAACAGACACACAAACAGACAGAACAAAAGAAGCAGACAGAAAAAAAATTACCAACTGATGAAACAACAGACAAGCAAACAGACAGAATGACAAAAAGACAGAACAACAGAAAAGCAGACAGACATACAGACAGAACAACAGACAAGCAAACAGACAGACTGACAAACTAACAGAACAACAGTCAAGCAGACAAACACAAACAGGCAGACAGAATCACATACAAGCAGATGGAACACATAGACAGGTGGTTGCCTGGTCACAGTGTTGTTAAGTGGTTGCTAGTGTGTTCAGAGTGGTTGCTAGGCTGTTGCTAGGATGTTCTGAAAGGTTGTTAGGCCAGTGATTAGATGCTGTGGGCAGTTGCTAGAGCACCCTATGTGGTTACTATGGTGGTCTCGGATGGGTAGACAGTTACAAAAATAAACATCAGTTCACTCTATGATGAGCTGGAAAATCGTAAGGGTTCCCTCAGGCAAAACCCCATCCATCTACAGCACGTCCTGTACGTTATCACTACTATATTGGAAGTCAGTACATTCCCTGACCACTGCTCTCGTCCAATAAAGAAGAGTACATTTTCCTATCCCATTCTGGACCCTGTCCAGCACCAAAGCTATTCGGCGAGATACAGTATATCACCTCTAGATTTATGGCGCAAAACGGCATTAGCTAAAAAACCATCCGCCACACGCGGCCAGCGAATCTCATCGCGTGGACTTTGAAAATTGGAAAATTGCCCAGAGAGCGCTAAAGGGTCCCACTGCTAATACGACCCGCCACGATTTATCAGCTGCTACCTGGCACTCGCGTTTGGGGCCGCAGTCGTTTTTTACAAGTCCCAGTCTTAACGGTGTCGGGCCTGTCAGGGGGGTCAAAGGGAAGAGGGAGGGGGCCATATTCTAAAATCAATCCGCCTTTAGAAATTGTCTCATTCCGTTCTCAATGACCTGGTGGCGCGGCAAGGGCCGAGCGGGACAAACTGCCGTAGGCCATAAACCGTGACAAGCCCGGAGGAGAGTTAATGTGGCCATTCATAGAGGAACCGCTCGCAGTGTCGCTGGAGGTGAGGTGCTTCGCTGAAGGGGGGGTGTCTATTAACTACTTTTAAACCGCTTTGGTGAAGCTAAGTGATCTCCGTCAACAGCAGCCTCACGTATAAATACTGGCCTGACAGTTTAATGTGAAGGGACGAGCTTCCACAGGATTAGAAACATGTAACCCAGGGCTGCTGCTTGACATTGGCTGGATTGAGGTGGCCTGAGTGGGTGTGTGAAACAGGACTGGGGGCAAAACATGCACTGCGCTATGAAATTCGCACTGTATAAAGAGTTCGGCCCTCCGGTATTCAAGAAAACATGCAAGAACTTACAGAGAAATTTAAGGCTTTTCTTCTCTCTTTGATTCTGTTGACTGTGTTTCGAACCTGTGGATAACAAGGAGGGGGTGGATGGTTAAAATGTCATGACTCAGTACTAAACACTTCATACAAAACACTTTGCGCTCGCATGAGTCTTGGCCCCGGGAAGGTGAAATTCAATCCGGGCTGGGAATAGGGAAAGCAAATAGCCGGCATTGCATAAAAGTCAATGAGTGCCGGCAAGCAAAATGTTCCAGTTTGTCACACGTAATGGGTCCTGAAAGTGACACGTAGAGTCGGCAAAGTAAGGAGAGCGTCTTAACCTCTCATCCGTCACACCACACAGGGGGCTGAAGGAATAAAGCGATAAAGGAAACGACCACCCTTGCAGAACAAATTACATTTGGACTGTGTGAGAAAAACGGCCATGTTGGGCGATGCATGTTGGATGACATACACAGTACTATAAACTCATGATGCTTTATTTTAGCGGCGTGAGCCTATAACTCGTAAATACGCATCAAATTGAAAGCCTTTTTTTAGCAGCACGTTCATTATGTCACAGCATAGCCAATTTGCTAGCCTGAAATGTCATTTTTAGAAATTAGTTTTTATGAAAAAATGAGAGAAAAATGTACTGCTAACAATTAATTATATTAATTTGTTACTTTAAAAAATGCTATATATATATATATATATATATATACACACATACACACACACATTAAGAATAAACTGTACATTAAATTTAAATATTATTCAAACAGTACATATTTATATTTACATTAAATATAATAATAAAAAAAAACATAATACTTAATATAAACTATATATGTTTTGTATATATATATATATATATATATATATAAAAACATGCTGTATATGTGCGGGTACATATACAGATTTTTTATCAGACACTGCATATTTATATTTACAATAATTATAATATTTAAAAAATATAGTACTTAATATAATATATTAATATATATTATATTAATATAATATAATATAATATAATATATTAATATAACGGTGTGTATGTGTGTGTGTGTACATAAAGATTAATACAATGTTTTGTACATTAAATGTGATTATATAATATAAATTCTGAGAGAACACTGCAAATTTATTACATTTGCATATATTGACATAAAAAATGTAATGTTGTAATATGCTAAATGTATGAATAAAGTTATATTAACATTATTTATACACTTTGCATTTTTTACAGCAATAAAAATATACCAAAAACTACATTTTTTACATTTTACATTAATATAACACTTATATAATATATATTATATAAGTAAAAAAGTAGTAAAATATTATATATTACAATTTATTTTGTTAACATATATTGACATTAAAATGCTATATATGTGGATGTGTGTATATATATTTTTCAATCAATACATTTTTATATTGACATTATTATATTTAAACTATATTTAAATATATAAAATAAAATTATATATATATATATACATAAAACAGTCAATTTGTAATGTATATACACACACACACACACACACACATATATATATATATATTTCAGAAACATTAAAAATTGACTGTTATATATATTATGATTCAGAGAACTTTTCTAAAATAAGCCATATTAACATTACTATGCTTTGCATTTTTATACTAATAACAATATACCAAAACATTCATTTTCACATTAAATTAATATAACAATTGAATTATTATTTTATTATATAAAAACTACATAAAATGTTACATGTAATTCTAAAAATTAAAACATTATTCAAACATTAGATGGTTGTATTAATTTAAAAAATATATATTATAAAAAAAAATCAAACATAATATAAACATTGTGTATTTTTACAGTAATAACAATATACCAAACAATTTATCTTTAGATTATAAATTAATATGTGACCCTGGACCACAAAACTTAAGGGTATATTTGTAGCAATAGCCAACAATACATTGTACGGGTCAAAATGATAGATTTTTCTTATATGCCAAAAATCATTAGGATATTAAGTAAAAATCCTGTTCCATGAAGATATTTTGTACATTTTCTACCATAAATATATCAAAACGTAATTGTTGGTTAGTAATATGCATTGCTAAGAACTTTAAAGGTGATTTTCTCAATATTTAGATTTTTTTGCACCCTCAGATTCCAGATTTTCAAATAGTTGTATCTCAGCCAAATATTGCCCTATCCTAACAAACCATACATCAATGGAAAGCTTATTTATTCAGCTTAATGATGTATGAATCTCAATTTCCAAAAATTTCGTGGTCCAGTGTCACAATAACATTTACATGATTCAAATATATATTATACATATGAAAATGATATAAAATGTTGCATTTAAAATCGTACATTTTTATACAAAACACTACTTTTTTTGTAAACGATGAATACTATGAATGTGTGTGTGTGTGTGTGTGTGTGTGTGTGTGTGTGTGTGTGTGTGTGTCAATATTTTCTGTATGTCAGTATCCCCCACATCATACAATCCAATCCAGCTGTTTCCTGGCCTGCTAGATATTATTTTCCAGCCCGGCTGTCAGTGACCACAAAAAAAAAAGCCTGCATGCATTTCCCAGCACGAGCGCAGCGCAAGCTCCAGCCCTTCACTGGTGAATATGCATTAGCTCTTATGACTTCATTAGGCTCTGCTGTTGTCATAAATTATTGCTGCCATGCAGATATACACACACCAGCATGTTCTGAATAGACACCATCAGCGTGACGACAGAGCTAATAAAGAGAATAGAAAAGCTCCGACAGCTCGGAGTCAACGGTAATACGTCAGATTTGCAAACAGACACTGTTTTTCTCCCTCTCCAACACTTTCTGTTCAGCAAATCGAGCGTGCTGTAGCTTTAATGAATGGAACTGGGAAATCAAATCAATTTATTCCAGGTAAAAAAAAAAAAAAAAAACACAGAAAGCTACTCGAAAAAGAGCGTTTCCAGCATCCAAAGGAACTGGATGGAAGTTGCTGCTCTTAAAAGCAGTTTAGCGGTTTTCCTCTCAAGGTTTTAAAGTGATGGAGGCCTAATGTTCAATATAAAAATACATTAGATACAATTTCCATATGAAAGCAATGCAAATGGACACATTTGCCAAAGCAGAGGTCATAAAACAGGGATGACCATTATGAAGTAAAATAACTTCTTTTTATGATCAAAGCGATTAGTTTTAATTTGTTCTTGGGGTGGAATTAAAAAATGGAAATTATCATCAAGCAAATTGCAATTATCTGTTTCTAAGCAGGAGATCACAATATAAGAATTACTAATAATTCATTACTACAAGTATTCTCATGTCTAACAAATAACCCTACATCATTTTGCATTGGATAAAGCCAACAAACAGATTTATATGGTATCTGAAGTATTTGACTTGAATAAATGGCATGTTGTGTGAATCTCACGGGACGGGTCTTGATCTCTGTCTCTTTTTCAAACGGCTGGTTTTACATATTCTCACTTGCGTGTTTCCTTTGAGATAATCAACTGTACAAGTGAGTGAAACAGATTTTATTGTCCCGGGAGAGGGGGATGTTTCTTTAAATGAGAGCAGACAGGGTTGATCATTTCCTCTTTAAATATTCTGTGACTTTTTTTTGGTCTTTGTATACTAGCACTTTGATCATTCTCCGCAATTATTCTGTTCAACGAGAATTTCCTCAGTGTTGTCAGACGGTGAAACTTAATCTGCTATTGTTTCTTGTCACATTTGAAGACACAAAAGGAACAAGGTGGATTCGCGAAAGAAAAAAGGAAAGATTATTATGTTCGATATTTACAAAACCCCCTTTGAAAAAAGCGTAAAGCAGACACGAGCTGCTCACAAATTGTGAAGACCTCTGGGTCAAGGAGAGCCGGGGGTTGGAAAATAGATTCCGACGTACTAAAAAAGCCTGTTAAGCAAGAATGCGCCGATGATTTATTTTACAATGTGGAGAGGGTCACTGGCGAGTCTCTGCTGTGTCAATACGGGGCTCTGTCTCAGGGCCATCTCCTTACACCTCTTTTGTGGGCACTGAAAAGGTGAAAGCAAAGGTAGACAAAAGGCAGGGGAGCTCCGGGTATACTCAGGGGTGGAGATGAAGAAGGAAGAGGAGGAAATTTAGAAGCAGAGGTCTAAGGTTTGCTGACTGCACTTATCCACACACTCAAATTTGGTCAGTTATATTACTCTATCTAATAATAATAATAATTCATACAATAATGTTAATTAAATTAATAATATTAATTTATTTAGTAACAAATAAATGAATAATTAATCAAGCCTAAACAAATTTAGGCTTTAATTTAAACTTGATGTACCACCTTTATGTTTTTGCACATCCACCCTCAGTGCAGATTACCTCCTACTACAGGCGACACAAACTACACTTGATGAGAGCTAAGAGAGCAAAACAAGTAACAAGTTGTTTACATAGGACCCATTATGTCATTCAATAGATCCGATGTGTCTCCTGAGATCTGTCTGGTCTCACGAGCACGTTCAGTGTTTACATTTGAGCTGCACCATTAATCCTAAAAAGATTGCAATCTCTGTCTTATTCCTGTCTTTCAACCACATAATGATCATTATTTCTGTGTTACAGACATTTAAATAACAGAAGTACTAGAATAAAAGTTTATAGTTTGGGGATAAACACTTAATGTCTATAACAGCGATCAAAATGAAAGTATCTTAACACGTGTATGTATTGTAATGTTTATCCTCTTACACCAGGAGGTAACAACAACTGCACGTTTAAAAATGCATTTATCAATGAATCATACATTTTTAAAAATCGTGTTTTTTAATTTATCCAGAATCATGTAGCATAAGTTTACATGTTTATTACTGCATATAATTCGTTAAAATAGAAGTTTAATTTCATAAAGTATGTTCAAATTAAAATGCACCTATATATTTCAGTTAAATAAAATACTATTTTTCCCTATATATTTGATTACTAAGGATTTCTTTAAAAAAGTAAAAAAAATCTTGTCTCGTCTCGTTCTCGTGAACCCAGTCTCCTGTCTCGTCTCGTCTCGTGGGATAAGCGTCTCATCACACCCCTAGCATTCAGTGTAGAAAGAAAATGTAGACTGTATAAATCAATTTTAAGTTTAAATATAAATATTAAAAAAATATATATTATTAATATTAACATTATTATTAAAACAAGTATTTATATTATTATTATTTGTTATTGTTATTTATATAACATTTGTTGGAATAAATGTGTATTTATTTTGACATGTATAATTAGTACTGTTATTATTGTTATTCATATTATTACTGAAATAATGGTAACACTTTACAATAAGGTTCATTAGTTAAACATGAATGTATTAACTAACATGAACTAACCATGAGCAATACATGTGTTACTGTATTCAGTAATCTTTATTAACATTAGTTAATGAAAATACAGTTGTTCATTGCTTATTCATGTTAGTTCACAGTGCATTAACTAATGTTAACAAGATTTGAATAATGTATTAGTAAATGTTAAAATTAACATTAACAAAGATTAATAAATACTGTATAAGTGCAGTTCATTATTAGTTCATGTTAACAAATGTAGTTAACTAATGAACCTTATTGTAAAGTGTTACCGAAATAATTAGTACAATAAATATTTATGTACATATTTATGCGTATTTATCTATTTAACATACATATTTAAATATGAAAAAATGCATAGATAAAACCAAAGATCAAACAAATGACAGACAGATAGACAGACCGAAAGACAGACAGACAGACAGATAGATAGATAGATAAATAAAACAAAAGATCAAACAACCAACCGACCGACAGACAGACAGACCGACAGACAGACAGACAGACAGACAGATAAATAGATAGATAGATAGATAGATAGAAAAAACAAAAGATCGACCGACCGACCGACAGACAGACCGACAGACCGACCGACCGACCGACCGACCGACCGACAGACAGACAGACAGACAGACAGACAGACAGACAGACAGACAGACAGACAGAAAAAACAAAAGATCAAACAACCGACCAACCGACAGACAGACAGACAGACAAACAGATAGATAGATAGATAGAAAAAACAAAAGATCAACCGACTGACAGACAGACAGACAGACAGACAGACAGAAAAAACAAAAGATCAAACAACCAACCGACAGACCGACCGACCGACAGACAGACAGACAGACAGACAGACAGACAGACAGACAGACAGACAGACAGAAAAAACAAAAGATCAAACAACCGACCAACCGACAGACAGACAGACAGACAGACAGACAGACAGACAGACAGACAAACAGATAGACAGATAGAAAAAACAAAAGATCAACCGACCGACAGACAGACAGACAGACAGACAGACAGACAGACAGAAAAAACAAAAGATCAAACAACCAACCGACAGACAGACAGACAGACAGACAGACAGAAAAAACAAAAGATCAAACAACCAACCAACAGACAGACAGACAGACAGACAGACAGACAGACAGACAGACAGACAGACAGATAGATAGATAGAAAAAACAAAAGATCAAACGACTGACCGACCGACCAACTGACAGACAGACAGACAGACAGACAGACAGACCTACACATAAGTACAGAAAAACAAAAACATTCTGAACTGATTTCAGACTCGATAATGATTATAGCCATTGTTCCAGTATGCACATTGTTCACATTTGGATTTGAATTTCAAGACGGCATTATAGTCCCATATTCCCCTTTTTCCCAATTCATCCCCAATTCACACTTTCTCACTCTTTAGAAGAGCATCTAAATGGTAATAGGCGTAGTGCAGGTAAATTTCCAGCCGATCCTCCCGGCGTCCTGCATACATATGCGTTTCTCTGAACTGGCGCTGAGCTCTAACGTCAGAATGTTAAATGGAAGACCATGAGTTTAAAAACTTAAAGAGGCAGTGAAATATTGGCCAATGTGGTTGAGGGATGACTGGCTCTTTACTCCGGGTGTCAGTGTTTAATGGTGGGCCTGGATGCATATAAGTTAGCCCAAGCATGAAGGGCAGTGGGACGCTCATGTGGAAAAAAAAAAAAAGAGAGAGAAAAGGAGGCTCGCTTTCAATCTGCCCTCCTTTGGCGGGGTGGGGGTCCCATCAGAAACATCATGTCATTTCTCTCACTCACTCAGTCAGCCTTGAGATGCACTGCGGACTTACCTCAGTGTTGTACACTCCATATATCAGGAAGATGAAGAGACCCTGCGAAAGAAAAAAGAAAGAAGTTGTTAGGAATCTTTGAGCTTCTGAAATTCATAAGAACTGTATGAAAAGCATTTCTGACTGATATGCGTAACACAAAACGCTGAACTTTGGCCCAAGGTTTCTGAAGCTTTATGGAAGCTTATTCTTCCCTGGAAAGTAAGCAAGCAAGAGGCTAATGGAGAACAATCAGTGGCACAGATAGACTAAAAGCACAAGAAATAAAGAGAAAGGGAGCTTGAATAGGCTGCCCTTGGATGTACAGAATGAGAGCACATGTGGTGACAAAAAAAAATGGTAGTTTTTCAATATTTCCATGGTTGTGACTATTAAGTAGAAGAGTTGTGCATCTGCAGGTCTGGAGAGCCAAAGAAAAGAGGACGGAATTAAGAAATAAAGCTGAGGGTCAATTAAAAGTTGGACTAACACACTCAAAGAATTTTCAAAGATTGTGAAACGACACAAAGGAAAGGATGGGTTTTGCGATACAAAAATGTAAAATGGTAAGGACTTAGTTCAGCTGAAAATCAAAAGAGTGTCATTTACTCTTCCTCAAGGTGATTTAAGTTTTGGAAAGACATGAAGATGAGTAAATTTTTGTTCAATTATTCATTTAAGGTTAAATACTTATTAGCAATGTCCCATTATAATCAACAAAGTGAGTCAAAATTTTTCACATATCTATATATATTTCTATACACATTATGCTCTGCGCTAAATATCTGTCTTCACTTATAAAATGAAAGAAAAATCATTTCAACTCTAGAGCCAGGTCTGAAAGCTACATGAATGAACTGCCCTTGAGTGAAGAAAGAGGGCACATATGGTGGTTAAAATGAAGAAAAGTGCCAATTTTTTCATTTATTTCTACGGTTGTGGGTATTGAATATAGAAAGTTACACATCTTTAGGGCTTTTCAAAGAAATTAAAAGTTGTACTAATTTAAGGTCAACACCACTATGTGCTTTTTTAGTTTTATTTTGCTATAGACTATACACGCAGAAGTCAATACTTTTTAGCATTGGTCTAGTTTAATGCGTTACCTTCATAAATGCAAGGTCTACAAGTCTGCGTAAAGCAATGTTAAATACAGTGCCTTGCAAAAGTATTCATACCCCTTCGCTTTGTTTCACGTTTTATGTTGCAGCCTTATGTTAAACTGCTTTATATTACCTTTTTTCCACATTAACCTACACTTCATACACCATAATGACAAAGCACAAAACAGGTTTGTAGCAACTTTGCAAATTTATTAAAAATAAAAAACTGAAACAATTCCATTGCATAAGTATTCATACCGTGTTTCTGGAACACTTTATTCATATTGCTTGTGAATGTTACTACATTTCGAGTTAACCTGTGGCGAATCCACTTGAATGAGTATAACTTGGTAGGTCTAACAGCTAAAAATGCAACCCCTGAGGTCAAAAGAACTGCCTGTAGAGCTCAGAGACAGGACTGTGTCAAGCCACACATCTGGGGAAGAGTTCAGAAAAAATTCTGCTGCATTGAAGGTTCACAGAAGCATGTAGTCCCCATTACCCATAATGGAAGATGTTTTGAACAATTAGGACTCTTCCTAGAGCTAGCCTCCTGGAAAAACTGAGCAATTGATGGAGAAGGACCTTGGCTAGAGAAGCTGATGGTCACTCAAGTTGAGCTCCATGATCATATGTGGAGACAGGAGAAACCTACACAACTCCACCGATCTGTGCTTTTGTGCCAGTGTGGCTAAACTCAATCCTCTCCTCAGTGAAGACACATGAAAACACACCTGGAATTTGCAACAAAGCACTTAAAGAACTCTCAGATTGTGAGAAAACATTCTCTGGACTGATGAACCTCAATTCCAAGCATCATGTTGAAGGAAACCATGCACTGCTCATCACCTGCAGAGTATCATCCCAAAAGTAAAGTATGGAGGTAGCAGCCTCAAGCTGTGGGACTGTTTTTTAGTGGCAGGGACTGAGGGACTCGTCAGAGTAAAAGGAAAGGTGGCCTTAATGAAAACCTAGTCCAGAGCATTCAGGAACTCAGACTGGGCAGAAGGTTCACCTTCCAACAATACAATGATCCTCTGTGAATGTTTTTGAGTGGCCCAGCCACGGCCTGGGCTTGAACCCAATCAAACATTTCTGGAGAAACCTAAAAATGTCTGTCAGCCCCATTGAGGCTAACAAAGCTTGAGAGGTGAAGAGGTAAGGAGAAGAATGGCAGATAACTGCTAAATGCAGATTTGGGTATGTCACATCATACTCAAAAAGACTTGAGGCTGTAAATGTGCTTCAACTAAGTACGGAGTTAAGGGTATGAATACTTATGCAATGTACTTATTTCAGCTTTTTCATTTGTAATAAATTTGCTAAGTTATCACAAACTTGTTTTTGCTTTGTCATTTTGGTGTATGGAGTGTAGATTGATGTGGAATTAACATAAGGTTCAAACATAACAAAATTTTGTTTTGCGAAAGGCACTGCGTGTGTTCTGAGTTTGTCACACCACTGAAAAATGTGTTATTAACCACCCAGCCAAATTTGAATGATAAAAAATGGCAAGTAAATAATAAAATCTTGGAAAAAAATACAACAGTATTTGTATCTGAATTAATGCTTTCTCTAGATGCCCTATTTAAATTAAGCTGTTAAGCTGTTTTATAAAATATTGCATCCAGGTAATATACATTTAGGTGATGAAGGCATAGCTAGCTAGCAAACTGTAGGCTGTAGTGACTAACGATAATGACAGTTATTTGTTATTGAGCAGGCGAACCACTGATGCTAATGCGCTCTAGTTATTATAATGTTAGGGGAGGGCCCAAGTTCAGCGGCTTCAGTGTGTCATTGAGAAACTCCACAATTCAGTACTACATAGTTCAGTGTTTGTAATGCGTTTTCAGCAATTCATTTCTAACATTTATAATGTGTTTAGAAACAATTCTCTGAAGTGGCCTTACATGGACTTTAGAATTCATTCTCTTTAGTTTTATTTTTCCACATATCTGTAAGAGATTATTGTCGTATTTTGCTCTGTGAGTTTAATGTGTGTCTTGTCTGACAGCTGTGATAGAGTGACATCAATCAGGCAGGAGTTTGGAACGTCCAATTTGCCACAGCTGGATCACAATGCATCATCATTGACAACATGATTTGGAGGTGTGCTCCAGATGTCCACTGTGTTGTTGCCTGTGATGCCAACCCTCTTCATTTCATCACCACTGGGGAGCCACAGATCTCCCATGAGGCGGTGCTACGCTATCAGCTACTGTCAAAGAAGCAGTGACATCTATCATTAAATAAGAGAAAATAAAGAGATTTTTTTTTTTCTATACTGGGCTATACAAACCAAAATGGCAAATATCTACAGCTGACATTGCCATATTAAAATCAGAATTATTTCTGCTGAATAGTATGTTGTTGAACATATGTTTAAATGCCTCACAGAATTTTTTTGTTTGCAAATTTCTTGTCAAATTAAATATGGTGTTTTTAAAGAAAATAATGCATTCCAGTATGTTTAAATAAAGATTGATTCAAATAAGTATTATTTGTATGAATTCATAATCGCTATATAATGTTAACACTTATTATTGTTAATAATATAGTATAAAATTATATGATTATTTATTATTATTAAATAAACAGACAAATATTTGTTTAAATTATTATTATTATTATTATTATTATTACTATTATTATTATTAAATATTGAATATATTTGAATAATAACAATAATAGAATATCTATTAGTAGTAGTAGTAGTATTTAAATAGATATTCGCATGCTTGTATGTTAAATAATGCTATATAATATTAAAACTTATAGATAAGAGTATAAAATGTCATTATTATTATTATTTAAATATTTCTATGTTTAAATAAACAGACTTTTTTTATTATTACTATTATTATTATTATTATTATTATTAAATATTTGTTAAATAAACAAAGATAAATACTGATTTAAATGAATAGTTATTATTATTATTATTATTATTACAACTTAAATAGATATTTGTATTTGTATGTTAAAAAGTGCTCTATAATATTACAATGTATTGTTATAAATAATAGTAAAAAAGTCATTATTATTATTATTATTATTATTGAATATTTGTGTTTAAATAAACAGAGATAAATATTAATTTAAATGAACAGTTATACTTACAGTATATATACTTATGTTTATTTAACAAAAAAACAGATATTTAAATAAACACAAATATTTGTTTAAATAAATAATAAAATACATATGTATAAATGAACAATAAATGAATAGTGGAAAAAAATAATAATAAATGTTAAAATAAATATATAACTTAATTAATAACTGTTATATAATAACAGTGTTTTAAGAAAATATATTATAATAATAATTATTATTATTATTATTAAAATTAATATTTAGATTAGAGCCATTAAATATTATGTTATTATTATTAATATTACTGTTATTAACACTATTTAAATATTTGTGTTTAAATAAACAGAAAGATAAATATTTCGTTCAATTATTAAATTATTAGTAATGTAATTACTTTGATTAAAAACATATTTATTAATAATATTAGTATTATCATTATTATTATTATTTAAAGAGTGTAAATTTTAAACAAATTTTAAAACAACTGAAAATATTAACAAATATTATACATTGATAATAGTAATTATACATAATAATAGTAACAATAATCATATATAATGTATAATCAGGTATAATATGTATAAATGTTAATTAAGTAATTTACATAAATATTTAATAATATAATGTATAATATATAATAATAATGATAAAATAAATTAAAATATTTGTAATTTAAATATTTATGTAAATCATTAACAATTGTTACTGAATATTGTATTATAAAGAAGTATTCTATAATTATTATTATTTAATTATTATGAATATTACTATTATTACTATTATTATTCCATAAGTAATTATTAAGCATTAATATTAACATAAGTTATTATGCTAACATAAGTTAAGCATTTTATATTATTATTATTATTAAATATTATTGTAATTAAACAAACATATACAAAAACGTGGAGCTGGCCAATCATATTTTGTTAAACATAAAACAGTGAACAGTAAAAAATGTGTTTACCCAGTTTTTAAAATGTTTTAAACCAGTTTTCCCTTTAAAGTCATGTTAGATTCAGCGCTGCGCTGCAGTACCCACGACTCCTCTAAGGAATCAATACCCAGTGATAGCAGGGGGGTAAAAGACACTGCAGCACGCATCCCATTGTTTTGCATTAGACTGTCAATTTCCTATTTAGTATTGCAAATGAATTATCATGTTTTTGATCATGGGCCTTATTTGTGTTTAATTTTTCATTGTGTTCTGAACAAAGTGGGAAAAACATCCCTTGCATATTACCAAAAATGATCAATTAGAATTTAATTGAGATAAAAATAAAATGGCACCCAAACAATAATGATGAATTGTTTAAAAAGTTAATTCATTAATGACGAGCTAAAAACAAACACGGAAAAATGGAGCACATTTAAATGCATTGTGTTTTTTGGGTTTCGGGGGGAAAAAAAAAACATTTCTTTTGAACTCGGCTCTAAAATGGTGAAAATGTATGCGAAGGGATTGTATTGCTATACATCAAACAAAAAGCATAAATTATCTCCTAACGAAACTAATTAGGAAACAATTCCGTTGTTTAAAAACAGAATCCAGTTGGAAAAGGCAAATGTTGTGTTCTAAAAACACGCGGCACCCCAGAGATCCTGATGCATTCGCAAGTGTGATTTCATTCCGATAATCAGGACATGCTTATTCTGACGCTTCCTAAAGCATGAAGTGGTAGGCAGATACAGAAATTATTGTTTGCATACTAGTCTATAGAAATCAAAATGGCAAATATAAATGAAATTATAGAGCATGGAACTGCTACTACTAATAACATTACATTACTACACCTTTTGATTTTATTACAATTAAACATAAATATTTGTTGAAATAAATATTTATATGTTTAATAAATACATGTTTTCATTTAAAGAAATACATATTCATTTAAATACACACATATTAAAAAGAAATTTTTGTAGTTGTTGTTGTTGTTATGACAGCAAAGTAGTCAAGGATTTTTATTTGTTTGCTTATTTGTTTATGTGTTTGTTATCTGTTATAATATCAGTTTGAATAAATATTTGGTAAAAAAAAAATACTATTATTATTATTATTATTATATTTCTGTCAGTAAAGTAGTCAAGGACATTTATGTATGTATTTATTTATTTATTAACAAATATTTGTTAATATTTATGGTAATACGTATATAATAATAATAATAATAATAATACACTTAAATTGATATAGCAAATAAATATTTGTTTGAATATATATTTGGTAATAACTGTTGTTGTTGTTGTAATAATAATAATAATAATAATAATAATTATTATTATTTATTTTTTATTTTTTTTCATTACTACTACTTAATTTCTGACAATAAAGTAGTTCATTCATTCATTTATTCATTCATTCATTCATTCAGTCATTTATTTGAACACATATTTGCAAATATTTACACCAAAACATATTTAATAATCATGATCATGATCATCATCATCATAATACACTTACTTTTAAAAAATGTAAATAAATATTTGTTTAAATAAATATCTTGTGATAATGAAAGACATTAATTCAATTCAATTATTTATTTAAACCAATATTTATGAATAATAATGAATAATAATAATAATAATAATAATTTTGTACAAATTTAAATAATGATTTGTTTAAAAAAAATCATAATAACTACATTTGTTTAAATAAATCTGATAACTGCTATTGTTATTATTATTATTATTATTATTATTATTATTATTATTATTATTATTATTATTATCGTGTTATATTTCTGACAATAAAGTAGTCAAGGACATTCAGTCATTCATTTATTTATTTATTTATTTAAACAAATATTTGCCAATATGTGTGCCAATACATATTTAATAATAATAATACATTTATACAAATTTAAATAATAATTTGTTGAAATAAATAATTTATAACAACATTTTTTTTTATATTTGGTAATACTGTTGTTGCTGTTGTTGTTGTTGTTGCTGTTATTTTATTATTATTATTTTTTTAAATAGTGTAGTAGTCAATGATATGTATTAATGTATTTATTGTATCTATTTGCAATATATATTTATTGTTGTTATTATTATTTTTAGTATTATTATTTCTGACAGTAAAGTAGCCAAGGACATTCATTGTCTCATTCAATTATTTATTTTAACACATATTTTCAAATATGTATGCCAATACATATTTAATAATAATAATAATAATAATAATAATAATAATAAATATAATAATAATAACAATAATAACAATAATAATAATAATAATAATAATAACAATGATGATGATAATAATAATAATAATAATACACTTACATTTTTATAAATTTAAATAAATATTTGGTAATAACTACATTTGTTTAAATAATAATGTGGCTTTTTTTATTATTATTATTGTTGTTGTTGTTGTTGTTGTTGTTGTTATATTTTGAATAGTGAAGTAGTCATGGATATTTATTGTATTTATTATTATTATTACTATTATTCATATTTATGTCAATACATATTTAAAAATAATAATAATTATTATTAAATGTAACTATTAGTAATACATATTTGTTTAAATTAATCAAATATATATTATTATTATTATTATTATTATTATATTTCTAAAGTAGACAATGACGTTTATTTATTCATTCATTCATTCATTCATTACAAACTACATTTGTTGAAATAAATATTTGCTGCTATTATTATTACAGGGCCCTATGATTTCCGCGATGTGGAAAACGCGGACGGAATCCCGGAATCCCGGAATCACAGAATCCAGTCATAAAAACGGAATATATTATTTAACATGGAATGTCACGGAATTTGTCAAAGTTTGGAAGAATTCATCAAAAGTATGTCATGAAATCGTATATGAACTAGTATATGTAAATATTAAGCCGCAAAAGACTATTTAAATATGAATCCTGAATGTTCTGCATGTCTCTGTTTTTATGAATGGAGTAGAAGCGCCGTTGTTTACTACACATACGGACGGATGCGTGAGGCTCGCGTGATTTCAGCATGTGGCGTCTCAATAAACGAGGACATCAATATATGAACAACGTCTCCAGAACTGCTCTGAGAGTCACTTCATTCGCATTTAAGTAAAATGTATTGTTAGCGTCCAGTGCAGCTGTTTCCAATTAAGCGTCAGTTCCAGGTATAAAATAAAAGTTTGGTTTAACTTAAAGATGACAGAAATATATTTGTAATATTTAGGATGTACGTACTACTACTACTACTGTTGAAAAATGAATAAAACTTTATTTTTTATATAAATAGTTACACAATGTTTCTTTCATGGTTTCATTTTAACAGTAAATCCCTTTTACTTGCCAAAAATAAAATTAGCTTAATTTTCATTAATTAAAAGATAAATGTAATATTTTTTTATGCCTTCTGTTAATATAAATACACAACACAGAATTTCTGAGTGAATAACATTTCACAAGGCTATTGTATAAAATAAACAAAGGTTGTTGTGCTTTCAAATAAGTAGGATATGCTAAAACCAGAATTTGGTAACAATAAAATACAATATTTCATAGGGCCCTAAACATGGCATTTTTGTTAAAACTTGAATAAACTGATGTTAAATTGTATAAGTTTCATGATATGATATTCATGATAATTAGACATGCTTTTTTGATTAAAAAGATTTTATTTAACCATTAAAAAGAAGTCCAGAAAAATTAAAACGGAAAAAAACAGAATCCTGAAAAATTAAAACTGAAAAAACGGAAAGTGGAAAAAAATAAAACGGAATTTTGGAAAAAATAAAACGGATTTCATAGGGCCCTATTATTATTATTATATTTAAAATAGTAAAGTAGTAAAGGATATTTACTGTATTTGTTTACAAAAAATATATTTATTATTATTCATATTTATGTTAGTGGTATTAAATTCAATTATTAGTAATAAATATTAGTTTAAATCAATTGCACAATCAAGCAGTAAATAAATAAATGCATAACTAAATAAATAAATAAATAAATAACAGTACTCCACTTTTTGAAAATCTTTTAGCAAACTCGAATTTGAGCAAAGCATGAAGTAGTCAGTAGATACAGATGGAATCAATAACACAATCCAAAAATGCATTTTCCCCCAAAAAAGGAGCCGAAACATTTTCGTTGAGGTCACTCATGCCTGTACCATTCTGTGTCAAACACACAGATAAATCCTTCTCAAATATATGTGCTGGTCTAAACGCACTGTACTCCTCGGAGAAGAAAGGCCCTTGCTCCTCATTACATACGACAAGATACAGAAACGCACTTTGCTTTTCATTTAGGGGCTCCACGTCCCCTTTTATGGATGTCTGCCTTTGCGCTTTTACTTACTTCGCCTCGCCGCCCGCCGCGTAATAAATGATTATAAATTTTCACAGATGACCACCTCGTCTTTTTTTATCCCTTCACCAGTCCCCTAATGCACAAAAAGTTAGGGAGCGAAGCAGGTACAAAATTCTCCTCCGCAAAAACCTTTTTTGTCTTTATTTATGACGTTGTCCTTGGTAAGGGAAATTTCAATGTACTGAAATGAAAACTATGATTAAAGGGACACAGTGTATGGGCAGAGAGAACGGGGCAGCTCTCCATCTCTGCGCTGTTATATATAAATAAATATATATATGATGCTGGGTGACACTACTTCAGGAACAAATGGAGCTGACCGGATGAACGGATGGGACTGACATCAATGGTTTTGGAGGGGAAAAAGCACCGAACAATGTTCACAGCAGCATCTGATTTTAGTAAGCAGTAATGAAAGGAAACAGTATCTATCTAGCCGGCTAATTTATCCACGGAAAGCACTTTTGCCTCAACGAGTGGCGTTTTGAGCGGGACCAGCCCTTTGCTGTTCGGGGTTGGAACCAATTTCTCAATTTAGTGAATAGAGCGGGGCACTTTGATGACGACATGAGGCGTATCAGGTGTGTGTGTGTGTGTGTGTGTGTGGTTTGGTGGTGATTTTACAGAGGAGTTGAAGGCTGGGTTGGGGTTACGCTCAGGGCAATCTTAAACAGAGGCTAGTTGGCTTGGTGCGACACACAAGCGCACAGAAACGCACAATTACACTAAGCCAGATGACTGTCAACATCTGCTTTGGGTGAAAGGACTCTTATGTGTGTGTGTGTGTGTGTGTGTGTGTGTGAGGGGCCATTAGAGCTCTGGACTATCTAAATCACAAAATTACATTAATGGAAAAAGATCAGACATTTTACATAAACTATGTTTTCTATAGGTTTACATAAAAAAAGAAATATACATCAGTGTATTCTTCACATTAGTGTGCATACAGAGAATCAATTATTTAATCAGTATATAGAGTGTATGAATGAATTTGGAAAGTAAATGTGTGTGTGTGTGTGTGTGTGTGTGTGTGTGTACTGTATATATTTATGTATATACAAATACACACACATACAGTATTAGCATGTATACATTTATATTCATATAACTGATATTATATATAAATGTTTTTAATATAGTATAATGTAATATAATTTGACAGCACTAATAAAAAAGTACATAGAAGTAAATAGATTTAAAAAAAAAAGCATTGTGTGTGTGCATATATGTATATATTTATATATATATATATATATATATATATATATGATATTTATAATATATTTATATTATAATTAATTTAATTATTACTTACTATTATAAGTAGTTAAATTTATTATTCATGAAGCAATTGATTTCACTGTATACACACTTGCCAATAATTATATAAAAAATAAAAAGTACATAAAATTATATACAATATCTTAATGAATTGTATGTACATATTTAATTAAATGATTGATGAAATTATTATATATTTTTATTTAGAATATAATTGCAATATATACACACAAACACACATTTCTAACAATGCCTGCATGTGTGTGTGAGTGTGTTTTACATATATATATATATATATATATATATATATATATACATTTTATTTTATTTGATGTGCGTGTGTATGTAAAATTTACATAAAAGTAAATAAGTGATATAAAATGTATGTGGCTTCAATATTTCATTTATATTACTTATAATAATAATTGTAGCATTAATTATAAATATTATTATCATAATAATAATTATATACCATAAGTCAATGAATTTATTATTTATAAAAGAACTGACTTCATTGTATACACACTTGGCACATGCAAAAAATGTACATAATGTACATAATTAATTAAAATATTAATATACTTTTTTCATTTTTATTATATATATAGAGAGAGATAGAGAGAGAGAGAGAGGGCTAAATTATTTTCTTAATCATAAAATAACTGATTTCAATGCACTTATATCAATGTAATCTATGACATATGCAATAATTACATAGAAAACAAAAAGCAAATATGCATAAAAGCAAACAAATTACAAGGAATATGTATACCACTTCTGATCATTATAATAATTAATAAGTATATTTATACACAGTAACACTTTAGTTTAGTGACCTACTCTCACTATTAACTACTTGCTTATTTGCATGCATATTAGGATTTTTGACATTCATTAGTATTTTTATTAGTTGCCTGTTTATCTGTTTATTAGTATTAGTACTGTGTATCAACCCTAATAACAACTAGCCTACTAACTATTAATAATCAGCAAATAAGGAGTTTCCTGAGGCAAAAGTCGCAGTTAATAGTTAGCAAACAGCGAGAACTGAAGTGTGAAGATACACACATATGATCTGTTTAGACACGAAAAGTGAAACCTAACGGTGCTCCTAATAGTGACAGCAGATGATAACATTTGAGTCTGTTCTTTCCAAGGTCAGCAAACACGCGTCGTTAATGTGGTGCTTCAACAAATAAAGAGCGACTATCCTGCAGCTAATGGAATATCAAATGTTCTGGACAGCCATTCTGACTTTAATCTTGCTAGGATTACGCACAGCAAACCCAAAGAAACGTCTTTTCTTGTCAAACCGAAGTTGACGTATCAATCTGGGTAGGGTCAAGAGATCCAGGCTTTCTCTGTTTGTGTCAGAGCAGAACCTTCTGCATGTGGCAGTAATTACGGAAATAGGAGACAGAAAAGCTCTGGAAGAAAAGAAATCGGAGCACGCGAGAAAAAGACGCTTTTCACGCTTTCTTAAGAGACCTGCTAATGTCTCTGACGCCCTCCAGAAAAACAGTTTAATTAAGTTGTATACACAACGTTTACTTTAAGTGCCAGCGGTCTTTTAAAAAAGGGCCAAATGTCAGCTCTGGGTCTTGACGCTGATGTACTGCAGAACCTCCAAACCGGATCAAATTCGGAGACGTGTTCAGCTGGGTGGTGGGAATGTCAGAAAGGGTTCAAAACCAGGCCCAGCTGTGAAACAAACCAAAGTCAAAAGCGATGTAGACTTCCTAACGTTAGCCCTCTCAAAGAGCTACAGCAAAAGGAAAGATTAAAAATAACTTCTTCATTGATGAAAATGTCTAATTCAGGCTTGAAGTAAAGGTTTGTCGTCTGGTGTTTTGGAAATTAAGCCTGATGTGTAAACAGCTATCTGTTTCTGATTTGTAATTTCCACCCTCTTAAAGGTACGCTGCCAAATCAAAACAACTTGAACTGGTTCTTACGTGGATTTGATTTCACCCCTGGAGTTTTTTGACGTATTAAATAGCGGGTTAGAATTTGCAACACTTGCCTTTACAATTATACCTGTCAGTGACAAAATGATTTTATCCAATCTATCAACACACAGCCAGAATTATTTCATATGCTTGCACAGGGTGGTCTGACTCACTGCTGGAGAAATAAAGAAAACTAACGCGCTGCCAGTCAGCTCTGAAAATCTAGAGCGGTCCTGGAACGAGGCAGGACGGGGCAAGCAGGACAGGGATCTGAAAAAAAAAATGGGGGTG
Source organism: Cirrhinus molitorella (assembly GCA_033026305.1). Lineage (NCBI taxonomy): Eukaryota > Metazoa > Chordata > Actinopteri > Cypriniformes > Cyprinidae > Cirrhinus > Cirrhinus molitorella. The sequence goes on along the minus strand of CM065121.1, from coordinate 23,491,614 downwards.
CGAGAAAAGGTCAAATAATACGGTATGTAAGTCAACAGTATGATGATAAGTGTTCCTGAAAAAAAATATATACGCATTAAAATAAAAATTGCAACCCGTCTGGATACCAATGTTATATTAGTATCATTGAGATACTACAACTAGAAATTGTATTACATTTTATTTATTTTATTTCATTTATTGTTTTATTTATTATTATCATTATCATTTTTTATTATTATTTATTATTATATTATTATTACTATTATTTTATTATTCATTATTTATATATTTTTTTGTAATTACAATAGCAGTAATTATGTTGTCTTTCTTGAATTTTTATTCTTTTTTAATATTTGTAAATACTTTTCATTCTTTTATATTTTATTTAGATACTTTTATATTTTTTATTAAAATTGCATTTAATGTATTTGATTTTTTTTATGTTAAAATACATTCTGGAATTTTTCTTTTTAACATGTGTATATAGTTTTCAGTCTTTTTATCTTTATTTAGCTACAACTTTATTTTTTATTAAAAATTTAGTATCATTTTATTTCCCATTTTCAATTGAGTACAATTAAAATAGTAGTAACTTTATTAATTTTTATTTGTATATAGTTTTCAATCTTTTTTTTTTTTTTTTAGATACTGTTTAGATATTGTTGTTGTTGTTGTTTTTGTATTTTCCATTTTCATTTTAGTATAATTCAAAGTTGTAGTAATTCTGTTCTGTAGGTTCTCTTTTAAATGTGTATATAGTTTTCATTCTTTTTATTCTTTTATTTAGATACAACCATTTTTTATTAAAATTGTATTATTTTACTTCTTTATTTGTATTTTACATTTTCTACTTGTTTATTTAGTAGTTTTTCTTGCATTTATATTAGATTTTTCATTCTTTTTAATTATTTTTTATTTTTATTTTTACATTTTATTTTAATATGATTAAAGTATTAGTAATTATGTTGTTTCTTGAATTTTTATTAGGTTTTTCTTTTAGTGTGTGTCTAGTTTTCTTTTATTATTTTTTTTATTTAGATACTATTATAATTTTTTATAAAAATTTTATTATTTTATTTATTTATTTATTGTATTTTCCATTTTTATTTTAGAATAATTCAAGTAGTAGTAATTTAGTTGTTTCTGGGATTTTTTTTTTTTTCTTTTTTCTTTTTTCAAACAAACCAGACACGAGAGTAGATTAACGCTGATGGGCTTGAACTTGAAAAATGGTAAGTACGACATCTTTCCATGGTTGAAAAAAGATACCCTCTAACGTTCAATCATGTTTAATTTGTGCTATAACTTGTAACTAGATAAAAAGTTTGCCAAGACAAACTTTGTAGTTGGCTTGAGAAAGCTGGACCAGAAAGTTTGAAAAGTAAAAAAAAATAAATTAATTAAGAAGTTTAAAGTTTGACAAGTTTTGAGTTTGATGGTTTTCAGTGTAAAATAGTTTGAAGTTTAAAGTAGTTTTAACTAGCATGTTGTTAGACTAATTAACAAGTTAACAGCATGTCCTAGCATGATTAGCATGTAATTAACATGTTGCTAGCATGATTAACAAGTTACTAACATGTTTCTAACATTATCAACATGTCATCAGCATGTTGCTAGCATTTTTCAAACATGATTAGCATGTTGCTAACATGATTAGCATGTCAGTAGCACATTTCTAACATGATTAACATGTCATCAGCATGCTACTAGCATGTTGTTAGCATTATAAACACATTTCTAGCATGATTAACATGTTACTAGTATGTTTGCTAACATGCTTCTAGCATGATTAGCATGTTGTTAGCATGGTTACTAGCATGATAAGCCAGTTACTAGCATGTTGCTACCATGATTAGCATGTTGCTAGCACACTGTTAACATGATGAACATGTTGTTAGCATGTTTCTAGCATGATTAACATGTTACTAGTATGTTTGTTAACATGCTTCTAGCATGATTAACATGGTTACTAGCATTTTGCTAACGTGAGTAGCATGAGTAACATATTACTAGCATTCTGCAAGCATGATTAGCATTCGGTTAGAATGTTTCTATTATGATTAACGCGTTGCTAGCATATTGCTAGAATGACTAGCAAGTTACTAGGATGTTGTTAACATGATTAGCAATTTACTAGCATGCTGCTAGCATGATTAGCAAGTTTCTAACATGTTGCTAGCATGACTATCAAATTGATAACATGTTGACAGCATGATTAACATGTTACTAGAATGATTCTAACATGATTAGCAAATTGCTAGCATGTTTTTAATATGATTAGCAAGTTTACTAACATGTTTCTAGCATGATTACTAGGGTTGGGTACCGTTCACATTTTTTCCAGTACCGGCACCCGAAATTCGATACCGGTACCCAACGGTACCTTTTTCGATACTTTACTCTGACTTAAGTGACTTTCAGTGCATATAATAAGCCCAAACCTCTCATTTTCAACATTTTGTTATTTATTTTGAAATGTTCAATGATACAAACAATCTGTACAATTATTAAATCCCTACAACATCCAGGGTATAGTGTAATGCAGTGGTTTTCAAAGTTTAAGCGTGACCCTATTTTTTTTTTTAATTGCCATGACCCTAACTTTAGTTAGGAGTGGTGGGACATATATATATATATATATATATATATATATATATATATATATATATATATATATATATATATACACTGAACATATAAATAAAAACAGCATAAAATAAATAATAAACAACACAGGTCTTTCTTAGTCATTTTAAATGCAGCCATAATCAAAGTAGGCAATACTCTCTCAATATTCAATATGCATATAGACACCAAATATTTCAAGAATGATACAGAATGTTATAAAGCCTAGATATGTTATATAGCCTAATTAGTGTGCATTGGGGCCGGGTATAGAGAGCGACTCCCCAATACGCGCAAATTAGGCGGGTATTACAATTGCTTTTGAATGCGCGTGTGTGCCTTTAACTTTCGGTTTCGGTTAAGGATCGCGTGAAACTCTCGGCAGCTCTCAACGTGTATTCTACAGGCGTGTCTACAGGCGTTGTTATAGTAAGAGGATTAATTAGCTTGCAGAACTGAACAAAATGTCCAGCGTTTTAAACGCTGAGTGGATAACTGATAAACGCAAACACAAATACGCACTGGAGTCTGGCGTGAGCCGTGTGAATCGTAGGCGCATGGCCTGCTACGTTTTTAGTCTATTTGCGCTGCGTTTATGTGCAGAACTGAGATCGCTTTCGTAGTGTTTTGAATTGATAAAATATAGGAATCACTTTAATTTCTAAATAAAACTAACCAGTTGGAACTGAGCCGTCCTCCCTTGAAATTCACTCCCAAAACTACGTCCCATATTTCCAGCCCTGAATTCGGCTATCTAATAAATTGCACTCCTGCGCTTTTAAATACACGTTGTGTTTAACTGAGTGCTTCCTCAGGTTGGGTATTACCACGGCCTGCCTTGCACTTAGAGATACTGTTAGAAATATTGAAGCCATTTGTCTGCATGAACCTTTGTGAAATGTAACCCACACATTACAGCGCTTTCTGTTAGCCACTGCCCTGTGCGTTTTGAGCGCGCACGCTTTCGCTACGTACCACACTCACGTGTTCTCTCAGGTACCGAAATTGAGCACCGATAGATTTTATGTGAATCGATACTCGGTAGTACCGACGCAATTCGGTCGGTGCCTATAAAAGTACCGAGTTCGGTACCCATCCCTAATGATTACCAAGTTACTGGCATTTTTCGAACATGATTATCAAGTTGCTAGCATGTTTCTAGCATGGCTAACAAGCTGCTAGCATGTTTCTAGCATGATTAGCAAGTTGCTAGCATGTTTCTAGCATGATTAACATGTTACTAGCATGTTTCTAACATGATTAGCAAATTGCTAGCATGTTTTTAATATGATTAGCAAGTTTACTAACATGTTTCTAGCATGATTACCAAGTTACTGTCATTTTTTCGAACATGATTATCAAGTTGCTAGCATGTTTGTAGAATGGCTAACAAGTTGCTAGCATGTTGTTAGCACGATTAGCAAGTTTACTAACATGTTTCTAGCATTATTATCAAGTTGCTAACATGTTTCTAGCATGGCTAACAAGTTGCTAGCATGTTGTTAGCATGATTAGCAAGCTAGTTTGAATGGGTTTGAATGGATTCGAAATAGTACGTAGACATCTCAAAAGATTCTGGGAGTTTTGACAGTTGGAGTTTGAATAGTCTTGGCTCATTTGAACATTCCATCAATGTAAGTCTATGGGATTTTTCCCAGTTTTTATCGTCAATTTTAGGAAAATCGTAAGTCCGATCAGTTAGAAAAGATAAAGCAACAAACTTGAGATCAGTCTGAAGATCTGGGCTGAGTTTGGAGTCTGTAGAGAACATGATGCAACAGTAACCAATGCACACACATTTTGCAACAAGTTCAAGCTGCTCACCCAGATTCACTCCAGTTTGCATGTGGCTTCAGTGTGAGCTGTGCTTCATACATCATTACACTAATGACAACAGACAACTGACCTTTCTGCCTGCAAAACCGTGCCGAAAATTCGCTAATCTGACCGCACCTTTAACCAAAGTGTGAGAGAGAAACGCAGAGGCAGAAAGAGCACACACAAGGCCCTCGCGAGGCAGGGAGGAGCTGAAAAGGAGAGCGCGAGAGGGATACCCACAGGCCACCCAGCAGCCAACAGAAGAGGCAGAGAGCAGCGGAGGCAGTCAGGGGAGGCGGGGAGAGTTATTAACTTAGCCCTGAAAGCCCTTCTTAATATAGGGTCCGGCGGTGATAGCTAACAGAGCCTGGCAGAGGTGACAGCTCTTGGACCTGCTTGAGGAAATCCAATTGAGAAGCAGCCAAGAGGAACAACAAGCGCAAAACAGATGTTCCCTGCTATCGCCGAGCGCAACCGCCGCGCGCATACAGCAGAAACACACTCCTCTCCGCTCGCAAATTGGACGCAGAAAAAAATAACAATCGGGATCATTATAACATCCACGTTTCTGCGCCCTCCCAGCTGTCTGTTAGGAAGTCGAACGACTCGGCTATTCAGAGGTTTAATATTTGGTTATATGAATGAATGAATGGATGCTCAGATGCATCTGAAGGTTAGTCGTCAGAAGATCAAGTATTCAGACTTGTGAAAGGCATAAAAAAAATTAACAGAATAGGCATTTATAAAGAAAACACGGTATGATGCCGATTCAGAGGATAGTTTGCTAAGCAAATACTTTAAGGACAAACTGTTTTGTGTGATGTGCTCTACTGAAACATGAAAGCGGATATGATGGAGGAATTTTCAAACCTGTAACGGATGAAAAAAAAAGAAAACTTGCATTGTATTGCGGACAAAGCTTTATAACTGAGCTCTCATGAGACGTTTGTCGTATTTATTGTTGATAAGACTATCATTTTACTTGATCATTTTGAGCCAAACTGATTCATTTGATGTCCTGCACAGGATTTTATTTATTTTTATTTTTTTGTCCCAGTTCATCACAATGGAGTTACGTTAAAGCATTTTAGAATATTTTTACATTTTTCCTTTGTATTTAGTGCAATTGTCACCACAAAAAAAACAAGAAATCACAAAAAAAATCATGTATATAATGATTTATAATAATTATATGAAACTTTTCCTTACTTGAATATATAATGTAATATGTAAATTGTAATATAGTTACGCTACAACAATTATAATAAACTGTACAATAAAATATACATTTTATAACAAATTAAATAACTTGGATATAACCACCGATTTTATTTTTTTAAGTTACATAAATTACATGGTTATAAAATGCATATTATATTAAAGATAATTATAATAAACTGCACAATTAAATACAGCATAAATCATTTAAGAAATTATAGAACTTACACATAATTAGGCATTTAATTATGTTATTATATTATAATATTATATTAAAAGACTAATTATAATAAACTGCATAACTGTATAACAAATTATACACCTTGCATTTAATCATGCATTTTATTTGACAATTTCTTTACAGCATGTAAGAAATTATATAACTTTTACATAATTATGCATTTCTATAAATAATTACAAAACTTACATAATTTGTGTGTGCATTATGTATTATATGTTAATGTTGTTATTATATTACATATTACATTATTAAATTATTAAAAAACAAAAAATAAACAGCATAGTCAAATATAAACTGTATAACAGATTATATCATTTGCATATAATCATGCATTTTATTTGATTATTAAATACAGCATAAACCATGTAAGAAATTATATAACTTTTACATAATTATGCATTTTATTATATAATTACAAAAAACACATAATTTGTGTGTGCATTATGCATTATATGTTAATGATACGTTATTATATTACATATTACATTATTAAATTATTAAAAAACAAAAAATAAACTGCATAGTCAAATAAACTGTATAACAGATTATGTATTGTTATACATTAACATTATGTATTATATGTTAATGTTATGTTATTATACTACATATTACATGATTAAACTATTATTTAAAAAAATAAACAGCATATAATAAACATATATATATATATATATATTATATATAGAGAGAGAGAATGTTTATTATAAAAAAATTACATTATATTACATTATATTAAAATAATTATACTAAACTGCATAAACCACATTTGTTTATGTGAAATTATATAACACATAATTATGCAGTTTATTATTTACATAAATTACAAAAATCACATAATTTGTGTGTACATTGTGTTATATGTTAATATATATTATTATATAACATTAACATTATTTGTATACATTTTACAACAAAATTACTTGCATATAATCATGCATTTTTATTGCATAAATTACATAACATATATATTAAATGTATAATCTCTCCAAATAATGATGATAAACGGCATAATTAAGAACTTATACAACTTACATAATTACACATTTTATTATTTAAATAAATTACAAAAATCACAATTAGTGTGCATTATGTATTATAGGTTAATATTGTATGTTATTATATTACATTAATATTATAATATTATATTGACAAACTAATTATAAGGCATAATTTATAACATTACAACTGCAAGATTACATTAAATTATATAAATTAAATTACTTTGATATATCCATACATAAATTATGTAATGTGAATATATATTAAATTTATTAACAAACGGCATAATTAAATACAGCATAAATCACACACGAAATTAAAATGATACATAATTACTCATTTTACTATTTAAATGACTTACAAAAATGATGTTATTATATTACATTAATATTACAATACTGTATAAAAAGCTAATTATAATAAACTGCATAATTAAACTTGCATTTAATCATGCATTTTATTTTTTGAATTACATTAATTATGCATATATATATATATATATATATATATATATACAGGGTGCGATTTGCCGGGGGGGATGGTGGGGATTTCCCCCCCTCTGGTCTATGCATCCCTGCCTCTGCTGAATTATTATTATCCCCGGTGCGGATAAAAACATCCCGCGAACCCGCTCCTAAATCCGCTTCTGAATCAAATGATTCGCGATATGCGCTTTAAAGTCCGGATCTGAATCAAATGAATCAAAAGTGCATATTTGAGTCAAATGATTCGCCATACGCGCTTTAAAGTCCGGTTCTGAATCAAATGATTCGACATACGCGCTTTGATATCCCGTTCTGAATCAAATGATTCGCGATCTGATTGGAGCGCTTCGAAAGAGTGAATCATTTTGCGACGCAGTGGTTGATCTTTGCTGGCTTTATATAATTTATTCGTTGTTTGAAATGAAATTGTCTAAAAAGATAATGTGCAATGTTAACAGATTACACTAATATTAGTTTTCAAAAGCGTCCCTCCCTCTGCTTTTTTCACAAATCGCACCCTGTATATATATATATATATATATATATATATATATATATATATATATATTAGATACAAAAGTACATTATATTAAAATAATTATAATAAACTGCATAATTAAATACAGCATAAATCATTTAAGAAATTTCATAACTCAAAGCACAAAATTATACATTTTATTGTATATAATTACTTAAAAAATTATATCTTTTTTTGTCTTCCAAAAGAGCTTTAAGCTACTTTTTGCTCAGTGCTTGTAGGGTAGCAAACAACTTTTTCCAAAAGAGTAGCTTGACTTTAGCTTAACTTCGTTTAATAATATACACAAATCACATCTGCTACAGTTTATCTAATGCACTGATTCCAATCTAATCGTTTTCACAAACAACAAAAAATTGCCAAAAACGGACAAGGTTTTTTCACAGAATTGAACATTAAACCTACTTCACTTTTCGTTTGTTGTGTGCGTTCAAGAATAAAATGAAAGAAAAAGCGAAGGCACTAAGAATCCAAAGTAACTAAACACCAAAAGCTCATGGGCCACATGTGTGTCGAGGAGAAAGGGAGCGAGAGTGAATGGTAAACAAATTCGCTTTTAAACAAGACAATTTCACATTGCATGCTTGGAAGGGCCAAGTCAAACATCCTTGCAGAAAATTGATACAAACTCTTAACACATGGGTCAAGCCACACTCTTTGAACTGGAGGAGAAAAGGAGGCCCCGCGTGCCAAAAAACTGTTTAATTAAAAATACTTAGGCATCCAACAGACATTTCTTAGTGCCCCCGCTGTCAGAACGCATGAGACCGCCCTGCCAATCTCAGGCAAATCCTAATTACATACTTTCCACTGAAAGCAAGAAAAATGTCAGGTTTCACACGGCTAAGACGGAACAGCTGGGACCGGGGATCTGCTCGGACCCACATCAGAAAATCAAGCTCTGGGTTCAATATCACGCACCTGCAATCATGCATTTGGACATAATTTGATGTACTGTAAATAAGGTTATTTGAAGCTAAATATTATTGCAGGTTTTTAAAATAACACATTTCGTATTCAGAAAGAATCATGTCTCTCGCACAATAAAAAAACACATCTTAAATAGAGAGCGTTTGGAAACGGTGTCTGCGAGTCGTCTTGTTGTCTACTCTAGATTTGAGCGGGCTGGGGGTTAATGGCACATGCCCGAGTCGTGCCACATGCGGTTAAGACACTTCACACCGAGAGCATCAATCCTTATCTGGGAAAACTCGGCGTGGACGTCACATGCGTTTAGGGCTGACCACGGCTCACGGGAGTCCTAAGTGAAAACGAATGGTAGTTCATCGACATGAGCACTTCATTCGTCTTCGTTTTCCAGTCTCTTTGTCTCTTTCGCAGTCGCTGTTTTTAGACTTTGTCGCCTCGCCGGTGTGAAACGCTGTATTGTCTGATCATTTTAGCTAGACGGGAATCCTGCAAGAATATGGTGTATTACTATGATGTTTGTTATTTTATGTTGGACTGGACTGATTAACATGCAATTCATAGACAGTCATTTTAATACACATCACCTATGATTGTTTTTTTTTTCTGATTTCAAATGTATTTTGTTTTACTTTTGTGGGGCTTAAAGTAAAAAATGCACAGAACACAAAAAAAAATGAAAAGCACAAAACAAAAGAAAAACAAAAAATCTAAGCAAATAAAAAACAAAAAGCACTAAACAAAAGAAAAACAAAGGAAAAACTAATAAATACTAAACAAACGGAAAAAAACAATAAAATGAAAAATAATTTAAAAAAAACTAATAAAACAAAGCAAAAACAAATAAAATACAACACGCACAAAACAAAAGAAAAAACTAAACAAAAACAAAAAGCACAAAACAAATGAAAAACGACAATAAAAAAAACTAATAAAGCAAAAAAAAATAAAAATAAAAAATAAAAATCTAAACAAAACAAAAAAGCACAAAATAAAAAAATGAAAAACAAAAAGCACAAAAAAAAAACAAATAAAACAAAACAAAAGCACAAAACAAAAACAAATGAAAGAACAAAAAACTAAAATCACAAACAAAACAAAACAAATGAAAAAAATATAATAAAAAGCACAAAACAAAAAGAAAACAAATAAAAAACTAATAAAACAAAACAAAGCACAAAACAAAAACATGCAAAAACAAAACAAATCACAAACAAAACTCAAAACAAATTAAAAACTAATAAAAAATCTAATAAAAACAAAAAAATGCAAAACAAATCAAAAACAAATGATAAAACAAAAAACTAATAAAAAATTAATAAAACAAAACAAATGAAATATTATATATTAATATTATTATTTAATTTATATATTTTATTTAATAAAAAACAAAACTAAACACAACAAAAAAGCACAAAACAAAAGGAAAAAAAGAAAAAACAAAACAAAAATTAAAACAAAGCGCAAAACAAAAACAAATGAAATAAATACAAAGCACAAAACAAATGAACAAACTAATAAAAACAAAACAAATAAACAAAACTAAACACAAAAAAGCATAAAGCAAAACAAAACAAAATAAATCAAAAACAAAAAAATAATGAAAACAAAACAAAAAAGAATAAAAAAAACTGATAAAAACTAAACAAAACATAAAAACAAAAAAAAAACAAAAAAAATCCAAACAAAACAAATATATTCTAATTTCTATACAACATATTAAATGCTAAAGTTTTAATTTTACAAATATTTGTAATATTTGTTTGTATGGCAAATCAAAGTCAGTGTAGTGTAACCAACATGCAGAAAGTCATTTGTCATGTGAAAATAAAACCATATAACTGGACATTATATTACAGAAAAGATCTATGCAGACCCTCAAGACTGTGTCAAGGTCATTGTGCTGTTTAAAAATATCACACATTTTGACCTTTTAATGAAAAAGCAAGATTAATTTGGGTCAAGTGAAATAACACTCAAGAAAGATTCATGACATTTATGCTTAAAAAATTGTACAAACTTCTGGAAAAATTCTGGAAATTTCTGGAAACAAAAATTAAGTGTATTCAAAATCTAGGAAAACTGTTTATCTACCTATCTATCTTGATGATAACACCTCTAAACATTTGAGTTATTACATCTAAAATAAAATCAAATAAAATAAATTTGTTCCAACATCATCAACTCATTTGTCCTTTTCACGATCTCATTCCCTCCATTTGTCACTGACCTCTGTGTAAACCTAAACTTGAGTCTTTTCAGTATGAAGAGGTGAAAAGCCTTAAAACTGACTACCATAGAATTGAAAACTGCCAGCGCACCAAACTCAACCACTTGCCTCTTTTTTCAAGGGCTAATGAGTCCAGTTGAGACGAGTTTTGACGCACTTGAAGCATTAAGGTGGTTTTCGACCTGAACCGAGCCCAACTCAAAGGCAGATGATTGGCACATGCTTTGACTTAATGACGATAATTACTTAGAAAAACAAAGCAGGAGACCACATCTGCACAGTGTAAAAAGGCCAGCTCCGCGGCCCAGAGCCGAGCTGTCAGCGGCCCTGTGCTTTTTCCCACCTAGGGTGGGTAACTCTTAACACAAGCCACCGAAGCGACAAGAACCAGATTAATACGAATCAACATATCCTTGTAAACAATCGTTAGGGGCCAGGCAGCGGAGGGAAACGTCACCAAACGACAGAAAGGGCAGAAGGGCTCAAATGTTTCGCAAACTACTCCTGTTTTCATTTTATTCACAGATTTTTCATTGTTTCACACTAGATGAAACAGGTTTTTGGTTGTTGTTTTTTTTGGTTATTTGAGCAGAATGTGTACAGATGACCTCAGCGGCAAAATTTTAAGACAAACCAACGATTAAAACGGTTTATTATAGTCAACAACAAGCATACCACACAATTACGATTTCTTACACATTAAATAATTCTTTAAAATGAACACAGCCATGAATAATGCTGTGTTATTTTTGGGTTTAATTTTCATACAGAAAACAAATTGCTTGCTTTTCTTTCTTTCTTTCTTAAACATTTTATTTTGTTTTGTTTTCTGTTATTTTTTATTTATTTTTAATTTAACAATTTAAATGCTTAGTGGTGCATTTATCAAGCAAAAACAAAGTAATCATTTTTCATAAACTTAATTGTTTGCCAAAAAAAAAAGCAATTTCAAGCAATTTTCTGATTTTATTTTCGTTTCTCATTTTTTAAAATCAAGCTTCATAATAAACATGACTGCCTTTAATTTGAGAGACCAGTAAAAAAAACTGCTTCAAAATTGTAATTGTAAAAAATAAAAATTATTATAATTATAATTGTAAAGAAATTACAATAAAAAAATGCCAAACACACTTGTTGTTTTTTAAGAAATCCAGTTTATCAAATGCATTTATTTATTTATTTATTTATTTTAAAAATGAAATAATAAAACATTAAAAATGTAAACTACAAAGACATTATAGTTAAAAAAGAAATTATAATTTTTAAAAATCAATTAATCAGTTAATTCAAAAATATTTATTTATTTATTTATTTTTCATTTTGTTTAGATATAAAAAAAAATACAACTGTGAAGAAATTAAAATAAGAAATGCCAAACACACTTGCTCTTTTTAAAAGAAATCCAGCCGTTCAATTGGATTTATTTATTTACTTTAGATTTTTTTTTTTTATAAATAATTAAAACAAATGTAATTTTAAACTGTAAAGAGATTATAATAAAAAAGAGATTATAATATAAAAAAATCATGCAAAACACACTTGTTCTTTTTTAAAAGAAATCCAGTCATTTAAATGCATTTATTTATTTTAGATTTGTAACAATAAATCATTTTAAAACATTTTAACTGTAAAAAAAAAAAGAAGAAAAAGAGATTATAATAAAAAAAAATCAAGCCAAACACACTTGCTCTTTTATAAAGAAATTCAGCAGTTCAAATGGATTTATTTATTTAAGATTTTTTTTTAATAAATAATTTTAAAAATTACAATTTTAAACTGTAAAGAAATTCTAATAAAAATAGTTATCATATAAAATCATGCAACACACACTTGTTCTTTTTAATCCAGTCATTCAAATGCATTTATTTATTTATTTGTTTCAGATTTTTAAAAATAAAACATTTTAAAACATCTTAATTTAAAACTGTAAAAAAAATAAGAAAGAGTTTATAATAAAAAAAAATCAAGCCAAACACACTTTTACATTTATTTATTTACTTACTTATTTACTTATTTATTTTAGTTTTTTAGAAATAATTTAAAAATTAAAATTATTTACAAATTAAAACTGTAAAGAAATAATAGAAATATATATATTTTTAAAAAAACATGCAAAATACACTTGTTCTTTTTTTAAAAAAAAAATCCAGTCATTCAAATGCATTTTTATGTATTTATTTATTTAAGATTTTTAAAAATACATTTTTGTAAAAAATTACATCAAAACTGTAAAGAAATTATATAATATGTATATAATAATAAAAAAAAATCATGCCAAACACACTTGTTCTTTTTTAAAGAAATCCAGTCGTTCAAATGCATTTATTTTATTTTATTTTATTTTAGATCCTTAGGGTTTCACATCAGAAAAATCGGGGATTCCCCTTTAATCATTGATTTCTCTTTGATTTGTTGTTTATTTGAGCAGAATGTGTGCGGACAACTTAAGTTTTAAGACAAACCAACGATTAAAAGGTTCATTCTAGTCAACAACAAGCATGCCTCACAATTAGGATTTCTTTCAGATGAAATAATGATTACGGCCATGAATAATACATACCGTGTTTATTTTGGATTTCATTTCCATGCAGAAAACGAATTGCTCACTGCTAAATTGGCATCAGCGTTTGACAGCCTTTATGGAAAAAAGAGAAGAAGAGGAAGAGCTTTTCTCTTGCCCGGACTGACCCAGTTCTTGTTAATTATCTGCAAAGTATACATCAAAGCCCACCAAACAGTCCGCAGCACTCAGATTAAAACAGATTTAAGAGACATCCACACAAACCGCCCCTCTCCTGAACCTACATCAGCTCAAATCATAAATGAAGCCGGCATTGTTTCAATGTAATTTGGGTGTCGGAGTGCTTTCTGAACATGTGAGGGCCAAGTTGTTGTACGAGGGGTTGCGAGGTCATCCCCAACGGGTCATGTGATCCTCAATCTCCTGCCAGTGATTTGCTTTCCTATGACACAAACTATTACTACACAGAGCCGGCAGGTAATTATAAAGCAAATAAATGCGGGTGGGTGCCAAACGCGACAAGCTGTTTTGGTGGTATGTGTGAGCCGTGGAATTCCCTTTCCTCTCAACAGGAAACGTGTTATTCCCAATGATTATTCCACGCTTTTTGGCCAGATTCCAGCATCAAAGTGCCATTTTTCTTTATGCGGTAGGGCCCAAGCTCACACTTCAATGCCACATATAGAAACATTTTGTCGATGATGAGTTTCTAATTATTATATATATGTGTGTGGGTGTGTGTGTTTAATTTAGTTTAACTTTATGTAAATAGATTAAAAATAAAATTAATAATAAAAACTATATAGATATAAAAAAAGACAAAACTTAATTGTTTAATAAAAGCAATTTCAAGCCATTTTCTGAAATTATTTTATTTTTTTCGTTTCTCATACACTTCAAAACTGGACTGAAAAACTGTAAAGAAATTACAATAAAAAATGCTTTTTTTAAGAAAAATCTAGTTTTTCAAATGCATTTATTTATTTATTTATTTTAAAAAAAGAAATAATAAAACATTCAAAATAAAACTGTATTAAAAAATAAATTCAATATTTTTTTTAAAAAATCATGTCAAACACACTTTTTTTTAAAGAAAGCTATTAATTTACAAGCATTTATTATTTATTTATTTTTCGTTTTTTTTTTTGTTTTAGATTTTTAAAAATAAATAATTTTAAAACATTTAAAATTAAAACTGTAAAACATAAGAAAAAGATTATAATAAAAGAAAACAAGCCTCTTGCTCTTTTTTTAATCCAGCCGTTCAAATGGATTTATTTATTTATTTTAGATTTATAGAAATAAATCATTTAAAAAAATACAATTTAAAACGTGTGTGTGTGTGTTTAATTTAGTTTAACTTTATGTAAATAAATAATTAAACTTAAAAAAAGAATATAGCTAATAGAAACTATACAGACAAAAAAAGACAAAATACACAACAAAATTACAAAAATCTTAACTAAAATAAAATGAAAACAGAAAACGTATGTGTGTGCGCCAAGTCAACATTTTTAATTTTAACCCCGAGACCCAGGAATTTTTTTTTCATGTCATTACATTGTTTAGAGCATTCATTTTTATTGTTTTTTTTTTTATTTATTTTTTTTTTTACGATATTTCATTAAGGCAACATTTCTTATTTTAATTTAGTTTAACTTTATGTAATAAAATAACATAAAATTATTAATTAAAATATACATATATACACTGATTTAAGTAATGACTAAAAATGACAAAAATTCACAACATTACAAAAATATTAACTAAAATGAAAACAGAAAATTTGTGTGTGTGTTTGTGATTATTTCAGCTAGCTGTCAAGACAACATTTCTCTTTTTTAAGTTAACAAAAACTATACCGACAAAAATATTAAAATGGACAAAAATAAATAAACGATACTATATAAAACTGCAGGAAGGGTCATAAATCAACCTGTGCACAAAGCACAACTATTATCACATCTAAAAATCATTGCGTCTCTGCTTGTTGAGACTCAATCAGCAGGACATTTGTGATCATCAATAGCGGGTTGAATTTTTAAACAGACGTTTTTCTGTGTTTTCCGTCTTAAACAATTCCACTTGAAAAACATTTCCCTGACTGGGGGTTTGGGGACCGGCTGACCATGGAGGCCAGAGGGAGTGAGAGACGAGCTGGACACCTGTCTTGACTGAGGGATTCCTGTCCTGTTTTTGTTTGTTACGGAGAATTTTTAAAATTAGACGCACGTCTCTTTGTGAGGGGTTTGCGGCGCTCTTCCAGGTTGCCCCCCTGTGGACCTCAACATGCATCCATGTCAAAATAATTTCCCAAAACACTCGGTTAGAGTTCAGGAGGTGTTTGTTGAGACTGCTGAAACTGTGTTTGAATATGGATCTAATTATTTGTAATGCAATTTTTCATTTAAGTTCATATAAAAAAAATAAAAAAAACATCACAAAAATATAATAATTAAAATAATAATTTCTGCTAAATAATTAAATAATTTAGGTAATTAAATAATTTAAAATTTACAAATAAAAAAAGACTAAATGCAATTCTTTGGTTGAAGGATCCACCTTACTTCAAGCACCCAAAAAACTTGTCCTGAGTTTGTGACCCCAAACCCCCTTTAAACTCTCTATCCTCAAAGTTATTGATAGAAGGAAATTATGAGCGTATAATGCTATGGACAATGCATGGTGGAGGGCCTATTATATACGGGTAATGGATAGCACTGAGTTTTTGAATGACATTGCACCGAGATTGGATGACGGAGGGTCGTGCGATTTATGGCCGAATGAAGCACCTCTACTTCCCCCCCACCCCATCCTTACCCAAAGCTATTTATTTCCAGCCTGATAGAGAAGCACATGGTGGTGTTTATGGTTCAGGAGTTTGTAAATAAGACGGGGTTAATCAGCGAGTTTTGGGGACATCTGAATGGGATAATGTTGTTTTTTACTTTGTAATGTTATTTGCAGTGTTGTCTACTAAAATGACCAAAGTATCATCAGTAAGAACACCTAAGTGACATTGGATTAACGATGCTGAAAATTCAGCTTTGCAAATTGTAATAATATTATGGTTTTACAACATCACAGTTTACCCAACCCACTCAAGTATGCCATTCGACCAATTCGTAGGTTACCCATTTAAGCAAGTTTTACTGGAAATCATGTTTTTTCTCTAGTTCTCTAGTCTCTAGTTCATTTCAATACTACTTGCTGGAAAATGAATGAATGAATAAATACAATTAATGAATAGTTGCCAATATGCAAATAAAGCAATTTTATGCTCAAAATAATTGTATTTATTGATTTTGATAACTGCTAAAAAATAACTACTAAAAAGTTCAAAATACCATGATATCATTTGTTGTAAAATGTTACACTAATGCTATTTAACATTTCTTCAAAAAATATTTATACATATATATATATATATATACACATACACACACACATATATTAATACAAATAAATAAATAAATGTGCTTTGCAATGTCTTAAATCACTCCAACTAACTCAAGAATATTAAATTACACAAAAAAGTGATTCTCAAAAAGTCTCTATTTCATTTAAGCAAAATGGCATTTAATATTAATTATATATTTTTCTTAATATGTAATATATAGCATACATATTTTATATACCCTTTTTTATTAATACAAATAATTCACACATAAATAATATTGTATTATATATATATATATATATATATATATATATATATATATATATATATATATATATATATATTAAAAACAACACTTACATCATTATTGTTTTAATTAAAGAAAACTTTGGACTATAGTAGTGATTATTATTATTATTATCATTATTATGAAATAATAATAAAACTAATCCAACACTACATAATAATAAATAATGATACAAATAAATTAATTGATTTAATAAAATTAATTCAACACTAAATTATTATTTTTAATTAATTCAACAATCAATCAATATATATATATATATATATATATATATATATATATTATAAATACTTAATAATAATAATAATAATAATAATAATAATAATAATAATAAGTATTTATAATATATATATATATATATATATATATATATATATATATATATATATATTGATAATTGATAATTTAGTGTTGAATTAATTTTATTAAATCAATTAATTTATTTGTATCATTATTTATTATTATGTAGTGTTGGATTAGTTTTATTATTATTTCATAATAATAATAATAATAATAATAATAATAATAATATGAAATAAAACTTTAACAATAATAATAATTATTATTATCATTATTATTATTATTATTTTAATGAAATAAAACTTTGGACAATAATAATAATTATTATTATTATCATTATTATTATCATTATTATGAAATAATAAAACTAATTCAACAATACTAATAAATGATACAAAATGTATAATTAATTAATTAATAATAATAATTACTATTATTATTATTAATATTATTAATCAAGTAATAATACAATTTATTCAACAAATTACTATTATTATTATTATTATTATTATTATTGTTTTGTTGTTGTTGTTGTTGTTGTTAAAGAAACAATAAACAAACCAATTCAAAAATAAATTATTGTTATTATCATTGTTGTTGTTGTTACTATTATTAAAGAGATAATAAATTCAACAATAATAATTATTATTATTATTAATATTATTAGTGAAATATTAAAAAACTAATTCAACATTATAATTAGTATTGTTAGTAGTAGTATTATTACTAATGAAATAATAATAAACAAATTCAAAAATAAACAATCATTATTAGTATTATAATTAATGAAATAAGAATTAAATGAACTGAACAATAAATTATCATTATTATCATTAATAAAATAATAATACAAATTGAACAATAAATAATAATATTATTAATAATAATTAGTAGTAGTAGTAGTAGTAGTATTGTTGAATTAGTTTTATTATTTCATTTAGAATAATAATAATAATAATAATAATAATAATAATAATAATAATAAAAATTCAACCAATTTATATATTTTTTTTTTGTTGTTGTTTATATATATATATATACTATATTAACATTAGTGCGCGTGTGTGTGTGTGTGTGTGTGTGTGTGTGTGTAAAATGTAATTAAAAGTTTCGACATGTTTTTTTTTAAATATACAAATAAAGCCATTTCAAGCTTTTCAACATCATTATGCAAAATAAGCCATTTCAAACTCAGCGCTCTAAATAAGAATGATTTGTTCATCATGTTGTTTCCCTCACTCAGAACGACAAAGTGTGGCCAATGAAAAAGGCTTGTCAACATTATTCCCTTTATTGATTTAACAATAAAGTCCTCTGGCTTAAGTTTTATGTTGTTATTGCCGCCTATTGAAAATACAATGAAACATGGATTGGGTGGGGGGGGGCACAACAGGAATTTCACATAAGGCCATCTAGGACTCCGAACGGCCTCTGGATGAAGTGCGCCTGTTATATTCTTCAAATGTTCAAGGGCGTTGCTTAGAAAGCAAGCGTGCCAATGAAATCACGAATATATCCTCAATCAAAGCAGCTTCAGATGGTCGAACGCTTCATTCACAGCCCCATGCGGTCTGCATTCATATGAGCGCATGCCATCTCTGCTTCCTTTTAAAAACCATGGGCCGCAGTATTTAAGAGCTCACGACGTCTATATGAAGCACTTCAACACAAGGTCTGTGGCACTGAACGACTCAAGCACCCTGGATACGGCCGCGGTATACGTTCTCAAAACAAACAGAAAGCGTGCGGCATAAAAGCGTTAATTGACGACATTGTCAACGACTTCATAAAACTTTATAAGAAGTTTGTCGTTTCGTTGCTGCTGGAGTGGTTGGTTTTTCTAACAAGGTTGAATTTACAATGCAGTTGGGTAAAACGCGGGGGTTTATTGTCATTGTTCGCAGCTCTAGAGACCCCAACCGCGTTCACAGATAAAAAGGAGCCGTGGGCAAAACAAAGGGAGGAATTTAGTGAGAAAACAGCTCAATCAGGTTGGTCTTTAACACATGGGAGTTATATTTTCACCTGCCATGTTTGAAAAGGAAGAGGCTGGCAAAATATCCCAACGCTGAAACGATCACAGATGCCTGCAGTGATTTCCTGTGGATTTTGCGTCTCCCCAAAAAAAAAATTTAATCTCTGACTCATTTCTGTTTGGACTGATTCAGAGCCAAAATCTGTGGTGACATTCACAATCATTTACAAATTAGTACTGCCTTTATTTTCACTCAAACCTGAAAGGTCTGGTTGTTTATCGAGTTTAGATTTAGTTTTTTTTTTTTTTTAAGTATATAATAAAATATAGTCTGTAAGGGCTCACTAAGGTGTTTTTTTTAAGAAATTAATGTTTTTATTCAGCAATGAAGTCAAAAGTGACATTTATAATGTTACAAAATAATCCTGAGACGCATAAATGTGTGACAGTTTCCACAAAATTATTATTCAGAGCAGCTGTTTTCAACATTCATGATGATAATAAATGTTTCTTGAGCAGCAAATCAGCATATTAGAGATTTCTGAAGGATCGTGTGACACTGAAGACTGGAGTAATGATGCTGAAAATGTAGGTTTAATCGCAGAAATACATTTACATTTATAACTATATTATAATAGAAGTCACGTATTTTAAATCGTAATTATATAACCACAATATTCCTGTTTTTACTTTATTTGTAATCAAACAAATGCAGCTTTGATTTGAAGAGATGTATTTAAAAAATAAAACATTAAATTAAATAAAATACCCACTCCTAAACTTCTGATAGAAGGTAGTTTTGGCATTTATATGGTTTACAGATTACAAAATTACAGATTGATTTAATAATCTGTATATTTAAATAGTAAAAAATACAAATACAAATACAAATACAAAACATTTGAATGGTAGTTTTGCATAGTTTACAGATTACAAAATGAACAGGTTCAGGGCTCGAAATTAACTTTTTTACTTGGTAGCACTGGTGCTCCCAACTTCAAAAGTTAGGAGCACCAGTAAAAATTTATGAGCACCCACCAACAATTAGTAAAAAAATTTACTTGTCCAGGTAAAAAAAAAAAAAAAAAAAAAAAAATGCCCTTTTTTCTTTGGTGTAAATGTAATCCATTCCAGTATCACTATTCTATGAGGTCTTACTTTGATTAGCATATTTGTGATATTTGCCTTAAACTTTTTAACTTCATGAAGGCCAATATTTTCTAACCTTACTAAATGTACGTGTCATTATTTACGTCAGATTTGTACTTATCAATACATTTAGTTAGAATAATTAGGCATATTAAATCAGTATCAACCAACTCCATTTTTCCAATACAGAGGAAAACAAATCCTAAGTGCATTTAAATGTCTTTACTGTTTAATGAAGATAAGAGGTTCCAAAAAATGCATTTGTGCAATAAAATTGCAAATGCATAATGTTATAAAATTAAAGTTTTAGTTTTTTAAACACATACATGTAAAATGTTGGTAAAATGCAACCATTTTTAAAATATGAAACCGAACCACCAATAGGTGGCGGTAAGAGACTGTCTTAATGAATAAGTCACGGATTCAACCAGTTCCTTCAAACGGTTATTCAGAATGGCTCGAAGATTCACGACTGTTCTGCTGCGCCTTTGCTTAGAACTATTTTCGTTAGCAAAATGGTCAATGATGTGTCTAAAATGTAAGTCAGTTAATATTAACTACTAGTTTATTGAACTGCTGTTGCATAACATCAATGTCATATCGTAATGGTGCTTGTTAGTGTAATGTTTCTTACCTATATATGTTATATGCAGTTTTTTTTCTACCACAGTATGTTTGTTTTTTTTTCTGTTTGCTGTTGCGCCTATTAGTTTTAAGCCTCAACTGACGCAACCTTGATACTGTCCGTTTTCAGTCACCGTTTAATACAGTCAGAATCATCTCAAATTTCGGTGCTGCGCTAGTTATCGTTTGTTATTGATTTTTTTGATCGGGTTACTGTCCAGTAGGGCAAGTAAAATTCTCTTTCACCAGTGCCATTATTTGTAACGTTAGGCAGTTTGCAAAAGAAATCTGTCAGTGTTCTTTTCATTTTCCCTCTTCTTCAGCCCTTTACATTTCCCGTAGTAGTTAGCAGAGTGATTGACAGCTAATATTAACCAATCTAAAATCTGCACGGCAGACCGGTCACCGTATCAGCATTCAGTACACAGAAGCCACATACTGTGAACGTTTTTAGAGAAATGAAAAGAGGTCGCACGACAACAGTTACATGTACTCGCACAAATGCTCCCAAATATATTTTGAGGTCGCATAGATAAAATTTCGGGAGCATATGCGACCAAAATGGTCGCAATTTCGAGCCCTGAGGTTAATTTAGTAATTCAGTATATTTAAAAAAAAATTTTTAAATAAATAAATAAATAAAATAAATGGTAGTTTATTTAATAATTCAGTATATTTACAAAAAATTTAATTAAAATAATACCCAATTTCAAATTGTTCACAGATTACAAAATTACAGATTAAAATAAAATAAGATTAAATAAATATGTTAATTCAGTATATTTAAAAATTTAATTAAATTAAATTAAATTAAAAAAAACATACCAACTCCCACATTTTTGAAAATGTTATATTTTAATTTAATAATTCAGTATATTAAATAATAATATTTATTATAATATTTTATATAATTATATAATACATATATATATTAATAATTAATTATAATTATAATATATAATAATAATTAAATAAAATGAAAGTTTTGCAACTTATATGGTTTACAGTTTTCAACATTACAAATTGATTTAATAATTCAGTATATTAAAAAAATAATAATAATAAAATAAAATAACAAAAAATAATAATAATAATAATAATAATAATATAAATATAAATAATAAAATATTTAAAAAAAAATATATATATACCCATTCCAAACTTTTGAATGGTAGTTTTGCAATTTATATAGCTTACAGATTACAAAATTACAAATTAATTTAATAATTCAGTATATTTAAAAAATTAAATAAAATAATTTAAAAAACATACAAAGTAGTTTTGCAATTTATATAGTTTACAAAATTAGATTTAATAATTCAGTATATTTAAAAAATTCAAAATTTATAAAATAAAACAATAAAATAAACCTATTGAATGGCAGTTTTGCAATTTATATAGTTGACAAATTTCAACATTACAAATTCATTTAATAATTCAGTATATTTAAAACAAAAAATAAAACAAAATACAATACAATAAAATAAACTAATTAAAAAAAAAACATACCCAATCCTAAATCCTTGGTTTCGCAATTGATATAGTTTACAGATTACAAAATTACAGATTAATTAAATAATTCAGTAAAAAATAAAATAAAAATCATTTTGCCCTTACAAAAAAAAAAAAAATAATTATATATATATATATATATATATATATATATATATATATATATATATATATATATATATATATATATATATAATTTTATATATATTATATAAAATTATATATATATATATATATATATATATATATATATTAGTGTAAAATACATATCTCTGTTTTTACTTCTCAGTATTCTTATCATTAAATGTAATGTCAAATCAGATCAAACTTACATGATCTGTCTATCAAGCTATTTGATGATACAGCAGTTTCCAGGGCTGAAGGACACAAATAATCATAGTTTAATCACTAGAAACTGACTTGAATATGAAATAAAAAGTACCTTCTACACTTACTGACGTACGCTTGTACATAAAAATATACAATGCTGAATTTGCTAAACTTAACTTTTGAAAATAGTTTTACATGCATTTAATCTGCAACTTCTGTGGCGTGAGATGTGGGCAAACAAACACTTTGTTTCAGAAAGGCCTACATCATTTATGACTGTGTTGAGACAGTTTTTAATTAGTGTGGAAAATGCACTATTTATAGTGCAGTTTAATGATGCGAGTCAGGCTAAATCTCTATTGATTTTCTTGTGATATATACAGCTCTATTACAGAAACAACTGATTAAGGAGCTCCACAGATCGCAAACACACGACTCAAACAAGCACAGGCTTGTAACCAATAAACAATGACACACTTTTCTTTCTTTGATCGAATCAACACACTGTGATCTTCTCTATGACGCTCTTAAACAAAGCTATTGACAAACAGTACATCTCCAAATTAGATGATTTTTATTAATAGCAGTACTAAAAAAACTATGTTGATTTCAACATTATTTAAAGTAATTATAAGCAAAAATATATTGTTTCATGTTAGGACAGACACATGGTTTTCCACAATACAGCTAAATACTAATAATGAGGGAAAAAAAACACAGAAGTGTATTTTAAATTAACACATGTATTTAGATTTTTTTGCTACCAATATTAAATGCATATTGGATATATATTTTAACAAAAATTCTAAATGATTTTAAACAATAATGAAACTTGAAATATAATATATTCAATTCAAGTATACTGTATAAAATAATAATAATATAATATAAACATTTATTATATAGAACTATATATGCAATTTTGAAAATTATTTTTGATGATCTCAAAAGTCTGAAGAGTTAATCATGCACAAAATAATTATAAAATATTTAAAAAATTAAATATACTCCCTTAAAAAAACACACAAGACAGCAGATTATTAAAAATAAAAAGACAAACACAGAATTGTGGTTCAAATTAATGCAGTATTCTGTATGTTTTGATTTTGCACCTGCTTAAATGTATAATTAATATGTATTTTAATAATGAATTCAAATGATTTTAAATGAAAATAAAAGTACATTTAATATACATAATTATACATCCAATTCTGAAATGTTAATCATGAGCAAAATGATTGTAAAATATTTATAAATAAAAATATACTGCTTTTTTTTGTTAAAAATGACTACCTGCTAAAATGTATACTAATATTAATACAGTATTCTGTAATAATTTTGATTCAAAATTTTAATTTTGCACCTGCTTAAATGTATATATATTTTTTTTAAATATTTCAAACGATTTTAAATAATAATCAAATAACTTTTTAAAATGATTAAAATAAATGATCAAATAAATTCTGAAAATTTCAGAATTGTAAATCATGCACAGAACAAGATCAAAAATATTTATCAATAAAAAAAATGTGTTTTGAAAGCTGCTGTACACATTTTTCACAAGACAGCAGAAAATTTAAAAACAGGACAGACCTGTAGATGTTGTGATATTTGTATAATTTATTAAAATATTTTGCATATTTTTTGTAACTTTTTTTGTAATTATTTAATTATTTCAAATAATAATCAAATAGCATATTAAATAAATGATACAATAAATTCAGAAAAATTTATTTGGTCAATTCCAGAATTGTTAACCATGCATAGAACTAGATCAAAAAAATATTTATAAATAAAACAAAATATTTTTTGAAAGCTGCTGTACATATTTTCCACAAGACAGCAGAAAATTAAAAACAGGACAGACCTGTAGATGTTGTGATATTTGAACAATTTAATGTAATATTTTGCATATTTTGATTTTGTACCAGCATAAATGTATAATTAATATAGATTATAATAAGTATTTAAAATTATTTAAAATAATAATCAAATAGCATCTCAAAGTGAATCAAATTAATAATAAAATAAATTCAGAAAAATATTTTTGGTCAATTTCACAACTGTTAATCAAGCACAGAAGAAGATCAAAAATATTTATCAATAAAAAAATGTGTTTTGAAAGCTGCTGTACACATTTTTTACAAGACAGCAGAACATTTCAAACGGGACAGACCTGTAAATGTTGTGATATTTGTATAATTTAACGTAATATTCTGCATATTTAGATTTTGTACCAGCTTAAATATATTATAATTAATATATATTATAATAAGTATTTCAAATGATTTAAAATAATAATCAAATAGCATCTCAAAATTAATAAAATAAATTCTGAAAATTATTTTGGTCAATTTCACAACTGTTAATCATGCACAGAATGATCAAAAATATTTATCAATAAAAAAAATGTTTTGAAAGCTGCTGTACACATTTTTCACATGACAGCAGAAAATCAAAACAGGACAGACCTGTAGATGTTGTGATATTTGTATAATTTAATGTAACATTCAGCATATTTTGATTTTGTACCTACTTAAATGTATAATTCATATGTATTACAATAACCATTTCAAATAATTTGAACATTTTACAATGAATAAAATAAATGATCAAATAAATCCTAAAAATGATAATCAATTAACATTCCTAAATAACAGCAGAAAACAGGACTGATATTGAATTCATTTAAAGCAATATTGTGCATATTTTGAGCCAGCTGCAATGTGGCATTAGTATCAAATCAATACTAAATAACATACATATGTTTTTCTTTTTAAAATTACAGCAGTAATTACATTTAAAAATAAACTAAAAAAAACACAAATCTAAATTTCCCAGAACGTTCAAACACGAAAAAAAGAGCAGCTTGGCCGTAATAAATAAAGGCTTTAGGAAGAATTTCAACGACCGTTTATAATGATTTAACGGGAAAAGGAAGTAACAGAGGATCTGTTCTGTTCGGGAATCCTTTGTCTGTCGCCAAAAATAATTTCACCCACATTCTGACAGCTACCAAAAAGAGCTGGAAAACGCAGAAAAACATGGACTGCACGAACGCAGAAAGGCGAGAATGAAGTCGCAGCGTTTACCAGAAGTCCGAATAAAACTTCATTCCACTCCCGTCTCACACACACAGATGCTCTCAGTCTGTGCCGTCTCCATGTTAAACAGCAATTATCTCTTCACTCCCAACTGTTTACCTCAGCTAAAAACCACCGTGGGCTTCGGCGCTAACGCAATCCAGCGGCGTTCGTGTGTGTTGTCAAGCACTCTTACCTGCAGCGAGTTCAGGAGGCTGAAGACGTAAGCGATGACCACCGAGAACGGCACCAGGACGCCGCAGAGCCACGTCAGGCCCAGGATGGGCAACAAAACCAGTACAGCTTTCACCGCTGCCCTAAAAGCAAGAAAACACTTTATTTTAATACAATCGCACACACATATGACCGTCGACAGATTTCAGGGGTCATTCCCAGCACAACGGGAGCTGCTGCTTATTCTCACATTGTGACAATTTCCACGCTAAATCGCTTTTAATTCTGTTTAGTATAAAATTACCTCCCTATTCAGGTAACCGCTAAAGCGAACCAGCTGCCGGCCGAACGGGCCCTGCCAGGCGGAGGAAGCGTGTGTTTGATTTTCCTTGGATTCGACCACCGGCTTTCAAGAGTCACATTGATATTTTTTACACACAGGGGCCTCAGCGACTGATGCTGGAGGTCCAGGCGCGTCGAAATGCCGGGTTACGTGTGGCAGCTTAATTTGCGTCGTGGTTATTTACAACTCAAGGAGAAGCTGAATCTATAAACCGACATGAGAAAGGCCCGTTTTTAAAAAACACATAACGACGGGTTCCTGCAGTGACTGAGCCGTCTGAAAGTTTACTTTGAGAGGGGGGAAAAAAAGGTTGGATCGTTCCATTAATGGGCCGAAAAACAAACAAAACATTTGATGTTGAAAGAGGCTGTAATGTGCAAATAGATCATTTTAATAGAAAGACTGAGGATCAGTCGGACTCCACAGGCGGACGGGACTGCCGATCGCGAGCGCACAGCTGTGAAAGGGTGCCTCCATGTGGCGACTAAAGCGCTTGTGAGAAACCATATCGTCCCTGTGGCTAAACATGAGAGGGAGGAAGATGTCCTACCTTATCTGTTCAGGGACTTGCTCTTCTGGGCTGGTGTTTAGAGTCATCATTAAAGATCTCCTCTTGGCTGTGGCGACGGTGATCACGACCACACGCGTCAGAATCATGATATTCACCTGAAATAATAAAACAATGTAATAAACATACACTGCTGCTCAAAAGTTTGGGATCAGTAAGATTTTTAATGCTTTTTCAAGGAGGCTTTTCTGCTCAGTGTGTATTTGATTAAAAATACAGAAAACAACGTAATTTTGTGAAATGTTTATGCAATTTAAAACAGTGGTTTTCTAATTTAATATACTTTAAAATATAATTTATTCTTGTGAAATTTTCAGCATCATTACTGCAGTCTTCAGTGTCACATGATCCTTCAGTAATCATTCTAATATGCTGATTTATTATCCATGTTGGAAAGAGTTGTGCTGCTTAATTTTTTATTTTTTTGGAAACTGTGATACTTTTTTAGGATTCTTTGATAAATGTTAAAAAGAACAGCATTTACTTAAAAAAAACTTTTGTAACAATAAACACCTTGTTTAAAGTTTGGGGTCGGTACTTTTTTTCTTTCTTTCTCTCTTTGAAATAAATTAATATTTGTATTCAACAAGAATATGTTAAATTGAAAAAAAAAAAGTGATAGCAAAGACTATCTATTCTATTTTGAATAAATGTGGTTCTTTTTACTGATCAAAGAATCCTGAAAAATGTATCACAGATTCCAAAAAAATATTTGGTAGCACAACTGTTGATAATAAAAGTAATAAATCGGCATATTAGAATGATTTCTGAACAATCATGTGACACTGAAGACTGGAGTAATGGCTGATGAAAATTCAGCTTTGCATCACAGATGCATATATATATATAAGCAAAACTAAAAGAACATGTTGCCACATGTTTTTTTTTTTTTTTTTACAAAAAAAAAAACAAAATAATACAAACTGTATACTACATTATTATCTAGCTTACATATATTAACATAATAATAAAACTTTTAAATTATACTTAATATAAAATATATAAAATTAAACTTATACTTAATTATACTTACTTTTGTATACCAAAAATAACACACTTATCTTATTATGAACATATAGCAAACTGTAACATAATAAAAACACAATGAAATGTATATGTGTGTGTGTGTGTGTGTGTGTGTGTGTGTGTGTGCGTGTAATAAAAACATTTTATATATTTTTTATATGTGTATGTTATTATTTTGTTATAAAACACATAACAAAAACAATTTTGTCCTACATTATTTATTTATGTCATTGTTCTTATTAATTTGAAATATACACATATAAGTGCACAAATATTAAAATTCTAAAGATTTTAACAAATATTAAATATAAAAATTCTAAAGATCTTGCCACACGCGTGTGTACATTACATAATTTTTTATTATAAAAAAATAAAAAACATAAACTTTATACAAATATGATATACTGATATTATTAAAAATGAGAATAATTTTTGGTGATTAATTATTAAATTATTAAATGTATACCAAAACTAACACAGTATATTTTTTAAATATTGCATATTATAACATTTTAAAAATATATACTACTGTGTATATATATATATATATATATATATATATATATATATATGTGTGTGTGTGTGTGTGTGTGTGTGTGTACGTGTACTTATTTCAGTGTTATTATATTGTTATTAAACATTAATAACTAAAACTTTTTTTGACATAACTGTGTACTTATTTATTTATTTGTAATAATCAATATTATTATAATAAAGACCACAATGATATAAAAGTAAAGACATACCATAATAATGAAGATGACTGGTCCTGTAAAGCCCCATATGACGCCATTCTGAACACTGAGCCAGCAGTGGCCATCCGCTGAGTAATTCCCAGAAGCAGAGGCCAGTGTGATGGTCACGATCAGCACAGGCAGACCTGTTAAACAACACACATTTCTACATTACAGGTGTTGCTTTAAAACAGAGCACATTTCTTTTTAAATGTGTGGCTTGAAAAGTATGCTATTTTATTTCAAATAAATAGTTTGATGTAACAGTGAGGTTGAATAAAAATGTCACAGTTTACATGGCAGGTATTAATGTTCAGTTTCTGCAGTTTGGATATTATAACATTTATTTGGAATGACTGGATAGTTACAGACTAGTCTTATTTTGGAAAAAAGAAGAAGTGCAGGGCTGTACCATTTGAGTCGCATTTGAAGTCGACTATGAAAAAATATTTAGGAGCACTATGTAATGTATGCACTATGAAATGTTGAGCACATGTGCTCCTAAGAAAAAAAATAAGCGTAGAGCCCTGTAGTGTAACATAAAATCATGAAGTATACAAGAATATTGAGCACAAAGCTGCATTCCTGTACTCTTGAACCCAATCAATAACTGTGCAGTACAACAGATTGAAGAGGAGATTGGGAGGCGGAGTCGCATTACCCCAGCCAATCAGGTAGTAGTATTTCATGTGTCGGTCCTCGCTCAAATTAACGCTCACTACTTTGCTCCAGAGCAGCAGGCCCTCGACCAGCATCCAGCTGAATGCCGCCATGAAGAACAGATGCATCAGAGCTGCCACAAGCGTACAGGCCACCTACGGGGCAAAGGTCAGAGAGCAGGCAGTCAGGGGTCAAAAGATCAAACAGCCACACAAACAGGCCGTACGGCAGCTTATCCAACGCCAAATATGGCAACAGAGCTAATGTTGTTTTAAGACACTGTCAGACTGATGATACTAAGTTTGTCCTAGAAATAGACTTTAAATAAGACTAACATTACTTACATGTAATGTACATTACTTACAATAAGACTTACATGTCAAAAATGTTGTTAACTAAAACTAATAAAAGCAGTTTTAGCTAATTGAAATAAAGCTATTAGGTGAAAAAATTGGATGAAAATCTAAATAGAAATTAGATGAAAACATGTAGACATGTAGCTTTTGGCAACTAACTGAAATTAAATATGCTGAAGTACTGAATTACTAAACTAAACTATAACTGAAAAATATTACTTATATATATGAATGTTGTATTTTTATATTTATGTTATATACTGCATATAATATTATTTTATTATTAATTATTTTAAATATATTATTTAATATTATATAAAAACATTAATTATAATCACAATAATATTTTTAGGCATAGCAGTGTTGTTATCAACTAAAGCTAAATCTAAAAAAAAAAAAAAAAAAATGTTTTTGGCAATACAAGTTTAAGATAAAAATATATATATATTACATGGATAACTTCAACTTAAAAAAAACCTGCCTATCGCAATTAACTGAATTAAATACATTTATTAAAACTGAAATAAAAATAAATTAATCCTATAAAAAAATGTAATGTAGCTTTGGCAACTAACTGAAATCGAATACGCAAAAATCCTGAAATTACTGAAGTACACTAAACTATAACTGAAATAAAAATTAATGACTTTATGATTTTTAAAACGTTTCATTGTATTTATATACTGTATATAATATTATTTTATTATTAATTATTTGTATTTATTAAATTTATTTAAATTAAAAGTTGCCTTTGCAATGAACAAAATAAAATAAAATAAAATAAATATGTTTAGGTTAAGTGCAAGGTTAAGAACTAAAATAACTAAGGCTAATACTGAAATAAAAATACATTTATCCATTCTTAACATTCTTATGCATAGCAGTGTTGTTACCAACCAAGTCTATAATCATTTTACAAAATGCTTTAGGTATTTTAAATAAAGTTGAAATAAAAGAAAATAAATATTACATGAAAAACTTCTACTTAAAAAAAAAAAAATGAAAATGAAAAATATATAACCAAAATAAATTAATATTACGTAATTTTAATTAATAAATTAAATGAATTAATACATTTCATCTAATTAAACTGTTAATTTCATTTATACATTTATTTTATATACTGTAAATATTACATTTTATTATCAATTATAAAATAAACATTACATGAAAACAAAAAAATCAAAATGTTGGCTTCGCAATTAACTGAAATAAATATGTTTAGGTTGAAGTACTAAAATAACTAAACTGGAAAAAAAAATAAATAAATGAATAGCTTTGGCAACTAACTGAAATTGAATATACTGAAGTACAGAAATTACTGATCTAAAATACACTATAACTAAAATAAAAAAAATAAATTGCTATTGTATATATATATTTTTTTATTTTAATTGTATTTTTGTATTTATTTTATATACTATATATAATAATATACCTACTAAATTACCAACTAAATCGAAATCTAAAATAATATTGAAATAAAACTAAATAAATATTTCATGAAAATCTTAAATTTGCAATTAACTGAAATAAATTTGTTTAGGTTGAAGTACCAAAATAACTAAAGCTAAAACTAAAATAAAATAAATTAATCCTATACAGAAATATACATAAAGAAATTAAACAAAAATGACAAAAGAACATAACAAAATGACCAGAACTGAAAAAAATAATTCCAAATATTAATAAATTTTATAAACATGCATATAAATGATGCTAAAATAGCTGCTACATAAATAACGATGATAAATTAATAATTCTGTTAAAATATACCGACAATTACAACTTAATTCTGAATTTTATTCTTCCAATTAAAAGCGTAAACACAAAACACCAAACCTTATTATGAACAGCAGAACCACTGCAGAGAAGGACAATCTGAGCACAAGTCAGAGACACAAAAAGATTTTTGTGGACCGATGTCCGATCAGACTTCGGGATGCTGTTAAAACAAAGAAACACTTTTTGTCATATATATATATATATACACACACACACATTTATTTTTCGCCATCAGTCAGACACATTTTGAGAATCTTTTGAGAATTTTTTGAACCCAGATGAAGCATGTGTGAGTTGATTAACAGCAAACAGGCCATCAATCACTTAAAGCAACCAGCTTGGCTGATTAACCTCTCTTTGTGTGCCCCGTCCCTTTAATTAACTCCCCTGTAATGTCACCATAAAACTTCAGCTTCGGCCTCATTTGGCACAGAGCGCTAATTAGCCGATTAGTGGTTTTCAATACTTACTCAGCCTCACGACTGAGCGCTATTGACAGGCCGCATGGTGCTGGGAGTCAAGCAAATGTTATGCTACCCCATGACCCTTCTGAAGCCGACGCTAGAAGTTAGACATCATAAAAAGCTAGCGATTTCCCTAACAGAAGCATGTCGGTGTGGTAGTGCATCCGTGAAAACCACTTACTCTAACACAGTAAACAGCATCAAGGTCACCACCAGCGCGCAGAGAGACGCTCCGGATCCGATAAACGTCAGCTTCGTCAAAATGCTCTCCTCTTTAGCGCTCCACTGTGGGGGAAAACACCCATCAAAACACAACCATCTCGTATTCCTAGCGCTCCGTCTGTCTCTCAATCGAACTGTCTGGGAATATACGTTAACTAGCGTGTGTACGAGGGTCGATGCCGATACCGGGCTGGATGATGAGATAAAGTAGCGCTTAGGCATTAATGTGAGATCATATTTGTTTCTTATGAAGTTCTACAGAGGAACTTCTCACATAATGATCCATACAAAAACACAAAGGCTGCTGTTCTCGCGTTTGTGGGCTAACAGTGACCTCTATTGGACAGATTGTGTTATAAAAGAAAAAGTGAGCAGTGAGGACATTGTATTTATGTAAAAGGTCAAATGGCTTTTTAACACTTTTCGGGCAATTACTTAACTGTAAGACTTCCATATTGTACCATGTTTATATTAGTATAAATATTTTATCTATAAATAAAATGTTTATTATTTTTACTTAAAAGAATTTAAGTAAAAATTATATTTTAATACTTTAGATATTTTTTTTGTATATTGAATTGTATACCATATTTTTATGATTAATGTATAATAAAATAAAGTGAGTTCATAATATTGTAGTGTGCATACTGCTAATAATAATATAAATATAATATAAAATTCTTTATTCATAAAAATATTGTATATAAAATATATGATATATATTAAATATAAAAAAAAATAGAATAATATGAAAAACAAATATTAAATATAATTTTTACTGGAATGCACTGTATAATATATACACATTTATTTTTTATTTGTAGATAAATATTTATACTAGTATTAATACTAATAAATGAAGAATAATAAATAAGAAAAGTAATTCAATAATGATTTTCTATTATTATTTTTGAATTAGTTTTATGAATTTGAAAAAGTATTATCAATTTATTAATATCTATTTTAGTATAAATATTTTTAGCTATAGATGAAATAAAATGTATATATTACGTAATACATTTAAGTAAAAATAATATTTTTAATATTTTTTCATAATATTGAATATATATATATATATATATATATAAATTATTTATACTAATAAAGCAAATCAAATTAATAATGTATATAATAGTCCTTATATATTTTAGAGCATATATAATAATATATAATTATCATTGAATTGGTTTTATTATTAATTATTATTAAATGTATTAGTATTTATATTACTATAAATATTTTAGTTATAAATAAAAAATGAATGTATATATTATGTAATGCATTTGAGTAAAAATTATATTTAATATTTGATTTTTCATATCATTATTATTATTATTATTATTATTATTATTTCAAAATATTTAATATATATATATCATATATTTTATATGCACCATAATTGTATGAACAATTTATTATACTAATAAATAAAATAAAATCAATAATGTGCATAAATAATATTGTATTTTGTATATATTAGAGTGTGTGTATGTGTATATAATTATTATTTTTAATTGTTGAACTTAAAAAAAATCATATATTTTATATACCATAATTGTATAAATAAATAATTTAGAATAAATAAAATAACAATAATATAATGTATATAAATAATATTGTATTTTGTATTAGAATGTGTATATAATAATAATTATTATTATTATTATTATTAGTTGAATTTGTTTTATTAATATTATTATTCATTTATTTATATTTATATAAGTATTTATAAATGAAACAAAATATATATTATGTATATATTATGTAACGCATGTAAGAAAAAATAAAATTTTATATTTTAGATATTTTTCATAATCTATATATATATATATATATATATATATATATATACATATATATATATATATATATATATATATATATATATATATATATATATATATATATATACACACACACCATATTTTTATAAATTAATTAATTATTTCTACTAATAAATCAAATCAAATTAATAATGTGTATGAATAATATTGCATTTTATATATTTTAGTGTATATATAATAATAATTTTATTATTGTTTAGTTAAATTAGATGTATTAATTATTCATTAATAATGACAATGACCAATTCATTGAGTATTATGTCATGCTATATCTTTTTATTCTACAATTATATTCATATATATATATATTTTTATACCATATTTCATTTCAACATGATAACATTTCAATTCAAGTTAATATAAAAATATATAAAATATAAACAGTGTTTTTGTTAGATTTTTGTTACAGTTAAAAGCACTAAACATACCTTGTGCTCCATATAATTCATGAGGACAGCAAAATTGGTGGTGTGGTTGCAGAAACAGGAAGTGACTTCAGGAGCAGAAGGCAACACTCTGCACCCTTTATTGGACCAAGCACTTGTATGACCCACCCTTTGGACATGAGACACTACATTAGACCCAAACAAGACACTGTAATACAGCATAACATCTGCTAGCAGTTTTGTAACAGAATTACATTCACTTACATGATATTCCAAAAGACACAGACAGGAGTCTCTTGTCTGGAATACTCAGCCTAAAAAGAAAAAGGAAAAACAATTATTTTTTACACAATACTATTATTATTTTAAATGTTCTGTCTTCACTTTAATTTTAAAGAAAGTTTTAGTAATTTTGTGTAATTTTGTTTCATTTTTATGAGCTATTATTTTCTACATAGTTAATAGTTAACATGTCATTTTTAGCTGTAGTTAATTCCTTAAAGTTAAACTAAATAAAAACAAGACTAATAAAACTATTAAGTTTTTAATATTTTAATTTACACTCTATTGCCAAAAGTATTGGGACACCCCTTTCTAATGAACAGGTTTGACTACTTTAGTCATTTCCATGAGTATTAATCTTAATGTTTAAGCATATAATGATATTCTAGGGAACTGTGTCCTTCTAATTTAATAGCAAAAGTTTGGACAAGACCATTTTTTTATTCTAACATGACAATGCCTCTGTGTATAAGGCAAGGTTCATCCAGTCAGAGTGGAAGAACTTGACTGGTCTGCATAAAGCCAAGTCCTAATCCCAGCTGAACACCTCTGGTGTGACTTTAAATGCAGACCTTGAGCCAAAAACTCAGACCAAACACCAATGACTTGTGCATATGAGTACAGTCATTTTAGACACTTCCAAAACTGAAGCAACAGAGATGGAAATATTTTTAAATACATGAATTATGCTTCCATCTTTGTTGCTAAAGTTTTGGAAGTGCCTTTTTCTGTTCTAGAGAAGGGGGTGTTACAACACTTTTGTTGGGACACCAACAAAAACACTGGTGTTTGTTGATGAGGTTTTTGGCTCAAGGTCTGCATTTAAAGTCACACCAGAGGTGTTCAGCTGGGATTAGGACTTGGCTTTATGCAGACCTGTCAAGTTCTTCCACTCTGACTGGATGAACCTTGCCTTATACACAGAGGCATTGTCATGTTAGAAAAAAAGAGTCCTGTCCAAACTTTTGCTATAAAATTAGAAGGACACAATTCCCTAGAATATCATTATATTTTTAAACATTAAGATTAAATTGGAAATTACTAAAGTAGTCAAACCTGTTCATTACAAAGGGATGTCTCAATACTTTTGGCAATATAGTGCATTTCAGTTGACTTTTATTTTATTCCCATTAAACAACTTTTTCAAATATATTCAGTTTTGTTTTTTGTTTTTTGTTTTTTTACCATACTCCCAGAGGATAGGGTGTATTGAACAGAGACAGGAACATTTTCTGCCCTGGAAACATCTCGCACTGTTGCTGAGATCACTGCTGTAGACAGCTGACCAGTGTGATGCCTGTAAATACATGAACAAAACACCATTACAATATGATAGCAGTCAACTATAAATCCAAATAAATAAATCTAAACATTAATATTGATTTAGACAATTTGTCAGGCTCATGCTTACCTCCTGTCTGTCTGTTGGTCAGCAATGGTTTTCACCTCCAGTCTGGACAAGATGTCCAACAGGTTACTGTAGTAGGTATGAATAAGCATCACTTCCTTGTGGCCTGTCAAGTAATATTAGCAAACAGTTGCTTATTATTAAAGGGATAGTTCAAAATGACTGCATGACTTACTTACTCTCAAGTCATCCTAGATGTATATGACTTTGTTCTTTCAGATTAATGCAATCTGAGTTATATTAAAAATGTCCTGGCTCTTCCGAGCTTTATAATGGCAGTGAATGGCTGTTGAGATTTTGAAGACCAATAAAGTGCATCCATCCATCATAAAAAGCACTCCACACAGGTCCAGGAGGTTAATAAAAGCCTTCTGAAGGGAATCAATACGCTTGTGTAAGAAAAATATCAATTTTTACAACTTTATAAAGTATAATCTCTAGCTAGCATTAATTTTGGCATTAAATTTTGATTTAGTTTCAGTCATGGTCTTTTGACTAAACTGCCATTTCGTTTGAGTCCTATTTTAGTCATCTGAATTGTTTTAGTTTAAATCTATAAATATTATATTATAATATTTTAGTTTTACTAAATCTACAATAAATTTAGTCGGCTAAAATGTAATGGTGTTAGTTACCGTAACATACACCATTATTTCGCATTTCTCTATAAAATTTCCAAACTCATTTTATTAGGTTTGATATTAAGATTTTGTCATGACAGACACCGATTTGAACTGCTGTGACCCACTGCTGTGTGTTTACATGAATACTCATCGAAATGGTTAATTCGACATAATTTTGTGTATATTTCTATGTTCATGTGATGGGAAAGTGTACTTGTGCGCTGCGTAAGACGTGCTTTCGGTGTGTGTGCTCAGAAAACCGGACCGAATTGAGTTCTCTATTGCGTCATCAAATTTATCCATTTGTCACAGATATTGACATTTTTTAAAGTTTTATGAGACATGCAGCAAATGTATGCTAGCTTATGTCCCGCCGGATAGATCAATAGGCTATGATCAGTATTGTGGGTAATGCATTACAAGTAACACGAGTTACATAATCAGTACTTTTTTCAAGTAACTAATAAAGTAACGCATTACTTTTTCATTTACAAGAAAATATTTTAATATTTTCAAAAAAGTAATGCCAGTTACTTTTTGTTTCCTTTATGTATTTAATACCGTTTTATTAACCAATGTCTTTGCTGCTGACCTTTGTTGATCCAATTCAACCATACTAATAAACAAAACTTACTTTAGATTAACTTCTTTTTCATACAGTTCTACTGTACAGATGTGAATTTACTTTTCTTTCAACCATAGACTTATTCATTTCACTTTTTGGTGTAAAAGGGCTTTTACATATCCTAAAAATCTTACTTTTTATATTATTTGTCAGTTAGCGAAAGCTATGGATTATGGTTTCTAAGGTTTTAAATATGGATATTTTTCTTACACAAATGCACTGGTTTGCTTCAGGCCTTTGTTAACCCCCCGGAGGTGTGTGGAGTACTTTTTATGATGGATGCACTTTATTGGACTTCAAAATCTCAACAGCCATACACTTCCATTATAAAGCGGGAAGGAGTCAGGACATTTTTTAATATAACTGATTGTATTTGTCTGAAAGAACACAGCCATATACATCTAGAATGGCATGAGGATAAGTAAATCATGGGGTAATTTTCATTTTTGAGTAAACTATGTCTTTAAGATCTAAAAATCAAATAAGCAAACTACCCAAAAAGCCCTTCTTCTCTCACCCAAAGAAAAGATTCTCTGCATTTCTGACTCTGGTATGAGGATCTCATCATGGCTGCCAAACTGTCCGCCGTGAATCGATGGCTTGAACACACATCCGCAGGACATCTGCGACAGACTCCGAGGCTCCAGATTAATATCTGAGGAAGCAACTGATCTCGTGACTCTCAAAATAACAAAAACTTATCGTTTGTATTATTTTTATGGCAGGACAACCAAAATGGCCATGGCTAAATAGTAATAAGTGCTTGAATAGAATGATAGGAAAAGAGGTTTATCTTTATTACTCTACCTCTTAAGAAAACAAATATTGACTCTGAAATACAGATTTTTCAGAGATCAGAGATGATGCTACCAAGTCATGCTAACTGAGAAAAAACACTGTACCCATGTTCTTTGTTGACATTGTGAAGCTTTTGCGCTCAATCCAGAGAGCATCCGCCAGAGTACACAGGAGCTTGTCAATGTTCTCCAACACTGTCAACGGTCCAAGGTGATTCTAAGAAAATACAGGAAACAAATAAACCTGACAACGCCTACTTTTTTGATGATTTGAGACCAGAAAAACAGGGTAGTACCAATTTGAAACATCACAACATACCCCTTGTGCTATTAAATCCTTCCATTGTTCGGCCATATCAGGGTTGATGAGTCTGCTGACCAGTTCTATGCAACTGCGGATCATAGATATGAAGACTTCAGTGGGAACAGTAATTTTATCGAGTCGAGTGGCCTTCTCAATGGTTTCAGTGAAGTACAGAAGATCAGAATGCGTGATGATGTCTACTTTGCTGTCCATAACTCTCAATATGGCACCCAAGAGGGAAACATGACGAGTCAGATCATTCTCAGGGAGTAAGGCTGCATTTGTATCCTGTGGAGAAAGAGGAGGATAATGTAAGTTCATCTCATTAGACACTTATATTGAATATCTATGTGTCAATAGTAACTGTATTTGGATCTTTCTAGAGTTTGTAGTGAATTTGATAAAAACCAGCCATGAGCTCTGTCTAACTCACAGGTTTGGAATGAATCTCATCGCTGACTTGTGAGAAGAACGAGGTTCCAGGAAAACCAAAGTCCAGCTGCTCTGAAATAAAGAAGGAAAATGCTTGGATTATGAACACATGGTCGACAGCACAAGAAACTGCATTTGCTCCAGACAAAACAAAAACACAAATCAACAAAAAAAAATGCTAAACAAATTGAAACACATCAAAATTCAACAAAAAACACAGTAAAAAAATAACAAAACAAAAATCCAAAAGATAACAAAAGAAAACAAAAATTAACATAAAACAAAAGAAAATTGCAATAGAAAACAAAACACAACAAAACAGAACTCCTGACAAAACAGCAAAAACAAAATAACACAAAAATAACAAAACAACAAAATAAAAAAACAAAAATAAAACGAAACAACAAGAAATATGCGAAAGATAACAAAACTCCAAAACAAAAATTATCACAAAACACAAAAATGCAAAAGATAACAAAACACAACAAAAACAAAACAACAAAAAATATGCAAAGGATAAAACAACAAAACAAAAATTAAGATAAAACACAAAACAAAAAAGCAAGATAGCAAAAACACAACAAAAACAAAACAACAACAAAAAAATATGCAAAAGATAACAAAACAACAAAACAAAAATTAAGGTAAAACACAAAACAAAAATGCAAAAGATAGCAAAAACAACAGCAAAACAAAAATTAAGATAAAACACAAAACACAAATGCAAAAGATAACAAAATAAAACAAAAATTAAGAAAAAACACAAAACAAAAATGCAAAAGATAACAAAACACAACAAAAACACCACAACAAAAATAACAAAAAACAAAACTCCACACAAAACAAAAACAAAATGAAACATGAAACACAACAAAAATGCAAAAGATAATAAAACACAACAAAACTCCACACAAAACACAACACAACAAAAATAAAAAAAAACAAAATTCCACACAAAAAAAAAAACTAAATAAAACAACACAACGAAACAAAAATGCAAAAGACAACAAAACACAAAACTCCACACAAAACAAAACATGAAACAAAAATTAGAAGATAACAAAACTCCACACAAAACACAACAAAAACAGAACAAAAAATTAAACAAAAATGTAAAAAACACATCTGTACTCAAACACAACAAAAAATAACCAAAAGAAAAACATAAAAATCTGAATACATATATATACTTTACTTAAATGTTCATATGAACAAACAGTGAATTAATAATTTAAGTCTCACAGACTAAAAGCATACACCACAACAGTTCCTGGCTCGTTTTTAATAGGACATAACAAAGAAATGGCTCTCAGTTCAGTGACTAATCATTGTGAACTCAGTAATATTCTAAACAATTCACTGAGAGCCTGATTCACGCTGCAAACTCACAAGCAAGTTCAGAGTTTACTTTAAAAAAAACAATGTTGATGACCTCAATAAAAAGAACAGGTTTATACGAATCATTTGCCCAAGAATCAATATTGTTGTTGCATGCATTGTAAAGCACTGTACATGCACCCTAAATCTTAAAATTATTTGCATTGAATAATTTGCATTCGGAGCACTGAAATCTCCTTATAATTATATATTTTATATGTATATGTATATGTATATATCTTATTCTGAGTGTGTTATCTAAGTTAAGCTCATCATTTTTAATTAAAAGTCATAATATTCACTGTAACAAACTTCTCTAATCATTTAGTCTCTTAAAATCCCACCCCTTTATTACATTCAGATCTGGACAGAACCAAGACCCACCCTACATTTTATTGCTATTTTGCTAATCCGTTTCACTCAAGAAAATATCTGCCACTACTTGCGTGACACTGGATCTTTAGTAGCGCTTCAGAATGTCATAGCAGGTGATCACCTTTTGGGAAGAGGCAGACGCTTCCTCTGTGTGTTGTGCATGAGTCATTAATCGCTTTTCCACTTGCAGGGTCAAAGGTTACACAGGTCTTGTGAGAAGCGCTGGAAAAATAGTGAAGCAAACTCGGATCAAACCCAGAGATGACAAGCTGGTCTTGTAGTCGGATTTTGGAGCCTATAAGAAACGAGAACAAAAACTAGTTTAGCTGAAAATTATCTTCTGTTGCCGAGCAGCCGGAAACCTAAGTTTGTTTCTAGCCTGCCAATTTGAAGATGTCATCATGAGTCATAGCTCTCAAACTCTCCAAGTCTGCAAAGACCATGTGTCCTCTTTTCAGGAAAGATTAAGAAACTCTGGATCCATGACTCATGTGATGAAGAATATATTGTGAAGGGTGGGTCTCAGCATTACAGCACGGATGAAATATTTACAACCATCTCAGTTTGCAGGAGAGTGGAAATTACGCAAAGTGCAAAGGTGCAAAACCACCACCGACTCTACCTTGACATGGCGAGCTTCCTATGTGTGTCTGCAGGGACGTCTCTATTTCCAGTGAGGACTCGTTCCACTTGAAGAACAAACCAAAAGGCACTGGTGAGCAATGTTTTTCCATGCTTTGGATTTCAGAGTCGACCAACAAACGATCCCACATGTACAGCTGCGTAACATTCCCACAAAGCGCCTTGTCGCCGTTGTAGCCTCCATAGGTATCCTGTTCTTGTCCAATTATGAAAAGTCCATCACCTCCCATGTGACTGGTCGAGTTGAGGTAAATCCCAGAACCCACAACCTTTCCATCCACCCAGATGACCCACGTCCCGCTATTACCTTCCCAACTCGTGCATATAAAGTGCCAGGAGGCATCATTGGGAAAGCCAGTTATGTAGGTGCTGTTCGAACCATGCACCAACAACCCAAGGTTGGCCAATTTGTTTTTGGTGATTTGCACTTGGAGTTGGAATTCTTTGATG
Organism: Cirrhinus molitorella; assembly: GCA_033026305.1. Classification (NCBI taxonomy): domain Eukaryota; kingdom Metazoa; phylum Chordata; class Actinopteri; order Cypriniformes; family Cyprinidae; genus Cirrhinus; species Cirrhinus molitorella. The sequence continues at coordinate 23,449,473 of CM065121.1, read as the reverse complement.
AACGATTTAACGGCGTACGAGAAGACTGTGGAAAGTCCGTGGCAATTGGGATCAAGCTGGAGGTGAGCGCAAACCGTAAGCGCTTCCATTTTAGGGAACCTGTGGCGGAGGCGAGCCGATTTGCGGTGCGGGCGCACTGGAAATTCCAGTATGTATATGTCTGGAGGACCTGGAAAACAATTCGCAATGTTTACTGAAGAACGACACTGCCATTGTAGCAAATATAAGGTGTGCAGGGAACATAGTTGGTGCTCACCACGTTTTTGCAACATGCCTGCACTTTCTATCCATACGGGTTGGGTGATATTTAGGGATCGTAGAAAACTATTCAGCTTTTGAATCTCTTCCGTATTGGACACCATCACCAATGTCCCTGAACGCTGGAGGCAGAGGCTGCTGGCAACTTGCCACGGCTGTCGGTCTGGCACGTATTCAGGATAATAGTCATCATGTGTAAGCAGGGTTTTGCTGTCCGCTGTAAACACAGGAGTATTTTTGTTGACAAACACAAATAGCCTGACATCTTTCAATGCAAACTGTAAATCCATGTGATATTAAATTCCTTTGAATTGAGTTACAGATCGTATTATTTAACTATTACACCTTGAATGCTGTGATTACCTTTTTCCATGCAGTGATGAATGAGGACCTTAGGAAAAAAAGGTTTGTAATGACATAAAAATAATATTAATTTAATGTTAAATGGGTATTCATTATATGATATGAGCATTTGTGATCATATATGTGACCCTGGACCACAAAACCAGACTTAAGTAGCATGGGTATATTTGTAGCAATAGCCAACAATACACTGTATGGGTCAAAATTATAGATTTTTCTTTTATGCCAAAAATCATTACGATATCATGTATTATCAGATATTTTGTAAATTTATTACCGTAAATATATCAAAATGTAATTGTTGATTAGTAATATGCATGGCTAAGAAGTTCATTTGGACAATTTTAAAGACGATTTTCTCAATATTTTTATTTATTTATTTTGCACCCTCAAGTTTCCAGATTTTCAAATAGTTTTATCTTGGCCAAATACTGTTCTATCCTAACAAACCATATATCAATGTAAAGCTTATTTATTCAGGTATCAGATTATGTATACATCTTAATTTCAGACAACTGACCGTTGTGTCTGGTTTTGTGGTCAATATTAATTTAAGGAAAGATGTGTAAGTAATATAGCATTATGGATTACTTACAATCACGTTGGAGCAAATAATTTTCAACAGATTCATCCTGCGAACAAAACACTTATTAGCAGTGACACAAATGTAACTTTTAATGAGGAAAATTATTAAACACGTTTAACGAAAAAGTTTACAGCATTACTTCAGAGCAGAAACGTCAAATATTTCATGAATGTGTATATGATAACTGAATAAAACCGTCCATTACCTGAATATGAGGTAAAGTTATAGTCGAGGTCATAAATGTGATATTTTAGCCCGAAGAGTGAAGTTCAGCAAACGGCTCACACGCTTTCCGTTGGAAGTGTTGTGGGGAACTCCTGTGTGAGATCATGAAAGGCAGCAGCGGACAGAGAACAAGACAGCAGTTTCCGCCACTCCCTCCCTTCAGCATCATCACAACTTTATAGTTAAGTTTGGAAGCGCTAAAAAGAACTGCGTTTTTGTGGACAGTTCAAAAACAACATCTTTGACTCTGAAATTGTCACCCCCCACGTTTGCCCAAAACAGCGGGGATATACTGAAATAAGAAAAACGTCGTCATTTTACATGCTTACATGTTGGCTTTTAGAATTTCAACACTACTTTCTTTAACTTAATTGAATAATAATTATAGTAAACTAAAACTGAAACCATAAAAAAGTATTTGAAATAAAATAAAATAAAAAAACATTAAATAAGAATAAGCGTATTTAGTTTTAAAATAACTAAAAAAGATTATTTCTATATAAAATAATAAAAACTTAATATAATGGCAAAAAAAAAAAAATTACTAAAACCTTCATTAAAAAAAAAAAAACTTATCCACCTTATTTTTGCCATAAGAGTGGGTGTGGCCATTTGTACATTTTATGGGTGTGGCTTCCGGTCTTATCTGCATCCAGCTATTTTTAGCTGTACAAAACAGCTTGTTTTGCTGCTTGATATTGCAAATTGATATTGTATTATCTTAATTATGAACACTGGTTTGTAGTGTAAAAAGTTACCATTTACTGCACGTTATTATTCTCGTTATTTACCTATAGTGGTTAATTAACCGAAAGTCTCGCCCTTTGACTTACTTCTGCGTTGAAAAATTAATTGGGTACCACTGTTGCCGCGGGTTGAAGTGACCCCAATAACGTGATATTTAGTCCCTGTAATGTGACTTTTACCCAGGGAACCCTGCCAAAAAACACCTATTATACCCCCAGGAGCGTAAACTTTACCGGGAGACTCTTCTCTTAAAATGCAACTGAGCTACTTTTGAGTACTAATTGGGCAGGTTTTGTTGTGAACATCTGGCAATCCTGGTCTGGCTTCCGGTCTTATCCGCATCCAGCCATTTTTAGCTACAAAAGAGCTCAATTTGCTGCTTGATGTTGCAAATTGGTGTGTCTTACCGTGTTATTTTAATGTATTATATTAATTATGAACACATTGGTTTGTAGTGCAAGCAGTTTTACTGTTTACTGCATGTTGTCTTCTCATTATTTCTCTATAGCGTCTAATGAACCGGAAGTCTCAGCCATAGGCTTACTTCCACATTGAAGAATGAGGTAGATTCCAGTGTTGCCAAGTCTGCGGTTTTCCCAGAGAATTGGGCTACTTCAACACAGTTGCCACGGGTTGTTTTTCATGTCTGCGTGTTGAAGCGACACCAATAACATGATATTTAGCCCCTGGAATACATATTTTACCAGCGGACTGGTAAACTAGGGGACTAGGGGACTAGGGGACTCCCCTCAAAATTGGGCAGGTTTTGTTGTGAAAAACTGGCAACCCTGGTCTGGCTGTACAAAGCAGCTTGTTTTGCTGCTTGATATTGCAAATTAGTGTCTTACCATATTATTTCAATGTATTATCTTGATAATGAACACACTGGTTTGTAGTGCAAACAGTTTTACCATTTACTGAACACTGTTATTATTCTTGTTATTTCCCTAATGAACCGGAAGTCTCACCAATAGCCTTACTTCCATGTTGAAGAATGGTGTGGATACCAGGGTTGCCAGTTCCACACTTTTCCCATGGAATTGGGCTAGTTCAACACTGTTGCCGCAGATAGTGACCCCAAAAACATGATATTTAGCCTCTAGAATGCAAATTTATTTGTTATGAACATCTGGCAACCCTAGTCTTGCTTCCGGTCTCATCTGCATGCAGCTATTTTTAGCTTGATATTGCAAATTGGTCTGTCTTAACATGTTATTTTAATGCATTATTTTATTTATGAGGGCACTGGTTTGTAGTGCAAAGTTTTACTGTTTACTGCACGTTATTCTTCTCGTTATTTCCCTATAGCGGCTAATGAAACGGAAGTCTCACCAATAGCCTTATTTCTACGTTGAAGAATGATGTGGATGCCAGGGTTGCCAATTCCATACTTTTCTCACGGAATTGGGCTACTTCAACACAGTTGCCACTGATAGCGAACCCAATAACATGATATGTAGCCCCTGGAATTTTAAGCAGCAGTTGGGAGGGCTTTGTTGTGAAACTCTGGCAACCCTGTTCTGGCTTTCGGACTTTGGTCTCAAAAAAAAAAAAAAAAAAAAAAATATCCCACTCTGGTGGCCACTTGCCTCTTGAATGTGAAACATTTCTGTGAAAGAAAACTCAAAAAGTAAAAAGTAAAACATACAATGCATAACTACCTGAAGCTAAATAAAAATACTACACAGTGTTACTTTGTAAATGAGCCATTTTCCAATGGATTCCAGTTTTGACCAAGAAAAAAAAATATTATTCTAACCTTCAAAAGAAAAGAAAAAGTTTTATATACAGAAAAATGGAAAAGGCATGCAATGTGGAGTGTGTTTAAATAGGACACCAGACCCATTTTCCCAGTGAGTGTTTATTATTGAAAGTATAAATTAGTGTGGAACAATTACATGATCCAGAGTAAACGCCACTGCAAATGCTAAAAATCTTGTCTCCATGCAAATGACTTTGTGAAATACCAGTGCATCCAAGCCTGTGAAAGGTTTCATGTGCAAATATATATCCAGAAGTAGTATTTTCTGTATGAGTAACAAAAGACTTAGGTGCTTGATCACTTGCAAAATACACAAAAAAAAATCTTCATAAGTTATAATCTTAAGCCCTTCTTTAAAATCCTACAGTTAAATCTACAGGTCATACAAAATATTGTAGGCCTGAATGAGTGCATACTGAAAATACATCAAACTGAAAAGTGAGCCCACTTTAGCGTTAACCATTATACCACATATAGTTATATACATAACTAGTACCCCTTCAAACCCAGCGGGCATCTCTGGAGCATGTGCTAATGCCTGAGGACAGAGAATACACTACTTTAGGGACGGTTCGATTTCTGCTGCCATAACCTGGTTGAATAAACTGTCTATCTGTGTCCAGCATCTGGATTCCGTCTGTGCTTTTATCAAACGCTGTTGTCAAAGCCTGCAGTGCTGAGTGCACTTGATCTCGGGCAGCCATGACGTTCTTCTCACACGGAAGCTGAAGACTGTCGGAATGTCTTCTAGCCATTTCGTGCGGAATGCCGTTGATGACATCATCAATCGTCTTAGACAGACACTGTATCGTCTGACTAAGGCCAGCGTCGCTGCCCCTCCCTGTGTTACACATTAATAAAATAAAGTCATGTAACATATTTGTCACAGCTGAGAAATGTGTTTCATATAAATGCTATTGTGGAAAGAATGCCATACCCTTCAGAGAGCGCAACAGAGACAAGTGGAGATCTTTGATCGCCCGGTTCAGCGTGAGGAGGTTAGCGGTGGTGTTCTGAATGGCACACAAGTCTGAGCCTTCATCATCCTCTGAACGATCCTCAGCAGAGCCTGACCTCTCCTATGAAAACAGAAGATGTACAGATATCTATTAAAGGGAAAGTTCACAAAAAAAACTCAAACAAAAACTAAACAAAACCCGAAGCAAAACTAAACACACCAACAAAACTAAAGTGAACAAGCAAAACAAACAAACCACACCAAACAAAACCAGACTAAACTAAACTAAAAACCCAAAGCAAAATCAAACAAACCTAGAAAACTTCAACAAAAAAAAAAAAACAACTGAAAAACAAACAACATGACAAAACCAAACAAAACCACCAAAACATAATATTAAAACCCAAAAAGCATATACAAATGAAACCAAACCAAAATCACACCAAACAAAATTAAAATTAAAATTAAATAACCAAAACAAACCAAAAACAAACAAAACAAAACCAACCCCCCAAAAAACAAAATCACCAAAAAGTAAAATAAAAGCCAGTTAAAAAACAAAAAAACTAAATACAAACTAAACAAAACAAAACCAAACCCCCTAAAGAATTAAAAACAAATACAAAAAAAGCTAAAAACAAAAATTAAAAACAAAACACCCCAAAACAGTATAATAAAAAAACCAACCCCCAAAACTAAAAACCCAAAGCAAAATCAAACAAACCCAGAGAAGACTTTGAAAAAAGTAAATATATAACCATTAAAACAAATAAACACCGAAAAGCCTACAAAAATTATATATATATATATATATATATATATATATAAATAACAAAACCTCCAAAACAGAATATTAAAAACTAAAAACAAAACATCAAACCAAACCGAATAAAAACAGCCAAAACAAATAATATTAAAAACAAAAAACCCCAAAGCAAAATCAAACCCAGAGAAGACAAAAAAAAGAAAGAAATGAATAAATAAAACAAAACACCATTAAAACCACTAAACACCAAAAAAACAAAACTAAAAAAAAAACTAAAAAAAAACCCTCCAAAACAGAATATTAAAAACAAAAAATAAAACAAAACCAAATAAAAACGCCCAAAACAGAATATTAAAAACAAAAAAAACCAAAGCAAAATCAAACCCAGAGAAGACTTAAAAAAAGAGTAGTAAATGAATAAATAAAACAAAACACCATTAAAACCACTAAACACCAAAAAAACTAAAAAAAAAAAAAAAAAACTCCAAAACAGAATATTAAAAACAAAAAAATAAAAACAAAACCACAAACCAAATAAAAACGCCCAAAACAGAATATTAAAAACAAAAAACTAACGAAGCAAACAAAAACCACACCACCCCAACAAACGAATAAAAAAACAATAAAAACAAAAATGAAATAAACAAAACAAACCAAAACTAGACCAAACTAAACTAAGTTCAAAGCAAAAACAAACCCAGAAGACTTAAATGAAAAAAAACAAAAAAAAACATTACAAACAAAAAAATAAATACAAACAAAACAAAAACCAAACCCCCAAACAAAAGAATTTTTTTTTTTTTTAAATAAACCAAAACAAAACCAGACCAAACAAAACCTCAACTAAAAAAAAAGAAAAAAAAAAAAAACACATGCATGAAAATAAAAAAATTAACGCATAAAAACAAAACAAAACATTATTTACATATTAAATAATGTAATATAATTAAATATATTTTAAGTAAATATACATATATTTATTGCTGACTATCTCATTTGTTTTAGAAGAAAGGACTGAAGTACGGTGGGTGGGATTGGGGAATGGCTGAGCAGGTGGGACGCATCCATTTTTCTTATCCCAGCATCCCATTCTCTTGCTGAACAATAACAACGAGCCTGTAGTTTGTGTATTGTAGATAACAGTTACAGCCACATTAAGGTGACAGATGACGCTCCACTCAAACCATTTATTTCGTAAACAGCAGAACGACCCAAGACACGCGATAAGAGCGCTCAGGTTCAGCGTTTTACAAGCGCCGTCCCCCTCACTCATTGTTGGGCCACTCATCAATCCAAAACATTTTACCCTCAATGACAAACAACAGCAGTTTGTAAGACGTACCGACAAACAGCAGCGGAAGTAGCTCTGCAGAGTGCTGGCGACATCCATCGCGTTGGATTTCTGAATCTGCGACATGATAATAAATTGTACATTTGTATCAGTTATAAACATGTATTAACTGGATCCATAAATATTCCATTTCATTTATAAGGTGGATTATTTATAGAAAAATTACCAGTGTATTAGTAGATGAAAGATCTTGATACATCTCGGTAGTGATCCTCTGACCTATGAGGAGAAGGTCGGTCACACTCTGATGCATGCCATCCCGCAACAAATCCACAACTGACCTCTAAAGAGAAAGAGAACATTGATGAATTGTTGATTTTGTCTGTTTTTTTAAATGTCAAACCTATTATTGGGCTGTAAATGTCAGCTATTACAAAAGAAATATACCCACGTTGTCTATGATTTCTGAACCATGTTCAGTCAAATGCAGATCAGTCCCATTCACTGCCACCAGAAAACCGACGGTTTTGAGAACCGCGTTCATGCACTCAGCAACCCTCTTCTGGGCCTCTGTTACCATGGAGGAGATCTCAGAATCACAGCCCTGAAAGACCAGAACGCAGACAGACCAACACTTTTATTAGGCTTTTACCAAAAAATGTCACATAAAAAAAGCAAAACCAAACACTAAAACTAAATAAAAACAAATGACAAATAAAACAAGCCAGCTTTATTAAATAAACCAAATTTGTATCAATTTTTTTTATATAAATATATTTTATATTTTTATACAATAAACCAAACCAGAACAGACCAAAACCAAACCCCAAAAAACCTAATGCGAAATCAAACAAACCCAGAAAAGATTTAAATGAAAATAAATAAATAAAAATATTAAACAAGAAAAAAGCTACATATACAAAAAAAAAAAACAGAAAAATCACATTAAAAAACAAAACCACACCAAACCAAAGACCTCAAAATAGAATATTACAAATAAAATATAAATAAAAGTAAACTATTAACATTCAAAAAATAATTTTTACTATTACTGAGTGTATTATATTTTTTATTTAATATAAATTGATCAAGTGGTTTAAATTTGCCTACATGTAGTAGTAAAATGCATATTAAGCATTTGTACATTTCTTTTTTTAATAAATATAAAGGTATACAAGTGATTGACAAATGCATTTTACTACTACATACAGGCAAATTTTAACCACTTGATGTCTAAATGTTTATAAATAATAATATTAATAATAACAACAACAACAACAATAAACACTTCAAATGAAACAATGTATTATCATCATCATCATCATCATTATTATTTACTTTAATTTGTTTTCTTTGAAATAATGTATTGCTATTATTATTATTATTATTAATAATAATAATAATAATAATAATAATAATAATAATGTGTATTTACCATCATATAGACGTTTCATTATATTTTTATTTGATATAAAGTGAGTATATGTTGATTACTTGTATAATATTTTGTTCGCTAATTAATTATTCTTGAAAGAAATATTCAAAATATTAATATCTATGTGTGCAAGAGATATTTAATACAAGTGATATTATTTCTTTTAATAATGTTAATTGTTTAGTTTATTTGAAATTGTTGTTGTTGCTGCTGTTTAAATAAATTAAACAATTAAAATTAAATAATAATAACAATAATAATAATAATAATAATAATAATTATTATTATTATTATTATTAGGTGCATTTACCAACATATTAACATTTCATTTTTTTTATTAAACTGATAAAATGTATGTTAATCACTTGTATAATATTTTGTTTACCAATTAATTTTTTTTAAAGAAATATTAAGGTGTGCAAGAGATATTATTAATTACAAGTGATATTGATTGAAATAATATAATTAATGCATTATTTTAATTGTTTAGTTTATTTAAATATTATTATTATTGGTAGTAGTAGTTATAGTAGGTGTATTTACCAACTTAGACATTTCATTATTTTTTTTTTATTTGATATAAACTGATATAAACTGTATGTTAATCAGTTTATATATTATAATATTTGTTTCATTTACTTTATTACATACATACTAGTTTATTACTTAGTTTATTACCTTTTTTACGAAATAAGGTATACCAGTGATTGACAAATGCATTTTATAACTACTACTATTATTATTATTATTATTATTATTATTATTATTATTATTATTATTATTATTATTATTATTATGTACCAACATATAGATGGTTGAGTATGTTAATCACTTGTATAATATTTTGTTTAATAATTCATTCTTAAGGTGTACAAGTGATTGACCAATGCATTTTACTACTGCATACAGGTAAATTTAAACCACTTTATCAGTTTAAATGAAATAAAAAATATATATAATGTCATAATGTTGGTAAATACACATAATAATATTATTATGGTAGTAGTAGTAGTATGAATGTCTTTATTTTAGGGCTGTCAAACAATTAATCGCATCCAAAATAAAAGTTTGTGCTTACATACTATATGTGTGTTTACTTATATAAATATAAATCTAAAATATTTTTCCTTAATATATACATGCATGTGTGCGTATTTATATATACTAGTGCTGTCAAATGATTAATCGCGATTAATCGCATCCAAAATAAAAGTTTATGTTTACATAATATATATTTGTGTACTGTGTATATTTATTATGTATACATAAATACAAACACATGCATGTATATATTAAGGAAAAATATTTTAGATTTATATATAAAATATAAATATTTATTTATAATCTAACTTGTATACAGGTATAAATATATATACATATAAATATTTTGTTTTAATATATACATGTATGTGTGTTTATTTATATGTACATAATAAATATGCAAAGTAAACACACATATAGTATGTAAACAAACTTTTATTATGGATGCGATTAATCGCGATTAATCGTTTGACAGCCCTAATATATACATAATAAATATACACAGTACACAAATATATAGCATGTAAACATATACTTTTGTTTTGGATACGATTAATCGTTTGACAGCACTACTTTATTTACATTTTACTCTAAATTAAAGAAACAATATTAACATTAATGATAAATATTAATTACATTAATTTAGGGAGATTATTGCATTTTTATTTTTTTCTATGGTCCTACTACAGAGCTAAACGCATCACATAAATGCAGCTGGTGTTTTATTAATTGATTATGAACTGTAATGGGCACCTGAATGAGCAACTGAAGGTAGCCTCCGATTTTTTTGACCTCTGTCTTGAGCTCCTCAGCTCTCTGAGACACTGAATCAGAGCTGGGCTTGATGCTGGAAACCCAGTGCATGGTAATGAACACAGCCCTTTCAACAGCAGACGTAGCCTTCACTAGATGAGTCTGGGCTTCAATACTGCAGGCAAACACTGTTCACATACACACAAACAGAATGAAATGAGGCTCTTTGTGAGCACACTGATGACACAGGTCTTGTGCATTCATACTGAGCTGAATATTGACACTGATGAATGGTTTTGTTGATTTAAATGCTCTGATGCTTACGGTTCTCCTGACTGTCGTCGTCAAGGTGCTCGTAGAGGTCTGCGATAGACCTCACGCCGCGGTGAACCGCCAGCAGATCTAGGGTCAGTTGGTCAGCCAAGCTTTCGCTCTCTTCTGACGATTGGCACGACGAGCGCAGACGAGCAACAGCTGAGCCAATCAGATCTTTGCAGATGGTTGGGAGGGCGGAGTCAGAGGTGCTAGAGTGCAGGGAGGGGGGCTTGTTCATCAGCCCTAAAAAGACAGATTATCAAAGTTACTTGATATTTTCCAGGGGGAAACAGTCATATTTCTGGTTGAAATCTTAATATATTTCGTTTTAATTTTAATTTGTTTGAGTTTTAGTTTTTTTTTTCTTTTGTCCTTTATTTTTCTATATGTCTTTAATTTATTTTATTGTAGTAGTGTATTTAGTTTTAATAGTAGTATTAATTTCATTTTAAGCTATATATTACTTATACTAATATTTTATATCAGCCTTGAATAAAACAAAACAAAATAAAAACAAATAAAATAATTGAGATGTTACACAGCAAAACTCTAAACAAAAACAAAGATGAGATGTTACACTAAATTAATAGATGTTGCACAAAAATAACCTAAACTAAAAGTTAGATGTTAGACAAAAACAAAACAAAAAGTGAAGAAACAGAAACAAAAGTGAGATGTTACAAAAAACGGAGCTAAACAAATAAAAGTGAGATGTGACAAAAAACAAAACAAAAACAAAAGTGAGATGTTACACAAACAAAACTAAAATAAAAGTGGGATGTTACACAAAAACAAAACTAAACTAAAATAAAATAAAGAGATGTTACACAAAAACGAAACTAAAATAAAAGAGAGATGTTACACAAAAACTAAACTAAAATAAAACTGAAAGTAAAATAAAAGCGAGATGTTACACAAAAACTAAACTAAAATAAAAGTGAAACTAAAATAAAAGTGAGATGTTACACAAAAACTAAACTAAAATAAAACTGAAACTAAAATAAAAGCGAGATGTTACACAAAAACTAAACTAAAATAAAAGTGAAGCTAAAATAAAAGAGAGATGTTACACAAAAACTAAACTAAAATAAAACTGAAACTAAAATAAAAGCGAGATGTTACACAAAAACTAAACAAAAATAAAAGTGAGATGTTAGAAAAAAAAAAACAAAAGTGAGATGTTACACAAACAAAACTAAAATAAAAGTGGGATGTTACACAAAAACAAAACTAAACTAAAATAAAATAAAGAGATGTTACACAAAAACGAAACTAAAATAAAAGAGAGATGTTACACAAAAACTAAACTAAAATAAAACTGAAAGTAAAATAAAAGCGAGATGTTACACAAAAACTAAACTAAAATAAAAGTGAAACTAAAATAAAAGTGAGATGTTACACAAAAACTAAACTAAAATAAAACTGAAACTAAAATAAAAGCGAGATGTTACACAAAAACTAAACTAAAATAAAAGTGAAGCTAAAATAAAAGAGAGATGTTACACAAAAACTAAACTAAAATAAAACTGAAACTAAAATAAAAGCGAGATGTTACACAAAAACTAAACAAAAATAAAAGTGAGATGTTAGAAAAACAAAAACAAAAGTGAGATGTTACACAAACAAAACTAAAATAAAAGTGGGATGTTACACAAAAACAAAACTAAACTAAAATAAAATAAAGAGATGTTACACAAAAACGAAACTAAAATAAAAGAGAGATGTTACACAAAAACTAAACTAAAATAAAACTGAAAGTAAAATAAAAGCGAGATGTTACACAAAAACTAAACTAAAATAAAAGTGAAACTAAAATAAAAGTGAGATGTTACACAAAAACTAAACTAAAATAAAACTGAAACTAAAATAAAAGCGAGATGTTACACAAAAACTAAACTAAAATAAAAGTGAAGCTAAAATAAAAGAGAGATGTTACACAAAAACTAAACTAAAATAAAACTGAAACTAAAATAAAAGCGAGATGTTACACAAAAACTAAACAAAAATAAAAGTGAGATGTTAGAAAAAAAAAAACAAAAGTGAGATGTTACACAAACAAAACTAAAATAAAAGCGGGATGTTACACAAAAACAAAACTAAACTAAAATAAAAGTGAGATGTTAGAAAAAAAGTGAGATGTTACACAAAAACAAAACTAAAATAAAAGAGAGATATTACACAAAGACAAAACTAAAAAAACTAATATGAGATGTTACACAAAAACCAAACTAAACAAAAACTAAAGTGAGATGTTACACAAAAAAAACTAAAAAAAAAGAGAGATGTTACACAAAAACAAAACTAAAATAAAATAAAAGTGAGATGTTACACAAACACAAAACTAAAAAAAAACTAATGAGATGTTACACAAAAAAAAAACAATAAAAGTGAGATGTTACACAAAAAACTAAAATAAAAGAGATGTTACACAAAAAAACAAAACTAAAAAAAGTGAGATGTTACACAAAAACAAAACTAAACAAAAATAGAAGTGATGTTACACAAAAAAACTAAAGTGAGATGTTACACAAAAACAAAACAAAAAAAGTGAGATGTTACACAAAAACAAAAGTGAGACGCTACACAAAAACAAAACAAAAACAAAAGTAAGATGTTAGACAATAACAAAAGTGAGATACTACACAAAAAACTAAATTAAACTAAAATGTGAGATGTTACATAAAAAACTAAACTAAACTAAACAAAAACAAAAGTGAGATGTTACACAAAAAAAAAACAACCTAAACAAAAACTAAAGTGAGATGCTACACAAAAAACTAAGTGAGATGTTACCAGTGGGCTGTGAGGGAGCACAGTGTAGGCTTTGAATGGGATGTACTCGGATCTCATAGAGACGGCCAGAAATCCTCCTGCTTTTTAGTAAACTTCTGCTCCTGAACAACAAGAAAAAGAGAAAAAAGATATCCAGATACATTTGAACTTGCAAAGATATGAGAGGAAGTCAAGAGGTGAAAAGCAAAGGAATATCTATGAGCTGTGAGTTGTAGTAGTTTAATGTCACATGCACTTATAGGCAATGAAAATGGGTTAGAAATGCTGCAGGCATGTTCTTTTCCATAGGGCTTGGTTTATAAGGGGAAAAATATAATCATGATGGAAGACAAGAACCAGTGTTGGGCACAAAGTATACTTCTGTTCTTTCGTTCCTCAGCACAAACGTACAGAGAGCCGAAGAGCAGCATCGTGGACTCCATGAAAAGACTAATAAATTCAAATACCTTCTGCGGGAGAAAGACGAGGTAGAGGAAGAGGCAGATAGGTCTGGTTCCCACTCATCATTAGGGTCGTAAAACACGTCGTCATCTTTAGAGGCGCTCTCCCCCTACAGCCAATAAACATCAGACTTGATTTAGCCGCAGATTCTTTTACGATAATAAGAGCAAGTGCCAATACTACATGCTTCCTGCTTTTACTGGGTAATTACAAGGAAATAAACAGGCCTCAAACAGCCTCATATATTATTGTGTTCAAACAACCAAGCTCTGTGTTAAATACTCACCACAAATGTGGTGCAAAGTTTCCAATGTAAAAAATTAACTGATATTACATATTTTCTCGTAATAACGCAATGTTGTTAATGCTGTTATATTGTTAAAACGGCATCTTTTTCTCGTTAAAATTACGTTTTCTCATAATAACAAGATGTCATTAAAATTACATATTTTCTCGTAATAACGCAATGTTGTTAAAACTACATATTTTCTCGTAATAACACAATGCTGTTAAAACTACATTTTCTCATAATAACGCAATGTTGTTAAAACTACATATTTTTTCGTAATAACACAATGTTGTTAAAACAAAATTTTTTGTAATAACGTGATGTTATCTCATTAAAATAGCATATTTTTCTTGTTAAAATTATGTTTTTTGTAAGAACACGTCATTAAAATTATATATTTTCTGTAATAACAAAATGTCGTTAAAACTGCATATCTTCTCGCAATAATGCTGTTATATTGTTAAAAGGGCATTATTTTCTCATTGAAATTGTTTTTTCATAATAACAAGATTAAAATTACATATTTTCTCATAATAACGCAACGTTGTTAAAACTACATATTTTTTCGTAATAACGCAATGTTGTTAAAACTACATATTTTCTCGCAATAATGCAATGTTGTTAAAACTACATATTTTCTCGTAATAACGCAATGTTGTTAAAACTACATATTTTCTCGCAATAACGCAATGTTGTTAAAACTACATATTTTTTCGGAATAACGCAATGTTGTTAAAACTACATATTTTCTCGCAATAACGCAATGTTGTTAAAACTACATATTTTCTCGTAATAACGCAATGTTGTTAAAACTACATATTTTCTCGTAATAACGCAATGTTGTTAAAACTACATATTTTCTCGCAATAACGCAATGTTGTTAAAACTACATATTTTTTCGTAATAACGCAATGTTGTTAAAACTACATATTTTCTCGCAATAATGCAATGTTGTTAAAACTACATATTTTCTCGCATTAACGCAATGTTGTTAAAACTACATATTTTTTCGGAATAACGCAATGTTGTTAAAACTACATATTTTCTCGCAATAACGCAATGTTGTTAAAACTACATATTTTCTCGTAATAACGCAATGTTGTTAAAACTACATATTTTCTCGTAATAACGCAATGTTGTTAAAACTACATATTTTCTCGCAATAACGCAATGTTGTTAAAACTACATATTTTTTCGGAATAACGCAATGTTGTTAAAACTACATATTTTCTCGCAATAACGCAATGTTGTTAAAACTACATATTTTCTCGTAATAACACAATGTTGTTAAAACTACATATTTTCTCATAATAACGCAATGTTAAAACTACATATTTTCTCGTAATAACGCAATGTTGTTAAAACTACATATTTTTTCGTAATAACACAATGTTGTTAAAACAACATTTTTTGTAATAACGTGATGTTATCATTAAAATAGCATATTTTAATGATTTTTTTTGTAAGAACACGTCATTAAAATTATATATTTTCTGTAATAACAAAATGTCATTAAAACTGCGTATATTCTCGCAATAATGCTGTTATATTGTTAAAACTGCATCTTTTTCTCGTTAAAATTGTTTTCTCATAATAACAAGATGTCATTAAAATTACATATTTTCTCATAATAACGCAACGTTGTTAAAACTACATATTTTTTCGTAATAACACAATGTTGTTAAAACTACATATTTTTTCGTAATAACACAATGTTGTTAAAACTACATATTTGTTCGTAATAACGCAATGTTGTTAAAACTACATTTTTTCGTAATAACGGAAAAATATATTTTTGAATAATTGAATTAAAAATGAATAATTTTCTCGTATAACGCAATGTTGTTAAAACTACATATATTCCTGTAATAATGTTATGTTATCTCATTAAATCAGCATCTTATTCTATAATAAAGATATGTTGTTAAACTACATCTTCTGAGATGTTATCTCATTAAAACTGTATAGTTTTCTTGTTAAATATTACGTATTTTCTTGTAACGCAATGTAAAAAGTACATATTTTCACACAGTAACAAAATAACGTTAAAACAAAAAATGTTCTCAGAATAACAATGTTACATATCAAAACTACATATCTTCGAATTACAAGATGTTGTTAAAACTACATAACATCACGTTATTACAAGTAAAAAGCTGAAACTAGTTTGGACAGTGTAATGGAATGTACTTTGCTACAAAACTGTCACTATGCAGCTCAAGCAGCAGGTCTTCAGCTATTAACTAAGTGAACATGTTTTATTAAGCCACCTGCTCAAGCTCCCTCATAGCAGCCAAATTGCTCTGGAACTTCTCCAGACTCCAAAAGGTGGAAATTCCCAGTTTGGTGTTCTGAACTTGAACCTGCAGTTGGGCGTCTCCACCCTCGCTCTCTTTATCGGTCGCTTCATGTCTGTTATGAAAACACAAATCCACATCTGATTCCATCCTAACACTTTAATGATTAACAATCCAGAATTTACTAATTACTCACTTATCAATAAACTGAATAAACTCAGACTTTTCCAGTCATTAGTGATTACTATAGGGATTTTATATGTTTTTAATAAATGCCATTTTCCTAATCATAAATATTGATTGGTTGATACTGTAGCAATGTTGTTCCAAGACCAACAAAGACGTTGATCCAGGAACATTAAATCAGTTACACCCGCTAAATGACTGTACCTGCTGAAGACTGTGTGTTTCCTGAGTTTAGCACTGATTTTGTTTGCTTCTTCAATCATCAAAGACAGCTTCAGGGTGTCCCACTGTGGGTAAGCTGCAAATATTGAACAAAAATATGGTGAATAACACACCATTAAGAACATTACTGATGGAAAAGCCCATGTTGTTTCAATTTGAAGTGTGCATGTACCCGTTTTAGGGGCCTGGGTCATTTTAAGAGCACGTTTTTTCTCAATCTGAGCAAGATCTTCTGCAATCTTCCTCTTTTCTGCTTCAAGCGCCTCTACAATTTTAGCATGCCGGACATCATGATCGGCCAGTGCCTATGGGGGGAAAAAATCTGAATGAGTCCTAAACAAAAAACAATAAAAAAAAAAATAAATAAATAAATAAATAAATAAACTTATTAAAAAAAGTATTCTGAATAAATACCATAAATAAAACTAAAGCTAACTAAAGTGATATACATAAACCTAAGTAACAGAATAAAACAACTGAATAAATATTATAGAATTAAAAAAGAAATAAATAATATAACCAACAAACTAAACATAATATTAAATAACTAATTGAATAACTAAAACTAACTATATATAAATTAACTAAATAAATAAAATAAAACTAAACTAACCTACAAAAATAAATAACTAAACTAGTATAACTATACCTACAGCTATATTAATTAAATAAATACTTTAACTAAGCTCCAAAAAATAAAAAAGAACCTAACAAATGAACAAACTGAAAATATTCTGAATAAATATCATAACTAATACTTAAGCGAACTAAATTAACTGAAAAAAAGATATACATAAACCTAAGTAACCGAATAAATAAGTAAGCCTAATTAAATAAATATTATAACTAAAACTAAATAAATAATATAACCAACTAACTAAACATAAGATTAAGTAACTGAACAACTAAAATTAAAATAAAAAACTAAAGTAAATACATATTACAGCTATAACTATAGCTAAATTAAATAAATGAATAAAATTACTAAACTAACTAAACAAATGAACAAGAACCAACTGAATAAATAAACTGAACATATCCTGAATAAATAACATAACTAAAACTAAAGCTACCTAAACTAACTAATTAAATAATATAACCAACTAACTAAACATAAGATTAAGTAACTGAATAACTAAAAATAAATAAATAAAACTAAATAAATTACAACTCTAGTTATAGCTGAATTAACTAAAGAAATAAAATAACTAAACTAATCTATGAAAAAAATTAAATAACCTACTGAATAAATACTGAAAATAACTGAATAACTAAAAACTATAAACTACACTATTACAACTATAACTATAGCTAAATGAACTAAATTAAAAAAATAACTCAACTACTCTACAAAAAACATAACCAGCTGAATAAATAAACTGAAAATATTGACACTTAATAAATGTTATAACTAAAACTAAAGGTAAATTACCAAAGAAAATTATAGTAACTGGATAAACTAAATCCATAACTGAACAAACATTATAAATAAACAATATAACCAACTAACTAAACATAACATTAAGTAACTAACTGAATAACTAAAACTAAATTAATTAATTAATAAAATTATTTAATAAATAAATAAATAAATAAAAACTGTAACTATAGCTAAATTAACTAAATACAATAACTAAACTAAGTAAACAAAATAAATAAACTATAACTAAACAAATAAACAACATACATAAATCTAAATAAATAATATAATCCAATGACTTTTGTGGGAAAACCACAGACTTGGCAACACTTGACCACTGTTTCAGCTAAAAATCTTATTTACGGTTCTACTGAAGAAAAAATATATATATATATCGCCTGTATCTTAGATGGCCTGAGGGTTAGTAAATCAACAGCACATTTTGGGGTGCACTGTCCCTTTAATAAAGAAAAGAGCATCAATTTGGATTTAAACTGGTCTTGTGTACCTGTCTAGTAGCCTGGGCCTCCACCTGCAGACGTCTTTTATGGGTGTTGACTTCCTGCTCCAGCCGACTCTTTGCTGTCTGCAGTTGCTCGATCTGGCTGACGACCCTCTTTTTATCCAGCTCCTGCTCTCTCTTCCGTTCACTCTCCTCCTCCTGAGGAAGCGTTTTATTAGCTGGAGAACACAGGAGTCACACCTTGACAATGTCTGCTATCAGCTTACCAGCTCTCGCTCCAGAGCTTTGATCCTCTCCTCGTACTGACTCTTCTGCTCGCTCATCTCTTTCTGTGCCATCTCTTTGGCCACCTGAATGCCCTGCATCATTTCCTCTTTGGCCTTCAACCGAGCCGCCTCAATCTCTGCTTCAAGTCTATAAAGAAAAATTAACACTGGAACTCAACATTTTAATTAATGGTGGGCAATTTTACAATTCTTTAACATTTTTCCCTTGAAACCAAGTAAAAGGAGTTCCTGTACAGGTAAATATTGGACTTGTACTCACTGAGCTCTTTGGGCTGACAGCAGCTCGTTTTTAGCAAACTCAAAGTCCTTTTGACCATCTCCACTGTTCCAACAGGACGCGCGCTTACCGCTTTGAACCTCAGCAGGGTGGTTGAACCGAAAGTAGTGATCTCCTCCAAGAATCACACGGTCTCCCTGAAATAGAGAAGCATAAAGTGAACAAAATAAACCTTTTCCTAATTTATGCAAAGGTTCTCAAAACATTTTTCATTTCAAGGAACTCACATGGTGGAGGACGGTGCACTCAGACACAAGATGCCCATTCACAAAGGTCTTGGCGTTTGGCATCGGTTTAATGCTGACAGTACCTTTCACACTGGAGATGACACTGAAAACAGAAATCGACATTGGAAAATTTATCGGTCAGTATTAGATATTTAATTGTTTGTGCACATCATTTAGTATTTCGGCAGGTGTATGACTGTCATTGTCAGCTGACTACCAAACCTTTTGATATTCTTCATATTCTGTGTGTGGTTAGTTTGCTGGACTAACAGAAATGAACTTTTCCAATAAGTTTATACCTTTACAAGGCCATTTTTTCTAACCTAATTAAAAGTATGCCTCATCTTTTGTGTTAAATTCTTACATTTAATTAATACATTCAAATAGTAAGACACTATAGGGCTGTTACTAATCAAATGAAATCAGTATCAACAAAATTAGTGTTTGCAATGCAGAGGTGGCACAGAATCTGCATCTGAAGTGCATTTAGATGCATTCACTCAGACTCTGTAGGGTAGGACATGCATGCATTTAACCTGCAGTTTCAAATACACTGACCAAAATTACAAATGCAACACTTTTGTTTTTGCCCCCATTTTTCATGAGCTGAACTCAAAGATCTAAGATTTTTTCTATGAACACAAAAGGCCTGTTTCTCTCAAATATTGTTCACAAATCTCTTTGCTGAGATAATCCATCCACCTCACAGGTGTGGCATATCAAGATGCTGATTAGACAGCATGATTATTGCACAGGTGTGCCTTAGGCTGGCCACAATAAAAGGCCACTCTAAAATGTGCAGTTTTATCACACAGCACAATGCCACAGATGTCGCAAGTTTTGAGGGAGCGTGCAATTGGCATGCTGACTGCAGGAATGTCCACCAGAGCTCTTGCCCGTGAACTGAACGTTCATTTCTCTACCATAAGCTGTCTCCAAAGGCATTTCAGAGAATTTGGCAATATATCCAACTGGCCTCACAACCGCAGACCATGTGTAACCACACCAACCTCCACATTCAGCATCTTCACCTCCAAGATAGCCTGAGGCCAGCCACCCAGACAGCTGCTGCAACAATCGGTTTGCATAACCCAAGAATTTCCGCACAAACTGTCAGAAACCGTCTCAGGAAAGCTCATCTGCATGCTCGTCGTCCTCATCGGGGTCTCGACCTGACAGTTTATCGTCGTAACAGACTTGAGTAAGCAAATGCTCACATTCGATGGCATCTGGCACTTTGGAGAGGTGTTCTCTTCATGAGGTTTTCACTGTACAGGGCAGATGGCAGATCATCTACAGTAAAACTGCACATTTTAAAGTGACCTTTTATTGTGACCAGCCTAAGGCACACCTGTGCAATAATCATGCTGTCTAAATCAGCATCTTGACATGCCACACCTGTGAGGTGGATGGATTATCTTGGCAAAGGAGAAGTGCTCACTAACACAGATTTAGATTAACTGTTGCATTTATAATTTTGTTCAGTGTAAATTAAAATGGGCTATAAACCTAAAATCGCCAGTAGGTGGCAGCAAATCACTGCATGAGTGAGTCGTTGAGTCATTCGACCAATTCATTTAAAAGACTAATTCAGTAAAGAAACACTGTCATGTGTTGCTCTGAGATGCAAAACAGTTCGGCTATGGCTTTGTTTAAACTATTTTCATTGACAAAATACAGAAATTGAAAAACTGGAAAAAAAAAAAAAAACAAACAAACAAGAAATTGTGTCTAAAAATGTAAGAATCTTAATATTCTTGTTTACTGAGCTGTTCATCAAATCAATATCACATTTGCAATCATGCTGATATTAAGAGAAAATTGTATAATATAAAAGTCATATGGGGGCATTTTTGCCCTAAACCTTTCATTTTGGTGAAATTCGAAATGTATTTTAATAGATTAAATCACCCAGTGAAAGCATGAACTCTAATGTTGTGTTTACACCAAACGCAAATTTAATTATTTGTGTGAGTAGATTCTCTGGATGTGTTTTTATCTGGTTTTTGCAATGTACTCATTGTCAAATTGCATACCATTCAAACAACAATTACGATATTATCGTACAATATTATACCTACTGTACACACCGTAAAATGTCATCTTCAAGATCAGCAAAACTCAAAATTGATATCTATTTTTCATACTGTACATTATAATGTTATAATGACTAAATTAACTAGCATTTAAAAATGTAGTTTAAGTGTTTCATTTTTTTTACGCACACAACTTTTAAATTTTTTTTAAACATCAGCCATTTATCTTTGGAAGCCCATTTCCGCCACTAAATACAAATTAAAAAAGGTTATTGTGACTTTTTATCTCACAGTCTCCAAGTTATCATCTAGCAATTGTAAGTTTATATCACAACTGAGTTTATATCTCGCAATTCTGACTTCATAACTCGCAATTGCAAGTTTATATCTCACAATTCTGAGGAAAAAGTAAGCATTGTACGTTTGTATTAAGCAAATGGATAAATGGATATGGATAAAGAGTCGGAACAAACTTTATTTCAGTGGCAGGAAAGGGCTTCCATAATAATGTAATTTTGTAATTTTTATTTGTTATATTTCTACATAGCTTTATTTCAGTTTTAACAATTGTAGTACTTCAATTTAACAATTTCAATTCTATGTCAGCTAGTTACCAAGACAAAGTCTGCTTTTCTTTTTTTAAGCTTAGGTATTTCATCCAGTATTAATATTTTATTTCAATTGCTAAAATTGATTTGTAATAGTTTTAGTAGAAGAAACAATCATTTACTCGCCCTCATATCGTTCCAAACTTGTATGAATTTCTTTCTTTTACTGAACACAAAAGAAGATATTTTGAAGAATGTTGACAACCAAACAGTCGCTGGTAGACACTGACTACCTTAATATGAAAAAAAATTCAATGGAAGTCAATAACCGTCAACTGTTTGGTTACCAATATGCTCCAAAATATCTTCTTTTGTGTTCAACAGAAGAAAGAAACTCATACAGGTTTGGAACGACTGACAAACTGTTCCTTTAAATTTACAAATCCAATCCTTTTAACATGATATGCCAAATCAAAACTGCAGTGAATGATGGAGTGGTAGTAAACTGCGGACGTGATTCGTCTCACCAGTGCTCATCAGCGATGAGAGCTCCAGACAGCTGGATGTCGTGGGCCGACTCAGACTTGAGCTTGCCGACCTTGGTCTCACCCTCTTTAATCATGTACAGCAGCATTTCTGACAGCTGCGGATCCTCATTCAGGTTCACAAGGTTAGGCAGCCGATTATCCACTTTAAAGGTGACGCCGGCGCGCTGAACGAGGCGCGGCGAATATACAGACGAAGAAAGCGAAGAAGAAAGAGAAAGAAAATGGCCATGAAACACATTTGAAAAGCTCATCGATCCATCACACATTGAAGTCTGACCATTATTTGCAAGCGTAGGGGCGAATCATTACCTGCAGCTCTTTGGTTTCTTCACGTTTTCTTCTCTCCGCCTCTTCCAGTTTTTCTTTCCAAGTTCTGCACACATTGAACGACACAAAGATTATAAAACCTTGATATGAAGTAAGCGTACATAATTGAAAAACATCTGTCAAAGGACTATTCAGTTTATTACGTGTGAAACGTCTTAACACACTAAGTTTTATATTATAATAACATATAAACATAAATCTATTTAAAAAATATTCTATGTAAATAATTAGATATTTTTTTAATGAAATATTCCATGTATTCATCACATAATATAAAAATAGAAAAAACTTTTCCATCTGAACAGCTTTACTTTTCCACTGATGTCAGCATGATGTCATGGGCTGGGAAAACAGCCAAACTTGTTTCAACCTTTTAACATCCTGCGAGCTGCGACCGCAGCAAACTACAGAGAGCTGGCCAGGAAATGCATTTTCGCCTTTTTCTATTCCAAAAACACCTTCCCTAACCGCAAACTAACCTGGCTATGGGCCGGCTGGCTTGCATTTTAAAGGAATGAGAAACATTAGAGAGGTTACGGTTTTATTTGAGGCATGTTACTCCTGAATGCTTCTTTTATTTTAGTCAATATTTATTATTGACGTTATATTGGCGTTTACTAAAATGTCTTGTTATAGTGGTTCAAGCAAAGGTTTAAAATTTATAATTTATTGTGTTCACTTACTGAAAAACAGAGCATGAAACATGATTTTTTAAAAGGCTTGATTATTTTGAACTACACTGCCGTCTAAAAGCTTATGGTTTGGTAAGATTTTTAAACGTCTCTTATGTTCACAAGTCTGCAGTTATTTGATTATTTTATTTGATCATTATCAATGTTGAAAACATTACTGCTTAATATTTTTGTCAAAAACAGTGATACTTTTTCAGGATTCTTTGATGAACAGAAAGTTCAATAGAACAGCATTTATTTGAAATAGAAATTTTATGCATGTATTTACTGTCACTTTTCATTTATTTATTTATTTATAGCCACTAGGCAATTTTGTACCCTTGCTGAATTAAAGTTTTTTTGTTAGTTAGTTTGTTTTTGTTAAATGCTGACTAACCCCACTTTTATTATTATTATTATTATTATTCATAATATATTTACAATAATATATTAACTATTTATCAATTTATTATTTAATAATAATAATCGTTATAAATTATTATAGCAACAAATTATAATAAATTATTTTTACAAAAAGAGTAGTATTATTCATAATATATTTACAATAACATTATTATAGTTCTAAATTATAATAATTTATTATATTATTGTTCATAATAGTTACACAATAATATTAAGAATCATTAATATATTCTGTATAATAATAATATTAATAAATTCTAAATTAATAGTTCTAAATAAGTTATTATTATTTTATTATTATTATTAATAACAATAATAAGCTGTAAATAAATGACTATTAGTAGTATTATTACTTAAAATATCAATTATGTATTATTATTATGTATTACAATATTAATAAGAATAGTTTTAAATTATTATAGTTAAAAATTATAATATTATAATTATACATTCTTATTATCCACAATATATTTTCAATCATATATTTATTATTTATCAATATATTATGTATATTATTAATTATAATAAATTATTATTACTCGTATATATATATATATTAATTAGTACTATATTATTAATAATAATAATGTTTAGAATAATAATGTGTTATTATAATTAAGAGCTATAATTTATAATAATAATAATAATAATAATAATAATAGTAATAATTAGTATTATTATTATTATTATTATTTTACATAATATAATATATTGCTGTAAGTATAATAATAATAACAATTATATATTATTAGTTATGAATTATACTTATAAATGATTATTATTATTATTATTATTATTATTATTATTATACTATATTTACAATTATATATTATTTAGTAATACATTATACATAGCAACATTCATTGCATTATTATATAAAAATATTTATTAAATTATATACAGTTATTTTTAATACAATTGTATTTCTGTTATCATATTTAACATTTAATAATAATAATAATAATAATAATAATAATAGCAGTAACAATCCAGCCTTTTACATCATTACGAAGCAAGTACACAAAAAAATGATTATATAGATTACTTTCAATAAGCTGAAAAATATAAATAAAAGTGATTAAAAGTGATCACAGGTTATAAATCAAATCAAAACAGACCCTATTTACTCATTAAAAAAAAATCTGTTTTATTTTCCGATAACATCCACTTTTCACATTACAATTAATTTCTGAAAGACATAATTAAGGTCTCTCCCTACTAGATATTCTTATTGAAGCATGCAGTTTGACTCGAAAATCAAAGCACAGCCCTTTCTTTTATTTTCATTGTATAATGCGAGTCATAACCCTGAGTTCTGTAGTTTAAATCCACACACCTGTGAGCCTCAGCCATTTCGTGCTCTTGTTGACAGAGTTTAGACCTAAGAGAGGTGATCTCTTGCTGAAACAGTCGCATTTTCTCTGGCTCAATGCCTTGAGAGCTCATCTGAGCCGCACGCAGCTTCTCCACTTCTGCTTTCAGCTCTGAAAATAAACACATTCAGAAACATTCTAAATAATATACAAAAAAAATAAATTAAAAAAATATTCAAATATAAAATACTATAATAATGATATATAATACAATAAAATAATAATGATTTATTATTATTATTATAAAAAAAAAAAACAACTTCATAAAATTACAAAAAAAAAAAAAACAAACAGACATTTTAATTCCTGTCAGAGTTTGTACATAAGAGAACAAGATTACTGAGGGCATCCCAATAGTGAATATCCTGCCCTCTAGGGGGAGATGTGTGGTGCAGTTTCTTATAACACACCCTTCTCGACTGTTCAGGCTTTCCAGTGCAAACATTTGAAAGCTACTGCGTGCGACTATGAAAAAAATATTTAGGATCACCATGTGTGACTGACCAGATCATGATATTTGTGTTTGCGATGAGTGGAGCTTCAAAGGTTTCTATGTGCTTTTGCAACGTTGAGTAATGTATCTCAGACATATCTCGTGAATCCTTTCATAAACAAAGTGTAGAGAGACTGTAAATAAGAGATTCATCGTGCAGCGTACAGAGCTTCGTTGATTATAATGGAACTTTTTAAAATTGCGATGCACTAAGATGAGGGACAGCTTTAAATGATTTTTAAGGGAGTTTGCAAATGAGATTTAACACAACAGTTAAATAAACAAGAAGTTAATATTAAGTGACTTATATTGTCTGACTATAACACTATTGCCTGATTTTGCTCTATTTTGTCGTCAAGTCACAACTGAGCCACTGCGCATCTCCATTCAAACAAAGCAGTGTTTCATTTATAAATGAACATGTATTTTTTAAACAAATCTAGTGATTCATGATTCAATTTCCCATTCATAAAGAGTCGCTTTTTTCCATAATGAATCAGTCGTTCGAACGAATCAAATGAATGATATGATTTAGTAATTAAAATCAGTGACTGCCCACTGCTGCCACCTACTGGCAGATTTTGTTTCCTTTTTAAAGTCTCTTTTCAGTTATTTAAATAATTTAATATTTCTGTATTTAAAATTTGACATTTAAAACATTAATCTCAACATGAATTAATTAATTTGATTGCACTCATGCTACTTCTGAGCCTCATTAAACATGAAAATACACCTACAAGCCACTTTTGTGTTGTTCTGTGCCACCTCTGTAGTACAAATGAATTTAGTTAATACTGATTTTACTTGATTGGTAACTTGTTCTTATTCTGTTGCTTTAATTGGAAAATATAAAAAGCTTAAAAATATATATTATTTTTTTTTTATTTGACATAAAAGATGACATACTTTTAATAAAGTTGGCAAAAATGCCATTAAAAACTAAAATGATCCTAAATTCTCCTGTAAATCACTTTAAGGAGTCAAATATCACCTTATAATTGGAAGGCAATTTTTAGATCCAAGTTTTTTGATCACTGATTAGAAGGTGCTCCTGAAGTTTTGACTGTGTTCCTAAATTTTTTAAGTTAGGAGCACAAGTGCTCCTAAAAAGAAAAGTAAGCATAGAGCCTTTCTGTTACAATGACAGCTGACAGAACATAAACATGGACAGACAGAACAAAGCGCCGTAACCGTTACTGACCTCGGATCAGTTTGGCGTTGGTGTCCTCGTTGACTTTGGCTATGTTGATGATCATACGGGCCTGATGGGCGTAACGTAACGTGCTCAGGCTCTCTTCCATGTTACTGGCCGCAGGGCTCAGGGTGGCGATCATAGCCGTCTTGGAGTTTCCACCCAGGCTTTCCTTGAGTAACCTGAACACAAGAGGGAGCTGAAGAACCTCTGCTGCTTTTGTCAGACAAAAAATCTTGCATGTTGTGCCATATTTTACTTGTAATGAAGATTTAATGAATATTGCTGGCATTATTGTGCACAATCCATTAGTACTGATTTGTTAGTGCATAATGTTTAATTAAATGTTGATTTATTCCTCTTTTATTTACAAAAAGCTGCGCTTCTGAAACTATTTTCCCTTTTTTGGTGAGTAGACAAAGGCCACACTGGTGTGATGATACTATTATTATTATTATTATTATCATCATTTAAATTATATGCATTTAATAATGTAACTACATAAATGAATACTTACTATTTCTTTATTATACAGTATTAGAAAAGCATTTAATTTTTGTACTTTGGTTGAGTAAACAAACTTAGAATAAAATGTATAGAAAATGCATAATAAAATGTAATTCTTGTAAACAAAATCACAAGCCAAAAAAAAAAAAAAAAAAAACACACAACAAAATAAAACAAAACAACAAAAACACAACAAAACTAAACAAATAAAATAAATTAAACAAATAAATTAAAAACAACTAAATAAAATAAAACTCAAAAAGAAAAAAAGAAATAAAACTAAACCGAAAAAAACATCTGTTTGCAGATGAATAAAATACCATTTCAAAAACAAAAAATTAAAAAAATAAATAAAATGAAAAAGCTATGCAAAAAGTAAAAAACACAACAAATCTAAACACAAAAATAAAATGCATAAATGAAACAAATAAATGAAACAAAATAAAATACAGCATAAAAAAACACAACAAAACAAAATAACCTAAAAATAAAATAACAAATAAAATAAAAACAAAACAAAACACCGCAACAAAATAACAAAACAAAAAAACTAAATAAAATAGAAATATGTTAAATGTATAGAAAATGTAAAAGAATATTTTTAATTTTATATTTATGTGATTACTTCTTAAACAGTAAACATCATTACTGTTATTGTTTTAGAAGTTGAATAATATAATTATAATTCTATTTTATTATTATTTTATCAAAAATTACATTTATGTAATGTAACTACATCAATTAAATAATATAAATATAATTGTATTACTTTATTATATTAGAAAATTATTTTTTTCTGTAATTTTCAGGACATCTAATTTTTTTTCACTTTGGTTGAGTAAACAAACGTATCTATGAAATATATATAGAAAATGTGTAATAATATTTTTGTATTTTACTGCTGTTATTACATAATTTATGTAATAATGTAACCACAGAAAGTGAATAATATAAATATAATTCTATTTTATTATTATATTATAAATTACATTTAATAATTTAAATTAAATAATATAAATATAATTCCATTACTTTATTATATTAGAATTTTTTTTTGTGTATTTTTCAGCACTTCTAAAATTATAAAAAAAAAAAATTACATTAAAATGTATAGAAATATGCTAAATGCATAAAAAAGTATAATAAAATTTTTAGTTATTATATTAATGTGATTACCTATGCAATAAACATAATTGCTGTTGCTGTTTTTTATCACATAAATTATTTATCTAATTATGTAACTACATAAATTGAATAATATAAATATAATTGTGCTATGTTATAAATAATACATTATGTAATGTAACTGCATACATTAAATAATATAAATAATTATTACTTTATTATATTTGAAAATTACTAGTTTTTTGTGTTATTTTCAGAACTTCTGATAAAATGTATAGAAATATGTAAAATGTATAGAAAATGTATAACAATATTTGTTATATTATTTGTATATTTATTACATCTTATGCAATAAACATCATTAGTGTTTTTATATAAATTATGCAATAATATAACTTCAGAAATTGAATAATCTAAATATAATATAATATTGTATTATTATTATTATTATTATTATATAAAAATTATTTTAAAATATTATGTACTTTTCTGTACTTCTAAAATTTTCTTCTACTTTTGCTGAGTAAACAAAGGCCAAACTAATGTAATAAAATAATATCATTAATAACAATGTAACATTTTACAGTTTACTATAACAAACAGTATGTCATTCTTTAGAATACTTTAGAACAAACAAACAATAACTAAAGACAAAGAAAAATATTATATTTCGATCTTCAGTGCTCTTTCTAGGTATGAATGGGGAGGAGGAATAAAAATAAATTAAATTAAATCATAAAATAATAAAAGCTGTGCTGTTGTTGCTGTTTTTTTAGGTCAAACTATCAAAACTGCAGTGAAATATAAAACTAACAAAACACAAATTCATAAGCAAAATCTCCTCACCATGTGAGCACTGACTCTCTGTAGGGGGTGAAGACTTTTTTTCTGCTCTGAGTCTGTTCTGACAGTGATGAGATCACCTTTCCCAGCGTGAGCAGAGACTTGTTGATACTTGCCCCCTCCTGGGAAAAAAAAAGGATATATTCATGTTACAAACATGTCCGATTTAAGATTTCATGATGTATTATTTAGAAAAGAATCTCAATCCAATTCACCCCTATGTAACATGTAGAGAACAGTAAGCAGCAGAATGCACTGTGGGTAATCATGACACAATAAACAGAGCTACTGGATGCTGGATTACCCTGAGCCGGTCTCCACTGGTCTGGGCTGAAGTACAGCGCTCACTTCCTGCCAAGTCCACCAGGTTTATTCGGCTGGTGATGCAGTGATCGTGCTCCTCTTCCTCTACAAACTCTGTCTGCACATTAAAATAGCATCATATGACTAACTATTACAAACGCATCATTAAATTATTCATTTGTTGGCTGAAGTAAAGGTAGCGCATCATTACAAATAAAACCTTACTTTAGTTTGCGTCATGACCAGAGTGAAAACAGAGTGTGATCTGGAGCTTTTATCGTTCATGCCGGTGGCAGCCGTGGCTCGCTGTTTGTTTCCGAGTTTAAGCCAAGTCTGTGAACATGGGGGAGGGAACATTTGAGTTGTATTAATGGTATGAACAAAAAGGATATATGATATATGATGAATGTATAAAGTGAAGGTTTCAGGTTTATTACCTGAATATCAGCATAGGACGTGACTACATTGCTGAAAGAGAGAATATAGATTAGTGACAGCAGCTCAAATGAAATAAAATGAAATAAAATAAACCAAAGATAAATAAATAAATGAAAACCAATAAACAAACAAACAAATAAACAATTATTTACAAAATAAAAAAAACTAAATAAAACAGAGTAATAAATTAAAATAAAACAGCAAAACAGGCTAACCAAAAATAAATACATAATTAAAACTAAATAAAATAAGCAAAAAAAAAACATTTAAAAAAATTAAAACACAATATAATGAAATAAAATAAAACTTAAACTAACATATTTAATTAAAAAAAAAAAAATGAATTACTACAAGACAACAGGCTAACCAAAAATAAATAAATAAAACACAAATAACTAAATTAAAAAAACACAACATAACAAAATAAAATTAAAAAAAATAAAATAGAATAAAATAAAATAGTACATAACACAGTAAAACAGGCTAACCAAAAATAAATAAATAAAGCAAAATAAATGAAACCAAATAAAATGTATAGAAATATGTTAAATGCATAAAAAAGTATAACATTTTTAGTTATTATATTAATGTGATTACCTATGCAATAAACATCATCGCTGTTGCTGTTTTTTTATCACATAAATTATTTATCTAATTATGTAACTACATAAATTGAATAATATAAATATAATTGTGTTATGTTATAAATAATACATTATGTAATGTAACTGCATAAATTAAATAATATAAATATAATTATTACTTTATTATATTAGAAAATTATTCGTTTTTTGTCATTTTTAGAACTTCTGATAAAATGTTTAGAAATATGTAAAATGTACAGAAAATGTATAACAATATTTGTTATATTATTTGTATATTTATTACACCTTATGCAATAAACATCATTACTGTTTTTATATAAATTATGTAATAATATAACTACAGAAATTGAATAATTTAAATATAATATAATATTGTATTATTATTATTATTATTATAAAAAAAAATATTTTAAAATGTTATGTACTTTTCTGTACTTCTAAATTTTTCTTCTACTTTTGCTGAGTAAACAAGCAAACAAGAAAAATATTATATTTCGATCTTCAGTGCTCTTTCTAGGTATGAATGGGGAGGAGGAATAAAAATAAATTAAATAAAATCATAAAATAATAAAAGCTGTGCTGTTGTTGCTAAATAAATAAAGCAAAATAAATGAAACCAAATAAAACCCTAACATTAAAAAAACAAATCTGAAATAAAATAAATGAAAAAACATTAAAAAACCATATATATATATATATATATATATATATATATATATATATATATAAATAAACTATGACAAAACAGGCTAACCAAAAATAAACAAGTAAACTAATAGAAAAATAAAACTAATAAAATAAAAATCCCAACACAGCAAAACAAAACGAATAAAACAAACTAAACAAAACACTAAAAAAAACGAAACAAAAAAACACAACATAATAAAATAAAACAAAACCCAACAAACAAAACAGGCTAACCAAAAATAAATAAAAACTAAATAAAAGAAAACATTAAAAAAAAAGAAAAACACAACCCAATGAAATAAACTAATCTGAACAAAATCAAATAAAACAAAACAAATAAAATTTAATTGAATTAAAATAACAGGCTAAACGGAAATAAATATATAAAGAAAACAAAATAAAATAAAACAAAAACAAACAAACAAATCACAACAACAAAACAGGTTAACCAATATTAAATAAACAAAAAATAAACAAACAAACAATTCTTTACAAAATCACAAAAAAAACATAACGAAATAAAATAAAAATTAATAAAACAAAACAAAACAGGCTAACCAAAATAAATACATAAATGAAACAAAATAAAAGAAAACATTAAAAAAAAAAGAAAAACACAACCTAATCAAATAAACTAATCTGAACAAAATCAAATAAAATGAAACAAATAAAATTAAACTGAATTAAAATAAAGAAATAAAATAGAAATTAATAAAACAAAACAAACTAACCAAAAATAAATAAATAAAACAAAATAAAATATAAACAAAATAAAATAAAACAATAAAGAAAGAAAAACACAACCTAACAAAATAAACTAAACTTATAAATATATAAATGAAACTAAATAAAATAAAAATTAAATAAAAAAAACACAACAACAAAAAAACAAAATCAAATAAAATCAAAAACAAAAAAATTAAATAAAATGAAATAACTTCAACATAACAACACAAAAATCCAATGAAATAAAATAAAGAACATTAAAATATTAAAAAAAACAAACACAAGACAACAAAAACACAAACAAAACAAATAACAGCAACAAAATAAAACAAAACCACAAAAACAAGACAAAAAAATTATATGAATTAATTAAACAAATAAATGAAACAAAATAAAACAAAAAGTAAAACACATAAAACTATTTTAAAAAATAAATAAAATAAAATGAAAAATAAATAAAAACACAAACAAAAAAAATCATGAAATAACAATAAATAAACAAATCCAGGCATTTAAATAAAATGTTTGCTTACGTGGATAGGTCTGCAACATAAGGCCCATAAACAGGATGTTCTCTCACACGCAGCTAGAAAAGACATGAAAAGGACTGAATTACTGAATAAATCAATAAGGTAGACAAAGAAACTACAAGACATTTTGTAACATTTCATGTGTTTTATTGAGTTGTTCCACTTACAGGCATTTTCTTCTGGCTTTGTTCGTCCTTTGCCACCAGCAAATCGTGGATTTTCTCATTGTACACCTCAAAATAGCTCATTTCCAGATGGCAGGAGATCTTGAATGTATATAAAGTTGCATTTCGAAAAGTTAAACAAGCTATATTTATAATTCAATCATAGACTGTAATTGAATACTCATCATATGGGACAGTAACCTCTTTGGCTTCAGTGCTGGACAATCTTGAGAAAAGCTCCTCGCAGAATCTGGGAATAACGCCAGCCTGTTCACCAAAACCCATCATACTAGAACACATCCAAAATTACACTTAGTAATAACCATTCAGATTCTGAATATTTTTGTTACATTTCTTTAAAAAATGCGGTTTCAGAGAGAATCGTCACTTACGTGTAGGACTTTCCAGAACCCGTTTGGCCGTAGGCAAAAAGACATGTGTTAAATCCCTCAAAAGCTCTTTCGAGCAAGGGCCGAGCCAGTTTTTCATAAACCATCTGCTGACTGGCAAAACTTGCATCCGATTCATTGATAGAGCAAAAAGAGAAGTCAAAGGAAAACGTGTAGTTTTGTTTAGTATCTGGATTTTGCACAACAGTTTCTTGGTTGTTCATAAAGATCACCTGACAGGCTTTCTCATTCTTCTCCCTACAAACAAAAAAGCGAAGCTTTTAGTACAAGTAAGTGGCACTGTGCATAACATAAAATATAATTATATTAATTCTAACTAAAATAAACTGACTAATTTAAGTCAGTTAAGTAAATGAAGAAATATTAAGAAAAAAAAAAAAACATAACGGAATAAAAAATACAAATTAAAAAATTAAATTGAAATAAAACAAATAAACAAAAAAAAAAGCAAAACAGCAAAATAACAAAACAAAAACATTTCATGAAATAACAACAAAAACTCTTCCTACAAACAAAAAAAGTGACGCTTTTAAAAAGTAAGTGGCAAAGTGCACAATAATATTAAAATATAATGATATGCATTATAACTAAAATAAACAAACTAAAAATAAATAAATAAAATAAAATAAAACATGAAAAACAGGCTAACCAAAAATAAATAAACAAACGAAACAACAAAATAAATGACAATAAATACACTTAAAATAAAGTAAGACATTAAAAAATAAAAATAAATATAAAAAAACAAAACAAACTAAAACAAAATCAAAACCAAAAACTTCAATAAAATGAAATAAAACACAAAGAACAAAACACAACAAAAATACTAAATATAAAATAAAATTAAAAAATAGCTAAGCTTATAGTATGTGCATATTAAAATATCATGGTATTAATTGCATATTATGTCTAAAATTAAAATATTATAATAACGTTATTGTTATATTATATTATTATAATAATTAATATTATTATATAATATTACCATTCACATCTAAATGTCAAACTAAAAACAAATATACAAAAAATAAATAAAAACATACAAATTATTAAAACAGTAAATAAATAAAATACAGAATAAAAATATATATTTTTACATAAATAGTAAGTAGAAAATAGATTACATTAAATATAATATATCAAAATGGGTAACAATGTTGACTGATTCATGCATAAGTTTAATTTATTAATTTCCAAAATAATATTTCCCAAAAAAGTGGGAAATCACGCAGAAACAGGGTTGCATAAAACAAATATGATGTTTGTTGAAATTTAAGTAAATTAATACATCAAATCAATTAATAATACATATACATTTATAACAAACAAAAATAAAACTATAAATAAACATTAATAAACAATAATAATAATAATAATAATAATAATAATTATTATTATTATTATTATTATTATTATTATATTACTAATAAAACAAGGTTTTATACACTTAGACATGATGTATGGTTTTTTAAAGTAACAAATTTGTATAATAAAAATTGCCTCAAAACAACATGTCACCAAAATAAGTTTACAATGCAAAATAAAATAAAATAAATTAAAAAACAAAACAGAATAAAAAAATAATAAACAACAAACTAACAAAACTAAAAAAAAAACAAAAAAAAACAAAACACATTTAATAAAATAACAGAAAACAAAAAACTAAATAATAAATAAAACAACAAAATAAAAAACACATGACGCAATAAAATAAAACATAAAATAACAAAGAAATTAACAACAACAAAAAACCCTAAATGAAATAGCACAAAACCACAAGACAACAAAATAAAACAACAAAACGAAAACACAAAATAAAACCATGAAACAAAATAAACCAAAAAACTAAATAATAAAATAAAACAAAAATGACAAAATAAAAAACACAACACGATGCAATAAAATAAAAAAATAAAAAATAAAAAACTAAATAATAAAATAAAACAAAAACGACAAAAAAAAACACAACACGATGCAATAAAATAAAACATAAAAATATAACAAAAAAAATTTAAGAAAATAAAAAAATAAATAAATGAAATAACACAAACCGCAAGACAACAAAACAAATACACACAATACAAAATTAAAGTTTCAAAATATTCCTTACCTTGAACTGAAAGGCCTAACTCGAACCGCAACAGTGACCGCACTGTTCTCCATCTTCAGTTCCTGAGCTTGTAAAGCGCTTGTCCTGCTCGCAGCTTCAAGAGCAACACGTCCTTCAGCAGGAGCAGCTCTAGAAACACTGCTTCCTCCATGAGGTGTGGAGCTCATTAGGGCTGCAGGTCTCCTCACCTGTGCTGAGCGTGATGCTGGTGTCATGTGCCTATTTAAACCACCAATCTGAACCTTCTCACTAGTTCCTCCACATGTTGATCTAGCAACATCACTACTCATCTGCGGCGGCTTCTGTTTCCCAGCGGTTGTGTGTTTAGTAGATATGGGTCTAGATGCATCTCTACCAGCCAGCTTCTCAAAGACGTCTCTCTTGACAGATAATTTCTCAAACTGGGTTCTTCTTGTGGGTGTCGAAACGGTTTTACCCTCTTCATGGACAGCACTGACCTTCTCAGAACTTGTCTTCTGAGCACTCCATGAGGTTTTCCCAGGTGTTTTGATGGTTTCGTGGGTCTCTCTTGCTGGATTGGGCTCGGTCAGGACTTTGGTTCTGTTTATGGACCCTGTTCTGGTCCGGCGCTGAAGGGTCAGGCGATTTTCTCCTCTTTGGTTTTCCTGTGTGGTTTCTTCATGGTGATTTGCAGTAATGTTAGCTCTGCTGCTGGGTTTCCTCTGAAGAGTGAGTCTGGTAGCTGAGGATGGTGTTTTAAATGTGTTTTCTCCACATTTTGTGAATGCTGAGACCACATAAGTCTTGTTTATTTCTTTGGTTTTATTGAAAGATGACGTGGTCTCTCCTTCTTTTGATCCATCCATAATCGTATAGGTCCACAAACAAGGCTTTTAACTATAAAATTGTTTTAAGACTGTCCCACATGTAACGTTACTTCAGCGCACAACTGTAATTGTTGTATAATGAGTAACGTCACACCGAGATGGATAACCTGTCAAATGACTTAAAAATACATGTTTACGTAAACCCATAACTGAAACTGACCTGCAAGTGTTGATGTCCTATTTCGTAAACTGTTAAAAATAGGTTTTATAAAACGCAGTTCTTTCTCTTCTAGTTTGCTACCGTTTCGACGGTAAGAAAGTAACAGACTGAACGCCGCCTCAAAGCGTCATTAAAAACAACAACTCACTGTCTGCGCACCGCCATACTGCCGCTCTAATTCAAAACGTGTAGGCGTGCTGTGATTGGTCCGCTCAGTTTGACGCAAAGGCACGCAGTAACGCCCATCTACCAACAGATGGCAGTGTCTAATAGAGTTACACGGGTAAATGTGTCTAAACCTCACAAGATCAAGTGGTTTCATGCGAAAAAGATCAAATGTATATTTACGTGAAGAAAATCAAGCCTGCTTATATTAACATGAATACATTTTGCGTTGTGATAGCCAGCTTGTGTCTTATATTATTAGGAAATAACTTATACATTGTGTCTGTGTGTGTGTCTGTGTCTGTGTGTGTGTGTGTGTGTGTGTGTGTGTGTATGATTTATAAATATAAATACATAAAATATATAACCAAAATAAATCAAATAAATGACCTCCACATATATTTGGATAAAATGTATAAAATATTATTTATATTATTTTGTGTATTATTTATTAAATAAACTTCATAAATAATTGAAATGTCAAATGTCATATTTTATATATATATATACACATAATGAATGTGTTATACTGAATAAATACATAATTTATTATAGATAACTGAAATAGTTATAAAAACTAAAAAATTTGAAATACAAATATATAACATATAGTATATATTAAACTGTAAAACTATTAATAAACCATTATTTTCAGCTTAATTTTAATTTACTTATTACTTTTACAAACTTACTTTAAAAACTTTTTTTTATTGAATTTAGTTTATTTAAATGAACTTAACTGTAGAAAATGCTGAAACTAACAAAGAAAAAATTACTTATAAAAAATATTATACATATACAATACATTTAATAATAATTAACCTTTATTCATTTTTCAGCTTAATTGTTTTACTTTTACATTACTTTAAAAACTGTTTTTTTTTTACATTTACAAATTAAATTAACTGTAGAAAAAAAAAAAAAAAAAATATATATATATATATATATATATATATATATATACACACACCAAACATTTTCCTTTACAGTAAAATTACATGTACTGTCCTATGAAATGTAACAAATGTATTTTTAAATACTTTTCCATTAAAATGATCAACATTTCTACCATGTGGGTTAACGTTATTACTGTGCATGTAATTATCAGAAGAGACATTTTTTTTTTCATTCACTTGAAGAATTTATTGAAAATACAAATGACAAAACATCTAATAATAAATACATGTGCTTGTTATTTCTTGGCAGATCGTTTGTCGTGCTTCCTGATGATGTCGATGAGGTTGCTCTTGGATACAATGATGTCTTCTCCATGGCTGCTCCTCTGTTTAGCTCTCCTCTGCTGCTCATGCAGATGTGGGGAGTTGAGGAGCTGCGGCGGCAGGATGGAGCCCGTGGGTTTCACTCTGTTCACGATGTCCAGAAACAGACGCTTGTTGTTGTTATTCATGAAGGTGATGGAGGTGCCTCTGTGGCCCAGTCGCCCTGCTCGACCAATCTAAAGATTCAAACATACTGTTTCATTACAGAAATGAAATGTTTCAGTGTGTAAGTGTATTTATGAAACGCGTCATACCTGATGAACATATTCATCCATGTTAGCTGGCATGTCAAAGTTCACTACCAGCTTCACATTGACCAGGTCCAGTCCTCTACCCAGAATCCCGGTGCTGATCACCACTTCATACTGACCCTCAAGAAGACCCTAAAAAACACCAACTTTATTTAATCCATACTCATGAATTTATATTTATTTATTTAATATTTATTTTATTTATTTTTTTAATTATTTCAAATTCAAATATATATAATACAATTTAAGATATTTTCTCATTACCTTTACAATTTTGTTACGTTCCCATTGCATCTTGTCTGAGTGGATAGCAACTGCGTTTAATCCCATGACCTTTTGCACAGCTTCACACAGCAAGTCGGCCCCAAGTTTGCAGACCACAAACACTACTACTGGTGGCTGGTAGAGCTTTCTGTCCTGTGAGCACACAAAAAGTCATAATGTAGATAGTATTGTAATGAAAACAAACCCAAAAATATAATATCACTTAAGTATAAATTAAACAATGTAAAAATTCAATTATTTTGGATTTATTTATTTCTATAATAATTATTATTTATATAAATAATTTTTATGGACAATTATTTTTATAATTATTAATTAATTCATTATTAATTAAATTATAAATATCATCAATATCAATTTTTTTTATTTATTTAATATTTATGAATTCACATTTATTAGTTGTGGTAGTATCATATTTTCGATTGACAACGATGATTTCATATTTGTCAGTTATGTTATTTCACATTAAATATTAATAGTATTTATCATTTATTACTAGATTTTTTTTAAGTAAAATATACATTGTATTAGTATTATTATATATTATAATATATTAATTATTATTTCATATTTCTGATAGACAATTATTCTAAAATATTCAATCTAATATTTTTATTCAGAATTTATGAATTAATATTTATCAATTATGTTGTAATTTTTTATTTGTCAATTTAATATACAATTAAATGATATATATATATATATATATATATATATATATATGACTTAATATTTATCAATTATGTTATTTCACATCAGTGGGCAATTGTTCAAAAATATTAAACAATATTGCTGGACAATTATTGTAAATTATTAAATATAATATTAATAAAGAATTATTTACAAATATTTGTTCATTTAATCTTTTTATATGTTAAAATCTACATTTATTTATTATTAAAATCTACATTATAGTGTTATTATATATTATAATTAAATATTATAACATTATATATATATATATAGTATGACTTCATATTTATCAATTGTTATTTCACATTAACGGATAATTGTTCTAAATTATTATACATGATATTAATGAAGAATTTTTGTAAATACATTATTAATATAACGTAAATATATAATGTATTAACTATAAAACAATTTTTATTTAATTATTGATTTTTTC
Organism: Cirrhinus molitorella; assembly: GCA_033026305.1. Lineage (NCBI taxonomy): Eukaryota > Metazoa > Chordata > Actinopteri > Cypriniformes > Cyprinidae > Cirrhinus > Cirrhinus molitorella. The sequence continues at coordinate 23,409,894 of CM065121.1, read as the reverse complement.
ACATTTATTAGCTACTTCATATTTCTCATAAACGATTATTCTACAATGTAAATAATATATTATACTATTATTATATATTATAATATTATATTATATATACACATTACTATAATATTATTTATTTTAATTGACAATTTGGTGTTGGCAGTAATTTTATTTCCACAGCCTGTGATTTCTAAATGCTCCATTTCCTGCTCTGTGTCTCTGGTCAGAGCCGTTGCTAGTTTTCCTGGAGCAAAGCCATTTGAGGACCCACCCATTTCCTCTGGAGAGGAGGGCAAAGATTGCCTTATAGACTTCCACTCTAACTGCCTTTCTGTCAACAAGTAAGTCGACAGCAGGCCACAGAAGCTTTCACTCCAGATTATTTTGTATTTAAATCAACTTCCTTTTGTCACAAATGAATTGTGCATAATAACACCAAAATACAAAAACACATGCAAGTAAATAGTCAATTTTGAACATAGTTTCTACAGTAAACTTACATTTAATATCTCAAAAAGCTTCTTTTTCTTTGATGGCTCCTCCACCCAGAGAACTATTTGACGGACGTTGGCGCAGGGTTGGTTCTTTTGTCCGATGGTAATGCTCACGGGGTTGCGCGTAAGACGGGCCGCTAGCTGTTCAGTTCCTGTGGGAATGGTAGCTGACGTCAACAGCGTCTGATGCTCTTCGGGGACCTGCTCCAAAATTTCAAGAACCTGTTGCTGAAAACCCATCTTCAGCATGGTATCCGCCTTTGGGAGTTTTTGAGAATTATATTAATAATAACACTAATTACAATATGTATAAATAATAAATAAAACACAAAAAAATTATAAATAAATTAATGTATTATTTAACAAATACAGAATGAAAATAAAAAACAACAAATAAATAAAATATAATAAATACATGAATGAATACAATTAATGAATCAATAAAATGTAATAAAGAAATAAAAAATAAAACAATAGATATAAATAAATGTATTAATCAATAAATACATAATAAATAAAACAAAATGACAACAAATAAATAAAATATAAGTATATATTTATATATTTATAAAATATAAATACATAAATACTTGAATAAAACAATGAATGAATAAATGAATTGAAAAGTAATAAAACAAACAAACAAATAAATAAATAAATCAAAATCAATTTCAATAAATCAATTTAATACATAAAGCATAAAAACATAAGTAAATGTATTAATAAATACATAAATAAAACAATAAATAAAACAAAACAAAGAATGAAATGGAAGAACAAATGAATGAATGAATGAATGAATGAATGAAAAAGTAATAAACAATTAAATAAATAAATAAATAAAATGTAATAAATAAAATCAATAAAATGTAATAAAGAAATAAATAAAAATGAATAAATACAGTAAAAAAAATCTAAATGCAACAATGAATAAATAAAGAAATAAAGAAAACAATACATAAAATATAGCAAATAAATAAATCAATAAAACCAAAATAATAAATAAAATACAACAAGGAATAAATAAATATAAAAATCAATAAAACATAATAAACATGAATAAATAAATAAAATCGAATAAATAAAATCTAAATGTAACAATGAATGAATAAATAAATAAATAAATAAATAAATAAATAAAACAATACATAAAATATAGCAAATAAATAAATACATAACAATAAATAAATAAAACAATAAATAAATGCATACATACATATAATAAATGAATAAAAGAATCAATACCTCATCAACCACTACGGCCTTGACGTTATCCAGCTGTACAGCCTTCTGTTTCAGGATCTCAATGAGACGTCCTGGAGTGGCTATTACTATCTGGAGAAAGCAAGCGCACACATACAGTGATGGTTTCTGATAATAGCTGATAATCTTTACTAACAAACATTTCTAATAAACGGGTACCTTAATCTTCTGCTTGAGTCGATGCAGCTGAGGAGGTAAAGGCATCCCACCAACCAGAAGAGCAGTTCTCATGTTCGGCAGACCCATCACCAGCTCTTTCGTCTGCTTCTCTATCTGGATGGCCAGCTCTCTGGTCGGGGTCAGGATGAGACACGTGGGACATGCCGGAGAAGCTGTTTGGCTCTGGAAAATAATCAAAATATGCATCAATTGTTTGTGGCAAGTTCAAAAATCATGTACAGTAAAACAAGGAACAAATAAATAAATAAATTAACTAACAGGACAAATTACTTTTATTCAATTTATTTATTTAGCATTCATTTCTATTTTATTCATGTATTTATAAATATATACTAAAATTATATAAATATAATATAACATAATAGTAAAAAAAATAACTTCAAAACGAAAAGACCTAAGTCAAATGTTTGTAACTAAAATTTAATATTGATATGAAACTTTAATGTGACATCTGAGCTGTCATTTGAATGTGACTTTAATATAACAATTCTCCTCATCTGAACTAAGCATTCTGGTTGTGAACTTTTCAGAGGAAGTACACTGGAGTGATGCAGTCCAAAATAGATCTGCTCCTCTGAATTACTCATACTGGTGGCGCACAGGAGAGCTCACGCTATTCGAGGTAACAGCTGTTACCTTAAAAGAGTTCGCAAATTTAAACAGGGACAGGATATAAAGTACTGTGCAAAAGTCTTAGGACACTAGTATTTTCACCAGTCAGTTATAGTCAGTTATTTCTATCTTTTGCTGTAGTGTGTCAGTAGGAAATATCTGTTTACATTTCCAAGCATTCATTTTGCCAGTAATTGTAATAATCCAGTGAGATTTTTGTTTTGACAACACAGAGATCTGATCTCATCATCATCCAGTCTGTCTGGACTGACATGAAGAAACAGAACAAACTGAGACTAAATCCAGAAGAACTGTGGCAACATCTCCAAGATGCTTCAAGAGACCTACTTGCAAAGCTACATGAAAAACTATGCGCAAGTTCACCTATGGCAAAAGCTCCTTTAACGCAAAAGGATGATCACACCAAATGTTGATTTGATTTTGTTACTAGAAGTTGATTGATAAAGAAAATCTATTTATGACATTATTTTTGAGAGCATCCTCATTTTTACACAAGTGCCTAAAACTTTTAAGAGTACTGTAGCTTAGTGGGTAGGTCTCTCAAAGCATGGAAAATGTACACTAACTATACAGTATCTCACAGAAGTGAGTACACCCCTCACATTTTTGTAAATATTTTATTTTATCTTTTCATGTGACAACACTGAAGAAATGACGCTTTGCTACAATGTGAAGTAGTGAGTGTACAGCTTGTATAACAGTGTAAATTTGCTGTCCCCTCAAAATAACTCGACAAACAGCAATTAATATCTAAACCGCTGGCCACAAAAGTGAGTACACCCCTAAGTGAAAATGTCAAAATTGGGCCCAAAGTGCCAATATTTTGTGTGGCCACCATTATTTTCCAGCACTGCCTTAAACCTCTTGGGAATGGAGTTCACCAGAGCTTCAAAGGTTGCCACTGGAGTCCTCTTCCACTCCTCCATGATGGCATCACAGAGCTGGTGGATGTTAGAGACCTTGCGCTCCTCCACCTTCTGTTTGGAGGTGTGTTTGTTCTGAGTGGAACCTATCCTGTTAAACCGCTGTATGGTTTTGGCCATAGTGCTGCAGCTCAGTTTCAGGGTCTCTGTAGAGCAACAATTATTTTTTTTCAGATCCTCAGAGAGTTCTTTGCCATGAGGTGCCATGTTGAACTTCCAGTGACCAGTATGACAGAGTGAGAGTGATAACACTAAATTTAACACACCTGCTCCCCATTCACACCTGAGACCTTGTAACACTAACGAGTCACATGACACCGGGGAGAGAAAATGGCTAATTGGGCCCAATTTGGACATTTTCACTTAGGGGTGTACTCACTTTTGTGGACATTAATGGCTGTTTGTTGAGTTATTTTGAAGGGACAGGAAATTTGCACTGTTATACAAGCTGTACACTCACTACTTTACATTGTAGCAAAGTGTCATTTAATTTTGTGTTGTCACATGAAAATATATAATAAAATATTTACAAAAATGTGAGGGGTGTACTCACATCTGTGAGACACTGTATTATACAGTGCTAAAATTACAACCTAATAAAATATACAAACTATAATTACTTCAAATATATTTTAAAACAAATAAATATATACAAGTATACAATTTTAAATTTGAGAAAACTAGATAGAAAAAAATATATATATCATCTGTATAGCTATCTGTCTATCTGTGTATCTATCTATTGAATTAGAACATGCAAAAATTTAGAAAATGTCATCTTTTTCTTTATTCAATCAAAAATAAAATAAAATAAATCCACAGCCACAGATTTACAGTCAAAGTCAAAAGTTCAATACACACACTTTGCAGAATCTACAAAATGTTCATTATTTTGCCAAAATAAGATGAATACACAAAATGCATGTTATTTTTGTTATTTAGTACTGACCTGAATAAGACATTTCACATAAAAGCGTTTACAACTATTACAGAAGGTTAAAACGCTCACTGATGCTCCAGAAGGAAACACAATGCATCAAGAGCCAGGGGCTGAAAACTTTTGAACAGAATGAAGATGCGTACATTTTTCTTATTTTGCATAAATATCAGGGTTTTTTTTTTTAATTTCATACTGCCCTTAAGACGCCACAGAAGATACTTACATGTTCCACAGAAGACAAAGTAAGTTAAATTGACCCTGATCTTCAAATTCAAAAAGTATTCACCCCCCGACTCTTAAAGCACATGGTGTTTTTCCTTCTGAAGCATCAGTAAGTGTTTGAACCTTCTGTAATAGTTTCATATGAGTCCCTCAGTTGTCCTCAGTGTGAAAAGATGGATCTCAAAATCATACAGTCATTGTTGGAAAGGGTTCAATCACACAAAAATACTGTGGGACCTGAAGGATTTTTCAGAAGAACAGCAGGCAGTTTAACTGTTCAGGACAAACAAGGGACTCATGAACTATCAATTAAAAAAACAAAAACAAAACAAAACACAGGTGTGGATCATTCAGGAGTAATTTTTATAAATTTAACTGTTATTTTTTTCTTGTGGACTATATGTAAACTTCTTTTATGTGAAATGTCTTATTCAGGTCAGTACCAAATAATAATGCATAAATAACATGCATTTTGTATGATCCCACTTATTTTGGTAAAATAATTAACATTTTGACTTCAACTATATCTATCAAGTGAATTTATATATTCCAAAAAAAAAATGATGTCCTGTCATCCTTCATTCTCTCTCTCTCTATGAAGGAAGACATCATTTTCTCAACCTTAACATTTTATAATTCATTATAGCACTACTTAAGATATTCAGCCCAATATTTACCTGTAGAGCATGCATGACCACTGGAAGAAGAAAGGCGACAGTCTTTCCAGAGCCTGTATCTGCAGTGGCGATCACATCTCTGCCAGTCAAACCAACAGGTACCATCTGCATCTGAATGGGAGTGGGAGCCTCATAGCCAGCCTTCTTCAGGTTGAGCCTGAGCGCCGTGGGAAAGTTACAGTGTTCAAACTCTATAATGGGTCTACAGGCCTCACTGCCAGCAGTCACTATGGCCAGCTCAGTTTTAACCCTCTCAACCTGCTCCTCAGTCAGTTCAGATATGAAAACATCCTCCTTGTAAGAGTAATCCTGCTCAGTGTCTGCAGCACTAGAGCTCTCTGAACTCTCCTGGAGGTCTTTAGAAAACACCTTCTCTCCAAAATCCAAGCAGGTTTTGGCCAGGTGACTGGCTTTACATTCGAGGCTACAGACATCGTTGTCTGTTTTATCGCAGATGTATTCTCCATATCGACCGCACATGACACACACAGGTTCTCCTGGCTCTGGCCATCTCTGGTTCTTCTTGAAGGACTTCACTGGTTCCTCTTCTTCCTCTGGTTCTTCAGTCTCTACGTGACTGGTTTCCTCCTCTTTTTCTATATTTACAGTCTCCTCTGGAGGACAGGTGTCAGATGGAGATCTAGAAACAGTGTCGTCGGGTGTCTCTTTGCTTCTTTTGGGGTTTTGCTGCTGCTGGGACTCTGGGGCTCTCTTGAGCTTCAACGATCTCGGCATAAACATTTTTTGCCCACATTTACCACGCTGATATTGGATAAAATAAACAAACAAAAAATGAAAACGTTAGTTAATTATATTTAGGAGACGCGTTAACTCGCATATTTCAGATAAACTTCAGATTTGTGAGCGGAATCGTTTCCAAACGGTCGCGAAAATGTGACGTCATGTAAACACTACGGTAAAGCTGGGTGTTGTAGTTTTTAGGGAGTTTAACTATTTATCAGAAACTAAGCTTATAATAAATAATAATACTATTTTAATAATAGTTAGTAGTAATAGTGAATTAAATAAATAAATTATCATGATGTAATTATGTATTTTCGATGTATATTCAACCAGAATTAAAGGTCACCAAAATAATTGTTTACCTTTATTGACAAAAAATGTTTTTGTGAAATTCACCTAGTGTACTTATTATATATGCTTAATAATAATAATAATAATAATAATATAACAACAAAAATCTCTTTTTGAGATCAGTACATGGGGCACTAATAGTCAATCATTTAATAATGGGGAATCATTTTATTATAAATTATATTTTACATATTTTATATTTTGGTGAACCACACATGGGCAGATGGGGCAGCAGTACAGAGGTGGATATTGTATTTATTAGTAGTAAAAAAACAAAACAAAACATGAAAATAAACTACATAAACATATAGATACAATTTATAGATAAATAATACCTACAAACTAAAAGAAAATAAATAAATAAAGTAATAATTAACTTGATAAAAAATATAAATAATTTGTAATAAAATGTAACCCTGAATTTATTTAAAACAAAAAATTAAGATAATAAAAAATAATGAAAGAATTAGTAAATAAAAGTGAAACGAATTAAAATAAATGTAAACAATAATGCATAAAATAAGAAAAATAAATAATTTAATACAATTTTAAATTGAATAGAAAATAAAGAAATAAATTAAGATGATAAAAAAATACAAAAATAAGTAAATAAAAGTGAAAAAAGTGAAAATAAATAAATGATTCATTTAAATAAATAAAGGAATAAAGGATTTGATAAAAATATAAATAAGTTGTAAAAAACTCAATCCTGAATTTATTTATTAAAAAAAATTAATAAATAAAAATTAAGATAATAAAAACAAATGAAAGAATTAAGTATATTATTATTAACTTAAATTGAAAACGAATAAAAATAAATGTAAAAATAAATACAGAAAATAAATTAATAAATGATTTGATAAAATAAAATATAAATAATTTGTAATGAAATTTAATCCTGAATATATTTAAAATAAATCAATTAAGATAATACAAATAAATTAAAGAATTAGTAAATAAAAGTGAAACAAATAAAATAAATTTAAACATAAATGCAGAAAATACATAAATAAACAAAAAATAAATTATTTTATAAAAGAAAATATAGATACTTTGTAATACAATTTAATCCTGAATTTATTCTTTAGAAAAAAAATAAAGAAATTGAGATAATAAACAATAAATGAAAGAATAAGTAAATAAAAATGGGAAAAATAAAATAAATGTAAAATTAATTATATATATATATATATATATATATATATATATATATAAATGAAGGTAATAAAATTGCTTTAAAGAATTAGTAAATAAAAGTGAAAATGAATAAAAATAAATGTAAAAATATATACAGAAAATAAATTAATAAATGATTTGATAAAAGAAAATAAATTTTTTTTTTTATAGAATTTAATCCTAAATTAAATATTTTTGAAAAAATAAATAAAGAAATTAAGAAATATATATATATATATATATATATATATATATTAGTGGTGTCAAAATTAGCGCGTTAACGCAGGAGATTAATTTTTTCATTTTAACGCGTTCAAAATATTTAACGCAATTAACGCATGGGCGGGGCCACCCCACTCACAACTGCTTATGAAATGCTTTTATTTAAATGCGCAGAGCGTCTTTACTAACACATCAAACAGGAGACTTTTCAGATGCGCGCTCCAACTTTACTTCAGCACCAGACGCGAGTCAAACGACCGCGGAAGCGGTACCGGTGACGGGGAGCTTAAGTAAAACGTTAGTGAACTGCGGTCAGATGAGATGCTGTCAGGCCACATGTCGGCAAAAACGAATTTAATTGTCCTGTCAGCCTATATACTCTGCTTGTAGCGCGCGCTCTTGAAGTTCACGCGCAAATGTGCAGACGCGCGCTGTATTAGGCTATATTAAACCCAAATGAAACTGCGAGCATGCAAAGTCGTAGTTGTATCGTCAGGTAAAACATGAATTCACACACACACACACACACACACACACACACACACACACACACAAAACGATTAAAGCTGCCTTAACTGCGTGTAAGAATGTATTATTTATAGGTCAAAGCAGTGTCAGATCAAGTTCAGCAGCGATAACCTTTATAGTAACAGCAGCCAAAATATCCTTATAACCAGTTGCTGTGATGTGTGTTAATTAAGGAACAAAATTAAAAAGAGGAAATTAATAACTAAGTTTTATCTTTATATAATTTAGAATTTGATATAATTTAGGCTATATTTTCTTGCTGAAGGGCACAGGTAGCTACTAGCCCTATATGACATTTATTATAATAGGTTTGTGTGAAGATTGTTTCAAGTTCACTTAAATTATTATTATTAGTTATTTTTTTTTAAGTCTAATAAATGTTAAAGTGATAGCTCTTAATGATACTGTGATGTTGAATGATTTTATATATATATATATTCAATGGTTAAGTATTAGGGGGGGAAAATCAATCAGTGATATTTGCCTTCAGTCCTAAAACAAGATGGCGTTAAACAAATATTAAAAATATATGTTCTTTATGTTGTTTCTACATTAATTTGAAGCATTAAAGTGAAATTATTGCAATATAAAAGTATAATTAAAAACTTTAATGTCAGGTAGAATTAATCGCGATTAATCGCGATTAATTTCAGGTAAAATGTGCGATTAATTAGTTAATTTTTTTAATCGATTGACACCACTAATATATATATATATATATATATATATATATATATATATATATATATAAAGAAAGAATAAGTTAATAAAAGTGAAAAGGATAAAAATAAATGTAAAAATATATACAGAAAACAATAAATAAATAAATAAATAAATAAAAATTCAAAATTATTTATTACAAATGAATTATATTTGTTTTATCTAATAATTTATACCTTTATTTATTTTTCCTATTATTGCATTTATTTATTTATTTTTATTTTTACAGGTTTGGTCCTCCATACCCGCAGACCAATCATTCTTTATATATATATATATATATATATATATATATAAAATTATTTATTTATTTATTTTTTGGTTACTTTTGTATACACAGTATATTAATGAAATTTATCTTATAAAATGTCACCGGATCCAATTTCTAGCACAGTCCCAATTTCTGCCAGTTTTGTGCTGTTGGCGTGTTGGGCGGAGCGCGCATGCGCAGAAGGCTCACTCGTACACACTGCTGCAGGAGACCGCAGGACACTGGATGAATAGAGGGAGAATAACCGTAAATATCCAGATGGGAATATGTGGGCAGAGCATGGCGACGTCCTAAAGAAGACAAAGACTTTTTAGAAAGCGACAACTCCACCGCCTCTTATAACGCGGGACATGAAGGACAATTAAGAAGCAAAACAGCCGAATTCAAATGGGGTACCAGAATGGATGAAGCTCTATGGGCAGAACCCCACTTTTATGACCGGATCGGCCCGAAATAGACGTGAAAATAAGCCCAACCGACTGTTTGAACAGCAACCCGACACATGTATGTTACAAAATCTGATTTGTGAATGACAGTAAAAAGCAAAAGTCCGATTTGATGCGTTGAATTCCTTCGGAGAGATGTCATCGTTGTAAGTAGTGGATGTGACTCTGCAGCTGTGAACATGGGAGATCTGACCGACTCCAGAGATCCGAAAAAGACTTTCATTGTTCCTGCCATCAAGTCTTTTGATCATTATGATTTCAATAGAGCTAAAATCAGAGCCAGCCTCACATGGCTAGTGGCCAAAGCCTTTGGTACAGGTAGGTGGCGTGTTTCTCGCTCTCCACCATCATCTTTGTCTCTCCATTTGATTTCCAGTGTGTTGCATTGAATGCATTTGATAGCAAATATAAATAAAATATATGTAGTGCTGTCAAACGATTAATCGCATCAAAATAAAATTTTGTTTAACATAATGTATGTGTGTAGTGTGTTTATATGTTAAAATAGTTGTAATAATAATATAATAATATAATATCAGTTAATTTTCTAAATATATACACCGGCTAATACATATACACAGTATACACACATATATTATGTCAACAAACTTATTTTGGATGCGATTAATCGTTTGACTGCACTAAAAATGTACAAATATTTTAAATACGAGTGCATTTTATATTGTAAAATTTAGAGTTTTGATAAATACTTTTTGCTCATGCAGACCCCTAAAAGAAGGCTTTTGTATTAAGTTATGTTACATAATGTTAATATTCAACAATTCATAAACATCACATGTTAGGTAACTGCTGTTTATTAATTGTATCCACTACTCAATGCTGTAATGAAACATTATATCCAACACTAACAAAACAAGTACTGTGTGGTTTTTGGATAAGTGCGATTGTAGTATCTTGAGGTACCGTGTAAATACCATGGTAAATGCATATGCTAATCATTCAGTAATATGGCATTTTGTATTGTTAGCATACCATTATGCTTACCATCCAACTAGGCCTGCAAAACAATTAGTCATGATTAATCGATTCTAAATAAAATGTATATTTATTATATATATAATTTTAAAAAGTATTTATTGTATTGTACTGTATGTAAACACTTGTAAATAATTTATACTGTATATACATTTTACACATAAATATATTTTACACATAAATCTAACACATTTTCCTTAATATATACATGTATGTGTGTGTATTGTTATATAATAAATATACATAATACACACACATATAGTATGTAAACCTAAACTTTTATTTTGAATCAATTAATCAGTGTTGCCAAGTCCACGGTTTTTCCGCGGAATTGGGCTGCTTTCATACTGTTGCTGCAGGTTGTGTTTCATGTCTGCGGGTTGAAGCGACCCAAATAACTTAATATTTAGTCCCTGGAATTCTAATTTTATCAGAGGAACTCCACCACAAAACGTGTATTTTACCCCCTGTAATGCGATTTTTACCGGGGCACCCCCCTCGAAACGCGATTGGGCTACTTTTGGGCTAGTTTTGAGTAGCAATTGGGCGGGTTTGGTTGCCAAAACCTGGCAACCCTGCAATTAATTGCGATTAATTATTTTGCAGCCCTACGTCCAAACAAATATGCCAGAATCATTTTATAAACGCTCCATTTTACACAATATTTTTGAGTTTATAGTGTATGTTGAAACTAAAACAGACCCTTGTGAAAACGAAGTATGCTTAAGCATATTATTACAGGAATTTTGAAATATTTTAACTATTTAAAATAACTGTTTTCCATGAACATATTTATTCCTGTGATTTCAAAGCTGAATTATTAGCATCATCTCTCCAGTCACATGATCCTTCAGAAATCATTCTAACATTCTGATTTACTGCTCAAAGAAACATTTATTATCAATATTATCAATATTATTTTATTATTTCTATAGTATTTTTTTATGATTTGTATTAGATATAAATTAGGGCTGTCAAACGATTAATCGCAATTAATCGCATCCAAAATAAAAGTTTATGTTTACATACTATATGTGTGTGTACTTTGTTTATTTATTATGTATGTATAAATACACACACATACATACATGTATATTTTAAAACAAAATATTAATATGTATATATATTTATACCTGTATACAATTTAGATTATAAATAAATATAAACATTTTAGATATAAATCTAAAATATTTGTCCTTAATGTATACATGCATGTGTGTGTATTTATATGTACATAATAAATATACACAGTACACAAATATATAGCATGTAAACAAAAACTTTTATTTTGGATGCGATTAATCATTTGACAGCACTAATGTAAATATACATTACATATACTTCTTAAATACATGTACATATATATTTATGGTATATATTAAAGCGCACACACACACACACACGCACATATATATATATATATATATATATATATATTATGTAAACACAAGCCTTTGTTTCAGATGTGATTAATCGCGATTAATCAATTTGACAGCACTAATTTATAGTAAAATACGATATTCTTTAATGTCATTTCCGTTGCATATCGTATTTAAATATATTTGCAGTTACAAATTGAAAAATATGAAGCCGTAATTTAGTATTTAAAATGTATAAACTTTAAATGTAAAATAGAATAACATGCTACAGTTTAAATTATAATCAAGTACTTTACATCAACACATCAAAATAACTGTACTTCATTAAAGCACGATAAAAGATTATTAAAGCATAATGATTTAGAGTATACTTTCAAGTAAGACTTCATTACAAAGTGGACTTTTTAAAAGAAACAGTCATGAAAGTACACTTAAGTGGTCATTTATTTCATTAATATATATTATATTACATTCCAGTTTTCTTAAAAGATATACTTCTACGGCTTGAAGTACACTACAAGTACACATTCAGTACAATGAAGCAAACTTATTTTTCACAGTGGGATCAGAATATCAGTCAGAATATCAATAAACAAGAACCAAAGTGTGTTCCGTATTCATATTCAATCATATCACGTCTAGATTGACACTAAATTGTTTTTTCGATATCTAGTCGCACAAACCTATTGTGATTGGCTAACTGATGACCACCAGCCATCTGGTCTCCTTTAGGTCCTCTCATTAAAATGCGCAGTCAGGTCTTCAGGCCCATGCGCAACGCAAATGACAACTCTTGCTGTCAGAGCGGTTATTGTTTAGCATCTTTGATTTAAAGTGACCTTAAACTCAATGAACAAGACGCTGAACTGCGGGGTGAGGATATGGTAATGTTCAGTAGGTTGAATGACAGGCCTTAAGGGTGTTATTGACTCATTTGTTGATTGTTTTTGAGTTGTAACCTTAGGACTGATGACAGGACAACTGATAAAAGCCCACATTTCACTATGCGAAGAATGATTAAATCAGTCATTTCAGATCGCAGTAGTAATATTTAAAACATAATAATGTAGCAGGCTTTAAAAATGTATGATGCCAGCAGGCTAGTTCAAATGAAATAGAAGCGGTTGTTTGAATGAAAAGGGAGTAGTCATCTTAAAGTCCATAAAAGCCTTTCCATTGATCCATTTTGGTCAGTTGGGAAAGATAGAGATAATGAATTGGTCATTTAATGACATGCACTCTCTTTTCAGTCCGTCTCTTCAGTGATAGCACATTGCTTTCTGAAAACCGACCAAGGATTTATTACTTATTTGTTGTGAAAATGAATGCATGAAATAAACTTTAAAGTGGGGAAAAGATGAACTGCCAGCTCTCATTCACACAGAGAGAGCAGAAACCTCACCAAACGCTCCTTAAAGGCACAGATAAATGTAATAGGTTTATGTGAGTAGTGTAAAGTTCATTTAAGTTATGTCATCATATATATTTAGCATTTTTTATATTTAGTTTTTTTTTATTTGTAACGCTTACCTAAAAAAACTGTTTCAATATGTTATTTAATTACATTTTTCAATTAAATGTGGCAAAAATATAGATAGTAAAATACAGTAAATAACAATATATTTAAACTTTCTTTTTACACATATTTGATTGATTACATCAGAAATGCCACGCAGACAGCAGTGAATTTTGAAGACGCAAGTGAATTGTTTTAATCTCATTCACTTTTGAACTACTTCACAGATGAAATCAACTGAAATGTTCCACTGATTTGCAGAAAATAAATGTCTAAATATAACATGTGTAAACTAAATATTTAAAACATGTGAAATATTGTCTTTATGTTGTTTATGTTGTTACCTTCTAAATAGATAATTTGTGGGATTATTTAGTGTTTTTTTAATCATAAACATATCATCATATATATATATATAATGAGGCAAATGTCATACTCAAGACATTCAAATGTAATTAAAAAAATGTTCTATAATTACATTTTTCAAATAATTAATTACCTCAAAAATGGCACACAAAAATCTACTGAAATGGTCATTTTCAACTGGTTTGCAGAAAATAAATATCTACATATAAAAATATATAAAATAAATATTTACATAGAAAATGTCAAATAATGTCTGTACATATTTTTTTAATCGTAAACATATCATTTTATATATTTAATCATATATATTTAGCAATTGATTTTATAAGGCAAAACATTCAAATGTAACTTCAAAAATGTGTTTTTAAATGAAGCGCACAAAAAATAAATAAAATACAGTAAAATACAGTATTATATATTATATATATATACAAATAGTTTTTTAAAACGTAATTATATGTAAAATATTGTCTGGATTTTTAAATCGTAAACATATGTTCATATATATTTACTCATATATTTAGCAGTTTATTTTATAAGGCAAAAATCACATGCAAAACATTCAAATCTAATTAAAAGAAACAGAATGTTTTATTACATTTTTCAATTAAATGCAAAAAATTTACTGAGATGTGCATATTCAACTGATTTGCAGAAAACAAATATTTAAATATAAAGGTGTAAAATATTGTCTTTATGTATTTCCACATTAATTTAGACTTTCTATTATTATGTAAAAATAAAATAAAATCATAAACATATAATATATATTTAATCATATATTCATCAGTTTGTTTTAAAAGTCATTCAAATGTATTTTTGTTAATTATGTAAGGTTTTTAAATAATAAATGTGAATATATATTTACATACTTTTATAATGTTATAATGTTTTTCAATTAAATGCACTAAAATATATAGTAAAATACAGTAAGCAACAGTATATATGTAAAAAAAAAAAAAAAAGTGTTTTTCTGCACCTACTTTTAAAACAATTTCATTACACCGAAAAATGCCATGCTAAACCTCATTTACTTTTAAATACTTGTGGAAATTGAGCATTTGCAGAAATGAATTACAAAGTGTAATCAGAATTGCTTTAATTTTGTATCATCGGCAAAAACATAGTGAATCGCTGTCATGATTTTGGACATATTGTCAGGCTCTAAAGCACCTGTGTAGTTCCTCTCTCTCCATCTGTCTTTGATGAGGCTCGTGAGGAGCTCCTGGATACATACGTACAGCAGGGGAATCGATCAACCTCCCTATTGTTGCCATGGCAACCGCGGCCCGGCTCGACACACTCATATTTTTGACTTGCGTCGTCAACGCCTTGTGCCTCTGATTCCATCAGTGTGATGTTTGATGTGTTTTTTTATCATATAGACCCATTTTAAATGCTTTGTGAAAGCTACTCATTAACATTAAATGTAGTTTGTTGTTTTTGCGTATTGCAAATATCTCTTATAAGACATTCATTCGCACAGAATGGTTCAAATCTGTTTTGCTGTTAGCACAATCAGGTTTAATGGCGAAAATTGAAAGCATGTGCAGGTAATAAGCATACAAGCGTTCTCCCAAACTCTCACCCTTCTCCATAAATAGCTAAACATCTCGGTTCTCCATGGATACGGTGACCTCATTCGGTTCTGTGAACCCATTTATTCTGTCGACATGTAAACTCGTGTTAATGATATTTTTGATTTTGTAGCTGTGTGGTAGACACCGTCTCGCTTCCTTTAAGGGCTTTCTCCTTTCCTTCATCTTCCCGGCTGAGAGTAAATTACACTTGCACAGAGGATCGGAAAACACCGAGCTTTAGCTATATTTAGCTGTCCTCAAGATGAAAACTACTTTGATCTTTGAAATTCAGAGAAAAAATAATAAAATCTCGCCAGCTCAGCTGTCTGCTATGATATAACAGAGTGAAGGTGTCTTGATATGTGGAGAAAATAATCAGTCCCACCAGGATTTCACGGTGTGTTTGTGATTTATTATTTATTTATTTATTTATTATTATTATTTTTTGCAATCAAATTTTGTGGTGTTAATTTCCAGAATATTGTGGAAAATTAGAGTACTACAAAAGCAAACACACAAAAAAAGCTTTTTATTTTCACGTCTTGCCAAATTCTGACACATAATAAAAAAACAAGATATAGTTACTTTGTCATTTATTTTTTTGCTATTAAAAATAAGAACAAAGAAGCAACTACAATGAGAATTGAGTGTGGTTAAATTGTGAATTTTGTCGATTTTGATGCGTATTTTGTGATTGCAAAAAACTTGAGGAACTGATAAACTAATAAATCGATAATTATTTCTAGATTAAGGCTAATAACCGATAATATGACGATATTTTAAATACTACAAAATGTGATTTTTGCATCTCTTTTCCATTCATGTATGTTTCTTTTGTCAAGAACTTTTTGCAATTATTTTGTGGATAAATTGCAAGTTATGCAGGATTGCAAAAAAAAAAATTGATTTTGCATTGTATTCTGCGATTGCAAATTTGCGAAGACTGGAGGGACTGATTAATATGATGAAACTTATATATTTATGTTTCAATTCTAATGCTAATAAGGCAATACTTATTTTGACGTTAAGGCCAATAACCAATAAACAGCCAATATTACAGTTAAATGCTATTTTGTCTGAATTTTTTTTTTTTAAATGCTGCAAAATATGAATTGTCTTATTTTCTCATTAATGCATGTTTCTTTGTCACACAAACATGTCAAGAACTTTCTGCTCTTTTTTGAGTTTTTTTGCAAAAAACTTTTTAGATTTTGCGCTGTATTCTGCGATGGCAGAATTGCAAAAAACTAGAGGGACTGATTAATATGAGGAATCTTAAATATTTATGTTTAAATATCAGGTCTAATAAGCCAATAATTATTTCCATATTAAGGCCAATAACCAATAAATAGCCGATATTACAATTCTATTTTGTCTAATTAAATAAAATCAGCATTTTTTTTAAAAAAATACTCCAAAAATCTTTTTAAATACTACAAAGTGTAAAATTTGTTTCTTATTTTCTCATTCATGCATGTTTTTTGTTACACAAACATGTCAATGACTTTTTGCAGTTATTTTGTGGTTAAATATAAAAAACTGATGTAAATAGCCGACATTACAATTCTTTATTATTTTGGTCTAACTAAATGAAATCAGCCTTTTAAAATCTTATTTTCTCATTCATGCATGTTTCTTTGTGAGACAAACATGTCAATACGCATTTGCACTTTTTGCAATTATTTTGTGGTTAAATTGCAAATTATGCTGGACTGCAAAAAACTGGCACTTTGTTGATTTTGCATTGTATTCCGTGATCACAGAATTGCAAAAAACTAGAGGGACTGGTTAATATGATACATCTTATATATTTCTACCAATTCTAATAAGCCGATAATTATTTTTATGTCGAGACTAATGACTGACAAATAGCCATTATTACAGTTCTATATTTTATTTGGTCTAAATAAATAAAAAATTAATTGCCAAAAAATCTGTCTTTTTAAATACTACAAAATGTGAATTTTGCTTTTTATTTTCACATTCATGCATGTGTCTTTGTTACACAAACATGTAAATAACTTGTGCACTGTTTGCAATTATTTTGTGGTTAAATAGCAAATTATGCAGGATTGCAAAAACATGGCAGATTTTGCATTATATTCCGCGAATGCAGAATTGCGAAAACTAATAGGACTGGTTAGTATTTTGAATCGTACATATTTATGTTTAAATACCATTGCTAATAAGCCGATAATTTTTTTTGTCCAATAACCGATACATAGCCGATATTACAATTCTGTCATGTTTTGTCTAACTAAATAAAATTGCACCCCCCAAAAATCTTTTTAAATGCTACAAATTATGAATTTTGTGTCTTATTCTCATTCATGCACGTTTCTCTGTTACACGAATACGTCAATAGCTTTCTGCACTTTTTACAATTTTTTGTGGTTAAATTGCAAATTATGTAGTATTGCAAAAAAAAAGCTGATTTTGTGCAGTTCTGTGATCACGAAAATATAAAAAAAAAACTGAAGTGACTAATTAATATGATGAATATTATGTATTTAGGTTTAAATACCAATGGTGATAAACCGATAAACCGTTAACCGATATATTGCCAATATTAAAAAGAAAACCAATTCAAACTAAAATAAAAATGTTTAAATGCTAAAGTGATTTAGGTATCACAGTATGAAAAATTGCTATTCGTTACAAAATGGCTAACATTACTTGTGGCTCTGTCCTCCTGCAGACAGTGTTCCAGAAGACCTGAATGAGCCCTTCTACAAGGACCAGTATGAGCAGGAGCACCTGAAGCCTCCAGTAGTGGGCCTGCTGCTGTCAGCTGAGCTGTACTGCCGAGCAGGAAGTCTGATTTTAAAGAGCGACGCTGTTAAACCTCTGCTGGGTCATGATGCTGTCATCCAGGCTCTGGCTCAAAAGGGCCTGTACGTCACCGACCAGGAGAGACTAGTAACCGAGAGAGACCTGCAGAAGAAACCCATTCAGATGGTGAGAGAACCGGCCCTTTCACATTAGTTTCATTAGCACACCGATTGTATTTCAGTGACATCTGACACAGGTGGACTTGGATATTATGCATAAATCAGTTAATACTAGTTAATAAATCTGTTACTTATCATATATAAATAATAAATGCTACACATTTCGGCCCATATCTAATATGCTGCAGATACATCCTGAATACATCACATTACAGAAGTAAAATGTGTCAGTGTGTTCGCATTGTTTAATTAAAGATGTATTTCAGGCTCATGGCATCTGCTTTAAAGACATAAAGAGTTCTGTTGTTGTGTGAACGACTTCCTGTTGATATTTAATTACCGCGCCGCTGTTTGCTGTGCCTCTGGCTTCCTCATCCTCAACCAAACACATATCATCGCGAACAATCTCTGCGCTGCGTGAATAACCATTCTGCATAGTGCTAATAATGATACTAGTTACTATATTCCGTGCTCCCCTTGACGAATTGGTTATTTTTATTATATTAAATGATCATGTCACACTGCTTTCTACAATTTAAAGTCCCCAAGCTATTTATCTGTATGTTGCCGACCACATAGCTGCGTTCATTGATCCAGGCCTTTGCAGCTTGATCTCTACAAACCAATGAACGTTTCAGCACCTCAAACTCAGAGCCCA
Organism: Cirrhinus molitorella; assembly: GCA_033026305.1. Taxonomy (NCBI): domain Eukaryota; kingdom Metazoa; phylum Chordata; class Actinopteri; order Cypriniformes; family Cyprinidae; genus Cirrhinus; species Cirrhinus molitorella. The sequence goes on along the minus strand of CM065121.1, from coordinate 23,390,673 downwards.
CAAATCCTCATTAGCGTCAGAAAGCCGTCCATCTGTCTGCTCGGCTACGGTAAGCTGCCTGACTGCAAGATCTGTCAGTCTTCCTGTGCTCCACTTTAACCTGTTTAGCCTGGCGCTTTGGGGAACGAGTGTTTCGGCTTTGTGGCTGTACCCGTTTTGAGAAAATACTGCAGTTATTACATTAGAAACTGAGTGAAGAAAGGCGTTACGCTTCTGCTGGGTTATTATTGCTAGATTTCGGCTCAATGAATCCCCAAATCTCAGTTGAATTTATTGCTTGTCATCTAATAATGCTGAAGTTTAGCCCTACATTATGTTGGTGCTGTGGTGCAGCAATTGGTTATATGTTTTTATGGATTGCACTGGCCTAGAGGTTTTCAATTATTGGTAGGTCTGCCAGTTTTTAAATGTAATCTAAAATCTTTTGATATTTTATGTTTTTTATGTGGTAAACAATTCTATCTTTAGTTCCATCCTCTTTACTACACAATGTAGGTAAGTGTATATGACTTTCATTCAGACAAATACAATTAGAGTTACAGTTGAGGTCAAAAGTTTACATATACCTTGCAGAATCTGTAAAATGTAATTATTGTACAAAATGCATGTTTTGTTTTTTTGTTTTTTGTACTGACCGATGTTTACATATTATAAAAGAAAAAATAATAGTTGAATTTATAAAAATGACCCCGTTCAAAAGTTTACATACACTTGATTTTCAATACTGTGTTGTTACCAGAATGTTCCACAGCTGTGTTTTGTTTTTTTGTTTAGTGATAGCTCTTCATGAGTCCCTTGTTTGTCCTGAACAGTTAAACTGCCTGCTGTTCTTCAAAAAAATCCCACAATTAGGTCCCACAAATTTTTGGGTTTTTCAGCATTTTTGTGTATTTGAACCCTTTCCAACAATGACTGTATGATTTTGAGATCCACTTTTCACACTGAGGACAACTGAGCGACTCATATGCAACTATTACAAAAGGTTCAAATGCTCACTGATGCTCCAGAAGGAAACATTCATTAAGAGCTTTTTGAATTTGAAATATAAATTTTCAATTTTTAATTTGGTAAATGTAACTTATTTTGTCTTTTGGAAACATGTATCTTCTGTAACTGCTGAAGGGAAGTATTAAATGAAAAAAAAAAGTTATTTAGACAAATTAAGAAAAATGTACACATCTTCTTATGTTCAAAAGTTTTAAACCCCCTGGCTCTTAATGCATCATGTTTCCTTCTGAAGCAGCAGTGAGCGTTTGGACCTTCTGTAATATTTGCATATGTGTTCCTTAGTGTGAAAAGATGGGTCTCAAATCATACAGCCATTGTTGGAAAGGGTTCAAATAGACAAAAATGTTGAAAAACCACAGAATTTGTGGGACCAGAAAGATTTTTCTAAAGAACAGCTTGCAGTTTAACTATTCAGGACAAACAAGGGACTCATGAACAGCTATCACTGAAAAAATAAAAAAAAAATAAAAATAAAACTGCTGTGGATCATTCAGGTAACAACACATTATTTAATAATTGAAGTGTACGTAAACTTTTAATAAATTTACCTATTATTCTCAATATATTCTAAATATTCTACATGAAAAATAACATGCATTTTGCATGACCCCTTTTATTTGGTAAAATTATGAACATTTTGCAGATTCTGCAAGGTGTATATAAACTTTTGACCTCAACTCATCCTGGCTTTTCCTTGCTTTATAATGGCAATGAATGGCTGTTGAGATTTTGAAGCCCAAAAAAGTTCACCCATCCATAATAAAAAGTACTTCACACGGCTCCAGGGATCTATAAAGGCGTTCTGAAGCAATGATGCATTTGTGTAAGAAAAATAAATCCTAATAAATTGCAATCTCTAGCTTTCACCTTTCAATCGGTATCAGAAGGCCTTCGTTAACCCCTCAGAGCCATGTGGAGTACTTTTTATGATGCGTAGATGCAATTCATGGACTTCAGAATCTGAACATCTCTATTATAAAGCTTGGAAGAACAAGGAGATTTTTTAATATAACTCCAACTGTATTTGTCTGAAAGAAGAAAGTCATAAACACCTAGGATGGCTTGGGGGTAATTTTCATGTTTGGGTGAACTATCCTAAAAAAAAAAAAATTATATGTTTAGCACACTGGCAGCTATTTTAACAATATCAGTTACCAGTTATCTATACGCACCAATTCATCTGTATTAAAAATGCTACTTTTAGAGGCATTCTACCCAGCTTATCCTGTTTGTTGGGATGAAGTTGATGGGACAGTGTTTTGGTTGTGATGACACTGTCCTGCTGTTTTGCAGAAACTCACACATTAATAAGGTTTGCCTGCACCAACTGAACGACTGCGGCGTTTTATCATCAATAATTCAGCCAGGCTTCTATTTTGGATGGGTGAGAGGCAAAACCTGTCAGAGTTTCGTGCGGTTATCAGAAATACATCTGCTTGTGTATTGAAACGGTCTTGACAGTAAAGGGCTTTATCATACAAGGGTCAAAACAGCATTTTTTGCTACTGTACCTTTAAGACTACTACATTTAATGTATACAAATGACCTCTTTTGTGTTCAGACAGTGATATGTTAATGTGTTTGTATCATATTGGCATTCTTAGTTATCATATTGCATAAATGGGCTGCATAGGAAGTTTTGGAAATGTAACTCTTTAATTCAAATTCATACATGTAAGGAACATCTTATTGAAAAATGTCTTTATTGCTTTATCATCTTTCTCTCTGTCTCTCTCTCTCTCTCTCTGCTGAAGAATCATATTTGCTACTGCAGCTGCTGCCCACCCACACACAACCCCGCATTCATTCTACATTATAGACTCACTCAGAAATACATACATACGCACACATACGCAGCTCACACTCTCACCCACATAGTCACGCCACAGTGAGAAAAAAAATGATCATAATAGCCATTGTGTTCAGGGTTTAATTCATTTTATACCAGTCTGGTAATCAAACAACACACATAGATGCGATATAACATTCAGAAAATATATGTAAACAATAAATTTCACTTCTTCAGTCAAAAGTACAAAGGCAGCGCTGATATACAGCATTGAAGTTACATAAAATATAACGTGATGAGATTTTCCCCTCAGCCAAAACTGTTTGCTCTGGAACAAATAATAGATTAATAAGACCAACAACTGTCCGTTTTACCCAAATCAAATTATATCCTGTGTTTAATCACTATACACATATAAATTCCAAAAGAACTGGCTGAGGTAAGGCTGCTCTGGGCGGGTTCATGAGGGCTGAACAGCCACTGACTCCCTGGAGCTCACATCTCCAAAAACGTTGAAGCTAATTTTCAAATCTTTTATCTTTAATACCAAACCTAAACAAGTATATTCTTACCTAAAATACATTCTGTGAAACAAAAACAGTATTATTTATAAAATAGTAGTGGATTTCTCTGTGAGAAATACCACAAGCGGAGTGATACATACGGTGAAACATTCTGCTATCACTAGAATATCGCACTCCTCTCAGCCAATCAGATTCGAGATTATATTTTTTTGGTATGTAACGACGTTGTATCTTCATGTTAGTACAAACTGCTCAGTCCACAGAGATCAGTACCTCTGCGTCTTTACTCTGAGAATGAATTGTGCTTAATTAAGACTAGTGAGTGTTTTGACAAGTGTAAATTATAACAGCAGAGATGCAAGTATGCAGCCTCTCAGTGACATGACGCTATATCTGGGGCTGGCAGACAATGAGAGAGAGTCATATTTAGCGCTGTGGGCTCCTCAGGGATGGATGTTATTTACATACATGCGCAGTAGGGAACTGACAATGTGACGGCGCTGAGAACATTTTTATTTCTGGAGAATTTATACAGAAAATGAACAGCAATACAATGCAGTGAATACGTTACTCAAAGTTAACCCGTCTCAATTTTGAGCATTCCAAGAACTCATTTTGTCATGGCATGAAGCTGAAGTAAAGTTATTGCATTCGAGACATAGACTTCTGCATAATTCACAAACCAGCGGCGTATGCACACTTGACCTACTTCCTGTCTCTTGGCATCAGTGCTTGATGATTGTGAATGGAGGCAATACTTTTTGTTATTAGGTTTTGTTAATAGATTTTATTAAATTATGTGTAGTAATTATTAGTATACTGATGCAGGCTCCCAGGGCGCACATGGTGATTGGGTATTTCCTGCTTTACTGCTTTTCAAGGTTCTTCATAATAAAATGGAGATTTTTACAAAAGATCATGGTGATTTATTGGGGTATTATACATTTAGTTCTTCTGTAATATTAAATATTATATTCGGATGCTTGACTAAATGATAACTAATTTTTCATTTTGGGTGAACTATTCCTTTAATTTTTGCAAGGGTTATGTATTTAGATTTGATTTGAGTACATTTGATGCAGTAGTTGTTCTTATAATGGCACAGGCTCCAAGGGCGCACATGGTGATTAGGTATTTCTTACTTCTCCCGCTTTTTAAGAGTCTTCCTAATGAAATGAGTCTCTACAGAAGATTGTTGTGATTTATTGGGGGAAGGTACATTTTAATTTTCTCTAAAATATTAAATATTATATTTGGATGCTTCATGGTTACTAGTCTTCCAGTCTTATGGCATCAGTGCTTGCTAATCATGAATGGAGGTAGTGCTTTTCTAAATACTTGTAAGTATTTAGATTTGAGAACATTCTGTGCAATAACTGTTACTGTGTTAATGCAGGCTCCCAAGGCGCACATGGTGATTGGGTATTTACTGCTTTCTGACATTTAAAAATTTAGTTAATCCTAATTAAATGTGAATCTTTACAAAAATTTATGTAAACACAGCCCACTGTTAACACCCTTGTAATTTGCTTCAAACTTTTTGAACTTTATGCACAATTAATTTAGGTTCAAGTGTATTTAGGGAATCAAAAACAAACAGTCTACAGATGTTTCTAAAGCATGCAGTGCCATCTAGTTAAAAACTAAGCTCAAAATCATTTCCAAAGAGAATCGCAATGCATTTGGAAAATCTCAGAATTGATGTATGCTCCAAGGGAGCACATGGTGATTGGGTATTTCCTACTTTCCCACTTTTTGAGATTCTTCCTAATAAAATGAGAATGTGTACAAAAGAAACTAATGACTGCCCCCCCCCCCCCCCCAAAAAAAAATTATAAACAAGTACATTCTCACCTAAAAAAAAAACAACTTATAAAACTACAATCCGTGACTCAAAAACAGCATTATGTGTAAAATGATAGTGGATTTGGCTCTCCGCCATGACACTCACTGTGAGAAATACCACAAGCGGAGTGATACAAATGGTGAAACTGTCAGAGTTGTGTTAGCACTAGAATATCGCACTCCTCTCAGCCAGTCAGATTGGCATGTGATTGCATCTCAGCTCAGAATGCTTTTATGACACGAGATTAATGTAAACACAGCCCACTGTGACCACCCTTGTAATTCGCTTTAACCTTTTCCAACTTTATGAATGATTACTTTAGGTTCAAATGTGTGTAAGGAACAGGAAGCAAGCAGAGTAGAGCTGTTTCTAAAGCATGCAGTGCCATCTGCTGTAAAAAACTAAGCTTAGAATCGCTTGGAGAGAGAATGGTGATGCATTTGGAAAAATCTCAGAATCGATCCAGAATCATTTCTCAGTTTGCAATGCATTGATTTATTTTCCCAGCCCTACTTCATGGTGAGTAAATGATAACATTAATTTGTGGGTGAACTATTATTCATTTTATTTTGAAGTACTAGTAATTATTTACATTTAAGGAAAATCAATTCTGTGTTGCAATTACTGACGCAGGCTCCCCGGGTGCACATGGGGATTGGGTATTACATGCTTTTCTGCTTTTTGAGACTTTTCTCAAAATCAAACCTGCATTTCTTTCACGAGCAGGTTCTCAATGCATGTATGCTGTGCTAAGCTAACTGCTAAGCTCCTGTTTATTCCTTCAACTGTTTTGCGTTGATATTCTCACATTAATCCCCACAAACTTTTCAGTCAAATCCCAAACAGTCACGGTCAGGCTGAAACCCATAGCTCTGCTCTGCAAGAGGCGCGGACATCCCGTCCTGACGCTCCCCTCTCCCCGCTGCTCGCACACGCTCTGTTGCCATAGCGATGCCCTGTAAAGGCGGGAGGCAGCGTGCTTGCAAGGTGGATCCATTAGTGCAAAGTGCAATTTAAATCCAAGAAAGCCAAGGTAAGAGTAATCTTCAAATTGAGGATTAAAAGGAAAGGTTGCACAAAGCTATATCAGCATTATTCAGGCCTTTTGCTTAGCTTGTGTCTTTCTTGGCTGGCAGCTATGATGTTTTTGTCTTCACCAATCAGACTTTGCAGATAAAATATACCTCAGCATGACAGGAAATCACTTTCTTTTAGCTTAAACATGAAATGCTTGCAATATTTGAAGTGCCGTTTGGTTTTCAAATGAGAATGTCTAAGCAGGTGTTTTACCAGTAGAACTAGATGTGGTTTTGTATGGGTGATTCAGTCTTGAAGTGGTGAGGGAGCCCCAGAGGAGAATGTCTTCAGCCCGACTCCAACAAAAGCCTGTTTACAAAGAGCTGTTTCTAACATGTCAGTGCTGTTTTTTTTGTGGTCACGGCTGGTATATCTCGTGAACATTGTCCAGTCTTAAATTTAGGCCAAAGACGAGTAGGTTTTCTTGAATTGACTGTGGGAAAGGGATCATTTAATTGTGTATGACTTTAAACTGGGAATTTAATGAAAAGTTTGTTAAATCTTAAAGAAAATGTGTATTTAGTTTGTATAGTATGTGCCATCCGCATTACAGGCCAAAGACTGATATTTGTTTGTACTTTCTTTCTTTCTCTTTCCTTCTGTCATTTGTTCACTCTTGTTGTCGTTCATTAGTTTGTTCATTCGTTCTTGCTTTCATTCATTTGCTCTTTCATTGTCGTTTGTTCACTCTTTTGTTCTGTCCTTCATTCTTTTGTTCTGACGTTCATTTGTTCTTTTTCGTTTTTCACTTTTTCGCTCTATCATTCATTCTTTCTCTGTCGTTGATTCACCCTTTCTTTTTTCTTTCTTTCTTTCTTTCTTTCTGTTATTTGTTAGTTTGTTCGAACATTCTTTTTCTTTCTTGCTTTCATTGTCATCTGTTTGCTATTTTGTTCTGTCCTATTTTGTTTTTTTCCTGACGTTCTTTCACTCTGACGCTTGTTTGTTCTTTTTTTCTGTCGTTAGTTTATTCTTTTTCTTTCTTGCTTTCATTCTTTCGCTTTCGTTCTGTCATTTATTCACTCTTTCGTTCTGTCGTTTGTTCTTTCAATCTGACATTTGTTTGTTCTTTCTTTTGCTCTTTCATTCTGTCATTAATTCTTTTACTGTCGCTCGTTTGTTTTTTTCCGCTCTTTCGTTGTGTTGCTTGTTTGCTCTTTTGTTCTGTTGTTCATTCTGTCTTTTGTTCTGTTGTTTGTTCATTCGTCGTTCATTTGTTCTTTCTTTCTTTCTTTCTTTTGCTCTTTCATTCTGTTATTCATTCTTTTTCGCTCTGTCATTCGTTTGTTCTTTCTTTCATTCTTTCACCTTTTCATTCTGTCATTCGTTCTTTCTTTCTTTCTTTCTTTCTTTTGCTCTTTCATTGTTATTCATTCTTTTTCGCTCTGTCATTCGTTTGTTCTTTCTTTCATTCTTTCACCTTTTCATTCTGTCATTCGTTCTTTCTTTCTTTCTTTCTTTCTTTTGCTCTTTCATTCTGTCATTCATTCTTTTTCGCTCTGTCGTTCGTTTGTTCTTTCTTTCGTTCTTTCACCTTTTCATTCTGTCATTCTTTCTTTCTTTCTTTTTTCTTTTTTCAAGCTCCAAGCTTGCTGTCTTTGTTTGTACAGTCTGGCCAAAACTTTATATATGTTTATATATCAATATAACTATGCAATAACCAATATTAACTTAGTATTGTTTCATATTTATATTATTTTATAGTCATATATAACATTTTGGGGAAAACAAGCAGCAAATATACAGTATGTATTTGGTTAAATTGCAGTCTTTGCATTTAGATAATCACACTAAGCCATGGTTTTATTTCCATTATTTGTACAGGCCTGCCCTAAGTATTTCTGTGTGCATTTGTGATGCAGTGAATGCTGTGAGTGGAAATACAGAACAGTGCTTTATAAGAAATTCATTACAGGACAGTTTCTCCTTTCTGCAAGGACAGATAAATATGAAAAAGTTGCTTTTGGACACATGGGTTTTCCATTATATAACAGCCTGATTTTGTATTTGTGGGCTGTTTGTTTTAGGTCTTCAACAGGAACGTTATTATAAATGCATGATTAGAAAATGCAATCTGTGGGTAATTAGAGCAGAAAAAAGAGGTTTGATTTTAACCTGCAACATGCGCCGATCTAATTCCCCATCTTGCTGTCCCCATAGAAAAGCCCAAATATTAATAACCCAGTGAGCAGTTGATCTCTCTTTTGAAGATATTATGGGCAGATCGTCATCCCGAAACCAGAAGATCAAATCATTGCGCACACTCTAACCATTCAGACTGCCAAATGTTTAATCAATAAAAGGATTTATAAATGTAATCAGCTTAAACGAGAAGCCCAGCTCTTATGTAACAGACAGTCTTCTGTTTTATTCCCTGTGATGAGACGTGGGAGTGTCACAGCTCATGTGGAGAGGAAATCAGACCCACTCAAGTGAGAAAAATTGCTGACTGAACAGCATAACTCAGTGTCACTGGGCTCAGTCAAAGCGAATCTTTTCATCGAGCTGCGTTCATACGCATCTTATGTGACAGAAAAGCTGCGCTGTGACATTCTGAACTACCTGTTCATCTTGACAGACTCTCAGATTTACAGTGAAAGGTCAGAAAGTTTCCCAGGCATCAAAAAGTGCAGTGGTAAGGAATGTGTAAGATGTGCATTTAGAGCATTCAGCATAAACAATGTTTATTCATAATGACAAAAGTGCTGTAAACATAAAATAAATTAACCATCACATTAATTTTCAGCTGGAAGGCTGATGTTTTCTGATTCATTGTTTACCCACTGTGCACCAGTTTCTTTCACTGGGGTTTGGTTTCAGTGAAACAAAATCAATATCCGTCTTAAGTGTTTTATTTCCCTCTGTGGACACGAGGCTTTTAATAAGACAGCCACTGTTTAATTTGTGGTCGAGACGGGGGTTCATTTTTCAATTGCTTGTACCCAGAGGTTATGGTGACCGTGACGGAGGTGATTTGCTGTTTTGCTTGTTTATTTTAAATGAAAACTGAGGATGATGTTGAAAGCAGTGTTAGACGATGTTGGAAGCACACTTCCTGCGTTTAAATCAGTTGCATTTACCATTGTTCTGCGATTTTTTTATTTATTTAATTACCCCATGATTTACTCACCCTCAAGCCATCTGAGGTGTATATGACTTTCTTCTTTCAGACAAATACAATCTGAGTTATATTAAAAAATGTTCTAGTTCTTCCAAGCTTTATAATGGCATAAAAGCTTTGTAAAACCTTTTAAAGCTTTATAAAAGCTTTGTGAATGGCTGTTGAGATTTTGAAGTCCATTAAAGTGCATCCATCCATCATAAAAAGTACTCCACATAGCTCTGGGGGGTTAACAATGGCCTTCTGAAGTAAACTGATAAGTTTGTGTAAGAAAAATATAATAATTGGGTGAACTATCCCTTCAAAAATTTTGAAAAAACAATTTAAAAAAAAAACTTATCTACATCTTTGATGTCCTGAGGGTGAGTCAATTTCAAACAAATTTCCTTTTTTGGGTGAACTGTTCCTTTAAGAAATCATTATGAATAATCAGAACTGTATCCAAAATCCCTATTTCAGTAAGCGTGTTTTTAGGGGAGGCCCCACCTGTCAATTTCGCTCATCACGTGGAAAATATTAGGGCTGCCCTCCACTAAAGATTTTTCTGGTTGGTTTTAAGCATTAGTCGACTATTAGTCAGACTTTTAATAATAAACCATATAAATCATAATAATGAGCCTTTAATTGTCTACATAGACAAATAAGCGATCAAGCGCACGCATAAATCTTACCACAGCGCACAGAGAAGAAATGTTTATGAATGTGTCAGGGAAAAACAGTAAGGAGACTGCATTACCGTTGTAATAATTTATTGATAAACTAGTGCTTTCTTTGTTTTTTCGGCTTGATAAAAATCCTCAGCGACACTGACTCGCCATCTCTGAAGTAGTGATGCGTAGGGCTCGGTATCGATTCAGATGTCTCTATTCGATTCGATTCTCAAGCTCTCGATTCAATACGATACGATTATAAATTTTAGTTTGTTTTTTTTTCATTACATTCAGTGAATATAGTTTTAGTACAAATGCTATTGATGTTTCTAAAATAAAATAAAAAATATGAACAGTTAACATTAGTTTACAAATGGTGAATCAATAGAAAGAAATTAAGAGCCACAGACCTGTAATTTAAACCTATAATTTTTTGTAAAGGGTCCTTTTTTAAATAATAGGGCCCTATAAAATGCACATCTTAATTTTTTCTGATAATCAGATTAAGGCATAAAACATTAATTTAATGAAAATAAACTTATTTTTGGGCAAACAAAATGCTGCACAACAAGGTTTAACATTACTGTAAAAATTAAAAAGAAAACAAATGTGATTACTCATTTAGTAATAAAGATTTATTAATATTCAGTAGTAGTAGTAGTAGTAGTGGCATTGTTATTACATTAAGTCTTAAGACTGCTATATTTCTAGTATATTTCTGACAGTTTTTTTAACGTTAAACTAGACTTTTATTTTGACGGGTTGCTGTGAACTTGCAGCTGCTGTATGGGCTAATGTGATGAAATGAAACGATGAAATGCTAATGAAGTGACTCTCAGCAGGAGGTGATATTGTATGTTCATACTGTCATATAGAGACGGCAGAAGCTGAAAACACAGCGAACGTCATCCGCAGTTTAGTATGAGTAGTAAACAAAACGCCAACCGACATTCATTCATTCATTCATTGCGGATATAGCGCCTTTACGCGTGATGTCAAATGCTTCTGCAGATTTGTAGTATTACTATAGCGTTTCACATGAGCATTGCAAATCACGCATATTCATTTGTTCTTGGTTCTTGTCAATAGTTTCTCCACCATAAGCACTGAATGGATGACATGTTTTCTGTTGTATTTGCGCAATGTAAATAAGAGGGTGACATCTAGTGGAGAAGACCAATGATAAGATTCACAGTAATCAGATTTCGTTTTAAATGTTTGCTGAAATAAATATTGGAAAAGATCGATTCACGGCCTTTGGAGAATCTGTATCGAAACGGCGTCATTTAAAAAAAAAACGATTAACCGAAAAATCTATTTTTTGCCCAGCCCTAGTGATGCACCTGATGTCTATGATTAGATAATCTGAGAATATTTGTTTTCCATTTGAATTGGTTCATTTAAAAGTAGACATTTCACTCTTTACAGATAGCCTGTATTTTTCATGTCTGTAAGGCAAGTATACACAGAGTTTTTACGTTTTGCGCTTAAGTTCACAGAGACCAAGACGGCAGAAAGTGTTTGCTTTCTCCTGTTTGCTTTCATTATTTTACAAAAGCGCAATGTTTTGTTGTTATTGTGCGTGCACATAAATAAACGTAGAGTCTTTACAGATTCGAAAGATGTATTTCTCTTATCTGTATGACCAAAAATGACAGAGTATTTTAAGTGCAAGTGACCGCACCGGTGCCTCCATCTGTCATGCAGTGAGCGCATGTCTGTTCAGCTTCCACACTCCACAGACACTTGAATAGCACACATTTTTCTAGGCTAACGTTAGATTGAGCTGCCATGTAAAGATGAAAAGCCATATTTGAGGTCGATATTACCACACGGACTGCGTGACTTCACCACTTCCTGTGGATTTTTTTCTGCGACGAATACAGTTTTGGTTGAAGAAGCCTCTTCTCGTTGACTACTAGGGGGCAGTCCTACAAAATATTATATTTATAATGTTGAGGCCGAGAGCATGGGTCCCCCAGCAGGAGCGACTGTCCTATCTCAGGGAAGATTATCTCTAATTGGGTCGAGCAACGGGGGAACGATGCTGCCGTTTCCAGGGCAACAACCTCCAGAGACGGATGACTAACTGCCAACTGAGAGAGTGACAATTGTCAGTATGTATATTCAGGAGAATGGGCCTGTGTCAGCAAATTAATAGTATTTTTGTTGTTTTGTGGTTCACAGAGCGCCCACCTGGCCATGATTGACACGCTGATGATGGCGTATACAGTGGAGACGGTGAGTGTGGAGAAAGTGATGGCCTGCATGCAGCAATACTCCACCGATTACCCAGACGGAGACGTGCCCTACGACACAGAGGATGCGGTCACCAGCTGGATGAACAAGGTTTTTTGTTCTTTTATGAATCTTGAACTCACCCATTATGCAATACAAATACAGTTGAGGTCAAAAGTTTACACACACCTTGCAGAATCTGCAAAATGTTAAAAAAATGAGAGGGATCATACAAAATGCATGTTATTTTTTATTTAGTACTGACCTGAATAAGATATTTCACATAAAAGATGGGGTGAAAACTTTTGGAATTTGAAGATCAGGGGAAATGTAGCTTCTAAAGGGCAGCACCAAATAGAAAAAAAAAATGAGGTTTAATATTTTAGAGGTTTGTTGCTCTATAACATGGCTTGAAAATTTCTTGTCGACATGTATGATCTTTGAGTGTCGGTGGAGGGCCGTCCCAGGACTTTTGTTTACATTCCCTTGCAGGCCAGCTGAACAGGCAGCCTAAATCAAGACAGTACCGCATGTACACACACATGCTGAACAGGCCATGAGGGACTGCAGGGAAATTTCTGGTTCTTTTGTTGTCTTCCTGTTGTAATGATATTAAGTGGACTTTCTAAGGAGTTTGCTGGAGGGGTTTTGGTGCATTTGCATAATGCGTTTTGTCATAATAGTGAGTTTTGGATTCATTCTTAATATTTGATCATCAGTTAATGAATTAGTGTTGCTGTAAACAATGCAAGAAATTAATAATATACAACAAATCACATTTTTTGAAGTAATTCCTACAATTTTAAGTTAATATTTCAATCATTTAACAATATATATGCATGTTTCCAGTTCTCTGATGTAAGTTAATGGTCATGTGACATAATATAATATATTTATAATACTATGTTACCATTAATATAATATATTATTAATAGTATTGTTATTATTATAATTATTATTTTCAGTTAGCTGTCTAAAATATTTACTTTATGTATGTGAGATTTTAAGGTAATATTTTTCAAATTTAATATTTGCATATTTTGTCTAATGTCGGTTATTGGTCAAATGACATGCAGGTACATAAATATTTAATGTTCTTTCGCTAAGTGTTTTACTTTTATTTATTTTTAAATGATTTATTTATTTATTTTTATTTTACATTAGCTTTAGCATCTGAGGGTTCAAAAATCTAAATACTGAGAAAATCACCTTTAAAGTTGTCCAAATGAAGTTCTTACCAATGCATATTACTCATCAAAAATTAAGTTTTGATATTTTTACTTTAGGAAATTTACAAAATATTTCCATTGAACATGATCTTTACTTAATATCCTAATTAGTTATCATTTTATATAATAATTTTGATCCATACAATGTATTTTTGGTATATTATATTATATTATATTATATATTTGCTTGTTTTATTGTTCTTTTTTGTTATTTCTAATTATTATTATTATTATTTAATTATTAGTTTTTCATCATAATATAGTACAGTATAATACAATAATATATTATCATTAATATATATAATTATTATTTATTTTATTTATTTGTTTATTTTTGGTCAGTTCAACACCTTTGACCTAAAACATTTACTTTAAATACCCTGAGATTTTACGGCAATATTTTAATAATATACTATTTGCATATTTTCCGTTGTCTAATGTTGGATAATGGTCATATGTGACCCTAGATCACAAAATCACTCATAGGGGTCTTTTTTTTTTTTTTTATAAAGAGATATATATATATATATATATATATATATATATATATATATATATATATTCGTTAGGATAGGAAAATATTTTGGCATCACAGCATGTTTGTTTCCAGGTGGAATGTTAAAGAACGTGACACACAAGTCTCCTGGAAATCCTGTATAATTCAACCAATCCACTGTTGTATGTTTTTTTTAATTAGCCAAACAAATGCAAAGCTTCCACATAGAAAAAACGTTCCCAGAAAGGAAATGAGCCTGTGTTATGTGCCGTTGTTATCGAGAAATAGCATACCTTGAATGTGGTGACTGACCAATCAGAATCAAGTATTCAATAGAGCCAAGTAATAATATAATATAATAATATGCTTGCTTGTACTGGAAAGAATGGCAGAAGTATGTAGAAGCTCAAAAACTCCTCTGTTTTACTCATTTTCAAGGTGAACGAATACTTGAAAGAAATCATAATGCAGGAGCAAAGGAGGACGGAGGCGCAGAATGCAGAGCCTGTTGAGAATCCAAAGGTAAATGTGCACTTCCTGTTCTTGCTCTAAAGCAGCGATGATTCAAAAGTCACTTTCATCCGTAGGAGGAAGATCCAGAAAGTCTCAGAGAAAAAGGTGGATTTTAGTCATAATGAGCTCTTGTACGTCTCTGAAATCTGCTTGAAACAACGCTCTGCCCTCTAACTGCCAGCATGCCAGGGAATTTTCTATTCTTCACGTCTTAAAACACAAATACTTGTAGATTATTGTAAAAGTCATGTATTCTGACAGTCTTAAATACTGCACTGTATAATACAAGTAATGAATTACTGAAATACAGTGTTAATTCATTCAATAATGCAGAAGATTTATGAATACTCATTGCTTAATAATTGTAATAATATTAATTAATTTAAATAACTGTTCAAATTATGCATTTGTGCAAATATATGCATGTATGTGTGTGTGTGTGTGTGTGTGTGTGTGTGTATATATATATATATATATATATATATATTACTGTATGTGTATACAACAGATAATAATTATAAATTTTAATAAAATAGTATTTAATTATTAATATTATTTTTGAAATATATTATATTTGTATTCATTAATATATATATATATCAAATATATAATATCAAATGTAATATAATATAAGAATTATATTGTTATTTGTTTATATTAGAATTTACTATATATTATTATTATTATTTAATAATAATAAAAAGTATAAATAATAATAATTTTTATTTCACTGTTTGTGACCTAAAATATTTATTTGAAGTACCCTAAGATTTAGGTAATATTTTAATAATTTAACATTCGCATATTTTTATATATGTCTGATGTCGACATGAAAGTGCGCACATAAAATATTTAATATTTTTAAGTGTTGTATTAGTGTTTTTATTCTTATTATTATTATTTAATCATTTCTTTTTTTTAAATGTACTATTGTATGATTTAATTATTACCTTTTAATCTTTTTTAATGCAGAACTTCGAAAACTGCTCTGTTTTACATATTTTCAAGGTTAAATAATATTTACATTAATAAGGATAAATAATATTAACAATTACCATTTTTATAGACCAATATTTATTTTTTATTACATTTTTATTAATTTATAAGCATGAAAAATGTTGTCAGCACTTCAGACATTTTTGAGTGGCGTAATGAATCAACTGAATCAATAAATCAGTTCAATCAACTGATTCGTTAAAATGGACCATTTAAAAAGACAGATTTGTGCAAATGAATCAAATCTCTAAGATTTAACATCTAATATTAAAATATTTAAAATGTTCAAAATATATTATGGAGATTATATATTTCCAAAACAATGTTTTATTTATTTAATGTTATAATATTAATTTAGTATAAATTATTAATTTATATTATTAATTACTTTAAGTATAAAATTGTATTTTAGGGGTATATATACAATATTGTTATATTGTGTGTGCATTTGTGTGTGTGTTTGTATTGTTATATTAATTCATTTATTGGGATGAGGGGTGTATATATATTTAATTAATTTATTACTATAATATTAATGTATAATTAATTATTCAGGTGTTTTACTTTTAAAATTATTAATTATAGTATTTTTACAGGTCTGTGTGTGTGTGTGTGTGTGTGTGTGTGTGTATATATATATATATATATATATATATAATAAAACATGAAAAATGTCATGTCAGACATTTTTGAGTGATGTAGTGAATCAGTCCAATCAACTAATTTGTTAAAACTGACCATTTAAAAAACAGATTTGTGTGAAGTGAATCAAATATCCAAGTTACTGAATAAGTGAATCACCTAGATTTGTTCGTCTATTCAGATTCTACATAAAAGTTTTCTCAGAATGTCCTTTCTAAACGTTTGCTAAGGACGTGACAGTTGTTGTGTTTTATAACATGTTGCTGCGTTGAGGGTATTTCTGACTTTGCTGAATCACAGTCTTGCGGCAGTATCCTGATGTGGACTTTCTGCAAGCTAATGTAAGAGTGAAATGTTTGCTGATTCATGTTTTAAGGCTTCACAGTCCATCTTCGTGTCCCTGTGTGACAATGCATTTGGCAAACACGATGGGTGACGTCAGTTTCACCTTGTTTTACCTTCTCTCAGAGGGAAAGGAGTGCTGTACGCTTATGTACACAGTGTCCTTGCTTAAACCCCTAGTGACTCCAAGCCTCTGCCAACTTCCCACACTACTTTTGTAGGATTTTGTATTTGTTTTTGTATTTTTTTTACTCAGAATTCCAGGGTTAATGTCATAATTTGAGTCTAGCGAGGGTGTGTAATGTGAAGTGTGTGGGGCGTCTGTCAGAGTTGGGTCCTGGGGTCGTGGCTGGGCTGGGCATCTGACGCTAATGAGAGCAGTCAGTTCTCTGCGAGAGGCAGTGTGGACACAATCAGTGGTGAGGAGGAATGTCAGGCGCTTACACAACACTATAAACATCCTGAAACAGCCAGCATGGCATGAAGCGGCCAGACTGACACAGAAACACACCAGATGATTGCAGAAATGGATACTCTGTGTGTGACACAAATGTGTATAATAGCATGGCTTCTACAACGTAAACATGGTTTATGAGGACACCTCTAAAAGGCTTAAAAAACTTAAAAAGGGTATGTTTAGGTGTAGGGTGATGGAAAATACAGTTTGTACAGTAGAAAAACCAGTACTCCTATGGAGATCCCTGTAAAGCACATATTTTTTAGAGTGTGTGTGTGAATTACAAATTATATATATATATAAAGATTAATAAAAAACAGTATGTGTATTCTTTATTTATTATTTGGGAGGGGGATGTATATGTATTTATTATAATATTAATTTATTATTCATTATTAATTTAGATTATTATTTTATATAAGTTTATAAAAGTATTTTAGGGGTTATATATTGTTATATTGTGTGTGTGTGTGTGTGTGTGTGTGTGTTATTATAATTATATTAATTAATTTATTAATTATATTTATATTTGGGAGGAGAAATCTATGTATATTGTATTTATTTATTATTATAATATTAATGTATTTATTCATTATTTATTTTATATTTATTATAAAATATATATATTTATTTTTTTTAATTGTATACAAGTACTTTTAGGGATATTATGATCATTATTATTATTTGTATTATTTGGGAGGATGGGTATATATATTGTTTATTTATTATTATTATATTTATTATTCATTTAGATTATTTTTTAGTGGTTTAAAAGAATTTATAGTGGTATTATTATTATTATTATTTATTTTTATATTATTCGGGATGAGGGGGTGTATATATTTTTTATTTATTATTATAATATGTATTTATTGTTAATTTAGAATATTTTTTTAAATGGTATAGAAGTATTTTTAGTGGTGTTATTGTTATTATTATTAGATTTATTAAATATATTTATATTATTTGTGAGGATGGTGTGTGGGTGTGATATATATATATATATATATATATATATATATATATATATATATATAATGTATTTATTATTATAATTATTATTAATTTTTATTTTTTAAATGGTAAAAATTTTAGTGGTATTATCATTATTATTATTATTATTATTATTATTATTATTGGGAGGAGGGGTGTATATATTTTATTTACTTATTGTTAGTATTATTTAATAATATATTATTATATTATTTAATATTATTATTTATAATGTGTGTGTGTGTGTAAATAATATATAAAAAAGTGTAATATATAAAAGTTAATACAAAAAATGTGTATTATTATTAATTCATTTATTATTATTTTAATTTATTTATTAATTATACTTATTATTTATATATATATATATATATATAGTATGTATTTGTGTGTGTATGTGTTGCTATTATTATTATTATTATTATTATTATTATTAATCGTAAATAAGAAATGTTTTAATATTATTAATAATTTATATTATATCATTGTATGTACATACAAATATAATGAATTAAAACATGTTTATTAATTATCATTTTATATTAAACAGTATATTTGAATGTTTATCACCTAGATATGTATGTAGGTACATAACAATAAATAATAATTGAATTAATATAATAATATAAAAATATTAACAGATATTATATTTTATGTTTTAGGTCTCAAGCTCTCACTTGTTTCTAGTCTTAATCCGCTGGCAAAAGACTAATCCTGTAACTTTTTGCAGTCTTCTCAGGGCATTCTGGGTAAAACTGCATTCATATTGTGATTCATAGGGTTTAATGTCTCTTAGATCAGAGAGCATCAGTGTTTCTCCTCTTCAGTTTGGGCCCCTACAGTTATTTTGTCATGCTTTTGATGATACTCTTCTTCTTTTCCAGTCTTTTAAGCCTCAAAAAGTCGAGAAAAGCTTAAAACTGTGAAAACTAAGAACATGGCAGAAACCAGTCGAGCACAAAGTGACCTTACCAGGTCTGACAGCATTAAAACACACTTTTAAACACACAGTAATTCAGTGAAAATTCTAAAGTACTGTGTCTAACTATATTAAAAATAATCCAATTAAATTAACTGTGACAAATTAAGACATTTAAATGTCATAAAGGTAATCCAAAAATAGGTGATAGATGTTTACGTAATATTGTTTCTCTATATTTTTTTTAGTATAAAGTAGGGATGCAACAATACAGTTAGTCCATGGTTCAAAAAGTACCTCGGTTTTTAACCATGATTTTCAGTTCGTTTCGGCTCTGATAGGTTGCCACATCAGTGTGTTTTTTGCAACAAATTAACAACAAAATCTCCTGTAAACCTGTGTACACTGGAAACAGTGTGGATTATTTTATGTCTGCTTAATATTTCTGCTTAATAAGGTATTATTTTTTCGATTTTTACACAAAATAGAATGGGTTTCATTCATACTGGACGCCAGAGGGCGCCCTCGTGCAGAAAATCCACATGCCTCAAAAAAGTAACACTGATGACGCTGTGTTCCAGACAGGAAATCTCTAATATGGATAAAGGCATCGCTGTAACTGACTAAATCAAGATATAATGTTAAACGTTTTGAATCATGAAATGTAAGGACAATAAACACTCGACCGCAATAATATATGGTTTATCTGTGTTCTTCAAGCCATCTCGTGTATTTTCCTAATGATTAAGTATATTTGTAAGACATGCTAATCAACATACATAGAATATGAGTATAGAATATATTGTCTGCCCCATTCTGTGAAACAAAGCCACATTAGATCACATAAGGACGTTATTTCAAACACTCGACTGATGTTGTGAATTAAAAACAAGTTATAATGTTTTTATAACATTTGTTTTTATAACTCTTTTGTTGGAGAACAGGTTTAGAAAGGCTTATCATTGCATGTCATTAGAAGGCCACGCCCACATCAGGAGGGAAGACAAGCCAATGCTCCCCATTGAGTTTGTATTGCGGGAAGCTACCTTCAGTGTTGCCAAGTCCGCGGTTTTCCTGCGGAATTGGGCTACTTTAACACTGTTGCCGCGGGTTGTTTCTTTATGTCCGCGGGTTGAAGCAACCATAGATATGTATGGAAGCGACCCCAATAACGTTATATTTAGCCCCTGAAATTCGAATTTTCCATAGGAACCCTGGAAAAATTGTTAACAGGGGACACCCCTTGAAACACGGGCTGGTTTTGAGTAGCAATTGGGCGGGTTTTGTTGTGAAAACCTGGCAACGCTGGCTGCCTGTCATTTCTGACTTATAACAGAAACAGAACAATGTCTAAAAGCTGCTATGTGACAAGGTGTACAGTAAACAAGCTAAAAAAAACAGAACTACGTTTTCATAAGCTGTCGACCCCAAAAAACGAGCGTTTAAGGACACAAATAGTGGTAGATGTCAGGGAATTTCATGATGGGCCATTCAGTTGGAACATTTCTCCAACAAAAAGGAAAAGGAGCACTGAAACAGACCAATAAAATTTTGTTTCTCACTAAATCTTCAGCAATGAGAAAAAAGCTAAAATTTTAATTAATCTAAAGTTTTGCTTAATAGTACACTGCAAAAAAAAAAACTGTTGTTACTTTTTTGGAAAAAGTAACTCAAATATTTTCTTGAAAATTAAAAAGTAATGCGTTACTTGTTACTTGAAAAAAGTATTATTATTACATAACTTGCATTACCTGTAATGCGTTACCCCCACACTGCACGCGTCATAATCTGAAAACCACGCCCACCGGGGGGAAAACAATCCAACGCTCCCCATTGACTTTGTATGGCGGGAAGCTGCCTCCGTGTCATTTCTGACTTACAACAAAAAACTGAGAAATGTCTAAAAGCTGCTTTGTGACAAGGTGTACAGTAAACAAGCTAAAAAACACTAAACTACATTTTTAAGCTGTCGACCCCAAAAAACGAGCGTTTAAGGACACAAAAGTAGAGCGCAACGTATCATATTACTAGAGAACTATGCCCACTGGTGGGAAATTTTATTGGTTAGGTAAACATTCATTATTTTTAACCTTTTTAAAGGATTATTTTAGCACCCTGAGACGAGGAGATATATTGAGAAACTACATTTTAGTCTATGTCAGTGCTTCTTTTCCTTACCTTCCTTTTGCTGGAATTGCAATTGAATTGAAAGTAGGCGTGGCCTAAATGCGCTCTGTTTCTATGCTAGAAACAATCGAACGCTCTTCATTGACTTTGTACTGCGGGAAGCTACCTCTTTGTCATTTCTGATATATACCAAAAAAAAAAACTGAACAATGTCTAAAAGTTGCTATGTGACAAGGTGTACAGTAAACAAGCTAAAAAACACATAACTACGTTTATATAAGATGTTGACCCAAAAAACGAGCGTTTAAGGACACAAATAGTTGTAGATGCCAGGGTATTTCACGCTGGGCCAGTCAATTAGATAATTTCTCCAGCAAAATGAAGGTAAGGAAAATAAGTACTGGCATAGACTAATAAAATTTAGTTTCTCAATATATCTACTCGTCTCAGGGTGGTGAAATAATCCTTTGACATGGTTAAAAATAATGAATGTTTACTGTCGCCGATTAAGTTTCCCGCCAGTGGGCGTAGTTCTCTAGTAATATGACACGTTGCGCTCTACTTTTGTGTCTAACCGCTCATTTTTTGCGTCCACAGTTTGTAAAAAGGTAGTTATGTGTTTTTTAGCTTGTTTACTGTACACCTTGTCACATAGCAGCTTTTAGACATTGCTCTGTTTTTTGTTATAAGTCAGAAATAACACGGAGGCAGCTTCCCGCAATACAAAATAGTAAAATTCCCCCAGTTTCGATATTATATTTAAAATTGTGACATCCCTAGTATAAAGGTAGCTGAACCTCACTGCAGGTTCAAGAGTTTGACTATTTGCCTGCCGAGTGTTTTCTGTAATCTGTTTTCTAGTAAAGACAGTATCGTCAGTCTTAATCTGATATGGACGTAAACAGCTGATTAGTTTGAATAATCTCTGCTCGCTGACGTAACTGCTCTTTCCTTCTCTCTCTCTCATTCATTCTTTGACTGGATGAAGTCTCCAACCAAGTGGTATATGAAGCTGGTTCCTGTAAGTGTGACTGCGAAACGCCTTCTTTCATCCTGGCATCTTCCATCTCGTGGCTCCATCGTGTTTTTGTTGCCATGACGACGCTTTCACATTGTCCTCGGCTTCATTAACCGTTGACAGAGAAATATTTTTATTAGGCTGAGTCAAAAAATAGATGTTGTCTTACCATCCATTAAAGATCCCACTGCATGTCTTGTTTTCAGTAGTTGTCCATACATTGGTTAGTAGTTGAATGTGTTTGTGTTTTGCTCTACTGAATCAGTTGTTTATATCTGTTTGCTGCAGGCACGTTACAGGAAGGAGCAGGTTCTGCCCAAGATGGTGCCATGGATCCCCCCGGTGGACAACCTCCTGAAGGACAGCACAGATGGCTGTGCCCTCACTGCCCTGCTGCACTTTTACTGCCCCGCCATCGTCCACCTGGGAGGTACACAAATCTGCCAAAGCCTCAACGTTACTGTGCACAAAATAATATGCAACGTTCGGAGGGAATAGAGTGGGAGGTGTTGAATCAAAATGAACCATATTTTGTGTCTTATTGAATGTAAACAGTGTAATTGTACACAGATCAGATGATATATTAATTAATAATAATTCTGTTTTGTCATAATATTTTGAAATGTTATACAATAGATGAATGTTTTTTCCTAACATTTCTTTAGAAATATTGTTTTAGTATTATTTTTATATGGTAAAATAATAAATGATAGTATTACTATATATATTAGATGTTTTAGAATGTACAATAAGCATATTTTATGAAAACATTTCATTAAAAAAATTATTTTATATGTTTGTATTATTACATTATTTGTATTAATATTAAAATAAGTATTATTATATAACTATATTATTATATTTAAATTTTTTAATATTTTACTGTATTTTACTGTATCTTTAAAATGTCTTTTTTCATCAAAGAAAGCAATATCCACGATATCTATATGAATTATAGTACTAATAAAAGTTATATATTATTTTATTTCTTCTTTTTTTTTTTGAGTATTTTAAAAATATTTTAGAATATACAATAATCATGTGTTTTTATAACATTTCATTAAAAAACATTATCATCAAATATAATGTTTATTAATTTATATTTTTGTATTGTTAAATAATTTAATAATACATTGTGTTGTATTTTTCTTTTTGTACATTTCTTTATTTTCACAATATTTTTTAAATATTATACAAGAGACAATAATATAAATATTGTGTAAAATGATAGCACTAATAAAAGTTTAATATTATTTTATTTCTGTTTTCACAATATTTAAAAAAATATTATACAAGATGCTGATGAAATATTTTTCCTCAATAATTAAACAATATGATGCAGTATTTAATTTTATGGTATTATTTTATTATTTTAAATGATTCAAAATTATAGTACTAATACAAGTTCACTATTCAAGAGACATTAGACAAATGTTTTTCATCAAAGAACACAGTATCCACAATAATACTGTGTATTTTAGTAATATTTTATATTATTAAAAAATATTATAGTACTAATAAGTTTAATATTATTTTTTACTTTTTTCCACAATATTTGTAAAATATTTTATAACATACAATAAGCATATTTTCATTAAACACCATTATCATCAAATATAATTTGTATTACTTTATAATTTTGTATTAAGTGATTAAATAATACATTGTATTAATATTATAAGTATAATATTATTATATTTATTTTTTCACAATGTTTTTTTAAGTACTAATAAAGGTTTGATATTATTTTTTGTTTTTTCATCAAAGAAAACAATATCCACAGAATAATATTCAAATGATAATGTACTAATAAAACTACATTATTTTATTATATTATATTATATATATTATATAATATTTTTTAAATATTATACAAGATACAATTTAAATTTTTTCCAAAATATTTTATCATAAAAAGCAATATCCACAATAATAGTGTGTATTATTTTAATATTTTGTATTATTAAAAAGGATAGTACTAATAAAAGTGTAATATTTTATTTCTATTTTTACAATATTTCAAAAAAATATTATCCAAGATACAGTTTAAAAAAAGAAGTTCTCTAAAATATTTAAATCACAAAAAGCAATAGTGTATTATTTTAAAATGTAGTAATAATTTTTTTTTACATGTATTTAAAATGTAAAACTATTTAAAAATTATTACAAATTTTAAATTGTATTACAAGATACAATTGTTTTTATTTTTCTAAATATTAAATCATATAAAGCAAAATCCACTCTAACAGTGTGTATTATTTTTATTTAAGTAGTATATAGTAAAATATAAGTATAATATTAATTTATATTTCTCCTCAATATTTAAAAAACCATTATGCAATATTTTAAGTTGTTGGAACCCATACAAATGTTTTAATTCTATAACGTTTTCACAACAAAACCATAGAAAACTGTAATCAAAAAACAGAATCAGGAGTTATATTGAGATTTGTTATGTATAGGGCCTCAGTGGTTTCAGGCTTTCAGAGGGTACACATGTCTCCAAAGATTACAAAATCTTATATCAGTTGACCAACTGCAAAATAAAACAAATTGGTGACAAATGCAGACCTAGCCTACCTTTTAAAGCAGTCTATAAGCTTCCTCCTCTTTGTTTCCCTCATATCTTTAACCTCTGAAACTGAGATTGGATCATCAGGACGTAACAAACTTGCGACTTACATATAATCTTTGAATGTTATTTTTTAAGCATTCTATAAACCAGTTTCAGCCATTCTGCTTTGAATTAGTGAATACAATAGTTTTCATTTAAGTGACTGTAATCATCCTGAACTCTAGGTTAATCTAATCACTGTGTTGATGAAGAGGACTAGAGATTCTCCACCTAGCTGTGAAATCAAATGATGGATGCAATTACATTTATCTCCAAAGGCAAACGTGAATCACATGACATGTCATTTACGACTCCTTGATTAATAGGCTTCTCTGTGATTGGTTGAGTCCGTGTCAAATCTGCCAAATAGGCCGGATGATCTGTGTCAGCTAGTAGCGCCTGAATAGCACTTTGAATCGTCTTTGATTTGCAGACATTTGCCTAAAGGAGACCATGTCGCTGGCAGACAGTCTGTACAACCTGCAGCTCATCCAGGACTTCTGCAAGGAGCACTTGAACCACTGCTGCCACTTCAATCTGGAGGACATGCTCTACGCTCATTCATCCATCAAAGTAAGCCTTGCATCTAGATTTGGCTTTCATTTAGAAGAGTTTTGCAGCTCGATGCCATAGGAGAACCTTAAGTTCCTCAAGTTCCTTGCCTTCATGTTTCATTGGTTGATGCGTTTATAACTGCAGGTCAAGGTTTGTCAAATTCTTAGGCCTTGACATATGCGATTGTGTGGGATGCTGTTATTTGGAGCCCTTTTTTTGCAATAGTGCAAGTGCTGCCTGTGGGAGTTGGCTTTATTCTTGTTCAAAAGCCAAAAGTGTGAGACTTGCCTTCAAACGCTAGTGCTTAAACCAGCCTCCCAATGGAAGCAGATTCTCTGGAAACTGGTGCCGTTGACTAAAAAAAAGCAATAAAATCGCATTAAAAATGCCTAGGAGATATTTAAATATAAAAGAATTGTGGTTCGCTAGATAACCCATTGTGCAAAGATCTCAAGAGCTTTTCTACAACAAGATGGGTTTTTTAAGCCTAGACCTGTTTTTTGCTTTGATTCTGTGGTTTGCTATGTGAAATACCTCCTTTTGTGAAATTTTCTTTTTCCACCCCCATGTCATCCAAGATGTTCATGTCTTTCTTCTGTCAAAAAGAATTTAAGGTGTTTGAGGAAAACATTCCAGGATTTTTCTCCATATAGTGGACTTTAATGGGGATCAATGGGTTGAAGGTCCAATTTGCAGTTTCACTGCAGCTTCAAAGGATCCCAGGGCCTTATCTAGTGAAATGATTGGTCATTTTCTAAAAACAAACAAACATTTCTAAACTTTTTAACCACAAATGCTCATCCGCGACTTCACGCATTAAGTAATCATGCTGAAAAGGTGATGCTTCGGTTCAAAAACGTAGAGTTTGGCAAAAAACAAATCTCATCTCATTTTCTCCTTCAACTTCAAAATCGTCCAACATTGTTGTTTCACCTTTTCTGTAAAGGCCGTTTGTCAAGCATTTGTGGTTAAAAAGTCAATAAATTTGTCTTTTTCTTGGAAAATACCCAATCATTTTGCTAGATAAGATCCTTATTCCTCAAGTGGGATTGTGTAGAGCCCTTCGAAGCTCCACTGAAACTGCAATTTGGACCTTTAACTCTTTGATCCCCATTGAAGTCCACTATATGGAGGAAAATCCTGGAATAATTTAATCAAAAACCTTAATTTCTCTTCGCCTGAAGACAGAAAGACCTAATCATCTTGGATGACATGGGAGTGATTAAGTTATCAGGAAAATTTCATTCTGAAAGTGAACTTCTTTAAGAATTGGAAAAATGTTTGGTTAGCTAGATATTGTCAAACTGGAGATCTTTACCTTCAGACTACTTTGTCAGTTGTAAAACACTCTTTCTTGGGATCAGATGAAAGTGAAGACCCAGTTGTTTTTTCTTTCTGAATGTTATGTCTTCATATCTTTGATCTCAGTCCTCTCTGGACCGGAGAGAAAGAACATCTGCTGTCAAGGTTTTCGGTCGTGTTGACCGGGAAGCCTTTGGTTCTTCTTGAGATGTTGATGGAACAGACATTTCTTTTCCATCAACATGAAATAAAACGGATGGTTTCAGTATCTGTGGAAAGAAAATGTGGATTTGGAAACCTGGCTACACTTAGTAAACCACAACAAGATTGTTTATCACCTTAGAAACTCAGAGCAATGCTACCTGGTTCCACCTGGTTTTTGTTTAAAATCTTATTCCACAAATGGTAGCAAAATCTCACAGCACGTTGGGTTTTATTAGCGCCTAACAGCCTCTGCTTAGAGGACATGAGCAGCGTCTGATACAGTGCCAGACTTCAGAGCTGAATCTCAGAAAATGAGTAGAATTGGGAGCAGGTCACTGAGCTGTAACCTTGACCCAGTTTCTGTCAGAGCTAATCTAATCCCAGCTGCTTCCTTTTATTAAAATGTTCAGCGCTGTTAGCTGAGATGCAGGTTTGAATCTGGACTGTATTGCGGCCTGATCTCATTCCCTTCATCTTTATTTCCGGTCTGCTCTCAACTGTATAGTAAAAAGTTCCAAAAATACCCAAATTAAAGGGATAGTTCAGCCAAAAATGAAAATTCTGTAATTTATTACTCACCCTCATGTCGTTCCAAAACGTAAGACCTTTATAAATTAAGATATTAATGAGCTTTCTGACCCTGCTTTCTGACCCTGAATAGATGGCAACGCAACTACCACGTTCAAGGCTGATATCCTTACTACCTTTCTGGGCCTTGAACGTGTCAGTTGCATTGCTGTCTATGCAGGGTCCGAAAGCTCTCAGATTTGATCAAAATTATCTTAATTTGTGTACTGAAGATAAACGAAAGTCTTACAGGTTTAAAATGACATGAGGGTGAGTAATTAATTACAACATTTTCAGTTTTGGATGAATTTGCATATGTAGCAGGAAACATTATTTTTAATGCAATTATTTGTAATAAATTAACACTTGTGACGTCCTTAATTAAAAGCAACATTTCTATTCCCTAAACCTACAGATAAGCCTTTCAATAATACATTCACGCCTTGTGTGTGAATAAGTACGTAGATAGGCAGATGGGGGAGAGGGCGCATGTGCCAAACACCATCTGGGTGCAAAAATGTGCCTGCTCCGGCTCTCTCAACCACTCCATACAAATGTTGCCAGTGGACCCCTTTATTTATTCCTTTAGTTGTTGCCAGTAGCAGTGGTAGATTGGGCTTCATGTAAAATCAGTGAGGTTGTGTGTTTTAATTAATTGGCTTTATCTTGTTATTACATTAAGGCTGTTGCAATGTTAACAATTGATGCCTTGGATTATATAAGTAAACCAATTAATCATTTGGTTATATGGAATAGATGTTGCTTTGAAGGTCTTGAGCTACTCTAGGTAATAAAGAGAGCAATGACTCTTTGTTGAAAGTCAATTAAAATGCTGAGGTAATGCCTTCTGGGAGTGGCCTCAGATAATTGCTGCGGTTACCCTGTGCCTTTAAACTGCTAGATGTAAATTCTGCTGAGTGGGAATAGTGTATCAGAGGCATTTTTCATCATGTCAGGTACCTTCTATGAATCCAAGGTCATGAATTCTGTAGTCGTGGCATAAAGGTGTTGTCCATAGCAGAAAAGGATTGTGTGCATTATTGGACCAAAAAAAATATATATATATATACTGTACAGTATAAAATCTCTTGGCATTCCTAAGCTATATAATTAAATTTGAAGGGAAAGGGCACTCTTGTCTCCAGGTGGTGTCCGTTCATGCACTACCAGGATTTAGAGAATTGCAGAGACATCTTGTGGTAGAAAAGGAATATTACACATACTAGTTTTAATCAAGCATACAAATTATTTGTGGGGGAAAACATGCTTGCAATGCAAGTTAATGTGTTTGTTTTTTTTTGTTTGTTTTTTTTTCCAGAATAACTATCTTGTGTTTATGGCCGAGCTCTTCTGGTGGTTCGAGGTTGTTAAGCCGCCATTCGTCCAGCCTCAGGTGCTGGACACTGAAGGTAAACTAATATTACAACAGAATTTATTTCCCAGAATTATTAGCCAATGGTGTTTACATCTGTGTACCGACACATTTGTGTTGTCATTTATAGCACCAGCCCCTTCACTGAAAAACCTGCCATCTGTGCCCATCTCAAAAGTCACAAAGAGAAGTTTCATGGAAAGACCTCCTAGTCCGGACAGACCAAGGTATATTAAACGTCTCACTTGCACTTTGTTTCATTGGTTCTCAGCTCTGGCCCTCGAGGTCCACTTTCCTGCAGAGTTTACCTCTATCATTGATCAAACTCACCTGCAAGTAACTTTCTAGACCTGCAGACCTTGAGTAGTTTGTTTAGGTGTGTTGGAGGTAAACTCCACAAAAGTGGACCTCGAGGGCCAGAGTTGAGACCCCCTGCTTTATTGACTATGAATGCCTATAGCACAGGGGATTCCTGTAGAGTTTAGCTTCAACTTGCCTCAACACACCTGCCTAGAAGTTTCTAGCATGCCTAGAAAGACCTAGATTAGCTGGTTCAGGTGTGTTTAATTAAGGTTGGAGCTAAACTCCGGAGCAGATGAAATTCAAATGTAAAATTGCATGGATATTCATATTTTTTATGTTCATGTCTCCTAAGTCTCCCTCTCCGACCTCAACCACAGACTTCAGGCTCAGGTAAAGTTAAAAGGCCTTAAAAATGTTTTACGATAACAAAATGTAAGTCTTAATCTGAAATGCACCCAGTGTTATATAAGTTATATATGTGTGCTGTACAGGTGAGATCAAGAGATCAACCTCAATGTCATTTGTGGAAAGCTTTATGGGTACTTGGCCCAAAGAGAAGAAGTAAGTGCAAGCTCATCTCATCTCATTGTTGAGAATTAAAGACTTTGACACTAGCCGTTGGATACATTCTCTCTTCAATCTGCAGGTCTGCTGCTCAGGGAGTGTCCTTTGAAATCCCATTTGATAAAGAGAGCACCAATCAAACACCTACTGGCCGAGGGATGACTCGGTCTGTCAGCACTGAAGGTTTTGGTTTCAAGATGCCCCACGGCACTAGGGGCATCAAGAGAAACTTGTCCTTTCAGCCTGTCAATGGCAAGAACATGGGCATTGAGGAGGAAACCTGTCCGGACAGCCTATCAGGAAATCATAACGGCCGTCTAAATGGCTCAGGGCCACCTAGCATTGAAGAGGCCCTTGAGATCATCCATAACTCAGAGAAGAAATCTCAGAGCCCCAGGGCTCCTGCGCCCAGTGAGGGCTTCTTTCTTCACCTCCAGAATAAAACTGAACTGAACCCTGAAGCAAAGGATGGCGAACTAGACTCAGTTTCAGAAACGTCCAAAGGAGTTGCTAGCACGTCCACGACTGAAGTAGACACTGGCATCCATGTGCGGACAGAGGACATCCAAGAGACCCTAGACGAGGACTCATCCCTTAGGGATTGTACTGTCAGCATGGAGCTTGATACAGATCACGACTTTGAGGCACGAGCTTGCCATAGCCAAGGCTCTACAAGCCCATGTCCCAGCAGCCTAAGCAGCAAGTCTCCTGCCGGAGGCATGCCTGCTTTTACACCTGGGATTAAGATGACCAGCTTTGCTGAGCAGAAATTCCGTAAACTGAATCCAAACGTAGAATCCAAAGGTGCTGCTTCCCAAAGCACAACACCAGACGGGTCAGATCTCGGCATTCCTCACTCTGTTTCCTGGGCTCCTTCACCTGAGGTCAGCCCTGCACATCAGCCATCCAAGGACCCGGCCCAGGCCATGGCTGTGGAAATGGTGCAGCTGCGCATGAGACTTGAAGAGAAGCGTAGAGCCATTGAGGCTCAGAAGAAGAAAGTAGAGGCAGCTTTTACCAGACACCGTCAGAAGATGGGACGCAGTGCTTTCCTCACAGTTGTCAAGAGGAAAGGAATAGATAGCACCTCACCTTCTCAGGAGGACACTCCCAGTTCAGAAGGAAGCAAGACGCCAGCGGAAACCCCTCAGCCTGTCAAGTCTCCGGTGAAGTCTGCGGGTGAGGACAGTACCTCCGAAGCGGACCTGATGGAATACACACGCTCTATTGAGAAGCTCAATGCTTCCTTGAGCTTCTTGCAAAGTGAGATGCAGAGGC
Source organism: Cirrhinus molitorella (assembly GCA_033026305.1). NCBI lineage: Eukaryota > Metazoa > Chordata > Actinopteri > Cypriniformes > Cyprinidae > Cirrhinus > Cirrhinus molitorella. The sequence continues at coordinate 23,359,929 of CM065121.1, read as the reverse complement.
TAGCCCAGCAACAGGAGGTAATCATGCAGATGCGGGAGCAACAGGCTTGGGTGGTGTCGCCACATCAACCTTCACCACAAAAGCAGGTACGAGAGCTCCGAGGGAGTGGGGCACGCTCTTCTGGGTCTCCCTCACCTGCAGATTCTCCTAGAGCTACGCACCGTTCACCTACAAACCTTAAGAGGAAGTCTGCTTCTTTCCATTCCAAGACGCCAAGGACACCCAGACCCAGTGAGTTAAAGATCACTCCCTTCAACAGAGTCCTGACTGTTCCACAGTCGGTGGACAGCATACCACGCCTAAGAAGGTTCTCCCCGTCTCAGTCTGTGTCCTGCTCATTTTCCTATTTGGGAAGCGAGAAGAAACCACCATCGGGAGCTGAAGCTACAGAGAAGGACATAGAACATGGCCTGGAGTTGTTGTCCATTGAATGTTCTTCTGAGACCATCACCTCCCTGACCAAAGAGGCTGCAACCCAAGATGCTGACTTGTCAGCCAAGGAGCCAGAAGATATGGGAGAGGAGAGCAAGGAGGAGAATGAACCAACTGAACAAAGGAAACAGCTGAAGAGGCCAACAAATGAGATTAAGCCTGCAGTGGAATCGAGTGTGTCTGAAGTTTTGTCGCAGGTCGTAATGGAGACCGTCATTGTCACTCCCACCGAGCCAATTGACCCCGCCCATCAGACCAATAAAAATTTGATTGAGGTTCCACTGTCGGTTCTCAAGCCCCTGGATGGACAAGTGTTGGAAGAAGAAGGCGAGAAAGAGACTTCAGGAGAAAATCTAGACGATGAGCAGAAAATGTGCTGTGGATTCTTCTTCAAGGTAGATATGAATGTCAAGAGGATCCTTGTCTTAATCAGTAAATTCCGAAATTAGTTACTCATCCTCTTGTCGTTCCAAAACCGTATGACCTTCGTTCATCTTAAACAGAAATTAATATATTTGTCATGAAATCCAAGAGCTTTCTGACCCTGCATAGACCGCAACGCAACTTACCACGTTCAAGGCCCAGAAAGGTAGTTAACAAGCTACCAAGAATATTTTTTGTGCAAAAACAAAAATAGCGATTTTATTGCGTCATGGTACTCTTGTGAACACGCTGACTGACACAGAAGAGAAGAAATTGTTGAGTAAAGTCATTATTTTTGTTTTCTCGTAGCTTCATAAGCTTACGGTTGAACCATTGATGTCACATGGACTATTTTAACAATGTTCTTACTACCTTTCTGGGCCTTGAATGTGGAGGTTGTGTTGCTGTCTACGCAGGGTCAGAAAGCACTCGGATTTCATCAAAAATATCTTAATATGTGTTTCAAAGATGAACAAAGGTCTTACGGGTTTTGGAACAACATGAGGGTGAGTAATTAATGACTTTTACATTGAATTTTACACCTTGGCAAACAGCTAACAATGCCTTAGCAACTATCCAGAATACCTTAGCATTGTGGTGGCAAGTGCCTGACACATTTTATTAAAAAACTTGTTTTATCTTTCAAGGGCCATAGTTCTAACCCAAAATGGTGTATCATTATAGGTTTAGCTCAGGAAAATTCTGCTTTGTGACTATTATTATTTTTAGTCGCAGAAGGAGGTTAGCTTGGGACAGATCCCTAGAAAATGCAGCTGTTTGATCTAGGTCAGAAAACTAAGTCTAATAAATAATTTATTTCATATTGTTAGCATTCTGCAGGGAGTCTGAGCAGAGAAGTGTGGTCACATCAACATCAGCCTTTAGATTCCTTGTTCAGATATTTGATAGACCTTTGAAATATCCATTCTGATAATGTGTTCACATTATAAGGATGATATGAAGGAAGAGGACAGCATGGCCATGAAGCGAGCGGCGCTTCTAGAGAAAAGGCTGAGGAGAGAACGGGAGAGCCAGCAGAGGAAACAACAACAGGAGGCGGAGCTTGAGCAAAAGAAAGAAGAGGCCAGGTAACACCTTGCCCATCTGTCAATCACTAAATCTAAACTCCTCCCCCTTATTCTTAATCCCAATACCTGTCTTTTTCCACAGACTGAAGGCTGAGGAAGACCGCATGAAGAAGGAAGAAGACAAAGCCCGGCGGGAGTTTATTAAACAGGAGTACCTGAGGAGAAAACAGCTGAAGCTTATGGAGGACATGGACACGCTTGTCAAACCGCGGCCTGCGGGGGCCAAACAGAGGAAACCACGGCCCAAGTCCATCCACAGAGATGTGATGGAGTCCCCCAGAACTCCTGTCAGGGCCACGGCAGGTAAAGGGCGCCACCTATCGGCAAAGCCCGGCACTGCATGCTTTGTGCTACTCTCAGCCTTTTCCTGTCCAGCTCACTGCATCCCTCTGTATTTCCTTCTAACAAGTACTCTAGAACTTTACTTGCTTCTAACCAATTTCCAACTAATTTCAAAAGACTCTCCCTGAACTAATTTGGATTGATTTAACCAGTCTGGCTCTTTTTTGTGTGTTTACACAGCTTGAAGGAGTTAGAGAGACTGTTAGCAATTTAATTGCAGAGAGCTGTACTGTTACGAGGGTAACACAAAGTTTGGCGGGCTTGCTGTTGTCTTGTGTAACTGTGGTTCCTGTCCCGTTTTGTGTTTTGCATCCAGGTTCACGACCTCGTGTTTTTTCAGTGTCCAGCCTCTCTCTGGCATCACTTGGAGATAATGACAGTGTCAACTCTGATAAGAAAACACAAAGGTAAGAAGCACTTCAAGCAGTCAGTAGAATGAGAATATGTTTACTACTTGTAGCTTTACTGTACAATACTAACCCAGTGTCCTTTGAATTTTCCTTCGTATTCTTGAATGTTCCTGCTTCTTAGAAGCAATAGCTTAGCATCTGGCAGTCTTTTCTTCTTTTTGAGCTCTCATCGTGTGAGAAATAGAAGGTCAGTTGTAGTCGGATAAGACTCTTTGCGCCTCCATCATCTGTTCAAGAAGAACATCCTGTTTTGCTTTGAGTTTGGCAGCAACACGAGGAATGATCCCCCATCTTTGAACAATAAAGATGGCTATTATAGTTCACCCATCACAGCTTTTTTTGTTTAGTTTTGTCATTATTAAACAAGCAAATATTTAAGGTCACTAACCTTCACACTGGCACTGAAACTTCAAAAACACAAAAATACAGATCTGCACTTCACTGCAAAAGGCTTATTCCATTAAGTTACCAAAATGGTTACTTTTTGAAATTAAACTCGATATTCTGTTGCTTTTCTCAAATATTTCACATGACAAGTATTTTATTTTTGTTGTTTCATTTGATGCTGATACAATTAAATTTAAATGAATACATGAAAAGCTTTAAAGAATTAGCTGACTTCCAAAATAAAACTTTCCTGTAAATTTACTCTCCCCCATGTCATCCAAGATGTTCATGTCTTTCTTTCTTCAGTTGAAAAGAAATTAAGGTTTTTGAGGAAAACATTCCAGGATTTTTCTCTATATAGTGGACTTTCAATGGGTTGAAGGTCCAAATTGTGGTTTCAATGCAGCTTCATAGACCTCTACACGATCCCAGCCAAGGAAAAAGGGACTTGTATAGCAAAACGATCGGTCATAAAGAAAAGAAAAAAAAAATTAGAGATTTCTATACTTTTTAACCACAAATGCTCGTCTTGCATTAGCTTGACTTTACGCTTTGCATAATCACATTGGAAAGGTCACATGCAGTTAGTTTTTCATTTATGTACTTCAAAAAAGTAGGGTAGTACAAAAAACTTCTAATTTTCTTCAAACATCGTGGATCTTTTTTGTAAAGGGCATTCTTTGACTTTCTTTGCACGTTCCCTTTGTAAACTAAACTAGAAAATGGCAGGTCGTTTTGCTAGATAAGACCCTTATTTCTCAGCTGGGATCATGTAGAGCCCTTTAAAGCTGCATTGAAACTGCAGTTTGGACCTTCAACCCATTAATTCCCATTAAGTCCACTATATGGAGAAAAATCCTGGAATTTTTTCTTCAAAAGCCTTAATTTATTTTCAGCTGAAGAAAGAAAGACATGAACATCTTGGATGACATGGGGGTGTGTAAATTACCAGGACGTTTTTATTCTGGTAGTGAACTAATCCTTTAATTCAGTCACTTCTTGATTTTGCATGAAAGCAGTTTTTGTTAGTAGATGTATCAGCAGTATGAGAATCTGATGGATTGCAGGACTCATTTTTCATGTCATCCCAGTAGGCCTGACTCAGCGGACGGTTGCCTGTCGCCCACTCGCTCCAGCAGCCGTAACGGAGAGAAAGACTGGGAGAATGGTTCAACCACATCCTCACTGACCTCCAACACTGAATACACAGGTTAAACCACTAAAATATTTCACAAGATTTATCGGCTGCAGCTTCACCTCCAGTCCACCAGAGGGAGCCAGTATATTAGTTCTGAATAATACTGTCTACATCTAAGCAAGGGATCCTCAAATGTGGCCCATGAGATCCACTTCCCTGCAGTTTAGCTGTAACCCTAATCAAACACACCTGAGCATGCTAATTAACATCTTCAAGATCATTAGAAAATCACAGGTAGATGAGTTTGATCAGGGTTGGAGTTAAACTCTGCAGCGCATTGGCCCTCCAGGGCAAGATTTGAGGAACCGCTTTTCTAATTACCCAAACATACTGAACATAATTCGATTTTAAATGTATAAAACATGCTTAGAACTTCAGGTGACAGTTCCCTCTAGAGGACTGGAGGGTGATCAGTAGGCTCCAAATGCACAATATCTTTTATATCATATGACGACGTTACATAATACCACCTTTATTTGTTTAACACAGGTCCTAAATTATATAAGGAGCCCAGCGCAAAGTCAAATAAGCATATAATTCAAAATGCTTTGGCGCATTGCTGTTTGGCCGGCAAAGTCAACGAGGGACAGAAAAACAAGATTTTGGAGGTAAGCATGTCCATTTTGCAATTTTTACTACTAAAGGATTAGTTCACTTCCAGAATACAAATTTCCTGATAATTTACTCACCCCTGTGTCATCCAAGATGTTCACGTCTTTCTTCAGACGAGTAAAAATTAGGGTTTTTGAGGAAAACATTTCAGGATTTTTCTCCATATAGTGGACTTCAAAGGGTTGAAGGTCCAAATTGCAGTTTCAGTGCAGCTTCAAAGGGCTCTTCATGATCCCAGACAAGGAATAAGGGTCTTATCTAGCAGAGGAGAAAATAATTTGTTTTTGCGATAAGAGTTTTTCTCCCTAAGTATTTAAATTTTAATGTGTTTTAGAAAATGACAATCGTTTCACTAGATGTAGATCCCTTTGAAGCTGCATTGAAACTGCAATTTGGACTTCAATCCGTTCATCCCCATTGAAGTCTACTAATTGGAGAAAAATCCTGGAATTTTTTTCCTCAAAAACCTTAATTTCTTTTAGAGTGAAGAATAAAAAGACAAAAAAAATTGTTTTTAATTTTTTTTTTTTTAAATGTTTTATTAATTACATCTATTTGTTTTCTCAAGGAAATGGAGAAATCAGGGGCCAACAACTTCCTGATCCTATTCCGAGATTCCGGTTGCCAGTTCCGTTCGCTTTACACCTACAGCCCTGACACTGAGGAGATCAACAAGTTGTCTGGCATCGGTCCCAAAACCATCTCACGCAAGATGATTGACGGCCTCTACAAGTACAACTCAGACAGGAAGCAGTTCAGCCAAATTCCAGCGAAGACCATGTCGGCAAACGTCGACGCCATCACGATCCAGAGCCATCTGTGGCAGACCAAAAAACCAGGAACACCGAAGAAAGTAGCGGCTGTTAAGTCCTAGTGTTTCCCGATGGCGGACGTATACAATCTCAATGCACTTGTTTGTACATAATCGAATCCTACAACACTTTTTACACTCTTCCGTCAGTTGTCGTTCGGACACACAAGATTGCGAATATTATGCACAACTGGAATGTAAAACTCTATGGGGTGGTGAATGGATCAAAGTCATGCGTTGTACGTGTCGTTTTTATTTAAATGTGCCAAAAAAAAAGGATGAAAATAATGAAAAGTTGTCGTCATGGATGACCTGTTACTTTAACTTGGTACACTAAAGCACTGAATGTTCTTAGTTTGTACAGAAATCGCGCACATATGTTGACGTGTGGCCTTTTTGCCTATATTTTAATTCTGTTTTTATTTGGTTTATTTTTTACGACTGTCCTGATATGATTGTACGGCTGCTTATGGAAAGGTTCTCACATGCATAGCTCGTGATCATAACGGTTTAGTACTGTAAGGGAATCTTGTCATATCTAGTATACATTAACCGGCGTGCTAATGTGCAGTGAGTGGTTTAGTTTGCAGGCCGAACCCACTTTTGATGGGTTTTAACATTATCCAATGGCATTGATTCACAGCAGGATTGTGAATTCGTTTCATTCCGTTCCTGTAGGTGTTTTTGCTTTTTATATATATATTTTGGGGTCCGACTGATGGAAATGTTCAGCATAATGATCTATTTAATCAATATTTATCTTTCATAAAAGGTCTTAAATAAGACTAGGGGTTAGAAAATCAAATCTTTCTGATATATTGTTTGTGCGATTTAAAAAAAAAATCCCTACAATATCCTTGACTGAATTGTTTGAATGATATTTCCATGGATGAAGATGAGTATCATCCTGTGCTGGAGTAATAATCATTTTCAAAATACTTTTGTACTGTATGCTTGTGGTGACTGATCTGAAGTATTTCCCTGTCCCGGGTCACGCAAAAGTATTAAAAGCAGTTTGCCAAATTATGTATTTTACCAGATTGTTGAAGCCATTTCCGTGTTTTGAGACTGAGGGCTAAATCGTTAGATTGGTAAATTATTTTAAATAATACAAATATTTTTTTGACTTGTTTGTAAGGGGTTAAGACATGCCGCATTTTGTACGTTTGTTTGTGTGGCAATTTAACATGTGTTAGCATTTCCCCTTAAGGTGCAATCATATTAGCGAAATTTTGGTGAAATTGACATTTCGTTGGCTAAAGGTCCAATGGTATCAGTAGTTGTGTTTCTATTACCCTTCAGATTGCGCAAATCGAAATTGTGCAATTTTACAAAGACTCCCATACATCACAAAAAAGCTTTTACAATCACACAAGGTGGTTTTTCAGGCCATTCAAAAAAGGAATATTTAGCAAAACTGCAATGGAAAGGTTTTTTTTTTTTTCGCCTTTTTTTTTACTGGTCACACTTAAAAAGTTGTGCGCAAATCTGTAACGGAATGGTTTTATCTAGCGAAACAATCTGTCATTTTGGTGAAAATAATGACATTCCATTGGCAACAAGGTCCATTGGTAAAAGTAGCTGTGTCTATTACCCTTCAAACTGTGCTAATTGAAATTGCCAATTAAAAATACACCCAGTGGAAAAAAGCTCACATATGTTGCAAAAAAGCTTAATGTACTATAACCCTTCAAAAAACACCTCACACATGGCTGGAGTTAAAAATTGCTTTTTAGTCGTATAGCATCGGTTAATGGAAATGCCGGAATTTCGCAAAAGTTTTGTGCAAATCTGTAATGGAATTGTCTTATCTAGCAAAATGATCCGTCATTTTAGTTAAAATAATACATTTCTTTGGCAAAAAGTTCAGAAATTGGAAACGTGTCAATTTCGCAAAAAGTTTTTACACAAGGTGATTTTTCAGGCAGTTCGAAAAAGGAATATTTTGCAAAACTGCTATGGACAGTTTTATTTCCGCATTTACAGGTCACCTGGCATACGAAAAAAATCACATGATCACTGTTTAATGTACTATATCCTCCAAGAAACACCTCATATGTAGTATGACATAGTCACAAGTATAAGGGGTAAAAAATGTCATTTTATTTGCATAACATTAGTTCATGGAAACCACCATTTTGCAAATGTTCGACATTTTAAAATATCACAAACGTTTTGTACAAATCTGTAGTGGAAAGGTCTTATCTAGCGAAACGATCCATTTTTGGTGAAAATATGACATTTCTTTGGCAAAAAGGTCCATTGATAACACTAGCTGTGTTTCCATTACCCTTCAAATTACACAAATTGAAATTGGCAATTGAAAGTACACCCAATGGAAACACGTAAATTTTGCAAAAAACTCACATATATCGAAAAGTTTAATGTACTATAACCCTTAAAGAAATTCCTCTTATGTGGTCGCTCACAAGTATAAGGGGTAAAAAATTTTACCCCTTTTTAGTCACATAACATTGATTAATGGCAACGCCGGGATTTCGCAATAGTTTTTGTATTGACGTTTACAAAATATTGCAAAAGTTTCTCACAAATCTGTAACGGAATTGTTTTATCCAGCAAAACAATCCATCATTTTGGTGAAAATATGACATTCGGTTGGCAGAAAGGTCCACTGGTAACAGTAACTGATTTTCCATTACCTTACAAATTGCGCAAATTGATTTTTTTTTTTCGCATTTACAGGTCACCTGACATAATAAAATCACATGATCACTCTTTAATGTACTATAACCTCCAAGAAACACCTCATACGTGGCCGTTCACAAGTATAAAAGGTAAAAAATTATGTTTTAGTCACATAACATCGGGTAATGAAAACACTGCTATTACGCAATATCGACATTTCTAAAAATCGCAAAAGTTTTGTGCAAATCTTTAATGGAATGGTCTTATCTAGTGCAACAATCCATCGTTTTGGTGAAAATATGACATTTCGTTGACAAGAAGGTCCATTAGGAACAGCAGCTGCGTTTCCATTTACCCTTTAAATATGGCCAATGGAAATATGTCAGTTTTGCAAAAATTCCCATATATCGCCAAAAAAAAAAATCTGATCGCATGAGGTGGTTTTTCAGGCAATTCAAAAAAGGAATATTTCGCAAAACTGCAATTAAACAGTTTTTCCATGTTTACAGGTCACCTGGCGTACGAAAAAAAAAATCACATGATCATTCTTTATTGTACTATAACCTCCAAGAAACACCTCATATGTGGCCGCTAACACGTATAAGGGGTAAAAAAGTTACGTTTTAGTCACATAACACTGGTTAGTAGAAACGCTGCCATTTCGCATTAGTTTTTATCGACATTTATAAAATATCGCTAAATTTTTGTACTAATCTAATGGAAATGGACCTAGTGTGGCTGTGAAGAAGTCACTGTCAAACCAAACAGCTTTTTTGTTGGTTGAAGCGCAAAATTTGTGTGAATCTGTTGTAAAATCTGCAAGTGAAATTCCCAGTAATGAAATGACTCATCAAAAATTCGCCAAACTATTGGTGCTAAATGTGACTGCACCTTTAATCATTTTAAGGCAGAATGTGGCTGTATACGGGTAGAGGCTTTGTTGCCGGAAGAAAAAACTGCCTTTTCTTTTGTGCCCTTTATTTGGGTAGGAATTGTAAAAATTGCAGTTATTTTTGGTGCTTGCCCTTTCAAATTTCAAATCATTACCTTGCACACCTGTTGTCCCATTCAAACATTTCTTGAGTAGTTTGAGTTATGTGTCGTGTTTGGAATGGAAATATATGCACAGCCCTGCATACACAGTAGCTGACATCTTATATCCATTAGAATGGTACTACTGGAAACAAATGATATTTGAGCCACAAACAAGGGTTATTTAACTGTAAATGAGCACGATAGAAAACTGTACAGTGTGTGTTCTCTAATCTCTCCAGCACGTCTCTCTCTCTCTCTCTCTCTCTCTCTCTTTTATTTTCTTTCAGGCGCTGTGCTGTCATATTGTTCAAGTAACATGTTCGATTTCAATTGCATTCAATAAATTTCGCATGGCCTCATGTGCAGCCTGCTGATTGTTGTTTGACATTCATTCATTTGTGATGAAATTTCATCAATATGTGCAACAATGTATACTAAAATTGTTATAGTTACTAGAAATACTTCATGGTCAACCAAATTTCTGAAACTTCCCCAGCTTTTAGTGTAGTGATGAAAACCAAAATACTTCACAAATTTCACCTGAGATTTGGAGCCAAATTAGAGAATAATACTGACTTTAGAAAAATGTCAGCATCATTATTTTATTTTTACACAGAAATTGGTAGGTCTGTTAGTATAATCTGCTGACTTTAGCCATTTTTGTTTTATTATATGCTAACTGTCACTTCAAAAATGGCAAAAGGCACTTCTTGACTCAAGTTTACATGCCTGTAACTTAAGAAGTATTAAAGATATATTAATATCCTTTTATCCTATCCTTTTAGATTCTGGTTCTTTTTAAGTTTTTCTACAGTAAAAAAAAATGTATATATAACTTAAAAGTGCCTAATTTTTTATATTCATATCCATTAGTCCTGTCAAGAGAAAATATTCAAAAATCTCATGCTGGTTCATAAACACAGTGTTTAAAAAATCTAAGGTGTTTGGAGGCAACGCTGTTGTTGTTGTTTTTAACGTTTCTTCCTGACTTTTTAATTCTATAAACACTTTAAAGCATTAGTGATTCATAATAATAATGAGTATTTCATAATACTAAAATGGTTTGATTTGAATTCATAATAGCCCTAATGAAAGAGACAATGGCTGTACCTCATATCTTAAAAATAACTTAAAGGAAACAAAAACGTTCAAACTGTGAACTCATTGTGAACAATTAAGTGTATTCCGTGACAAAGACTGTATCAGTCACTGACTACTTTGAATAACGGTCAAATAGTTTAATCAGAAATCGTTTGGTTCTGTACTTACGTATTTCATTGAAGAGCATTTACAGATAGCGGGTTTTCATGAGGCGTCATCAATTGGCTTCCACTGAACGTAAGCAATGCCACTGAACCGAAAGAAAATCACATATTTAGCTGATTATTGCTGCTGAAAATGGTCAATTATTGTCGTGTTTTAGGCTGTACTAATCGGTCGGACCGGGAAAAACATAACAAATCAAGGAGAAGAGTGCAAAAAAACGGAGGAACAAAAGACGTTTTGTAGTTGGCCAAACTGAACCAAGATTTTCAGGGCAAGAATGTTGACAAAAACATTAGTGTTTTTGTGTTATTATCATTTCCGGTCAGGTAGGTGAAATTTAGGCTAATATTTTAATTAATACTGCTGGATATATCTTTAGTTTGTCAAAATATTGTGTACTTGCCTGCTTACTAAGTCCTTCTCTATACGGTTTAGCAGTTTCCACATGTTTTTCCCATGGTTTAGACAGCATAAATTAGCAGAACAACATATTCAATAGTACACCGTGCAATTTTATCTGAGTATCGCCCATATGGCGCGCATCCGGGTAACTAACCAAACCATGACATAAACAACAGCATGCCATGGATTGCACGGTTAATGTTCTGATCATTTATGCTGTGTAAAGCACAGAAAAAAACATGTGGAAGCTGCTAAATCATATAGAGAAGGATCTAGTAAGCAGGAAAGGTCACCATATTTTGACAAACTAAAGCAGTAGGCTATTAATTAAAATATTTCACCAAACAACATACACAAATGTTGTCAAGATTCTTGCTCTGGAAATCCTGGTTCAGTTTGGCCAACCACAAATGCCTTTTGTTCCTCAGATCGTTTTTTTGCACTCTCCTCCTTGATTTGTTATAACTTTTGGCAGTCTATAGTCCTCCAAATACTGTGAATCATAATATTAAAATGGTTTCATTTAACTTCATGACTCTAATAGCCCTAATGACATCAACAATGGACTCAGAATTTACCTCAGATCTTAAAAATAACTTAAAGGAAACAAAACGTTTAAACTGTGAACACTGTGTAAACAATTAAATGTATTCCATGACAAAGACTGTATCAGTCACTGAGTATTTACAGGCAGTATTAATTAAGATATTAGCCCAATATTTCACCTGCCTGACCTGAAATGATAAGAACAAACACGAATGTTGTCAAGATTTTTGCTCTAGAAATCCTGGTTCAGTTTGGCCAACCACAAACACCTTTGTTCCTCAGAAAGTTTTTGCTATAACTTTTGCCAGTCTATAGTACTCCAAATGTTTTCCTGGACTGACCGATTAGTACAGCCCAAAACATGACAATAGTTGACCATTTTCAGCAGCAATAATCAGCAAAATATGCGAGTTTCGTTCGATTCAGTGGCGTTGTTCAGTGCTGCCAATGTGGCTGATTGATGATGTAAGGTGAAAACACTCTAGTATCATAATACTAAAATGGTTTAATTTAAATTCATGACTCTAATAGCCTTAATGACATCAACAATGGACTCAGATCTTAAAAATAACTTAAAGGAAACAAAAAACATTTAAACTGTAAACTCTGTGTAAACAATTAAACGTATTCCATGACAAAGACTGTATCAGTCACTGAGTATTTACAGGCAGTAGGCCTATTAATTAAGATATTTGCCTAATATTTCAACTACCTGACCCAAAATGATAAGAACAAACACGAATGTTGTCAAGATTCTTGCTCTAGAAATCCTGGTTCAGTTTGGCCAACCACAAATGCCTTTTGTTCCTCAGATAGTTTTGGCACTCTCCTTCTTGATTTGTTATAACTGTTGGAAGTTTATAGTACTCCAAATGTTTTTTTCTGGTCTGACTGATTAGTACAGCTCAAAACATGACAATAGTTGACTGTTTTCAGCAGCAATAATAAGCAAAATATGCGAGTTTCGTTCGTTGTTTACGTTCAGTGCCGCAAATATGGCCGATGAGGAGTCGCTGATTGCATGTAATGTATTACATTATAAATTCACCTTTTTAAATTTTTACACAATTTCAAACAATAGCTTTTCAAATAATTGTAAATTATATTTATATCATGTCATTTTAAGACACAACTAAATACAAAAACACAATCAAACATAAAAAGTATAAAACAAATGAAAATAAATAAATAAATAAATAAATAAATAATTATAATACACAGGTCAACATCGATACAGTCCCGGCGCCAGGACGCGCGACCCGGGGGGGCTTGTATTGAATGAATTTTGTTCATATTCATTCGATATAAATAAAATACGTCTTCATATTTTAATTGAAAGGATTATTGCCGCCTTCTTTACACACATGCTTTCAACAAACTCACAAACATCATTGTATATTTAACAGATGTTTTTTGTGCTAGTAACTAGATTAACGGATGTTTTTTTTTTTTTTTGTGCTAGTAACTAATTTAAATGACTTTTTTTTATATGGCTAAAAAGCACTGAGCGCGTCGTCTGTCTGGCTCAGCGCCAGACAAGGAGCAAAAGCTCGTTTAAATTTAGCAGTGAAAATTTAAATGCACTTGTGGTGAACCCTTGAATCGAATGGTTAAAATAGAGGAGTTTTGGGAGGTTGGAGTGGATCAAATTGAAGCTGAGGCGGCACAAATCAGATCGGGGGGGGGGGTGGGTGGGGGGCTTCAGGATGTCATAGGGCCCCTTACATAAGCCGTCACCCTTGACGCCGGGCCTGCATCGATACTACCACATCTGATATTTTACAAGCGTAAAGCAGCTGACAGGTGATGCATGACCGGAAGGTGACGTTCAGGTGTGGGTTGGGTTTACTCACACGTATCCAGTCAAGCGAAAAGCAGGACAGTCACCGTACTTTACTCCCGCTGCGACATGCTGTCTCAATACACGACAGACACTTATTCAGCCATTCAGGAGCATTTCTGACATCTCCGGTGAGTGGATTTATTTTTGGACGAGCTGTAATAATATTTGTTTAGCCTAATGGTAAAATGAAAGACTTAAATATTTAATTAGCCGCTAGTCTTTCTGTAAAGGTGTATTAGCGTGTTTGTGTTCAGTGTTTACTGTGTATTAGGCTACACATGTGTATTATGTTTACTTTGACATCACTTTACTTAGAATAAATGTGTTGATTAAGAAAGAAATTAATGAAAAGAGCAACGACAACTAAATAGATGCTTAAAGTACAACGTGTGCAATTTTTCCACGTTTAAAATGTCTGCAGAAGTGTTGGTAACGTTACCCTTACGAAATGTCGACATTTTTAAAGGAGCAAATACTTTTGGAGATATATATATTTTTAGATGTAAATGTCATTATATTTAAGTATCAAAACAAATTACCTTCATTTTAAATAACAATAGCACAAGTCTGAAGCATTTTAACTGAAAAAACACTATAGTTTAGAATGAGGACATTGTTTATAGTTCATTTGATGAAATTCACCTTTGATCACTTGAGATGCAATAACTTTATACATGCACTAAAAATCACGAGTTGAGTGAATGTAATTGCAAAAATATCTCAGAAAAGTGACTCAGAAGAGCATTTGTGTGATATTTTTGTTGTTTAAAGTGTGATTGCCATTACTTTCAGGGCCACTGTAAAGTGTGACATATCACACTTAAAACACTGAGATAAACTCAACAGCTCCGCAAGTCTTGCACCGACTTGCCCGAACGCTGCAAGGGAATGCCCCTTTTCACGCCCATCTGTTTACCCAAGTCTTCATGTGATGCACTTATTCACTTACCTGTACTTTTAACCTGAGTGCAATTTTTTCTACTGTCTTGGTTTGCAAGATGTTTGCTTTAGTAGTGGTACAATTGCATTTTTGTTTTTGTTGTTGTTCTACAAAGAGGTTTAAGCTTTAACTGATGCACGCCACCTCCAGCATTCACAATAATAAAGTGTTTTGTTTTAGCGAACTGAATGAACAAAGGCCTAACCCCACGAACTGGGTGTGTTTTTCCAACGTAAAAGTGTTTCGCAATAAGCGTGACACATGGAGTGTCACTGGAAAGCTGTAGGTTAATGAATCACTGAGTGTTGGCTTAACCTGAACCACTTGAATACTGAAGAACTATTAACTGAAAGGTTAATTAAAAAAGGACTATATTTATGCATGAAGCTGGAATTACCAGTTGTGGAAAGTAAAAGTACGACAACAGATTTCAAGTTGATTTTGTAGATTTAACTTTTGTAATGCATGCAAGGTGTCATGAGGGTTTATAGATGAGCTGTAATTGATATCACTATGTTTTTTTGTTTGTTTGTTTTTTGTGCATTTTTACCACATGACTTGACATGAAAAAATTAATACAAATTCAGATAATTAAAACAACAACAATAATAATTAGGGCTGTCAAACGATTAATCGTGATTAATCGCATCCAAAATAAAAGTTTATGTTTGCATACTATATATTTGTGTACTGTGTATATTTATTATGTATATATAAATACACACACATGCATGTATATATTAAGGAAAAATATTTTAGATTTATATCATAAATATTTATATTTATTTATAATCTAAATTGTATACAGGTATAAATATATATACATATAAATATTTAGTTTTAATATATACATGTATGTGTGTGTATTTATATGTACATAATAAATATACAAAGTAAACACACATATTGTATGTAAACTTAAACTTTTATTTTGGATGTGATTAATCGTGATTAATCGTTTGACAGCCCTAATAATAATGTAAAATGTTAAAAAGGGTTGCTTTTTAAGACTTGCATTTATTTATTAATTTTTTATTCCTTCATTTTGAGTTCAGGACAACTGTGTTACCCTGACATTTTTTTACAGTATTTCTCAGAAAATATTACAAATATTTTAAATTAATAATAAAAAAAAGTGTTCATCATAGAAAAGCTGCAATTAAGTAATTTCATTTACAAATGTAATCCAAATTTTTATAATCATTTTTAGAATTGTATTTAATGCATAATAAATTAGTGCTTTGAATTATTATTTTAAAATTATTTTTTAAA
Organism: Cirrhinus molitorella; assembly: GCA_033026305.1. Classification (NCBI taxonomy): domain Eukaryota; kingdom Metazoa; phylum Chordata; class Actinopteri; order Cypriniformes; family Cyprinidae; genus Cirrhinus; species Cirrhinus molitorella. The sequence continues at coordinate 23,344,276 of CM065121.1, read as the reverse complement.
AATGATTAACTTTATTATTAGTTTGGTTAATGCGACAGTGATTGTTTGAATGAATAAAAAGTACCTTAATTTATTATTATTAATATTATTATTATTATTTTAATGATTTTTTTCAATAAAATAAAACTGTGGAATAAATTGCCTTAATTTATTTAACTTTTTTTAGATTATTAATAAATTGCATTTATTTATTATTAATATTTTACAGATTTTTTATGATAATAATATTTTTCTTATCATTGTCAGTTTAACAAATATAGTTAGTCATAGAATTTTATGATGTAATATATTTATAAAAAATTATTAATCAGTTGGTTAACAATATTTTAGGTACGGTATGTACAAATTGCATTTTAATGTTTTTTAAAAAACAAACAAAAAAAATTTAAGGTACTGTATTTGTAATTTATTACAAATTTAATAATTAACAAAAATAATGTAATAATGAAAAACAATAATTGTTTAATAATTTAAAAAAATAATATTATTAATGCATAAATTAAAAATGGGTTTTTAATTTATTTTATTTATTTAAATATGTATATATAAAAAACAGTTAATGCTACATACTTTGTTATACATCAGTTGGAAAGTATGCAAATCGTGGATCTATTTAAAGCTGTTCCTAAAAAAAAGTCCACCATCCAGTGTTGTCAAGTTTGCAGTTTTCCCACGGAATTGGGCTACTTTCAAACTGTTGCCACGGGTTGTCTTTCATGTCCGTGGGTTGAAGTGACCCCAGTAACGTAATATTTAGCCCTTGGAAAATGCTAATTTTACCAAAGGAAGCCCACTACAAAACATGTATTTTACCCCTCGAAACACATTTGGGCTACTTTTTGGCTACTTTTACTAGCAATTGGGCAGGTTTTGTTGTGAAAACCTGGCAACCCTGCCACCATCCCCGTGAGAATGTGATCAGTTGGGAGAGGTTCCTCTGATAAAGTCCTTACTCAGCAATGATTCGATGGATGAACAAACTCTTTGAAGGCATGAGTAACAGCAAACTTATCTGCAGTTGAATAAATGATTCATTTGATTTGTCCTCAAGGCTTGTACTTGACTAACCAGTATATCTGTTTTGATTAGGCAAAATGGAAAAATCAAGCTTGCTTAATTTGTTGCACAAGCAAACCCTCACATTCTCCTCAAAAACACTCCTGTAATGCGTGACTCCTAATATACTTGCGATTTTCTTCTGTTTCACATGCTATTTCACAGTTTTAGGTTATGTCGTCTTGATCTTGAACTTTTGGCGTTGCTCAACCGAACGTGCAGTCAAGAGCGTCTCCTTTGAATGTAAACATTTCAAACATGTCAAACGCTCGTGAATTATCACACACGACCTCACGCAAACATGCAGCGGTGTTTAGGCTGCTCGTTTTAACCCTCAGGCATCAACAATTTCAGGTATCCTCGCACCCCAATCCGCACATGTCTCAACCTGCCTCGTTATTTAGGTCCTTGCACACATCCAGCCCAAACTGAGTGCGAACGCAACCCGGTGTTTCTTGTTTTCAACGTTTCGAGAGCACAAATTGCTGTGATCTGTCAGTGTGCTGCTTTGGTGCAACAACGAGTCACCGTTGAATTCCTGGTGTTAAATACAGTGTTGCGAAGACTGTTTAGGTAAAGCAGCTTTGAGTTGAGCTGTTTACTGAGGGATGAGATGAAGTGGAGGGTTTAGTTTTCTATTGTCACGCTCCATTCGAAGTCTACGGTTCAGTGCAGTTCATGCAGGAACAGGCCTTCAGGTGAATCTTTATGTTTGGGAAGTAGGATCAAATGAATGTGTGTCTTTTGAAACCGATCTTAGTTTTTTGGTGTTTTGTTCTGCAGATGTAGACGGGACGGCAGACCTTCAGCATCCAGCATCATGGACTGCCACATTCGGCCACGAAAACACTGGATACGGATGCCTACATAACCAGGCTACCATGGAGAACATGATTTAAAAGCTGATTTTCTTTACTGAAGTACTAGTTTTTTGAAGAACCAAGCCATGTATTCACCTCTGTTGTTCTTCATCGTCTTCCATTGCATCTTCTTGGCATGTGCTTACAGTGGATGGAGTAATCTAAATATTATCCCACGAAAAACCATTCAATATGAAGGTAAGATTCATCTTTGTTGAGTTTATAACTGTGAGCTAAACATTAGCATCTAGTTCAGTCTTTAAGAATGTATGATCAAACATATTTTGCTTTATAGAACATATGTAGGTTTTATAGAACTGGTAGTTTATCAAGGATATTTGGTACCAAACTAGTAGCTTCTGAGTATTAGTTTAATTGGCAACCCTGTTACTTGCAACTTTTAATATGAAGGTAAGATTCATCTTTGTTGAGTTTGTAACTGAGCTAAATATTAGCATCTAGTTCAGTCCTCAACTCTGATACCTACATACTGTAAGAATGTGTTATCAAACAAATGTTTTGCTTCACTGAAAATATGCAGTTTTTATATAACTGCTAGTTTCTCGAGAATATTTGGTACAAACTAGTACCTTCTGAGTATAAGTTTAATCTGCAACCCTGTTACTTGTGATTTTCAATTTGAAGGTAAAATTAATCTTCATTGAGTTTATAACTGCATAACTGAGCTAAATAGTAGCATCTAGTTTAGTCCTCCACCCTGTTTCCTACATTATCGTAAGAATGAACGAGCAAAGAAACAAACATTTGGCTTGATAGGAAATATATACAGGTAGTTTTCATATAACTGCTAGTTTATCAAGGATATTTGGTACCAAACTAGTAGCTTCTGAGTATTAGTTTAATTGGCAACCCTGTTACTTGCAACTTTTAATATGAAGGTAAGATTCATCTTTGTTGAGTTTATAACTGAGCTAAATATTAGCATCTAGTTCAGTCCTCAACTCTGATACCTACATTACTGTAAGAATGTGTTATCAAACAAATGTTTTGCTTCACTGAAAATATGCAGTTTTTATATAACTGCTAGTTTCTCAAGAATATTTGGTACAAACTAGTACCTTCTGAGTATAAGTTTAATCTGCAACTCTGTTACTTGTGATTTTCAATTTGAAGGTAAAATTAATCTTCATTGAGTTTATAACTGCATAACTGAGCTAAATAGTAGCATCTAGTTTAGTCCTTCACCCTGTTTCCTACATTATCGTAAGAATGAACGAGCAAAGAAACAAATATTTGGCTTGATAGGAAATATATACAGGTAGTTTTCATATAACTGCTAGTTTATCAAGGATATTTGGTACCAAACTAGTATCTTCTGAGTTTTAATTTAATTTCCAACCCTGTTACTTGAAACATTCAATATGATGGTAAGATACATCATCTTTGAGTTTAGAACTGCATAACTGTGGGCTAAATATTAGCATCTAAAAGTGAAAGTGACGAGACGTGAGGCCAAGTATGGTGACCCATACTAGGAATTTGTGCTCTGCATTTAACCCATCCAAGTGCACACACACAGTAGTGAACACACACACACCGTGAACATACACCCGGAGCAGTGGGCAGCCATTGCATTGCTGCGGCGCCCGGGGAGCAGTTGGGGGTTCGGTGCCTTGCTCACCTCACCTCACCTCAGTCGTGGTATTGACGATGGAGAGAGCGCTGGATATTCACTCCCCCCACCATCAATCCCTGCCGGACCTGGGACTCGAACTTGCAACCTCTTGGTTACAAGTCAGACTCCCTAACCATTAGGCCACGGCTGCCCCCTAGATCTAGTTCAGTCTTCAACCCTGATACCTACATTACTGTAAGAATGTATGATCAAACAAATGTTTTGCTTTATAGAAAATATGCAGTTTTCAAACAACTGCTAGTTTATCGAGAATATTTGATACAAACTAGTACCTTCTGAATATAAGTTTAATTTGCAACCCTGTTATTTGTGATTTTCAATATGAAGTTAAGATTAATTTGCATTGAGTTTATAACTGTGCATAACTGAGCTAAATAGTAGCATCCAGTTTAATCTTCAACCCTGTTACTTGAATTATTTTAAGAATGTATGATCATGTTTTGCTTTATGGAAAATATGCAGTTTTCATATAACTGCTAGTTTCTCGAGAATATTTGGTACAAACTAGTACCTTCTGAGTATAAGTTTAATTTGCAACCCTGTTATTTTTTAATCTTCAACCGTGTTGCCTACATTATTGTAAGAATGAATGGACAAACAAATATTAGGCTTAATAGGAAATATGTACAGGTAGTTTTCATATGAATGCTAGTTTATCAATGATACTTGGTTCCAAACTAGTATCTTCTGGGTTTTTCTTTAATTTGCAACTTTTAATATGAAGGTAAGATTCGCCTTTGTTGAGTTTATAACTGAGCTAAATATTAACATCTAGTTCAGTCTTCAACCCTGATACCTACATTACTGTAAAAATGTATGATCAAACAAATGTTTTGCTTTATGGAAAATATTTCATATAACTGCTAGTTTCTCAAAAATATTTGGTACAAACTAGTACCTTTTGAGTATAAGAAATAATACCCAAGAAATAACAGCTTTTGGTCACTTTCTACACCATGATAGGAAGACAGTTTAAAAATGTAATTATAATTTAATTTTCTTATTTTATTTATTTATTTAATGACAAATATTTTCATATTTAGATTTTTTTTACATGTCCCAAATGTTGGTAACAGGGTTGAAAAATTTCAATCCTCATAGAAAATGTATGAAAATAAAACTACTCGTGTATTGTTTACAAATATATGGAATATTTACTTTGACCTTGTGAATTTGATGATCAAACAGTTTCTAAGAGCAAATCAACAATTTTAACAATCTTGGTTATAATGCTTCAGTGACAAATAGATAAGGCATAATTATTTAATGTTAAAGGTCCTTAACATTTTGACACTCAAGAAGTAACATCTTTTGGTCACTTTTTACACCATGATAGGAAGACAATTTAAAAATGTAATTCAATTTTCTTATTTATTATTTTACACAAATTGTAGTGTTGAGTGCATTCATCTAGTTCAGTCTTCAACCCTGTTACCTAAGTTAGTGTAAGTAGAAATGCTCAAACAAATATTTTGTCCATGAAATATATTTAGTTTTCATGTAAATGCTAGTTTATCAAGAATATTTGATACTAAACTACTACATTTGCAACCCTGTTACTCACAGCACATTCTATCATAGTTATTTATTCATTGTTTGTATATATGTGTTAATTTACAGACATGTTTATTTGCTAGAAAATGAACAAAAATTACAAATATTTTAGTATTTTGATGTCCCAAATGTTGGTAACAGGGTTGAACAATTTCAATCACCATAAAATGAAATGGAAATAAAACTACATGCATATTGTTTTCAAATATATTAAACATTTACTTCGACCTCCTGAAGTTGAAGATCAAACAGCTTCCAGTGATTAAGTGCCTCCTTGCCTATTTTTTAAAGTTTAGCTCTATTTAATCCCTGATCGTAGAACATCTCCACCCTGAGAGCAAATGAACAATTTCTATTGTTGCAATGCAATTCTTGGTTATGATACTTCAATGACAACTGGATAAGGCATTGTTATTCAACATGCATGTATGTTTTTGTCCGTAGATAACCACGTGATCACATTTAAAGAGAAAGGTGTTTGGAATTACTCAACAATGCTGATTAGGGAGGATCTAGGTTTGTTAGTGTTGGGGGCGAGAGAGGCCGTCTATGCCCTTGACATCAACAATATCTCCATTGCCAAGTCTAAGGTGCTGGTTTGGTTTCCTTTCCTTTCCTTTATCTCTCGGCAACAATATAACAGAATTCTTTGACCCTGTTTCAATGCGGCATGACTGTATAGTCTGTGTTGATATCTCTCCACCCTTCAGGTGCTTTGGAAAGTTACAGAGGAGAAACAAAAAGAGTGCACCTCTAAAGGAAAACATCCTGATGTGAGTAAACATCTCTGTAACTGCCACACATGCTCACTTACACATAAACAAATGCAGATACTCTCAACAAGGGAAACAATTTTATCCATCTGATTATCTTTTCAGATCGACTGTCGTAACTATGTACGGATGCTGCATCAGATGAATGACGGCGTGATGTATGCATGTGGGACAAATGCCTTTAGCCCCACTTGTGATTTTATAGTAAGTGATATTACCAGAAAATGTTTACCATTTTTATTTAATAATTAAAAGTAGTAAATATGTATATTTAAAATACAATATTAAAATGCAAAGACAACAAATTTAAATAGTTAAATAGTCCAAAATCTAAAAAAAAAAATGTTTTTACCTCATCATTGTACTCACTGTTTGCATCTCGTGATCTGTCGCTTTCTTCCTGGTATGTGTGAGATTAGGTTTCATGTGATTTATCAGGTTCTAGTGTCATACTGTTAAAAAAACAAGATAAAAAAATACTTTGTTTTCATTGTGTTTGAACAGACGTATGGTGACGGGCAGCTGAAACTGGAGGGAAAGCAGGAAGATGGGAGGGGGAAATGTCCTTTTGATCCATTCCAGAGATCATCTTCCATCATGGTTGGTATGTATGTAGAGCTTTTTTTTTTTTTTAATTAATATGAATATTAATATATAAGTAGAACTTTTAATTTTTATTTTTTTGCCACAGATCAAGACCTGTATTCTGCCACATCCTTAAACTTTCTGGGTTCAGAGCCGGTTATTCTCCGCACCTCTTCCAGTACACTGAGGACAGTGTTTAAGAGTTCTTGGCTCAATGGTATGTAAAATGTTTCGAATTTGATATCATTTAAGTTTAAAGGTTGTTTTGTACTTTTTAGTAAAAACAAAAAAAACAAGTCGGCGCCGATAGCCTTGTGGGCAGTGCGCCGACATACAGCGCCGTTGCGCAACGGGCGTCCCGAGTTCGATTCCCGGCTCGAGGACCTTTCCCGACCCTACCCCCTTCTCTCTCTCCACTTCGCTTCCTGTCCTTCCTGATCTGTCCTATAATAATAAAAGCCAAAAATAAATCTTTAAAAAAAAAAAAACAATTCCATTTTTCTACTCACTCCAGAGCCAAATTTTGTCTATATGGACATGGTCCCAGAAAGCGAGGACAGTCCTGAGGGTGACGATGACAAAGTCTACATGTTCTTCAGTGAGAACGCCGTTGAGTACGATTTCTACAACAAGCTTGTGGTGTCGCGTGTCGCCAGAGTTTGCAAGGTAACGCCTCACTGAGTCCTGTACCTTGGCATATTTAGCTCTGATCTTTTTGACATTTTTATTTAATTCCCTATTCTGCAGGGTGATATGGGTGGTCAAAGGACCCTTCAGAGGAAATGGACTTCCTTCTTGAAGGCTCGTCTGGACTGCTCTGTCCCTGAGCCCAGCCTACCCTACATCATACAGGACGTCTTTCATGTCCGCCACAAGAAATGGAGGAAAAGTGTCTTTTACGCTGTCTTCACCTCTCAGGCGTAAGTTTTGTCCATTTCGTCCATTTTTCGCATATTCTGTGTTAGCATTTGCTAATTTGTTCAGTTATTCACTATTTACCATAGCTAGTACCACAGAGTTTACTATGTACAGTTTAGGAGTGGTCACATTCAACAACATTTTAACCAGGCAGTTTTTTGTAGGTCAGTGCTGTGAAAAACTTTAACTCCTTGTGAAATCTTGATGGGAAGTCTTTGACCTTTGCATGATTCCTGTTGAAATGACTATATTTTATAAAAGGTCGTATAACAAATGTAAATGTGACTGCACCTTGAATGAAACCTTGAATGAAAAATTAATGAATTTGAACCAGGGTTTTATTTATATATATATATATATATATATATATATATATATATATATATATATATTAGAGCTGTCAATTTAATTTAATTTAAATACAATTTAGATTGTAAATAAATATAAATATTTTAGATATAAATCTATTTTTTTTTCCTTAATATATACATGCATGTGTGTGTATTTATATATACATAATAAATATACACAGTACACAAATATATAATATGTAAACATAAACTTTTATTTTGGATCCAATTAATCACGATTAATCATTTGATAGCACTAAAAAAAAAAAAAAAAAATATATATATATATATATATATATGTATGTATGTATGTATGTATGTATGATGTATGTATATATTATGTATGTGTATGTGTGTGTGTATATATATATATATATATATATATATATATATATATATATATATATATATATATACACACACACACACACACACACACACACACACACACACACACACACACTAACACACATGTTCGCATCTCACAATTCAGACTTTTTTTTTTTTTAAGAATTGTGTGATATAAACTCGCACTTGTGAGTTATAAAATCTTAATTGCGGTATATGGGATAAAAACTCAAAATTCTGATGAAATTCAAAAGTAAGAATTGAAAATAATTGAGATGCCAACTCGCAATTGCAAGAAAAAAGTCAGAATTGTGAGACGTAAACTCGCAATTGAGGAAAAAAAGTCAAAATAGTGAGATTTAAACTCTCAAGTCTAAGAAAATAAGTCAGAATTGTGAAATGTAATCTTGCAATTGAGGAAAAAAAGTCAGAATTGTAAAAAGTAAATTCGCAATTGTGAGAAAGTCAATTGCGAGATGCAAACTCGTGATTGCCTAAAAAAGTAAAAATTGCGAGATGTAAACTCACATTCTGAGAAAAGTCACAGTTACGAGACACAAACTTGCAATTGTGAGAAAAAAAGTCAAAATTACGAGATACAAACTTGTAGTTCTGAGAAAAAATGTCATAATTGCGAGATATAATCTCGCGATTGCAAAAAAAAGTAATAATTGCAAGATATAAACTCACAATTGGGAGAAAAGAAAAAAGTGAGATACAAACTCACAATTCTGAAAAAAAAAAGCTATAATTGTAAATGTAAACTCGCAATTCTGACTTTTTGATGAACTTTTAATGATGATAAACTCGCAAGGAAAAAAGTCAGAAATGTGAGATATAAATTTGCGATTGTGGGAAGAGTCAGGATTGCGAGATATAAAACTCACAATTGTGAAAAAAAGTCAGAATTGCAAGATGTAAACTTGCAATTGCGATAAAAGTCAGATTTGCAAAATACAAACTCAGAATTCTGAGAAAAAATAATAAAATAAAAAAATAATTGTGAGATATGAACTTGCAATTACAAGAGAAAAAAAGTCAAAATTGTGAGAATATATGAAATAAAATAAAATTGAATAATAAATAATAAATAAAACAAAACCTTGGAGTACAACATCTCATCCGAACTTCAGTACACATCAATATAACTCACTGTGAAATTGCTGCAGTTTATGATGCGCTGCAAGTCTGACTAGGTCAAGGATATGAGTCACACGTCATATCTGTTTAATGGTAGGACTGATAATTAAAAGATTGTCTGGCTCTTTCCTTCAGTTTAGTCATAGTTTTAATATTGTATTATTAGCCCATAAAAGATTTGTTTGTGTATGCAGGAGCTCAACGGATCGGTCTTCGGCAGTATGTGCATATACTGTGACTGATATCAGCGAGGTGTTCTCACGTGGCAAATTTAAGACAGAGGTGACGGTGGAAATGTCTGATGTAAAGTGGGTCATGTACAACGGAGAGCTTCCTGTCCCTCGACCAGGAGCTGTAAGTGGTTTTAGTGGTCTTACGCAGTCTTACAGCAGATGCATGCAATGTTTTATTTGTTAAACTGTATGGAAAACGCCAAAAATACTGATAAAATCCAAAAAATGTGGTTTTAATGGAATATTTAATTGTAATCTGTAGAGTAAATATTTACGTATGTATGTATGTATATATAGATATAGAAGTCCGTCTTATTTTGATCTGTTCACCTTTGCAGTGTATCAACAACGCAGCGAGGAGTTCGGGAATAATGCGGTCGCTGGACCTTCCAGATAAAACCCTACAGTTTATCCGAGACCGTCCCCTCATGGATGACGCAGTCCGTCCAATCACAGGCAAGCCTCTGCTGCTCAAGAAGGGCCCGCTGTTGACCCGTCTCATTGTAGACCAAGTAACAGCATCGGACGGACAGTCCTATCCTGTGATGTTTGTCGGCACAGGTGAGACTCCCATTCGCCTTAAGGGCAGAGCAGCTCTTTACTGTCAGTTAAGAGGGTGTGTGTGTAAACGGTTGTTCCCAGGAATGGTAATTGTACTTTAAACTGAGCTGGTTCAATTACAGCCTATTGAATTAGTTGTTTTTACTTTGCAAAGCTTGAATATAGATTGTGTTTTTGTAATGCAAGTCATTTGTTTTCTGTTGTCCATCAGAAAACGGTTATGTGCAGAAAGCAGTGAACTATGATGGAGAAATACACATTATTGAAGAAGTAAAACTGTTTGAGAACGCCGAGCCAATTGATGTCCTAAGACTTCACCAGAATCGGGTATGCAAAACTGGGGCTGGGGATAGCTATAGATTTGCTGACAGGATGATCCATTTTGGTGTAATTAGAAGCATAGTTCACTAAAATATTTTAATTCTGCAATACAAAAACTGAGAAATTATATCCTGCAATTCTGATTTAACAGATATAAACTCGTAATTGCAAATTATAGTCGGAATTGCAAAACAAAAACTCGCAATTCTGAGAAATAAAGTCAGAATCGAGTGATATAAACTTGTAATTGTGAGTTATAATCAGAATTGCTAGACGTAAACTCACAATTCTTAGACATAAACTTGCAATTCTGAGAACATTTCTTTTTTCCCCTCACAATTGTGTGAAAAAAGTTTGAATCGCGAGACAAACTTGCATTTGCGAGAAAAAACTTCAAATTGCGAATTTCTGTCTTGCAATTCTATTCTTGCAATTTTTAGGTTATATCGCACAACTCTGTCTGAATTGTGAGTTTATACCATGCTATTCTGAATTTATAACTCGACATTGTGAGTTTATATCACGCAACTCAAATAAAAAAATTCAGAATTGCGTGTTTGTATCATGCAACTTGTAAGAAAAAGTCAAAACTGTGTTTTTATCTCGCAATTCTTAATTTCTCGCAATTGCGCGTATCACGCAGCTCTAGGAAAAAAGTCAGAATTGTGAGTTTTTATCAGAATTGTCAGAATCTCAAAATTCTGACAATTTCTCGCAGTTGTATCATGCAACTCTACAAAAACATTTTGAATCGAGTTTTTATCTCGTAATTCTATTTCTTGCAGTTGAGTTTATATCATGCAACTCTTAAAAAAGTCAGAAATGTGAGTTTATATCTCACAATTTGAAGAAAAAAGTCAGAATTGAGTTTTTACCTCACAGTTCTGAATATATTTCTCACAGTTGTGAGTTTATATCATATAATTCTAGGAAAAAAGTCAGATATGTGCATTTATATCTCACAATTCTAATTCTATTCATATCAAAATTGCGAATTTGTATCACACAGTTCGAAGAAAAAGAGTCTGAATTGTGAGATAAAATGTCACAACCTTTTTAAAATTTGTTATTTAGTGGCAGAAACGGGCTTTTGTACTTACAGGTTTGGAACAACGTGAGTAATTAAAGACAGATTTTCATTTTTGGGTGAACTATACCTATAAAGACACTTATACTATGTTTATTTCAATGAAAGCTTAAACAAAATGACAAAGGAGTCACTTTCACATAATGAACATGATTTTGCCAATTATTTTTGCCGACTCTAATTGCCAGTTATCAGAAAGACAAAGTGGAGGAATATTTAGTTCCATGTTCATCTTGACAAAAAATGCATGAATAAGCATGAGTTGTTTGTTTTGTCCAGTTGTATGCTGGCTCTGCTTCTGGGGTTGTCCAGATGCCCGTCAGCAATTGCAGTCGTTATTCATCCTGTCTGGACTGTGTGCTGGCCAGAGACCCTTACTGTGCCTGGGAGTCCCCAGCGCAACGGTGCTCTAGAGTAGCCACATCACCTGAGAATGCAGAAAGGTAAGTACTCATATACAAGTACAATCCCAAAAAGAGTTTACAAAAATTTGAGTGGTACACTCACTCCTGTGAGATACTGAAAGTGTGTATAAACAAGTTACAGTTAACATCAAGCTTTTTGCATTTCAGCAATCTGATACAAAGTCTTAAGAATGGGGATGCCACTCGATGCCCAACAACAGGTATTCATCATGTTTTTCTGTTTAAACATAACATAAATGATGTCTCCTACTGAAATATGTAGTAGAAAACACGTCTACATCGTTTTACACACATTTTGGACTATGAGGGGTGCCATTATTTTCAGTGACTTGGAATGATTGCACTTGGGAAGCTGCAGGTGCTTCCTGTTGCTATTTTCACGGCAACGCGACTTGGAAATTAAAATACTGATACGATGACAACAGCTACTGAAAGAGTTTACAGGTGGCGAAAACCAAATGTCGTACCATACCAAATCCACTCTGAGAAACTTCTTCAGTGGCTGCGGCGTCATGACAAGAGTCTGCATGTTTACATCCTGCCAGGATGGCATCTAGCGTTTGTCTCTGCTGTTTGTAAGCTCTTTCAGTAGCTGTGGTCTACTAAAAGCCTCAAAGGCATCAAGACTAAAGTGGAGAGAACAAAGACGCAGGTCTTTAGGAAGTTTTATTTGTCCACAGGCATCTTCCCATTCTTTTCTCCTCTTCTTATTGTTAGGAAAACAGTGAAGATTTGCATCGCTTCTCTTGTTGCCCTTCCACTGAAAATTACAACCAGAATTACCAATAAAAAGTAGTTTATTTTCCCGAGTTGTGGATTGATTCTGGATCGTGAATCGATTCTTCCGAATGCATCGCGTTTGTCTTCGGAATCAATTCTGAGCTTAGATTTTAACAGCAGATGGCGCTATAATCTAGTGTTTACACGCACACTCAAACGCTCACAAAGAAGAGTGCTAAAACATTCAGCTGAGTCATGTAATTTCACTTCGGCTCAGAATGCTTTTATGACGTGAGAATAATGTAATTCACTTCAAATTGTATGAATGGCTATTTTAGGTTCAAATGCATGTATGGATTTCGACACTTCGGCTCTGCCATCTGCTGTTCAAATCTAGGCTCTGAATTGATTTGAGAAAGAATCGCGGTGTGTTAGGAAAACTCAGAATCGATGCTGAATCATTTCTCGATTCGTGTTGCAATGATTTACTACCGAGTTGTGGTAAAAAAATATCAACAGCTAGCGTCAGTAGCTGACCGACATACATTTTCAGCAAATTTAACACGTTTTTTTCTTTGTCAGCTCCTGTGGAACCAAAAATCCGCACCCTCATTCTGGGAAACAACATCAGGTTGCTGTGTCATCCAGACTCAAACTTGGCCCAGGTCAATTGGAACTTCGCTGGAAAGCCACTCCTCTACTCAAACAGGAAGTATACCATTTATAATGATGCCATCCTTATTTACAATGCCTCAATTGCTGATGCCGGACTCTACACCTGTACGTCAGTCGAGTGGGCGAAAGGGAGAGACTACATCCAAACGCTGGCTATTTATGACTTGCGTGAACAATCGGCAGTAGTCGTGACTGATAAGATGATAACCACATTGGGAATCCTTCCAGAAAGCAACACACCATCATCAGATTTGCATAAACCTGAAGATCCTTCATTATATTTAAAAAATCAGAGCTTTGAGAGTAAATGGATAGTAATGCAAGTGACGTTGGCTGTGCTGTCCGTTATGATGGCGTGTCTGCTGATCTGGAACCTGTATATGGGCCACATTTCTCTGTTTATGTGCTGTGGGAGACAACCACTCAAAAGCCCTAGGAATGTTCCAGAAAGGGAATACATGCACACAGAAAATGATGCTGTGGACAGTAAACAGCAAACAGTCATGTTGTGTCTCACAACGAACAGTGATCTAGAAGCACCTAGCTTCCACAGGAATACAACCAACGGGGAGATGCCAACAGACGTTCATATTTTTAAGTACATTACGGACGAGTCTGAGATTTAAGATTTTTTTTTACATGATCATTTTGTATAATTTTTGTACTTATTTATTTTTCAATAACAATAATAAAAAAAATTTAAATGATTACCATTTAAAATGCAATTTAAGTAGAATTATAACTGAAATTCAAAGAGATTGGTACATTTTTAACCAGAAAAGCAAACAAAGTTTAAATGCTCACTTGAAAAAAATAAATAAATAAAATTACCCCATGATTTACTTACCCCCAAGTCATCCTAGTTGTTTTTGACTTTCTTTTTTCAGACAAATACAATCAAAAAAAAAATAAAAATCCTGGCTTGTCCAAGCTTTATAATGGCAGTGAATGGCTGTTGAGATTATGAAGCCCAAAAAAGTATATCCATTCATCATAAAAAGTACTCCATGTGGCTCTGGAGGTTTAATAAAGGCCTTCTGAAGTGAATCGATACGTTAAATCGATTAATCACTACTAGTCGTTTTGCAGCTCTAATATATGCTAGTCTTGCGAGAACCAAGTTTGGTTTACTGCAAAGGAAAACCAGTCTCCTCTTGGCTTATTTCAAAATCATACAACATTTTTCTTAAGAAACCCTTGTTATGTACTTCTAATTCATGACCAGTGTTTTGTTTCACTCTCTCTTCTTCTGGGATGCCACTCTCTTGTGAACAAACATATGACAGCTAGAGAATACAGTTTAGAAAGTTTTAAATATGGATATTTTTCTTGCACAAATGCATTGATTTGCTTCAGAAGAGCTTTATTAACCCCCGGAGCCGTGTGGAGCACTGTTTGATGGATGGATACACTTTTTTGGGCTTCAAAATCTCAACAGCCATTCACTGTTGAGCTTGAAAGAGCCAGGACATTTTTTTTTATTTAACACCAATTGTATTCGTCTGAAAGAAGAAAGTCATGTACAGTAAATCAGGGCTAATTTTCATTTTGGGTTCAACTGTCACATAATACTATGATAGTACATAGAAGCAGGGAGCGACTACAATAAAAGCAGCTTTATTCTGAAAAGGAATGTTTTTATTGAAATAGAGTTAGTAAGAGAGCCATTCTGGTCACATTATAGATACAGGATTGTTAAATACTTTGGCTACACGAGGCCAGTCATAAAACGTTTCAAAATCAGCCTCCTTTGGCTCGGTGGAGGGAGATCTTAAACGAAAAGTAATAAAGATCAAGTCACATGTTCATAATGAATGCCTCACATTTGTAAACGCAATGCTCCAATACGAAGCACGCTGATTACTGAAGTAAAACGAGGAATAAATGCAAAGCAATATATATTTCGAAGCTAGTATTAAAAACAGCACAGGATGTTGCCACATCCACTGATAAGAGCTGCAGCACTTGAGGGAAACTCGAAAGCTATTGGTTCACACATGCTAAATTTGCATGAAGATTTAAGGCAGATTTAAGAAAAAGAAAAGAGAGCAGGCACAAGATGTGTTTGCAAGAAACATTCTCAGTCACAGAGCTTAAAAAATCTGCAGTGTATAAAAGGGTGGGTTAAATGCAAATCATACCATTTCCAAAGACATGCTTGGAAATCACAAATGTCTGAGTGAAATAATGAACCGAAGTTTGAAATGAATCGCAGAAGCACTGAAGTGGAAATGTGAGACCAAATTTCTCAAAGAAAATAGAAAAGCTGCCATGATTTTCAAAAAACATATGTTTTCCTGTTTTAAAAATCACCTTCCCTAAAACGGTAATGTGATTGTACACCAAACACGATTCATTGATTTGATATGCAACTGATTTAGTTCTCAAACAAGTCAATGCTAAATGGAATGCTAAGAAAAAAAAAAAAAAATCAAGGCTCAAATGAACTGAGATGAATTCATCAACATAATAGTGTCATTTTTTGCTGTTTATACTAATGGTCCACCATTTTCTTGTCAGTTTTGTTGAGATAGTCTTTAAAGGAGCAGTTTGCCTTACCTTCTTACTTTCTAGGTCAGAATTTGCACTCAGAAAAGTGGTTTGACATATTTTTGATCGTCATTCACATTAGTGTGAATGACGATCAAAATCTATTCTTTTTGACTCAAAATCTATTCTTTTTGACTCAAAACAACTAATTTGGTTTAAATACATTCTTCAAGGAGTGATTTACTATTAAATCTCTAAAAACATATGGTAACATCCCACTGCAAACTGCCCCTTTAATGTTAGAACAGCCAGTGGTGCTCTAGCACCATCTGTAGTTCAGAAAAGTTATCACCAGGGTCCGCTCGCTGGGTAATTGGGCACAGCAGCTGGATACTGAGGCAGGCTGGGGCCGGTTTCAGAGATGGCGTTGAATCCGGCTTCTCTCACAGGGGCGCTTTTCCACACGCCTGTGCTCCATTCTTGCTGCGCCTGCTGAAAACTGCCGCCTCCACCACGATACAGTCGATGAACCTTGTAGGACAAGAGTGATGTTTTGATTTATAGGTTTACTCATTAAGTATTGTGTGTGTATGCAAATCATACCTTGATGAGAATGAACACCATAAGAGCTGTATCTATGGTGAAGAGAAGAGTACAAATAAGCATGAATATAGCCGAGACTACATTTGTGCCGAAAAACCCCACTGTGGCAATCCAACCACTGCGAAAAAAGAAAAATATGGTGCGTTAGCATCAATGAAAGTGAAACAGAAAAGAAGTTGTGGTATTCTTGTGAATGCATGTTGAAGACTGACACGGAAGAGAAGGAATTGTTGAATATGGTCACTCTTATTGCTTTATTTGTGCACTAGAAGTATTCACGTAGCTTCATAAAATTAAAGGTGGGGACTGAACGTGTCAGTTGTTACTGTATGTGCAGGGTCAGAAAGCTCTCAGATTTCATCAAAAATATCTTCATTTGTGTTCTGAATAGTAACAATAGTCTTATGGGTTTGGAACGACATAAGGGTGAGTAATTAATGACAGAATTTTTATTTTTTGGGTGAACTATTGCTTTAAGACACTAGGAACAATGTCTCTCTTATGTGTTTATAGGGAAAAGTTCACTTTCAGAGCAAAAATCTAATTACTCACCCCCTTGTTATCCAAGATGTTCATGTCTTTCTTTCTTCAGTTTTAAAGAAATTGTTTTTTGAGGAAAACATTTTGGGATTTCTCTCCATATAATGGACTTTAATGGTTCTGTATTAAGATGGGGTATGTCGGAGAATTCCCATCTCATTTTCTCCTCCAACTTCAAAATCGTCCTACATCGCTGTTTTAACTTGTTTTGTTTTTTTTGTTTGAAAAGGGTGTTTGTTCTTCTTTGCATGTTCACTTTGTGAACACTGGGTCGGTACTTCTGCAGCGATGTCGATTTTGAAGTTGGAGGAGAAAATTAGATGAGAGCTTTTCAAAATACCCTAACTGTCTTGAACCGGAATACACAGAGTACATGCAGAGCTAGACAAGATGAGCATTTGCAGTTAAAAGGTATGTAAATTGTCAATTTGTTTATACAGGTCATTTCGCTAGATAACACCCTTCTTCCTCGTTTGGGTTCGTTTAGAGCAGTGGTTCTCAACTCCAGTCCTCTGGTCCCACAGCTCTGCGCTTTTTACGTTTCTGAACCTGACACTCAGTTTGGTTCATGGATCTTTCGCCTAATGAGCTGATGATCTGAATCAGGTGTATTAAATGAGGGAGACATACAAAAAAAATGTGCAGAGCAGTGGGTCTTGAAGAGTGGAGTTGAGAACGACTGTATGATGATCTGTAATTTTTTGTTCTGAAAGTGAACTCCTTTAACAAAAGTCTAAAGTTAACTCAAAACTTTTTTTTTTTTTTTTTCATGAAAGTAGTTCAGGAAGCCTAAACCCGATGGTAACCCGGTTACTTCAAATACAGTGAGGGAAAAAATTATTTGATCCCCTGCTTATTTTGTACGTTTGCCCACTGACAAAGAAATGATCAGTCTATAATTTTAATGGTAGGTTTTGAACCGTGAAAGACAGAATAACAACAAAAAAATCCAGAAAATTGCATTTCGAAAAAGTTGAGTGAATTAATGAGTGAATTAGGTATTTGATCCCCTATCAATCAGCAAGTTTTCTGGCTCCCAAGTGTCTTTTATACAGGTAATGAGCTGAGATTAGGAGCACTCACTTAAAGGCAGTGCTCCTAATCTCAGTTTGTTACCTGTATAAAAAGACACCTGCCCACAGAAGCAATCAATCAGATTCCAAACTCTCCATCATGGCCAAGACCAAAGAGCTGTCCAAGGATGTCAGGGACAGGATTGTAGACCTACACAGGGCTGAAATAGGCTACAAGTCAATCGGCAAGCAATTATTCACACATGGAAGAATCACAAAATAACTGTCAATTTCCCTTGGTCTAGGGCTCCACACAAGATCTCGCCTCGTTGAGTTTCAATGATCATCAGAACGGTGAGGAATCAGCCCAGATCTACACAGGAGGAAATTTTCAATGATCTCAAAGCAGCTGGGACCATAGTCACCAAGAAAACAATAGGTAACACACTACGCCGTGAAGGACTGAAATCCTGCAGCGCCCGCAAGGTCCCCCAGCTCAAGAAAGAACATGTACAGGCCCAATGAACATCTGAATGATTCTGAGGAGAACTGGGTGAAAGTGTTATGGTCAGAGGAGACCAAAATCAAGCTCTCTGGCATTAACTCAACTCGCAGTGTTTGGAGGAGAAGGAATGACCCCAAGAACACCATCCCCACCGTCAAACAAGGAGGTAGAAACATTGTGCTTTGAGGTTTTTTTTCTGCTAAGGGGACAGAACAACTGCACCGCATCAAAGGGACGATGGACAGGCCATGTAGTGTCAAATCTTGGGTGACAACCTCCTTCCCTCAGCCAGGGGATTGAAAATGGGTCGTGGATGGGTACTGCAGCATGACAATGACCCAAAACACACGGCCAAGGTAACAAACGAGTGGTTCAAGAAGCAGCACATTAAGGCCATTAAGTGGCCTAGTAGCCAGTCTCCAGATTTTAATCTCATAGAAAATCTGTGGAGGGAGCTAAAGGTTCAAGCTGCCAAACATCAGCCTCGAAACCTTTTTGGAAAGGATCTGCAAAGAGGAGTGGGACAAAATCCCTCCTGAGATGTGTGCAACCCTGGTGGCCAACTACAAGAAACGTCTGACCTCTGTGACTGCAAACAAGGATTTTGCCACCAAGTACTAAGTCATGCTTTGCGAAGGGGTCAAATACTTACTTCACATTTATTAAAATGCAAATCATTGTATTTGAAATGACTTTTTCTGGATTTTTTCTGTTGTTAATCTGTCTCTCACTGTGCAAATAAATACCATTAAAATTATAGACTGATCATTTCTTTGTCATTGGTCAAATGTACAAAATAAGCTGGGGATCAAATCATTTTTCCCTCACAGCAAACCAAAGCGACAGACCAAAATCTAGCCATAAAGACAAAAAGTTCACTTCAAAAATGAAAAAATGGGCATCAATAAGTTTTACTGTAAAAACATTGAATATGGGCTATCTAATCTATTATATACTTTCTTCTGTTGAGCACAAAAGAAGACATTTTGAAGAATGTTGGTAACCAAACAGTTCACACTAGCCACTGACTTCCATAGTTTTTTTTCTCCATACTGTGGAAGTCAATGGCTACCGTCAACTGTTTGGTTACCTAAAATAATGACAGGATTTTCATTTTTGAATGAACTATCCCTGTATTGTGTGTGACCCCCTTTAAACTTATTCTAGTGGCTTATTCTATGCCTCTTTCGAGCTTTATAATGGCAGTGAATGGGTGTTGAGATTTTAAAACAAAATAAAGTGCTTAATACTGAGATACAGTTTATGAAGTTTTAAATATGGATATTTTTCTTACACAAAAGCATCGATTCGCTCCAGGAGGCCTTTAACAACCCCCCACAGCCGTGTGGAGAACTTTTTATGATGGATAGACAGTTTATTTGGCTTCAAAACGGTGTTAATTTCGTTGATGAATAATTTGTGTCATGAACTTCGTCAACAACATTTTTTTCACAGACAAAAACGAAACGATAAACTAAAATTCTTCTTGAATGACAAAAACTATGACAAAAATCTACTGGCATTTTCGTCAACAAATAAAAACGAGACGAAAATGTTAGGGAGGGACAATTTGGAAAGGGATTCTTTCAGAATAATCTGTTGCATAGTAGGAAACGTTATAAAACGTTCAGAAATGTCAATATGTGGAAGAAGTGCAGACATATGGATCAATTTGACGACGCAAGAGAGAACTCAATTCGGTCTTGTTTTCTGAGTGCAGACACTGACGCATTCACACAGAAAGCCCGTCTCACACTCTTTCATGTTGCATGAACTGAGAAATACTCACAATGATCTCGAATTGTCCGTTTTGACGAGTATTCACATAAACACAGCCGATTACATCTTAAATTAACGTAAACAGTAGGGAGAAAGTGTATCAGTACATTGCATCCATTGCATTCGTGCATTCGGTTTTAATGGGATAGCAGCCACATTTAATTGCTATTGTCCGAGTCACTGATGTTAATCAAGCAACAAAAGAAAGACAGAAAACCACACACTGCTCTTGACCGAATCACTTACATAGCCCTAAAGATTAATCTAAATTAATTTATAGAAATAAATAAGTCTGTTTGAAAGAACGAAGAATATGGTAAACAAGTTACTTTAAAGAATGCATAATTAGCAGATATAACCATTGGCATTTCATTGAAAAGAAGAAATGTTCTTTATGAGAAGTGGTTTTATTTAATTTTAATATTAAGGCATGTTGTGTATCACCGCAGTTAAATTGTGTTTATCATGATTAAACCTTTATATCAAACCTATATAATGAGTTTGGAAATTTTAGAGAAATTCTTAATAAATGCATTGCACTGTAAGTAACCCCTTTAAAAGTTTAGCTGACTAAATTTACTGTATATTTAGTCGACTAAAACTAAAACCAATTCAGATGACTAAAATATGACTAAAACTAAATGGCATTTTAGTCAAAAGTCTATGACTAAAACTAAATCAAAATTTGCTGTCAAAATTAACACCGCTTCAAAATCTCAACAGCCATTCACTGCCATTATAAAGCTTGAAAGAGGCAGGACATTTTTAAATACAACTCTGATTGTATTCGTCTGAAAGAACAAAGTGTACATATACCTCTAGGATGGCTTGAGGGTGAGTAAATCATGAGTTTTCATTTTAGGGTGAACTATCCTCTTAAATAGTGAATAGCTACTCACCAAGCACCCCAACCTGATAGTCCAAGAGTCTGGATGAAGACAAGAACACATTGCAGAAAGAAAATGAAGAAGAATGCCATGAAGTTGAAGGAACTGTCAGCCCTAAAAAAAAAAAAAGAAGAGAGAACTATTTAAATCAAAGCGAATTAGCCTCATTTGTCCTTTCATAAGATGGATTCTTACCGAAATGCTTTATAAAGAGGCCTGAACCAGCAGATGTAACTACATGGGCTGAAAAGCAGCAGCCAGAGGAGCGCAAAACCAAAATTTTCTGGTTTGCCCCCGCCAGCCCACCAGGCTATGCAGGCCACCACATTAACACATAGTGTAATACAGTACACTGAAAAACAAAAATATCAGTGATCAGGTGCTTCAGTCAAACTTAGGAATCTCAACTTTTCCCGAACTACATTTGAGGTAAAAAATGTTCATACACCTTGCAGAATCTGCAAAATGTTAATTGTTTTACCAAAACAAAAGGGATCATACAAAATGCATGATATTGTTCATTTAGTGCTGACCTGAATACGATATTTCACATAAAGGATGTTTACATATAGTCCACAAGAGAAAACAACTGTTGAATTTATAAATGACCCTGTTCAAATGTTTTAATACTGTGTTGTTACCTAAATGATCCACAGCTGTGTTTTTTGTTTAGTGATAGTTGTTCATGAGTCC
Source organism: Cirrhinus molitorella (assembly GCA_033026305.1). NCBI lineage: Eukaryota > Metazoa > Chordata > Actinopteri > Cypriniformes > Cyprinidae > Cirrhinus > Cirrhinus molitorella. The sequence goes on along the minus strand of CM065121.1, from coordinate 23,322,503 downwards.
CTTGTTTGTCCTGAACAGTTAAACTGAAAAATCCTTCAGTTTTTTAAGCATTTTTTCAACAATGACTGTATGATGTTGAGATCCATCTTTTTCACACTGAGGACAACTGAGGGACTCATATGCAGCTATTACAGAAGGTTCAAACGCTCACTGATGCTCCAGAAGGAAAACAATGCATTAAGTGCTTTTTAAATTTGAAGGTCAGGGTAAATGTAACCTGTTTTGTCTTCTGGAAAACATGTAACTATCTGAAGGGCATTACAAAATAAAAAATGATATTTAGACAAAATACATATCTTCATTCTGTTCAAACGTTTTCTCTCCTAATGCACTGTTTCTCCTTCTGGAGCATCAGTGAGTGTTTGAACCTTCTGTAATAGTCCCCCAGTTGTCCTCAGTGTGATTTTAGATCTCAAAATCATACAGTCATTGTTGGAAAGGGTTCAAATACACAAAAATTATGAAAAAACAAAGAATATGTGGTACCTTTGGGATTTTTCTGAAGAACAGCAGGACAAACAAGGGACTCATAAACAACTATCAATAAACTAAAAACACAGCTATGGTCATTCAGGTAACAACACAGTATTAAGATTCAAGAGTCATTTTTATAAATTCAATTATAATTTAATTAAATTTAATAATTTAATATATTTTTGTGGTCCCTCTTATTTTGGTAAAATAATTAACATTTTGCAGATTTTGACCTCAACTGTTTAAGTTTAAATTTCTTCACTCACACATCCAAAGATTGTAAATGCGACGCACAAGCTGCTGGTAGGGCTGCGGAATTTCCTCCTCCACATTCTGGTAAAAACATGGCTTTATGGGAATAAACTTTGGCAGAGGGGGAAAGTTGTTTGCTCGATCTGTCAGGTAAAAATGGAAATAATTTTTAACCAAAGCAATAACAGGACTCCAAAAAGTATGGAAAATTGTTTCCACCACAGAATAAAACATGAAAAAGGTAACTGCATTTTTATTTTATTAATCTCACAGTATTTTTTTTCTTAGAACTGTGAGATATTAATGCAGAATTGTGAGACTTAAACTTACAATTGCAAGAAAAAAGTGACAATTACAATTTTTTGTGGCAGAAACTGAATTGCGAGATGTAAATTTAGAATTCAGAGAAAAAAAGTCAGAATTGTAAGATACAAGTCTAAGATTAAAAGTCGTAATTACTTTGTCTTTTTTTTGTGGTGTAAACAGTCTAAAATTAAAGCAACTGAAAACAGTGAAATTCATATTTTTTTAATGCCAACCAAACCTGACTTACCCGTCATTCTCAATTTTGAGAAAAGGTGTTTATGTTTCTTGTGCTACTGAACTTTTCCCTCTCTGTACTGATAAACTGAGGTTATCAGTCCTAAAAGAAATGCAAGTTTTGTAAAAATAGGCCAACATTCTTTATAACAAAGTTATAATCGCTATCAACATTAAGCAAAATGATACATAACTGTTGAACACTGCAAGCCACGTAAGATCATAACAGTCTTTAAATAACATGCTTATTTAGTATTTAATGTAGTGTTGATTATAATAATCCTATATTAACGATATTTCACAGTATCAATTATTTGTAAACCGTGCAGGCCATCAGCTAACCTTGCCAAACACAACTGCAGCAGAAAAGCAATGGACAACTAAACAAAATGTGCGCAAAATAGAAATATTACTTTACGTGTTACGAGCAAAGCGGCTGCTTTAATAATACAATAACACCTCAGGTTTATATACGTAAGAATACGATACCTGTACACCGCCAAATAGTTTGATGGGGATGTGTCTGCAGTCCGCATTGAATACTGGCAATCCCGTGGCGGACTAGCGTTCTGGTGCATTATGGGATTTGTAGTTCTAACGCGAAATGTTTTACACGTAGCGGATGGAAGTTGTAACTGTAAAAACTACAAACCCCATTACATGATGATCAAAGGTGTGGTTTCAATGCTTGTGACTAGATAATTTACCAGCTTTGCCTTGTGGCAATGTATAAATATGACACCTTTCTGGTATAGTTTTGCAAGACGCTTGTGAATATTTTCGAACTTTGGAATTTAAGTGCATCTCAAAATTCCGTTTGTAAGTTTGTTGTTAAAATATACGCTGAATCCTCAAATGTATCAAGCTTCTCAAAACACGGAATCGAAAATATACGTTGAATCTTCAAATGCATCAAGCTTCTCAAAACACGGAATCATTTTAACATCTCAACGGTTTTTATTTAGAAAAAAGAACACTTTCCATTTCTCAAAATAGCTTTTCGCTCAATATAAACCCTCCACACCAAATTACCAAGTCAAAGCAGTTACACGGAATAACTTTCTGACTTATTATTTTTATTCGACCAATCCTATTCGACAATCACACTCACGGTCCAATCACAAGCTTTGTGACACGTGTTGCGAGGCAGAGCCAAGTTGGACAGCCAATAGCGTGACTCTTCGTTTATGTGACGCAGTTCTACACTGACCAATCACAGCTTGCAATCCACTCCCGCAACAGGCTCCCGCCAATTCTGAGCGGGGAGCGCGGAGGGAGTCTGGCCGGGGATGAGACGGGAACGACTGGACCAGGATTACATACGAAAAACCAAAACCTATAACTGTAAAAGTAACAGAAAGCCAGGAAATTCGCAGTTGACACGTTAATGTTATACCTGGGAAAGACGTGGAGTCGATGACTGGCCTTGAGAAGCTGTGTAAGGAGTCGAAAAAAGCACTCCCCGTTTCGGTTTAACGTTTCCAGTGTGAGGACAGCGCGGGAGCGCGGATGGTGGTCGTGATGCTCGCGGCCGAAGAGCCTTTGGCCTCCACACCACGAAGAGGTCTGGCGTTTAAGTGAAATAAAACTGCTCTAATGAATGATTTAAGTCAATGTAGAGGGTAAATAAAAGTAGAGAACTCATATAGGTAGCTAATAACAGAAAAGAGCGGAAAACTCCACTTTTTTATCGGACATTAGTTCTAAAACAGTTTTAGTTCAGGTCAGTTTCTCTGAGAAACGATGAACATTTAATTTTAATGTCTTTTCAGAGTAGCATTTGGTGTTGTCGAGGGTTTTGTGCTCTTAATTAGCATGCTAGCAGGTGAGCTCAGATTTGTTATTGACAACCTTTTCTCTCCTCACACAAAATGTGACTTTTTACGACGCGTAATGTTTATTTTTTTCTGTATTCGTCTATCGAAATACGCCTCGTTTGTGTTGTCTTGAACTGAAGCTAGCTCTTTGTTGTCTTGTGCTATTGGGTGAACTAAATGGCTCTTTAGTCACAGGTTCAGTGGCCAAACTCACATTCGCCACAGGCCTAACAAACCATCATTCACTGAAAGGCGGGAGATCTAAACTAAACATTATACGTGTAAGTTAGTCGGTCTCCATTGTGTCTTTGGAAGTCATAGGCGCTTGTCTTTTCGTGTAGGGACTGTATCATTTCAAAAGTTTAAGCTTATTATTTATCCTCGAAAATCATATCTTTGAGGTCGAAGCGACTGTCAACTAATAGTTAGCATGCATATGTAGCGGTTATCTTTGTTGTGACGAGACGTGGTTTGACAACGAGTGTTGCTTTGCTTCAAGTTTTGATTTTCACAGCATGTCGAAGTTAGTGTCAGATTAATGCCATTTCATTTGTCTAAGTATGAAGTATTGAACCTTAATGTACTCTTTGTATGTTTCAGGCATGGATTGTGTGGGCAAAGCTAATACCAGCAAGAAGCTTGTTCAAGGTAAAACAACCTAAGTGTTAATATTTCTACTCAGTTATGTAAAACTATCATCGCCCAGAAATATAGGGTCATGCTATATGTTTAGCCATACTTTGCAGACCCAGAAACTTTTTTGGGAGCTTATTTTATAAAATGATGGTGATTTAAAAAGGCGTAGTACATGTTCCCAGTTTATCTGTAATGTAAGATGAGGATACATTATGAAAAATATGTCTTAAATCCTAATTTAATTGGTAGCACTTAACAGATTGCTTTAGTAATACACAGTTGAAGTCAAAAGTTTACACCTAGCAGAATCTGCAAAATGGTAATTATTTTACCAATATAAGTTATTGTTAAGAGAGAAAATAATAGTTGAATTTATAAAAATGACCCAGTTCAGAAGTTTACATACACTTGATTCTTAATACTGTGTTGTTACCTGAATGATCCACAGCTGTTTTTTTTTAGTGAGTTGTTCATATCCCTGGTTTGTCCTGAACAGTTATAATGCCACTGTTCTTTAGAAAAATTCTTTGGCTTTTCAGCATTTTTGTGTAATTGAACCCTTTTCAACAATGACTATATGATTTTGAGACCCATCTTTTCACACTGAGGACAACTGAGGGACTCTGTGCAACTATTACAGAAGGTTCAAACACTTACTGATGCTTCAGAAGGAAAAACGGCCATGTGCTTTGAGAGTCGGGGGTGAAAACTTTTAGAATTTAAAGATCTAGGTAAATTGTATTTATTTTGTCTTTTGGAAAACATGTAAACATCTTCTGTAGCTTCTGAAAGTACTAAATAAATAAATATAAATATATATGCGCAAAATAAGAAAAATGAACACATCTTCATTCTGTTAAAAAGTTTACACCCCTGACTCTTAATGCGTTGTTTTTTTTCTTCTGAAGCATCAGTGAGCGTTTGATCTTTCTGTAATAGTTGCATAGAGTCCCTCAGTTGTCCTCAGTGTGAAAAGATGGATCTCAAAATCATATTGTCATTGTTGGGAAGGGTTCAAATACACAAAAATGCTGAAAAACCAAAGAATTCGTGGGACCTTTGGGATTTCTGAAGAACAGCTGGCAGTTTAACTGCTCAGGACAAACAAGGGATTCATAAACAACTATCACTAAAAAAACACAGCTGTGGATCATTCAGGTAACAACACAGTATTAAGAATCAAGTGTATGTAAACTTTTGGACAGGATCATTTTTATAAATTCTATTATTTTCTCTTGTGGACTATATGTAACCATTATATGTGTGAGAACTTATTCAGGTGAGTACTAAATTAAAAATAATGTGCATTTTGTATGATCTCTTTTATTTTGGTAAAATAATTAACATTTTGCAGATTCTGCAAGGTGTATGTAAACTTTTTGGTTCAAAAACACTTTTGTTTCTATCTAAAAGCCCAGACTGACTTAATTATTCACTCTCATGTCGTTCCAAACTCGTAAGACTTTCATTCATCTTCAGAACACAAATTAGGATACATTTGATGAAATCTGAGAGCTTTCTGACCTTGTAAAGACAGCAACGCAACTGACACGTTCAAGGCCCAGAAAGGTATTAAGGCCATTGTTAAAATAGTCCATGTGACATCAGTGGTTCAACCATAATGTTAAGAAGCTATGGGAATAGTTTTTGTGCGCCAAGAAAAAAACTATTCTTCTCTTCTGTGACAGTCTTCGGGTGTGATGTATTCTTGTAGCTTCATAAAATTAAGGTTGAACCACTGATGTCACATGAACTATTTTAATGAGGTCCATACTAACTTTCTGAGGATTGAACATGGTAATGGCATTGCAAATATCTTAATTTGTCTTCTGAAGATGCACTATTTAAATCAGTTAACAGGATTGCAGCCTACTAACTGTATTGCCTCCCTACAGCACGTCTACCTTTTAAGCGGCTCAACCCAGAACCCAAGGAATGCAGTGAGCCCAAAAAAAACAAAGGTCCGGTTGCCCCCAAGTGTTCTGAACCCAGTACGTCAGATGGAGAAAATGATATGGACAGCTCCTCCACCCCACTGCCTCATGGCCCGGCTTTGGTAAATGGCCGCGGACCGCTTGATTGCTTTATGAGCAGGCGGAAGCGTTCCCCGGTAGGTTCTGGCCCTGAAGCAACAATCGACCTCACTGAAGACTCAAATGAAGCTGTCAAACAACAGCCTGCACCTCCAGTCGCTGCCACTTGTCCCCTTAGCAAAGAAACAACGAAGAACGCAACAGAATCTGCAGAACCAACCACGCCACTGACAAATAAAGAGACGGAGAAGGATGAAGATGCCCTTCCAATGCTGGATATATCTCAGGAGTCTGACACTGAGGAAGAGGAGCAGCAGGAAACTGAAGTCAGTCATGGGAATGAGTCTGTGCTATCGACCGGGTCTAACAGCTCCCTGTCAGTGGTCGAGAGCTCACCAGAGCCCAGCAAGAGCGCCCCCAGCACTCCTGCCTCCGTGAGTAGACATGAATCATTCTTTTTAACTCTCTCTTTTTTTAAAGTTCAACCTTTTGATCATTATCTTTTCTTTCTGCAGACGTCACTGATTGACTCAGCTAGTAAAATGAAGAGACGATCCCTTAAGGTAAAATCCCACGTTTTATCACATTTAGAAACCAGCATTTTTAGATTCAGGTTGTGCACTTCAAGATTGATTGTTTCCTTTTAAAGTTTTGTAACTGGAATTCAGCACTCTATTTGAATAGCTCTTTGTCTCATTGTCCCTCAGAGTGTCCAAGAGCAGGAGGAGAAGCGGCGACAAAAGGAAGAGAAAGAGCGCCAGAAAGAGGAGGCCAAAGCTGCCAAGGAGAGGAAGAAAGAGGAGGCCCGCAAGCTGAAGGAAGAGAAGGAGAGAGAGAAGAAAGAAAAGAAGGAGAAAGACGAAAAGGAGCGGCGGGAGAAGAAGGAGAGGGAGGAGAAGGAAAAGGCAGACAAAATAAGAGCTAAAGAAGAGCAGCGGCAAATGAAAATTGAGTGAGTGTCTTAGCGTAGTATCACACTAGTTCATTTCATGAAGAGTATGAGTATTAAAATCTGGTGTGAATCCTATTTAGAGCCAAACTGGAGGAGAAGAGGAAGAAAGAGGAGGAAAAACGGTTGAAGGAAGAAAAAGATGTGAGTGGTTTTACACATTTTTGTTTCTGAGAGCTTCAAATTGGCATGTTACTGTTTTGCAAACTCTGTTTTTGCATCTGTTTAGCGAATCAAAGCTGAGAAGGCTGAGATTACACGGTTTCTACAGAAGCCCAAGACCCAGTTGGCACCAAAGGTAAGAGTTGTTGAATAAAGACCTAATGTGTCAAACTATTTGTGTAAAACGTTTACAAATGACGTATGATGACAAATTTTGAGAATAAGACCTTGTTGGACAAAGATGGCTGTCATGCATTTGTTAAGCTGCGTTTCTTCTCCAAACATATTTTGTGACTATTCTTCTGTCTTTCAGACTCTGGCAGCTGCCTGTGGGAAATTTGCTCCTTTTGAGATTAAAGCGAACATGTCTCTGGCTCCTTTGACTAGAGTACAATGTGAAGACGCTGTTCTAGAGGAGCTGGACCGTTATCTTGCCCAACCTGACAGCACTCTAAATGGACTGAAGGACTGGACAAGGCACAAACCTCGCAGTTCAGGTCCAACCAGGCCTAGTCGCAGTGCAGTAAGGTAAAGCCACATTGAACCTGTTGCTGAGATGCTTATGAACTTATTGTATGTGACCCTGGGCCACAAAACCAGTCTTGGGTAGCACAGGTATATTTGTAGCAATGGGCAACAATACATTGTGTGGGTCAAAATAATAGATTTTTCTAAATCCAAAAATCATTAGGATATTAAATAAAGATAAAGTTCCATAAAGATATTTAGCAAATTTCCTAGTGTAAATATATCAAAAACATGATTGTTGATTAGTAATATGCGTTACTAAGAACTCAATTTGGACAACTTTAAAGGCGTTTATATATATATATATATATATATATATAATATTATTATTATTTTTTATTTTTTTATTTTTTTTTGCCCCCCTCAAATTCCAAAATTCCAGATTTTAATATAGATTTATCTCAGCCAAATATTTGCCAAACATTTATTCAGCTTTCAGGTGTATAAATCTCAATTTAAAAAAATTGACCCTTATGACTGGTTTTGTGGTCCAGGGTCACATATGAATATCTGTTTATATGAGACTGATAGGAAAAGCTTATTTTTTGTTTGCTTTGTTTTCTGTTGTTAGTGATTGTGTGGTCATAACTGACAGCCAGAAGGCAGATGGCGTCCCAGACCGCCACCGTTATGGCCGCATGAAGCTCCTGTACTTCCATGACAACTATCGTCCAGCTTACTGGGGGACCTGGTGCAAAAAGAGCACTCACATCTCGCCACGCTGCCCGCTGAGACTGGACAAGGTAAAAACACAATGTGTAAATAAAATGTGATTGTGCTTACTGTCTAAATACAATTGTGTTGTGCCTGTGCTGCCTCACAGAGGTAATTTCTCAAAAATATGAAGGACAATTAGATTTCTTACAAGATATCCATGGATACAATCTGTGGCTGTATCATGTTTACTTACAGACAATTTGGATGAGATCCGAGCAGGACAATGGCTTGGCAGTTTTTCAGCTTGCAAAAAAGTTCATTGGTCACTGTCGAGGGCCCAAGAGTCCACTTAACTAACTGGCTTCCTCTGATTTCAAGCAATTCAGAAATAAACCCAACAATGCCAAAACTCCACTGATTCTGCAGCAGCTCTGTATTTGAGGCTTAATTAATTGGCTAGTGAGATGACCGATATACATAATATACCTATGATATACCTATGGAAAAAATACTAAATTCTAGCAAAAATCACAAACATTGAAATGAAAAATGTCAAAAATATTAAACTTTTCCTGAAAGGAAAACGGGTTTGAAAATTTTGCAGAAAGTAAACAAAGGATTGTTTCTCATAAATTCTATTAATTATTCATGGGTATAAAAGTTTTTCACTGTAACAGGGGACAAAAAGCTCATGTTGTCAGTAGGGGTGTGCGATTATATATTGTCTGCAATAATATCATAATTGTTGTTTTAACAATTTGCGATTTTTGACATTTATCGATTATATTGCAAAAAAAACACCTACAGAGTGCACGCATAACGTTACATTAAGTGATAAAGTCTAGTAAGTGTGCATTTTAAAGTGCGTTCTTTCACTGCATGATTCAGTCTATTAAAATGCATGTAGAATGATCATACAATTCAAGATATGGGGGCAGAAAAATGTTATATATAAATGTTTATAGTTTGGGCATGAAGACTTACTGTCTACAGTAGCGATCAAAAAACTGTCTTAACACTTGCACGCATTAAGCTTTTTCTCTTCCACCAGGAAAATCGAATCATTTATTCAGGAGATTCCAATAGTGAAACAAGCCTTTATTAATTGAGACACTGATTTCTTTATCTTCATATAAAATTTTGATCTAATATATTTTTTAAAAGACTTAAAGCAATGAACTTGTGTCAGAACCACTAGTAAATTATTTTGTTTAAATTTCGAATCTTTTTTCTCTTAAAAAAACTTCCTTAAACTTTCTTTACTTTAATTCATGAAAATAGAAGGTTTTTTTTTAAAGATTTATTTTCGGCTTTTATTATTATAGGACAGATCAGGAAGGACAGGAAGCGAAGTGGAGAGAGAGAAGGGGGTAGGGTCGGGAAAGGTCCTCGAGCCGGGAATCGAACTCGGGACGCCCGTTGCGCAACGGCGCTGTATGTCGGCGCACTGCCCACAAGGCTATCGGCGCCGACAAAATAGAAGTTTAATTTAATAAAGTACAAGTTCATATCAAAATGCACCTTTTGTGCATTTTGTGTTTTTCACTAATAATTACACAAATAATTTTTTCCCTACACATTTCATCATGAGGATTTCTCGTGTCTCGTCTTGTGGGATAAGCGTCTCGTCACACCCCTCATAAATTCATAGTTAATCAATATCACATGAAGAGTGATGTTTGTTCCTTCAAAATCCTGCATGACTACATACGTGATACTGATTTTATACTTTAATAAACAAAGTAATATTGAAAAAAACGAATGTTTTAGACAGCATATTTTTAGTTTTTGCTTAATTTCGCCAGCAAAAATGATTCCAAATACAGCCACAGCCCTGTTTTGAGTCTGAGCAATATGACTGTTTTGTTCCTGAATTAATCAACCGTTTAAATGATTCCATTCAATCGCAATGACTCACTTATTAACAGCGACTTACTGACACCTACTGACGGTTTTAATTTCACATTCAAAGTGTCTTTTTACTTTTAAAATAATTTTCAAATATCTGCATTAACATTGAATGTTGATGATAATTTAATGTTTGGTAAAAGCCTAAAGGTGGTATTATTATTATTATTATTATTATTAATACTGATTAAATGTAAGAATTTGACTCAAAAGATGATGCACTTGTTTAGAAAAAATAGCTTTATAAAGGTAAAAATGCCCATAAAAGGTAAAAATCAATTTAAACTTATTGGAAAAGAATCATTTCTATCACTGCTGTGAACTGACCATGCAGAATATGAAGAATATCAAAAACTTAAGGAGTCAGCACATTAGTCCTAGTATTGAGATTTATTTTGTCAATATTGCACACCCCTAGTTGTCAGTACTGTAGTTTGTAAAAACTGGTAAATCACAATTAAAAATTTAAATCGAAGCCATATTTCTAAAGTAAAATCATGACAGTTGAAATTGAGAAGAACTTTTTTTTTCCCCCTTTAATTTAGTCTTTGTTAATTTTGGCTTATGTTCGGAGATGCATACTAGACAGCCATTATTATTTATTTATTTATTTCTGTTTGTATATGACTATACTTTTTTCCTCAAAAGCAGGTAAAATGCTCATGAAGTGACAGTTCTAGAGATGTTCATGTGTTCCTGTACTCGTATATTGAGGTGGCAAAGGATGAAAACACAGCGTCACATGCTCTTCAGTATGTGTATAGTAAACGAAAGTGTGTGTCCGGACCATTATTTAACACACAGACATGCAGAAAATGCAGGATTCATGTTTATTTACTATATTTGTAGCTTAATATTCATGGATACTAGTCAATGTCACGTTTATGATTTGTGTACTGATCTACTTTTGATTTTATTCATCCAGAATTTGGCAAAATCCATGACATTCAATGTTGTACGTTAAATTCCATTTTTATGACTGGATTCCACAATGCTGTCTGCGTTTTCTGCTTTGCGGAAATCATAGGGCACTATAATAAGGCGTGAATGTGTTAGAATTACAAACATTAACATGGTGGAAATGGGTTTAGTAACCAGTTTTCATCTTCTCAGGAGTTGCTGGATTATGAAGTGGACAGTGACGAAGAGTGGGAGGAAGAGGAGCCGGGAGAGTCTCTGTCACACAGTGAGGGGGTAAGCAATATGACATCACCATTTCTGTAGTGAAAAATTAGCCACTGTTGTCTTCTTGCTGGAAAACGGCATTGACTACAAGCTGGCTTTTCCTTGAAGGATGATGACGATGAAGGAGGAGATGACGACGACGACGATGATGGGTTCTTTGTGCCCCACGGTTATCTATCAGAAGGGGAAGGAGCCCTTGAGGAAGATGAGGTATTTAAAACATCGCCCATCAAACATCTCATTCCATCACTTAAAGATGCTAACGGGCTGCCCTTGCAGGAGGGTGGAGATCCGGAGAAGCAGAAGGTGCGTCAGAGGATGAAGGCTCGTGAATGGGAGAATGAGCTGATGTCTAAAGGGAAGGTAAAAGTGTTGGAGGCAGTGGTGCGCGGCTGCCTGTGGGAGGGGGATGGACCTGCGCTGGACATCCTGCAACAGTATGCTATCTGCATGCTTGAGCCTTTACCCAAAGATGACCCCTGTACCCCTGAACAGGACCTCTCGCGCCAACAGAGGAACGAGAAACGTGAGTATAGCGAGTGCTTGACTCTTATGTTTGGTAGATTATAAATGCAGTTAGAAGTATTTGCATTGTGATAAAGCATATGCACTGTAAAAAAGCTTTAGTTCACTTCCAGAATAAACATTTCCTGACAATTTACTCACCCAAGATGTTCATGTCTGTCTGTCTTCAGTTGAAAAGAAATTAAGGTTTTAGAGGAAAGCATTTGAGGATTTTTCTCCAAGTAGTGGACCTCAATGGGAGACCTCAAAGTGCTCTACACGATTCCAGCTGAGGGATAAGGGGTCTTATCTAACAAAACGATCATCCATTTTCTAGAGAAAAAAAAAATTATATAGTTTAACCACAAATGCTCATCTTGCACTAGCTTGACTTCACACATTGCATAGGCACATTTGAAAGGTCATGCTTGATGTAGGCGGAAGTACCGACCTAGTGTTTACAAAGCAAACATGCAAGGAAAGTCGAACACCCTTTACAAAAGAAGGTAAAACCACAGTGTCGGATGATTTGAAAATGTTGAGAAAATACGTTTTTTGACCTACCCTGCCTTATTGAACAGAAATACACAGACCAAAAAAACAAACTACACATGACCTTTACCACATGATTGCACCATGTGAAGTCATGCATTGCAGAGTTAAACTATACATGTTTGCAATTATTTATTTATTTAAGAAATTGACAATAGTTTCTCTAGACAAGACCCTTATTCTTTGGCTGGGATTGTGTAAAGCAGAGGTCTTCAACCCTGCTCCTGGGGACCCACTCTCCTAGAAAGTTTATTTCCAATCTGTATCAGCACATATGCCTGCAATTTTCAAGCAGTCTTGAGGAGCTTGATTGTCTGCTTCAGATGTGTTTGATTAGGGTTGTAGCTAAACTCTTTAGGATAGTGAGTCCCCAGGAACAGGGTTGAAGACCTCTGTTGTAGAGCCCTTTGAAGCTGCATTGAATCTACAATTTGGACCTTCACCCCACTGATCCCCATTGAAGTCCACTATATGGAGAAAAATTAATTTCTTTTTGACTGAAGAAGGAAGACATGAACATCTTGGATGACATTTATTCTGAAAGTAAATTAATCCTTTTAAAGGCAGTTTTCAGCCCATTTACACCATGAGTGATGCAACAAAGCCAAGTAAATCACCAGTGAAAATTCACACCCAAAAATAGGCGCACCATGAGTATTTTAATTTCCCACTTATGAAAGTTTGCATGCCTGAACCAAAGGAAACTGCATTCATTATATGCTTGCATATGCATTATATGCTTTATATGCTTTACAGTTGCACTATAAATCCCTCTCATGTGTTTTGTTGTGATGCTAATGCATTTTTCACTTCTCTTCAGTGCTGTCACAGCTGCTGCCCTTGCTGCATGGGAATGTAAACAGCAGTAAGATCATAATCAACGAGTTCTTGGAGTTCTGTCGCCAGCAAACATCCTCACCCACAGAAGGCCCTTTGAATTTTAATGACAGTGTCCCACCCAGGTAACCCAGCCTCACAGTGTCATACTGAAAGTTAGCATCAACCTGGTTCAACTGACAAAACCGCAACAGGATTTTGCCACTGGCTTTTGGATTACTGCTGAAAATAAGTGCTTTGACCAACACAAGTTTATAATTCTTACAAATTGTCTCCACAAATGAACACACATTGTGTTAATTTCAAAGCATACGTACAATTAGGGCTGTGCCGATAATCGGACGCGATATCATGCGCATCTCGTCAGTAATTCCGCTTCTGTTCACGCAGTTTCGCATGCATTATCGATATGTATCGCCTACGATAATGAAAGCGATATTTGCGTAGCTTGTAAGTGAACTACGGCTCTGTGTAGTAAACGCGGCTGCATGAATGAACACGTGAATGAGATTTACGACTAATCACAGAACCGGCATTACTGACGAGATACGCATGATAATTCACATCCAAATATCAGCACAGCCCTACGTACAATCAGAAAATAAATTGACACATTTCGGTTGGAAAGTTGGAGTAGTTTGCAAAAGCATGATTATAAACAATGAGGCTGTAAAAGTAGACTACTGAATAGATGAGTTTTCCTGTTTTATGTGATGACATTTAACAGAACACCCCCTGTAGTCCCCTTTAGCCACTTGTTAGCAGCTGCCCGTTTAAGACACATACAAGCTAATATTTGTTGCTAAATTCCTTTGGAAATTTTTGGCTATTTTGGTGTATGTTTCTGTGCAAACTGAATGACTCATTCACCTAATGCCTGGAAACGTTCCAGTGAATCAGACTTCCAGTTGCACTCTGGGGGAGTGTTTTTTGGCAGTGTGTCAGAATATTAGCTACACAAAACACATTTCAGGGCTTGACAGTAAGGACTGCCCGACTGCGTGAAAGACACTCAGGACAGTAGACAGATTTGTCCGCGATTTGTCCGCAGCTGAGGGAATGAGTAAAATGAGGGAAATTCCTGCGCTCATTTATTCAAAATAGCATATAGGTTAGATGAGTAAATAAATCCACACGGACTATCAGATCAAATCAGTCATTTGAAAAGTGATTCAGCTGTACCGCGTCTTCTCTCTTTGACTTTCTTTTAAAGCAGCTTTGCATCAGTGTGTCTCGTCTGCGCCACAAGAGCTGCTGCAGGCTGCGATACAAGACTGTTGCTCACGTTGTGGAACAGTTGACAGAATTGTCATTTACTTAATTGGGTCATTGTTGCATCTTCACAAAAATGTAACCTACTATTTGCCTGTATTTTTAAGCCATTTGGTACTCACATGCACCAGAGGACAAAATTGGTCCTAGCTAGGGCTGTCATGATTATGAAATTTGGCTGATGATTAATTGTCTAAGAAATAATTGCGACTGTCAATTAATTGTCTGGTTTGTGGCATTGGCAATTAATTGTCGGTTTTGTCTTTGACATACTTTTTTTTGTTGTTTTTTTTTTTTTATGAACATTGTTCATTACATTGTGATTGGAGACAAAATAACATTGAAATGTTTTGGGGGAAAAAAGTTACCTTCAGAGACGCATTCATATAAACCGCCACCCCAATGCACCCAGGCCAGTAGAAAATCCTTGGCATTAAACCCTGCATTTCTAAGCATTTTGTCTTTTTGTTTGGCAAAAGGATCCACATCAGACGTATCATAAAGGAGCACGCTGTGTACGAAAAGCGCTCTGCCTGCCGACGAAGCTGCTGGTATGTGCATCCGGAAGTTCTGGCCCGCCATTCTCAGGAGGCCTTGCCCGTTCCCTGCAAGTGGACCTACCTCACCTCCGGCGCTCATGTCACCCGCGACGAGCACGCCGGCTCACAGGGCAACTCGCCCACCGCGTCCAGCTCCACCACACCCTCCAACAAGAGGAAAAGCGCCAGCAGCCACTCCATCACGAAGTACATGAAGAAATGTGGCGAGTCTGAACAGGTGCAGTGTGTACAGACTTGTTTTTGCTTACTGTCTGTTTTTCTTCTGCTAATCTTGCTTTGCTGCTATTTAGACCGAGGCCATGGAGACCGATGGCTTCCAAGCAGACACGGAAGATGATGAAGACGACGATTGCATCATCATTGGGGAACAATCTGGTTGGTATATGATGCTAGTAAAGCTTCACAAAAAACACATTCACAGTATAACACAAAAATACCCTAGAACACAAAACCAGTCATAAAGGTCTTTTTTTTTTTTTTTTTTTTTTTTTTAAGTGAGATTTAAAAAAGTGAGAATAGACCATATTTGTCCGAGATGAGTATTTGAAAATCTGAGGGTGCATAAAAAAATTTAACATTAAAGTTGTCCAACTTAAGTTCTTAGCATATCACTAATCAAAAATGAATGATTATGCATCAATTTAAAAAAAATACACATAGGTTCATAGAGGACAAAAATGTCCATGGCAGAAAACGGTCATAAAAATGTTAAGCTTGGGAGTACAAACTTAATTTGGTCTCATTTTAAAGAAGACCCTTGAAGATTGTTAAAGTTAAAAATTTAAACCAAAAATGTTATAGTGGTTTAAGTTTATGAAAATTATTTGAGCAATTTTTTTTAATATAAAATACATATTTTATAAACTCTTTTGAACTCTCAAATCTAAACAAGTTGTGTTCCAAATTTGAGGTTAATATCTCATAAAATTTACTTTTAGTAAGATTTTGTTTGGGTGCAGTACCAAACTTTTCCCATTAGATTCCAGCAAAGCTCCGCTGACAAACAGCGGTGGGATTTGTGATTCACAGTACAGGATAATTTCTCTCTCTGAAACATAACAGGTGCGCACACACAAACACAATTTTATTTAGGACGTGCATACAAACCACACTCTGACATCCATACCAACATACCTACACAATTATAGCTGCATGATGTGTCCAATTGACTCAATAATAGACTAATATGCATATATACAGAATGAATGCTTATTAACAAATATTGCATCATTTTATTGTTAAATGGCCCGGGGATTAAAATTTGCTCTCTTAATTGGTTTCAGTGAGGACCTTTTTGTCCTTAAGGTCTTTTCTTTTTTTTTTTTTTCTTTTTTTTTTGTACCTAGTGTAAAATCTATTTATTTTAAGGAAATAAGGGTGAAATATTAAAATAACAATAAAAATACACATCTGTGCCAAAATGCATGCAGTTGGTATTAACAGGCATAATGATCAAAAATGTCAAACATTCTATCCATAATGTCACACAAGGGTTAAGTTTTGATATATTTAAGGTAGGAAAATTGCATAATATCTTAATGGAACATGATCTTTACTTAATATCCTAATTAATTCTGCCATAAAAGAAAAATGTGTCATTTTGACCCATACACTGTATTTTGGCTATTGCTACAAATATACCCGTGCTACTTAAGACTGGTTTTGTGGTCCAGGGTCACATATCTGCTAGAATAAGCTTGATAAATGTGTGTTTCCCTCATAGGATCATCTGAACAGGATGCCAACACGTCCTTGCAACAAACCGAGAGAACCACAGAGCCAATGGACACGAATGCATCCGAAACTGCTGCTCTTACCCTACCCTGCCTCACCCCAGCCACCGCCTGAGATCTGACACCAGATGTTTAAAATCTGATCTACACTTCGAAGGATCACACAGTATTAAAGGTCCCCAGAATGAATCATTTGTTTCCTCTTCTATAAGTGGAGGTCTGTTAGACGGTGTGCCGCTCTTCTTTATAGGTGAGGTCCCACTTTTTGAAAGTGTGTAAAGCCTCTAAACACCAATCGGGAGGTTGATGCTGTCTGCTGGGCTTGGTGCCCAGCTTGTTTTAAATCCTTTATTTTTTTCTCTCATTCAGAATACTTGAACTGGTGTATGTCTTTTTTCAAAAATAATGACAATTGAAATATATTGCACTTTTATATTCCACTTCTGTTTCTTTCTTTCTTCTACCACCCCCCATCTTAACTAGAAGTTTTTCCCCTTGTTTTCTTTTTCCCAAGAGGCTTTGTATAATAACAGCATATGCCATTTGTTGCCCAGGCTGCCGTATGCGGTGTAAATACTATTTGTTTGTTTTTTTTGGAAAATGGTATCGAAGCTGAAATAGTTGGTGGCCGTCCGACATCGGGGGGGGGAGAAACAGCAGCACTGGCAAAGTGTTTTCTTAATTGTCTCGAATAAACTGCGCCGTAGTTTGCAGTTGTAATGGGTTTCATACAAAGCTTGTTTAAATAAAGCATTATTTAAAAATGAACAACTTTTAATATGCTGGTAACGAACGTTTTCCTTTCAAGTGATCACGTGCAGTTTGGTTTCTTTCACATTTTTTCACACTCATATCTGTCAATGCGTTTTATTTCATACATCACATCAAACGCAACAGAACACAACATTGTGAACTTGACAGTAGTGTGTAAAATACAAGCACTGTTTATTTTTATATATATATATATATATATATATATATATATATATATATACACAGTGCTTGTTAGACACTGTTTTATATATATATATATATATATATATATATATATATATATATATATATATATATATATATATATATATATATATATATATATAATATAGCTATAGCATGGTTTAATAAAGAAACAAGCTTGTGACAAGAATGCAACAGAATCAGTCGAATACTCCAATACTTTGCCATTTACTTCTAATATTTAATTATTTACCTGTAGCAGCTAATACAGCGGAAATTTAAAAATAAGGTCTGATGCGAACAGAATTTTTAAAGTATACTTCGTTAATTATCTTTTGTTAGTGTCCATGAACACATGGTACTAGAAGGATTCAGGCCTGGGACACACTAGATGATTTTTAAATCTTAACCGATTTCAAAACCACAGAAGTACAGACATGAAGACAGTTTAATTTTAGATTATAGCCGCATCTACCTTACTCTTCAACGCTGAAGTAAGCTTATGGACGAAACTTTCGGTTTATTAGCAGCTATAGGGAAATAACGAGAAGAATATCAAAGTGCAGTAAATGGTAAAACCGTTCGCACTACAAACCTGTTTATAATTAAGATGATACATTAAAATAATACGGAAAGACACCAATTTGCAATATCAAGCAGCAAATAATAATCACATTACATAGAGGATTT
Organism: Cirrhinus molitorella; assembly: GCA_033026305.1. NCBI lineage: Eukaryota > Metazoa > Chordata > Actinopteri > Cypriniformes > Cyprinidae > Cirrhinus > Cirrhinus molitorella. Next base: position 23,304,257 of record CM065121.1, on the reverse strand, counting down.
TTTTGGACAAGAAAGTTGTTTGCTTGTCGGCGCCTTGTGGGCAGTGCGCCAGCATCCCGAGTTCGAATCTCGGCTCTAGGACCTTTCCCGACCCTACCCCCTTCTCTCTCTCCCACTTCGCTTCCTGTTATCGACGATCTGTCCTATCCTAATAAAAGCCAAAAAGGCCAAAAATAAATCTCAAAAAATAAAATAAAAGAAAGTTGTTTGCGACAAGCCTCTTCACTCAAAATACAGTGCAAATTGGGGTTAAAATCAGCTTTAAAATCTTCAAGTGTGTCTAGCCTAAAACTTGTCAGGTGTCTGCGATACTTCAAGTTATCCATCTTATTTTTACCGAGTGAACTTGACCATTGTAAATATTCAAGGCTTCTATTGTCAATTTTACCTGTACAAAAGAGTTATGCTGTTAAATATTGCAAACTGATTATTTTAATTCATCTTAACCATAAACATGGTAGTTTGTAACACAAACATTTTTACAGTGGCCAGTGTTGCCTATGGAAGCCTGTTTCCACCACTGAATAAAAAGATATGATTTTCTTGCATTTGAGTTTATCACGCAATTTGAAGAAAAAAGGTAGCATTGTGTGAAAATTCTGTATTGCGCATTTGTGAGTCTAAAGTCCGAGTTTATATCACAATTCTATGAAAAAACGGAAGTGTGAGAAAAGTGTTTTTCTCAATTCTAACACTTTCTCGCAGTTTGAATTGCGAGTTTTGATCTCACAATTCTGACTTTCTCGCTTTTGTGAGTTTATATCATAATTCTAAGAAGTCAGAATTGTGAGATGTAGAATCGCATTTGCGAGTCTGAATAGTGCGTTCATATCACAATTCTAAGAAATGTCAGAATTGCGAGTTATCTCGGAAATTTAATTGCAATAGATAAGTCAGAATTGCAAGAAGTCACAATAAACGTATTTTTCATTCAGTGTTGGAAACAGACTTCCATTAGCAACTTGTGAACAAACTAATTAAAATAAAATTGCATATGAAAAAATGGTTGATTCATTTCATTTGCATAATAATTGAAGTATACTTGGGGCTTTACTATACGAGTCATGGTGACAACTGAAACTGGGTGGACATTTATCTGCGTTAGGAGGTAGATTGTTGTTGGAGACCAGAGCTTTGTGTCTAATTTAAGTTGCATTATAACATTCATGCGTAGTTTCATTTGTTAAGCAGGAAACAAAACACTAATACAACACAAAAGACAATCAGAACTTAATAGAGCTCATGTTAGATCAGTGCTTCAGTCATCACAATAAGATTTTATGACACATCAACATTTTTCTCTCTTTCAGCAGTAGCTAAAAAATTACAACAGATCCTCTTACAGAACCAAGTGCCTTCCCTCATCATATAATGACTGGTCATGTTACCTCAAGCAACAATGCATTATAATAGGACAGATTGTTTGAAAATTGGCCCATAAGGTGCAAACACTCCTCATAACACATCACTGACAGGAAAAACTCCTGCATTTAGCACCATAAATCCACCTAGCACATGCGGTGGACACACTCAATGCATCGGGCCCAATCTGTGGAAACCGTGTAGGGTTGTGGTGATGGACGATGGGAGAGAAACTCACTAAGAGCGCAGGTGGGGACAGCAGCCAGACTAAATGTTCAGCTCAAGGTCTTGATGTTCTCTAACAGTGCTGCTTTAAGCAAAACAGCAGTCTTTCCTCCGGCTGCAGCGATGTCGGCCTGCACTGCGGCGTCCCATGAGAAGGTCAGGAGAGCTGCTGGGGCCTGAAAGGTGAAAAATGTTTGATTCAAGTGGTGATCATTTTAACTGAATTAAACATTGTAGACTGAATTGACCTACCAGGTTGCACTCGTTCAGAGCTGATTCTTCCTCATCCTTCAGTTTTTGTCCTCCGGGCGCCATCAGCTCAAAGGGTTGCCAGCCGTTTTCCAGAGAATCGCGTACAAACTGGTACAGCGCTGCCACCCTCTCCCACGCCAGGAAAGTGCCTGCAGAGCATTTCAAATTGACGTTAGGCTGAAGAACAAGTTTGCCAAAACAAGCAAAAGCATGTTTTCAGTATTATTGTGACATTATTATAGACATCTACGGAGCAGATGTGTTCTGGAGGGTTTTAAACCATCAATGTGTAACTCGCACATTTCGTCAAAATGTTACATTCAAACATTTTATTCCCTTTACTTAAATCTGGAATTATATTTTTGTTATAATATACAATATAACACTACAAAAATAAAAACATACATATATAGGTGTTAAATACCATTAAAAAAAAAAATAATATTAATAATTATATATATATATATATATATTATTTTTTTTTCTCCCCTTTTATAAAGATACTATAAAGTTGCGTTTAGTTTTTGGGGAAAATATTTGGTTAAAATGACGAGAAATAAAATGGATTCAATTTGATTTACTTTTTGCACTTTTTGGCTATTTACTACTACATTACAATACAAAATATGATATATTTATATTATTTATAAAGATACTATAGAAGTTAAATATTTGGTTAAACTGATTGAAAATAGAACAAAATGGATAAACTATTACATTTATTTTAATCTTATATATTTGCTCTTCATTACTACACTACAATACAAAGTATTCAAATTTTTTTTTTTATTCATAAAGACACTAGAAGTTGTGTTAAACATTTTGTGATAACACAGAAGATTAATGTATTATATTAAATTATTATTTTTTGCTGTTTACTACTACATTACAATACAAAATAATATATATATATATATATATATATATATATTATATATATATATATATATATATAAAAATAAATAATTTACTAAAAATAATAAAGTTGCGTTAAATATTTTGGGAAAAATATTTGGTTAATTTTATAATATTTAATATTTTATTACAACGTTTATAAAGATATAAAGTGCTAAATATTTTAGGAAAATATCTGGTGAAATTCTAACAACAGAATAAAATTGATTCATTTTAATTTGATATACTTCATTTTATTTACTTGTCACACTTTTTTGCTGTTTACTACATTACAATATAAAGTATGAAATATATATTTTTCATTTATAAAGATACTATAGAAGTTATGTTAAATATTTTGGAAAAAAATATTTGGTTAAAGTGACTGACAACAGAATAAACCAATTATATTACAAATTATTTTTTTCTGTTTACTACTACATTACAATACAAACTATTAAATATACTTATAAACATACTATAAAGTTGTGTTAAATATTTTGGAAAAATATTTGGTTAAACTGTCAACAGAATAAAATAGATTAATTTTATTATATTATTTCTTTATTAATTTATTTTATTGGTTACTACTATGTTACAATACAATATGTTAAATATATATTTTATATATTTTTCATTCATTAAGACAAAGTTGTGTTAAATATTTTGGGTTAAACTGACTGACAACAGAATAAAATAGATTTTTTATTATATTTAATTTCATTATATTATTAATTTATTTTTGCTGTTTACTACTACATTACAATACAAAATATTAAATATATTTTTGTCATCTTCAAAGATACTATAAAGTTGTGTTAAATATTTGGTTAAACTCACTGACAACGAAATAAAACAATATTTTTTAAATTAAATGTTCCATTTTTTTTATTTACTTGTTTTGCCGTTTACTACTACTACATCCCAATATTTATTTATTTATTTTTTAAATTCTATTTTATATATTTTATTTCATTTACTTTCTGCACACCATCTTCTCTTCTCTGTTTTCTACAGTTTGGACAGACGGACTACTACTAAGTGGATTTTTTATGTTTTTTATAGGTATATATCAACCTTGACACACACGCACACAATACGTATGCCGCTAATTTGATGCTTGTATGTATATAAATATAATCAATAATAATAATTCAAAACTACCAACCCTGGAGTATGTTTCCATCCGGCAACCGCACTCTCAGCAGAGCGTAGTTGTACTTTCTTCTCTCCCTCTGCTCATCTTTCTCACGCATGGCTTTCGTTCGCAACATCGCGTTCCTCTCAACCACTTCACTCCTGCGATGAAAGAAGATCATAAAAACCAGGTACGATTTCAACAATAGTAGTGTCTGGGGCCATTCACACAAAACGCGTTTTTCCATTTCAATGCACTACTTCTACGTTGTTTTTCTAAGTAAACACGTGCCTCGTCGCGCGGGAACACCGCGTTGACGCCGTGTCAAGTTAGAAGAATTTCAATTTAGCGCCGCTCATCAATGTCAGTTCCAAAGCAATGGACCAATCAGAAGAACTCGGAGGCGGGCCAAGCGTTGTGAGCACCTGTTTACATTAGCAAGTTGGCATGACAACTGTTTTATTTGACGGCAACATGGCGGAGGGGGTGCTCAGTGGCTGTGTCATTATATAACATTTCTTCAACGATTATAACAACTTGTTCCTTAAAATAAGAGATTGGAAAGAAATATATTTGTCACTGAATACCTCTGGTGTTTATTTATTATTGCATCACGTCTCAAAAGCGCGTCTCGAGATGCTCGCGTTCTACGGTGCGTTTTTTTTTAAAACCATTCCAGAGCGCTGCGCCTCGGGTTTTCGCAAAGACGCGTTCTGTGTCACTGGCCCCTTAGTTGGTTATTTCTTTACTTCAGTTGCTGTTCTTTTTTCAGTTCCTCTGCGGTGAGATTGTAGAAGTCTGGAGGGAGCTCGAAGCGTGTGGCGTGCTGCGAGGCTCTGAAGACCTGCGGCTGGCGGTCCAGCTTCGCCCTGACCGGTTCGGCCTTCTGCAGCCGCTCCAAATGATCCTTCATCTGCTCCAGGGACTCAGCTTCCTGCGCTGGCAGCACCAGGAACTCCTCAGTCTTTTCTGAGAGACGTTATTCAGCTATGTGAGGACTTGATATCAAAGATATGCCACACTTTACCTTCAAATACAATGCTATTCACACATTACCTTCACCATCTACCGGTAATGAGATGCTTTCAAATCCCAACGCCTGAAGATACTCGCGAGATCCTTCAATCCCACTGACCTTCTCCTTTATGAGTAAAACATCAAATTAAGAGTGGCTTTGTTTTTTAATCAATTCTGACGTTTAAAATGCTCATACCTGAAACACTTTGTTGCTGAGTTTGATCTTCCTGTACTTTTCCTCAGTCGGATTCTTGCAGATGTTTTCAATGTACCTGTCCACACATTGAGTTTCAGTTCAATGTTATTTAAACACACTGAGATATATGTTTGAATTAAATAGTCCTTACTTGCTAACGATGTCAATGGCAGCTTTTACTTTCTCTCTGTCTTTGTTAAAGGTGTGAATCATCATAATGGAGGCCTCTATTGCATCCTCTGAGAACCTCTGTGAAGAAAAGCCTTCAGTAACATCCCATGGAGTCTTGTCAAAAAGTCTTTGAGGTTTTGACTTGTTATGCTTACCATCAGAATGGCTTCCTTTATGTGAATCTCTCTTTCAGTCTTGGTTAAGGTTTTTCCAGTGAGAGGACATATAAAGTAAACTCCAGACACTGAGAAACAAGACGCATCCTGCTGTGGAACACAGGCGCCCTTGAAAAGGTACAAATAAATACAGTCAGTAAGAGAGTAATGCTGTGAAAATGGCAAATGAGAGAAAGAGAAATGAGCATGTACTGGATCTGAAAAATTAAAGGGACAGGTCACATAAAAAAAAGAAAAAAGTCATCATATGTTTATAGTTCATTCCAAACTGTATGGCTTAAAACACAAAAAGAAGCATTTTGAAAGATGTATTGGCCTTCATAAAGGATCTTATGCATTTATTGAAGGTAAATGGCGAGTGGAGCTGTCAAAATGACAGAATGTAGATTTTTACAAAAACAACTTTATTATATATATATATATACACACACACATATATACATATATAAATAATCCATTCACTTGTTATGTATAATTATAATATTTAATCATATTTGTAATTAAAATATTTAAATATATTACTTTATGAAAGTAGTGACTTCTATATTCCACAGATGAGAGGTGATCATACAGGTAGGAAACAATGAAAATGTAAATTGATTTTAGTATAAATTAGTAATAAAAAAAGACTCAATATCTTCGCCAGTATCCATTAACTTTAATTATACATGTAATATATTTTCATCAAATTTTTTATTAAAATATTTTATACATTTTATATATATATATATATATATATATATATATATATTTTTTTTTTTTTTATTATTATTATTATTATTTATTTATTTTTTTTTCACTGTATAAATATTTGCATCTATTTGTTTTTATATTTGAAAATGATATAATTTAAATAATGATAAATATAAAGGTATTTTAACAAATATTTGATATACATATTTTAATTATATATATATAGAGAGAGAGAGAGAGAGAGAGTGCATTTATTTAAATATATTTATTTTGAGTGATTTTTTTATTTAGGGGTTAATTTTTTTGATATAGGGTTATTTATGTATTTTTAAATTTAAAATATCAATTTAATTTAAAATGTTAATTTAAATAAATATTTGAATTACAAATTAGATGAAAATATAATAATAATAATAATAATAAAAGTAAATATTTTCATCAATGTTTTATTAAAAACTAAATAATAATAATAATAATATTATATATTATATATATATATATATATATATATATATATATATATCTTTCATTTTTTGAAGATTTATTTATGTATTTATCATGTAAAATGTCAATTTAATTTGTTAATTCCAATAAATATTTTAATCAAAAAATTTATACAAATATAATAAATATATAATGAAAGTGAATATTTGATCAATTTTTAAATTAATATTTTACAATTTTATATATATATATATCTGTATTACATATTTTATATAAATATTTATTAAAATATAATAAATTAATATATGTAGTGTATTTAAAATCATGATCATTATTTTTTAAAGAGATATTTACTATATATACACTATATATACTATAAACAATAAATTAACATAAATATTCTAAATATTCCTATAAAAAAGTTAATATTTTTCATGAAATTTTTCAATTGTTGTACGCTCACTTGAAATGAAAACTGCAGTCATAAAAGTAGCCTAGAAAAAGGTTTATTCTACATTAAGGTGGTCAGTGCTGCCAAGTCTGTGTTTTTGCGTGAAATTGGGCTACTTTAATGCTCTTTTCACAAGAACAGGTTGAAGCGACCCCAATAACGTGATATTTAGCCCCTGGAATGCAAATTTTACCAGAGGAACCCTACCAAAAAATGAGAATTTTACCCACGGGAACATAATTTTTAACAGGGACCCCTCCCGAAACAAAATTGGGCTAGTTTTGAATAGCAATTGGATGGGTTTTGTTGTGAAAACCTGGCAACCCTGAGGGTGGTCCAAGCTCATAGTGGCTGCCATGTATATATACATCACATGGCCAAATACCTTGTGACATGATCTAACCCTCTATTTTCAGACATTCTCATTCAGTATATCTGCAAAAGCGTTTGATTTTTCATCAGCTAAATGCAAACAAAAACTAAAAAATTCAAATGTGCCTCGACATCAGTGTTCTTCGCACTGGCCGCGGTGGCAGCCGCCTCAGCTTCAAGTTCTCGCTTCACTGAAACACAACGACAAAATGACTTGCTACAGTCACTAATACTTTAATATTCCTTAGTAAAAAACAATCTAATAATCTACCCTGGTTCCTAATTGCATCTTGGGACGTTTGCACCTTCGGCCGGTGCTGTTGCTCGATCCTGGCGAGGGCCGCGGCCCCTGCTCTCTGCGCGCCATCGGTGGGCGCTTTTCTGGGCGCTCCGTGAGGAGCCTTTGGCGCTTGAGGTTTAGGGCTGCAGGAGAAACCAGATGACACACTCATTTCTGTCCTTAAAACCATTGTTGAAACCAAAAACATGACTAACGCCGCAGAGGTTTAACTCACTCCCACGTGACTAATACAAGACCTTTACTAAGCTTGTTAGACTATCAGTAATTATAGCGATGAGGTGGAACTCACAGGTCGGATTGTATTGTATGCAGTTGAAACAGTAACACTGATACGTTCAGCACATACTACACGTTTCCATACGTGATCTCCAGATATGAACATGTCAAAAAATGCAGTCAGGTATACATTCACTTTCTGTAACCTTACATTAAGTTACAAGGTTTTAAATAATAGCTCAGTCGCACTTTTAACAGTTTCCAATGCTATAACAGTTTCAGACTGTATTAAGAAAAAATGCTATTAGGTGTATCGTGAGCTAGTTTTATAAAGTCATTATGTGTAATTAAGTTTCAGGTTAATGTAAAAGTGTGGTTGTCGTGACAGATCTCATAAACATTTGATCTTTTACCTGGTGTCGTCTGTAAGTTTCTTTCCTGGCCCCGCTGACTTGAATTTTATATCCTTCTTGATGTCGTCGAAAAACTTCTTCATTCTTAGCGATAAACTACGTGCAAAAAATGCTATTTGAAAACGAAAAATAAGTTGTTTTTAATTATTTATAACTGTCAGACACTCCACCACCCAAGCGATGTGTTTACAACGGGAAAAGGGCAGATTCTCAACCGGAAATATTGTCATAAAGAGATCGTGACGCAAATATTTGGGTTTTGGCGACATCAAGCGGAGGGGAGTTTTTTTTTTTTTTTTTTTCTCGCTGTTTATCAATCTTTCAGTTTATTTATTAATGTATTGTTTATTATAATTGTAAAATAATATTTAATTTTTATTTTCATATATTTTAGTCATTATGTTTACCCTTTTTTGGGTATATTTTTCTGTTTGTTTGTTACACGTTACTCTTTAATTAAAGTGTTCGTACAGTATTTTCTATTTCTTTAATACAAAGACAAAGGGGAGCATAATTACAAAAATGCGAATTTTTTTCTTAAAAAACATAATAAATAGGTGATACCACAATGTTCTTTGTTTAATTTTCATATTATATATAGTTATGAAATGCATTTATCGTGCCTCCTGATGTGAAATATTATCATAAAGTCTATATAATAATAATGATAATAATGAATTCATTAATTTGTTCATTCATGTTTTATATTTTATAATTTATTTATTGATTAGTTTGTTTATTTATTTATTTATTTATTTTGTAAGTGTTCATTTATGCAATAAGAATGTAATAGTTTTTTCCCCACATAAAAAAAATAAATAAATAGATGAACTTTTTAATAAATGATATATAAATAAATAAATCAATAGATGAACTGATACTTTTGGAGTGCATTCATCCCAACCCAAAATGTGAAATTACAAAATATTTATTTTAATAAAAGATAAAACGAAATAATAATTTTTATATATATATATATATATATATATATAGAAAGAAATAGAATAGAAAATATGAAACATATATAACAAATTAAATTCAATAATTCATTTCGGAGTGCTTTCATTTCGGCTCAAAATGTGAAATATTACTATGAAGTCTGTAAAGCTAACATTTTGCAAAAAAAAAAAAAAAAAAAAAAAAATACAATAATAATAACAAAACATAATAATAATAATAATAATAATAATAATAATAACTTCATTCATTAATGTTAAATATTTTATTTATTGTTTTATTTGTTTTGCAAAAAAAAAATAATAACAACAATAAAAATTATATTTGATTTATTTATTATTTTATTTAATTCATTAATTTGTGTATTTATTTTTATTTTTTTGCGAAGATGAATATATGCAATACGAATTTAACTGTTTTCCTCCACAAATATTTATTTCTCAAAACTGTTAAAACCTGAATATGAATCAGAATAGTTACGTTCCTTACGATTCACATTCCTCTTTTCGGTAGATTACTTAAAATAGTAAACATAAAAGGACATAAAGAACATATTTTAGATTAAAGCAAAAAAAAAAAAAAAGTATATTCCTGAAAGTGCAATTACTTTCCCCTGAATGCATTTTGACTCAAAATTATTTTACGTTCTCCCAATTTTATTTTCAACACAGTCGTTTCATAATCAGGTCGGAGCGAATGTTAATATAATACTATTAAATTGAAGTCTTTAGCGGCGTACACATTGTACATTCTTATTGGTGCGCGTAAAGATTGCCAGTCGTTTCCTCCAATCATAGCCCTCAGGAGAGGCGGGACTTCCGCTGACAAAAAATGGAATGAGCGGAAACCGCTGCAGAAACCAACCGCCTTTCCTCGCGTACTGTATCCGAACCAGGTCTCACTGTCTGTCGGCCTAAAAAACGGACCGCAGACGAGCACAAACGAGCAGAACGAGGAGCGGTGCATAGAGGGACGACAAGATGCCGCACAACTTCCGGCCCGGGGATCTTGTCTTTGCTAAAATGAAGGGATATCCCCACTGGCCGGCCCGGGTAAGAGCAGCGGGGCAGCAAGCGCACACACCCCCACCAGCCCCACTCTGACCAGCTTTGCGTTTTACGCAACATATGCATATATATGTTTTTGCAGATGAACTCGTATTATATATAATTTTAGAGTCTAAACATCCTAATGATGTGTTTGTTTCATAGTATTACCATAGTAATGAATGTATGAGGCTAGCTGGCTTGCTAACTTGTTTGCTGTAAGCAGCAAAGGTCGCGTGTTCGCAAAACCTTGTTTATTTTTCTGCATTTTATACATCAGGATTCTCCATTAGATGCGTATTGGCATAAAATATGAATAATAAAAGTTTAGATATGAAATTTTTATATTTCTTTAGCCCAGTAACATATAAAATACAATACAATTAGGGGAGGTAGAGTTGTCATGTTTACAAATGGAGATACTTCTTGCACGTGATTTACAACGTGTCGAAAACTAATTTATTAAATTCTGTTTAATTCTACAAAACTTCACATTTCAAACTACTGAAGGTCTGAAGAGTATGTAATAACCTTATTTTAATATTCCTCCTGCAGATTGAAGATGTTGCGGAAGGGGCTGTCAAACCACCACCTAATAAAATCCCCATTTTTTTCTTCGGGACTCATGAAACGTACGTATCCCTGGATTTTAGTGAGCACCAGGTTGTTAATTATGATAACTGGATGCTTATTACTTGTAATGAGTGAAGCCTTGCCTGTCAGAACTGTTATGGAGTAACAGGTGGCACTAGAAGAACCTTTTTAGACCATATTTGGTTTCCCAATGAGGACATTGTAGACTCTTTCGTGTTTTAAATTTGGCGTGAAATGAATAATCACACCATCCGTGCCGTTTCACTTGGTAAAACTTAATTTTAACCTCATAACGTGATGAAATGTAATGTTCACATCTTAAAGGGATAGTTCATCCAAAAATGAAAATCCTGATTAACTGCTCGCCCTCATGACGTTCCAAACCCGTAAGAGCTTCGTTCAGCTTCAGAACACATATTAAGATATTTTTGATAATCCGAGAGCTTTATAGACAGAAGCGTAACTACCATGTTGAAGGCTCAGAAAGGTAGTAAGGACATTGATAAAATAGTCCACGTGACATCAGTGGTTCAACCGTAATGTTATGAAGCTATGAGAATGCTTTTTGTGCATTAAAAAAAACAAACCAATGATTTATTCAACAATTTCCTCTCTTCTGTGTAAATTTTTCTATCCGTTTAGAGCATTCCTTGCACCCAAGGACCTTTTTGCGTATGAGAAGTACCAAGACCGATATGGGAAGCCCAACAAAAGGAAAGGGTTCAATGAAGGCCTGTGGGAAATCCAAAACAACCCTCATGCCTCCTATAGCACACCTGCAGTAAGTCTTCCTTTCTCTGTCATTATCATCTGTTGTTTCAACAATAAAATGTTGTGATTTGTTACATCTTCTGTGTGTTTGTGTAGCCTGCGTCGTCATCGGACAGCGAGGACAACCAACCTGCGCCGGGAAGCGATGCGGAGGAGGACGAGGAAGCGGTGGTGCCGAGGAAAGCTGAAACGGGAAGTGATGATTCCGACTCTGGAAGTGAGGAACAAAGAAAGACGGCGGTGAAACGGAAAGCTCCTGCTGCAAAGGTATTCAGACACAACCTGAACAACCCAACCTGAATGATCGTTGCAGATTTGGCTGTATATCTTCAGTCATCACATTTGTCATTTTTGTCTTTTTTTCCCCTGCAGTGTTATGCGTTATACTTTCAGGTGCTCTGAATTTGTTTTCAAAGCTCTTATTGTCAGTTCTACTGACAGTTTAGTAAGCAGAAGAGTGTTAGTGCTTGTAGAGTAATCAGTTCAAGTAGTTTTTATTTAAAGCAATTTTAATTCTGCAATTAATTACTCATCCTCATGTCGTTCCAAACCCGTAAGACCTTCGTTCATCTTCGTAACGCAAATTAAGATATTTTTGATGAAATCCAAGAGTTTTCTGATCCTGCATAGACAGCAACGCAATTGACGTGTTCAAGGCCCAGGTAGTAATGACATAGTTAAAACAGTTTAACCGTAAAAATGAAGCTACAAGAATACTTTTTGTGTGCAAAGAAAATAACATAAATGGATAAAACTGCCTTTTATGTAATATTTTGCAGCGGCCACCAGTGAAGAGAGCACGGGCATCATCCAGTGATCGAGATGGAGAGGAGAGTGGATCTCCCTCAGAACCCGAACCATCACCCAGCTCGGACTCCGACTCCGGCAAAAACAGTGACCAGGTATTCCCGTCTGGACTTTAAACACCTTTTCGTTATTACCCAGAAATGCTGTGTCGTTAGTAATACACATGTTAAAGTTGTATTAAAGAATAAGTTCACTTCCAGAATATACAGTCATGGCCAAAAATATCGGCACACTTGCAATTCTGTCAGAAAATGCAACACTTATCTCAAAAAACTGTTTAAATTGCTGATGTTTTGGTATTTATGTGTTTATAGCTTTTGTTTGCACTGGAACAACACAAAAAAAACCAGAAGAAAAGTCAAATTTGATCATTTCACACAGAACTCAAAAATGGACTGGTCAAAATTGTAAGAAATGATTGCTTTTCAAGCATGTAATGCTCCTATAATTTGTATGTAGACACGCCTGTGGCAAGTAACAGATGTGGGCAATAAAGTTACCACACTTTGCAACCAGTTAAAATGGAGACAAGTTGACTCAACCTTTGTGTTGTGTGTCACACTGAGCAAGGAGAAAAGCAAGTGTCAAGAGTTGTCTGTGGATTTAAGAGAAACAATTGTGGAAAAACATGGGCAATCTCAAGGCTACAAGTCCATCTCCAGAGATCTTAATGTTCCTGTGTCCACTGTGCGCAATATCATCAAGAGGTTTACAGCCAATGGCACAAAATTAATGAAAAATTACAACGAAGGATTGTTCAAATGATGGATAAAGAACCCAAATTAACTTCCAAACAAATTCAAGCTGATCTGCAGACACAGCGTACAACAGTGTCAGCCCACACTATCTGTCACCATCTGAATGAAAAGGGACACTATGGTAGGACACCACTGCTGACACAAAGGCATAAAAAAGCAAGACTGGAGTTTGCCAAAACTTATCTGACAAAACCACAATCCTTCTGGGAGAACGTACTGTGGACAGATGAGACAAAAGTAGAGCTTTTTGGTAAAGGACAGAAGTTTACAGAAAAAGAAATGAGGCCTTCAAAAAAAAGAACAGAGTCCCTACAGTCAAACATGGTGTAAAGATGTTTTGGGGTTGCTTTGCAGCTTCAGGCACTGGATGCCTTTACTGTGTGAGTGGTATCATAAAATCTGATGATTACCAAAGAATTTTGGGGCACAACGTAGTGGCCACTGTCCGAAAGCTGCGTCTCCACCAGAGGTTATGGGTCTTCCAGCAGGACAATGACCCGAAACACACTTCAAATAGCACTCAGAAATGGTTACAAACAAAGTGCTGGAGAGTTGTGAAATGGCCAGCAATGAGTCCAGATCAAAACAGCAGTTGGGAAAAGGCATCCTTCAAATCTGAATGACCTGGAGCAGTTTGCAAAAGAAGAGTTGTCCAAAATTCCAGTAGAGAGGTGTAAGAAACTCATTCATGGTTACAGGAAGTGAATGATTTCAGTTATTTTTACCAAAGGGGGTGATACCAAATATTAAATTATGGGTGCCAATAATTTTGTCCAGGGGTTCTGTGTGGAATTGTGTCAGATTTGACTTTTCTTTAGTTTTTTTGTGTTGTTCCAATGCAAAAAATAAATGTATAAATAAACATGTGAGTACCAAAACATTTGCAAAAACTTTCTGAGAGAAGGGTTGCATTTTCTGACAGAATTGGAAGGGTGCTGATATTTTTGGCCATGACTGTAAATTTCTTGATAATGTACTCACCCCCATGTTATCCAAGATGTTCATGTCTTTCTGTCTTCAAAGAAATTGTGGTTTTTGAGGAAAACATTCCAGGATTTCACCATATAGTGGACTTCAATGGGGATTAACAGGTTGAAGGTCCAAATTGCAGTTTCAATGCAGCTTCAAAAGGCTCTACACGATCCCAGCCGAGGAAGTATCTTATCTATTGAAACCATTGGTCATTTTCTGTTGGATGATTTTGGATTGGAGGAGGAAAAGAGAAAGTTTTCACTCTACACTTCCTTTTTGAACCAGATGAAGAACTAAGCACGTTTGTCCTTTCCAACATGTTTTAGTAAATGTGAGAAGTCAAGTTAGTGCAAAACAAGCATTTGTGGTTAAAAAGTATATAAATGTTTTCATTTTGTTATAAAAAAAACAATTGTTTCGCTAGATAAGACCCTTATTCCTTGGCTGGGATCATGTAGTAGAGCCCTTTGAAGCTGCTTTGAAACAGCAGTTTGGACCTTCAACCCACTGATCCCTATTGAAGTCCACTATAAGGAGAAAAATCCTAGAATGTGTTTCTTAAAAACCTTAATTTCTTTTGCAACTGAAGAAAGAAAGACATGAACATCTTGGATGACATAGGGCTGAGTAAGTTATCAGGAAATTTATATGCTGGAGGTGAATGTCTCCTTTAACAAATTACTAATGTGTTTTCTAGGATTTCACGCCACAGAAAGAGACAGGAGGTCGAGGCGGCAAAAAGCCAGCTGGCAGAGGCAGGAAGAAGGTGAGACGACCTCATTGACATGTGGCCATCTATAATTGCATACTTGTTTGATCTTACACTCTCTTTATTTGTATCCTTTTAGAAGGCATCATCTGGCTCCGATTCAGAATCGGGCTCCCAGTCAGATCAGAGGCCCGCCAGGAGCGATTCAGAAGACGAGAAGCCTCGGCCGGCCGTCTCTGGATCTGAATCGCAGTCCGGATCCAAATCCGACTCCGATTCAGAACCACCTCCACCTCCTCCTGCAAAGAAAGGCCCACAAGGGCGCAAGAAAGGTGAGAACGTGCGCTTTGCAACGTGAACCCAGCACATATTATAATTAGTTTTAACGCTTGAGTAGTTGCGTTGAATAGCAAGCACAGCGGATGGAAACTTTACCTGAGACAGTCGTCCTCAGATATCAGGAATCCTAGACAAGTACATCAGAATTCTAAAGGACACTTTTCTTTTTGCGTCATTTTCCAAGCGGAGAAACCTCCACCAAAGCCACGTGGAAGGAAAGTCAAACCAGCTCCAGAAAGGGCTCCTTCCTCTTCATCAGACAGTGATAGGTGAGTTTGGTTATGGTACACTAAAAATATAATCACTTAAAAGGACCCAAAAATTATTTACTCACCCTCAAGCCATCCTAGGTGTATATGACTTTCTTCTTTTGTCCTGGCTCTTCCAAAAATGTTCTGGTCTTGCAAGAACCAAGTTTTGTTTACAGCAAAAGAAAACCAGTCTCCTCTTGGCTCATAAGTCTTCCAACATTTTTCTTTACAAATCCTTGTTTTGTGCTTCAAATTTTGCAACACCCATTCACTGCCATCATAAAGCTTGGAAGAACCAGAACATTTTTTAATATAACTCTGATTGTATTGGTCTGAAAGATGAAAATCATATACACCTAGGATGGCTTGAGGGTGAAAAAAATCATGGGGTAATTTTCATTTTTGGGTGAACATGTGATGATTGTTTGAGTTTGACTTCTTCAAAGTGACAGTGAGACGGACCGCGTCAGCGAGTGGAAGAAGAGAGACGAGGAGCGGCGGAAAGAACTAGAGGAGCGAAGGAAGAAAGAGGAGGCCGAAGAGCTCCGTCGGCTCCGGGAGCGAGAGAAAGAAGAGGAAGAGAAAAGGAAAAAGGATAAAGAGAACAAGGCCAGTAGAGGAAGCAGCAGTGGCAGCAGCAGCAGCTCAGACGATGAAGTGGACGATCACCCGCTCAAAAAATCCAAGAAACCTCCGCCTCCTCCCATCCCCGCACCATCAGACTCCGACTCGCCACCACCCGCGGAGGCCAGTCACCAGAACTTTCCCCAAACTTTTTTTACCAGTGACATTTCTCAAAATTTTAACTGGGTTTTGGTTGTTTCTTCTATAGGTGAAAAAATCAGCCAAACGTCAAGACAGCCAGAAAGGGCGGCAAAAGAAAGAGAAGGAGAAGAAAGAGAAGAAGATCAAAGAAAAGAAGCCACAGAGATCAGAGGAGAAACACAGAACGAGGCATGTATTTGGGAGTGTTAATTTAATGTTATGGTATTCTGAATTGATCTTCAGTTTTCATTTTAATTTGTTTACTTTTTTTAGCTTTAATTTATTTCTTTTTCGGTAAGTTTTAGGCATAGTTTATATATTGTTAAAAAAATTTATTTCTAGTAACAAAAATGTGTGTGTGTTTGTTTTTTAGTTAACTGTAATAACCCTGACAATATCAACACTTTTTTCCCCACAAGGCCTAAGCCTGAAAAGCCGAAACGGAGGCCGGTGCGTCCACCTGAGAAGAAAGTCGAGAAGAAAAAAGGTCACATGAAGCGCATTCTCAAGCCTGTTCAGTTTCTTTTGAGTTGTTTTATGGTCAGTCAAGCTTTAACTCTTGTTTCTGCTACCCTGTACATATTCAGAACCCTCACCTGAAGAGAAACTACAGAAGCTCCACACAGACATCAAGTTTGCACTGAAGGTTGACAACCCAGTAAGTAGTAACATCATCAGCCTACCCATGTGTCACTTAAAACGCACATAAAAGCCATTAAAATGACCAAAAACATTATTCTACTAATTACTCCAGTAATGAATTACGGTTGCATATTTAGTGATTTATTTATTATGTGACCCTGGATCACAAAACCAGTCTTAAGTCGCACGGGTGTATTTGTAGCAATAGCCAACATTACATTCTATTAACAAAGTTGTTAACTGTAATAACACTGATTCAGCCACTCACTATAATTTCCAAAACGCTTGGTAATTGATCTTTTGCAGACAGTTTGGTTGACAGGCGATCTGACCAATCATAACGCCGAATCCATCATTCTGTCTTCGGTGGACTTAAACTTGAAAAATTGTGTGCATTTTTTTTTTTTTTAATAAAATACATTCTGATGTACATTCATGTTTATTTCATGCTTCAAGTAAAGAAGAAAAGATGATCGGTTCATGTGTTGATTGATCTAATAAGGCAATACAGTGATCTGTCATGACACATTAAAGAGCCACAAAACCGTATTAATAGTTTTAATTTCTTAAAAAAAAAAAAAAACATTTTAAACCTGAGACCTTGTTCCATAACAGAAGTAATCTGCTCTGTCTTGTCTCTCAGCATGTTTTCAGTTTCCTCTTCGCTCCCCGATGTATTTTTCACTGCGTTAGAACATGTGTAGTGTGAGAGCAACATTGTTTGTAAGGAGGGCGGGTTTTTGCAAAGGGTCAATTGCCAGGTCTGATTTCAATTAAACCTTTCAAAATGCTTTCAAGTTCAGTCGATATATTTATAGCAGTGGCTGTATGTGTGAAAAATGACTTGATGTGTGAATCCCCTGGTATCATTCTGTCTTCTGCTTCCTTCTGTAGGACATTGAGAAGTGTCTACAGGCCTTGGAGGAGCTCAGCGCGGTACAAGTAACCACTCAAATCTTGCAAAAGAATGCAGATGTTATCGCCACACTCAAAAAGGTACAAACACGTGAAAACCTGAGAACGTTTCCATTTTAAAATGATTTTCCACCCAAAAATTAACACTTCAAGCCATCCTAGACAAATAGGACTTTCTTTCAGACAAATGCAATCAGAGTTATATTAAAAACTGTCCTGGCTCTTCCAAGCTTCATAATGGCAGTGAATGGGTGTTGAGATTTCAAAGGCCATAAAAGTGCATCCATTCATCATAAAAAAGTACCCCAAAGGCTCTGAGGGGTTAATAAAGGCCATCTGAAGCAAATCAGTGTGTTTTTGTAAGAAAAATATCCATATTTTAAAAATGATAAGCTGAAATAGCTTCCGCTAGCTGTCATACACTCATTCAGGAGTCAAAAGGAGACTGGTTTTCTAGAGATTACGGTTTACAAAGTTTTAAATGTAGATATTGTTCTTACACAAATGCATCGTTTTGCTTCAGAAGGTCTTTAATAACCCTCTAGAGCTGTGTGGAGCACTTTTTATGATGGATGGATCCACTTTATTGGACTTCAAAATCTCAACACCCATTCACTGCCATTATAAAGCTCGGAAGAGCCAGGACATTTTCTTAATATACCTCTGATTGCATTCATCTGAAAGAAGACAGTCATAGAGCTGAGATGGCTTGAGGGTGAGTAAATCATAGGGTAATTTTCATTTTTGGGTGAACTATCCCTTTTAATGTGAGGTATTTCTGAGTAAAATGGTCTTTTGTCTGTCAGATTCGCCGATACAAAGCGAGCAGTGAGGTTATGGAGAAGGCCACTGCAGTCTACAATAAACTTAAGCTCCAGTTCATTGGCAAGATTGACTCTGGTAAACCAAAACCAGATGAAAAGAACCAAGAAGCCAATGAGCAAGACACACAAAACACAGGTAAGCTGTCGAATTAGTGAAACCGTTTTGGCATTCAGTAACCAAATGAGTTTTAAACTCATGCTTGTACTTTGCATCTTCCATCAAGACGACTCCAAGCCAGTGAACGGAGAATCAGAAAGTGAGAAAAAAGACATTTCCGAATCCGAAAGCAACCCTAAACCTGCAGACCAAGAGAAAGAGGATGAGAACAAATCCCCGAACGGCATCAGGTAAAGAACAGCCACCTTTTCTTCTGTTTTCATTAAGCAAAATACTCACACAACATGCTGATTGATTTTGCCTTTCAGGTCCAATCCAGATGACCCAACAGAGGAGCAAACACCCACAGCTGACTCCACAGAGGCTAATCCCACAGCAGACACAGACGCAAAAGAAGACGACAGCAGAGAGCAGGACGAGCAGATGTCTTCTGAGAGCTGAACGTTTCCTGTTACGCTCACAAACACACTTTGGCTTCCTTCATTCATTTGTGTTACTTTTTGTCTGCCCACCTTTGTGACCTACATGAGTTTTTCGTGTTGTACATAAAACGTGAACATTATTAGCACTTTTGAATCGGGACGTCATGAGCGCCTTAATCTAAATGTTCGATGTGGATGAGTCTGCACTACCCACATATGGTCAATTGAGGGCGAACATTTGATTTCTGAACCACGCTGACGTCTACGAAGAGAAACACCGAAGCCCAAATGTATTTGAAGACTGTGCTTGTATTATGTAGCCGCTTTTTATGAGTAAAACCTTTTTTCCTTTTGTTTTTTATGAAAAAAAATAAGGAAAATTTAAAAAAAAAAAAAAAAAAAGAAGAAGAAAGAAAGAACGCCCACTAAGCCATACAGCGAGAGATCATGAAGTTTCATCATCATTATTACGGCACAAATCTACATCTGATCTGTCTGGTATGGATTTCAATAACCTTTGATGTCTATGGACTTTCACTAAACTCTGTAGACGTACCGTTTGTTGTCCGTTGTTTGGTCTTCTAATAATAATGACTTACATCTGCATAGGTTGACCCGATAATGCTATTCTTTTCTTGGATGTCATAACTCATGCTTATTATAAACATGTTTCTAGTGCTATGTAACTTGGTCGGAGCTTTTTTTTTAGTATCCGTGAAGGATTGAATAAAAATTCCGCATGATGGCCACAATTTTGAATCTTTTTATAGAAGGACCACTTATTATTCTCTGGATATGACGCTAGTATACTGCCTAGTACGTACTAGAAAGTATACAGTGTATGTTTTGGTACTAGTAGGTGTAGTATAGTATATTCTGTTCTAAAACACATTACTATTAAAAAATGTGTAAAATGTCATTTATATCACTGTTCATTTATATTAAAAAGATTTAAATAATTATATTAATGTATTTATAATTATTTGTCATTTAAATAACACGTTATGTAAATCATCAGCTCGGTAACATTGTAATTATTAAATTTACTGCTATACAAAATTTTAGTTACTCCTATCCACCTTATTCTTTAACACGAATGTAAGCCTATGGGCGAGACTTCCGGTTCATTATAACCAGAAGAATAACAACGTAAAGGGTAAAACTGTGCACTACAAGTGTGTTCATAATTAAGATAATACATTAAAATAATATGGTAAGACACACCAATTTGCAAAATCAAGCATCAAAACGGCCGGTTTTGTACAGCTAACAATAGCTGTACGCGACCGGAAGCCAGACCCATAAAATGTAAGGTGGATAATGAAATTATTCGCATACAATTAACGTATGAATCAGCTACGCTTTCGGTCGTTCGCGTAAACAAAGGTTTTGATTGGTTTACTGGGCACTGACGTCACTCGAACGCAAACCCTAAAGGACGCTTCAGGCTCGCTTGCGATGTACATAGTTTTATTTACAGTAACACATTTATTTTATATAAGAAATAAAATATAATACTACACTTTTTTTAATCTAAAAAAAGAATAAATGCATACTTTGTTGAGCAAATACTGAGTTCAAACATGTTTGAGCGTCGCATCCGTCATCATACGCGTTCGAATCTTCGAATCGAACACACGCGGTTTATTAATGTTGTCAGAACGCGCTTATGATACCCAAAAATGCTGTCTAAAGGCAAATACCGTGCTATTTGATTCATTATTATTATTCAGATAGTATTTTATATTGTTAAAACACTGTCTAATTTCAGCATACTATCTTCAGAAAGTAAGGTTTAATCTGTGAATCTGTGAAACCAATGAGCACGTTCTCCACAACATCAAAAATGAAAATGTTTAAGCATTTCGAACATCTGAATCAAACGTTTTTCAATGCACATATAGAATCGAACATTTTAGGGAATCATTTACTTGTTTGAACACTGCAAATCCAGTTCAAGCATTTGAACAGAACATTTTGTGCATCATATAGGCTAAGTGCATATTGGCATTATGAACACGTTCAAAAGTAGAATCTGTTGGCATTATGAGTTGTTGTCACAACTTTGAATGCATTTCATACCTTTTAATCAGAGGTGTAAATTTAATCAGAGGTGTAAATTTTTACTTTACTCAAGTACAATTTAAACTCACTACTTGTACTTTTACTTGATTACATTTCTGAGGAAAAAACAGTAGGCTACTTTTTACTCCTTACAATTTAATTTCATCTTGAAAAGTATATTACATTTTTACTTTATCTTATGCACAAATAAATATGGTAAACAGAAGCTAAACTACACACACCTGATGTGAGAATCAATGATAATTGTTTTCATGCATCAAGCACACACGTCTACTTCAGTTATGACTTTCATCAGGTAAATGTAAAGTTCACCATCAAATTTAAGGAAGCATATTGAAGTAGCAAAATTTTTATTTAGTTATTTACCAATATTTGTTGAGAAAAGAAAAAATCTAAATGCCCAAATAAACAACTAAAAGATATTATCCTTTTAGACAGTGGCACTGAATAGACAACACAAAAAGTGGTCTTACTAAATGTATGTTTAAATTATGACTCTCCCAATTAAAACACGTTGTATTCTGTCTGGAATATATTTCTAGCCTCCTGCTCTTCAAAGGGATTAAAATTCTCTTTACTGAACCTCTGTCATCCCAGATGTTTATGACTTTTTTCTTCAGATGAACACAGCAAAGATTTGTAGTCCATATAATGCGAGGGGACAGGACCACTTTGGAAACCACACAAAGTGAACATGACAGTCAATTTTAAAATATTTGTATTTGTTTACATATGCCTTTCACTTTAGAAAACACTGATTCATTAACATGTTTTGCATGAGTTACTGTCATATTGGCTTTGTGTAGTTTCTGAAGTCTCATTTTTGGATGTCCCATGTATGAAGAGAGATGATTTTTTTTTTTTTCTAAAGCCCTTTTGTTTGTTCTCATCTGATAAATGAAAGTCATATGGGATGGTATGAGGGTGGAAAGGATCTAGTTTCCTTTTAATCCCTTTCCCTGTATTTTCTTCTGTGTTCTGCTGTGCTGCATTTTAATTGTTGTTGTTGTTGCTGCACTTTGCATTTGAACGAAACAAAGTGCCATTGCATTTTGTTTCATTCTCTCTTGTCTATCAGAAAAAAAAGTACTTCTGCTTTTTTAAGACTTGAGTACAATTTAAAGTTGTGTCTTTTTTACTTTTACTTAAGTATATTTTTGGCCAGATACTTGTACTTTTAACTGAGTATCTGTATTTTCACTTGAATTTTGAATTTTTGAGTACTTTTTACACCCTGCTTTGTAATTAACATTTTATATATAATACATTTATATTATTGCTGGAAAATTTTGGGCATCACAGACGCATCTAAACATTCAAACATGTTTGAAAACCCGAACTCAGCATCATAAGCACATTGGAAAGTTCAAAACGAACACGGGTTCAATGTTCGCCTTAAATATTTTGTGTTCAATATAACTATTCGGCCATTTTAACCAACACTTTGGCCATATACTTGCACTGTTTGAATTAGAAATTTATCGGCATTACAGGTGTGTTCGAACAGTCGAATCGAATATTTTTGAGCGTTGCATCTGTCATCATGCGTGTTTGAATCTTCGAATCAAATGTAAGCGGTCTGTTGTCAGAACTTATGATGCCCAAAAAATGCTGTCTAGATTGGATGTACAATGGGGTTTTTTATATATTTTTTTATTCAGATTGTCTAATATTTAATATTATTAAAACACGGCCCGATTCAACATATCTCCAGAAAAGAAGGGTTTAGTTTAGTTGTATTTTATCCAATTTCCAATCTGTGAAACAAGCACATTCTCTGAGAAATGTTTCAGTATTTAGGCTAAATGTAACTAGTGGGTTACTTGCTATTTATTTATTCAGATAATATTTTATATTGTTAAAACACTGCCTGATTCCACATAATATCTGCAGAAAATAAAGTTTATTTATCCAATTTAAAAAATTTGTGAAAATGTTTAAGTATTTAAATATAAATACTGGGTTATTAGCTTTATTATTATTATTATTATTATTATTTAGATAGTATTTTATAGTGTTGTTAAAGCACTGCCAGAACATAAGTAAGGTTAATTTTATTAGAATTATTTATACATCCAATATGAAACTAATCAGTGAATCCAATAAGCATATTCTCCACAACATCAAAAAATAAAATGTTTAATTATTTAAATGTTAATACTGGTTTATTTGCTATGTTTTTCATTCAGGTAGTTTTTTATATTGTTAAAACACGGACTGATTTAAGACGTAAATGTCCAAATCCTAAATACCGAAACGCGTCACGCGGGGAAGCGTCCAGTGCGTCGCGTTGCGTCGCGCGTTTGCAGTGTGGATGGGTTTGCCAGTCAGGTGATCGGTCCGCCATTTTGTCAGCCATTTCCTACACTGGTCCGCTGCAGCTCAGCACTTACAGAAAGAGCAAAACCCCTCCTGCACAGGCCGCTGTTCGGGACTGAATGAGAGACTAGCGCTCCAGCGGGCCGGTCACTACTCACACAAAGCCCGTGTTTGCGGTTCGGTCCGGTAGGACGGGAGGGAAATCATCATGGCTCTGAAAATCGTGAAAGGAAGCATCGATCGGATGTTCGATAAAAACCTGCAGGATTTAGTACGTGGCATTAGGAACCATAAGGAAGATGAGGTGAGACAGATTTAACCATTTATTTTCTTTAATATGCTTCAAATCAGAATTGGATTTTTGCGTTAAACGGAGCTGGTAGAAATGAATCAAGCTGATCTCGTGTCAGTGATCTTAAATCACCTGATTTCAGGTGAGCTTACCAGCTATAACATGACAAATGTGACTAGATAACAAACGACTGTTTTTATTTTAACACATTAAATTGTTATTTCAATGATTTTATAACGCAGGTGACAGCTGTTAGTGTTGTTGGAACAGTCTATCATCGTTTTGTTTATCATGGTTGAGGCCAGTTAGCATTGCTAACGGTTACACTTATATAAATACAGCCTGCAGAATAAATACAAATTTCAATCTATCCTGTTTTTGACACGCTTAATTATGAATATTATAAACAGACTGGGTGCTCTAAACAACAGATGTTAATTCAAAATAGCTGGCCTTACTTATGTGTGTCATGGGATTGGCCGTGTCTCAAAACCTAGTGAGCTGCCTATCTAGACAGCATTTTCTGACAACGTTCGAACGCCCATATGATGTACGTTTCGAAGATTCAAACGCACATTATGCTGAAAGATCTTTGATCTGAATGTTTGAATACTAAGTTACAATGTTGACGGATATTCGATTCGACAGTTTGTAATGTTTATACATTTCTAGTTTAAAGGTTCCAGAGCAACTACAATGACACAAACGTTGTTTAAAATGGCTGAATATTTATATAAAATACAAAATATTCAGGGTGAACATTTGAATGTGAATTATATTCAGTCTTTGATGCAGGTGTTCGAATACTACGTTGTTGACGGACATTGCATTCAACTATTTGAACGCACCGTAATGCCGATTCATTTTTAATTTAAACGTTCCAGAGCAACTACAGTGTCCAAAATGCTGGTTAATATGGTTGAATATTTCTATTAAATACAAAATATGCAGTGCGAACATTATATTCAATCGTTGATCGGAATGTTCGAATACTACGTTGTTGCCGGATATTCGATTCGACTATTCTAACGCACCGATAATGCTAAACGTTCCGGAGCAACTACAATGACTAAAATGTTGGTTAATATGGCAGAATATTTTTATTAAATACAAAATATTCAGCACAAACATTTGAAAGCACATTATATTCAATCTTTGATCTGAATGTTTGAATACTACGTTGTTGACGGATATTAACGCATGTTTATTCATTTCTAGTTTAAAGGTTCCAGAGCAACTATAATGGCCAAAACATTTTTTAAAATGGCTGAATATTTATATCAAATACAAAATATTCAGGCTGAACATTTGAATGTGAATTATATTCAATCTTTGATCTGGGTGTTCGAATACTAAGTTGTTGACGGATATTCCATTCGACTATTCGAACGCACCCGTAATGCCAATAAATTTCTAGTTTAAATGTTCCAGAGCAACTATAGTGACCAAAATGCTGTTTAAAATGGCTGAATATTTATATTAAATACAAAATAATTCAGGGCAAACATTTGAATGCACATTATATTCAATCTTTTATCCAAATGTTCGAATACTGCGTTGTTGACGGACATTCGATTTGTCTATTTGAACGCACCCATATTGTCAATAAATTTCTAATTTAAACATTCCGGAGCAACTAAAATGACCAAAATGTTGTTTAAAATGGCAGAATTTATTTATATTAAATATTCAGCGCAAACATTTGAATGCACATTACATTCAATCTTTGATCCGAATGTTCGAATACTACGTTGTTGATGGATATTCGAGTCGTCTGTTGAACGTACCCATAATGCTGATAAATTTCTAGTTTAAATGTTCCAGAGCAACTACAATGACCAAAATGTTGTTTAAAATGGCTGAATATTTACATTAAATATAAAATATTCAGGGCGAACATTTGAACGTGTTTTTATTTTGAATGTTCAGATGTTCTAATGATGTTCAGGCTGATTCTTTAAACACGTTTGAATGTTTAGATGCATCTGTGATGCCCAAAATGTTTGAACTGTTATATAAATTTCCAAAACATTTCATTAAAATGCATAAAGACGCATTTAATATAGTCTAAAATTCGAATACACTCATGATGCCAACAGATTCAACTGTTCTAATACCAATAAATGTTCAGTCTGAACGTTCAAATGCACCTACGATGTACAAAATGTTCCGTTCAAATGTTTGAACTGAATTTGAAGTGTGAAGTTCAAACACGTAAAATGATTCCCAGAAACGGACGATTCAAACATGTAAGTTAAAAAATGTTTGTTTCAGTTGTTCAAACAAATCAAATCACCTCTGTTATACCCAGAAATGTTGTCTAGGTGGGCAACTAACTAGTTATTAAGACAGGTGTTAAAGTCGTCATCTTGACTGTGAAATCCCAACTGTCAGTTTGACCACTGCATCAGAGATAAGAAACTGTGTTTTCTTGTGATTTAATTTTTGAGATTTGTGGTTGAAATAATGAATGAGATGTGGAAACATTTATAGGCCTCAGGCTGCCTGGTTACCTATAATGACAAGGCTGAATTCGCTCTTCCAGTGTGCTCCATCCTCGCCCCTCCCTTTGAAAAAGGGAACAAGATGCTGTGACAGTGAGTGTTTATAATCGCAAACAGGGTTTCCCCGCTTAATGGCATCAGAATTCTGTTCCTTTTTTAGAAGATTGATATTCATATTGATTTTAGTCGTCCGGTTGCCTTTCCAGTAGACGGCAAGTCTGTGATTTACGTGTTATGAAATGAAATGCTATAAACCTAGTGAACACTGAATAACACTGATGTTAAGTGTTTCTGATGTGGCATAGCCGCTGAATGTTTTGGTTTGATGCAGGGTGGACCGTCCTGGATGACCAGCGTTGTCTGATGTGGCCTTGAGTCCGTGGCACAAAGCGGCATCGTGATCGCATTTATAAAAAGAAAATTTCTCTCTTTATATTGGCTGTTTAATTATTCATGCTAATTTTCTGTCTTTTTACATTTAGGTTACCTGAATTTAATTGTTAAAAATACTACTAATTTAATAAGAATAATTATTGAAATATTAATTTAATTTTATTCAGTGTAATCTGAAAATTCACTTTTCACATTTTTATTTTCACTTTTAATTATTGTATTCTATTTTATTATTTATTTAATTCTGTTTCATTCTTATTTGTTAAATTCTGTTTTATTCTTTTTGATGATATTTTATTCTTATTGATTGTTTTATATTTTTTATTTTTTATTCTATTTTGTTATTTTTAATTCTATTTATTTCTTATGTTTTTATTGAATTGTACTTTCATTTAAATCTATTTTAATTCTTATTTGTTAAATTATATTTAGTTTTTTTATTTAATTTTATTTAGTGCTATTTAATGCTATTTTATTTATTGATTTTGTTGTATTTGAATCTTCTTTGTTGATTTTTATTTAATTATTAAATTGAATTTATTGTTTTAGTTTTTATTTAATTCTATTTCATTTGTATTTACTTTATTAAATTCTATTAAATTCTTATTTTATTCTATTTTATCTATTTTTATTATATTCTTTTTTATTTAATTCTATTTTATTGAATTCTGTTTTTTATTTATATCTTATTGAATTCAATTTTATTTTAATTTATTTAATTCAATTATATTATTATTTGTCTAATTAATTAATTAAATTATGTTTTATAAAATTGTATTTAATTTTTTTTTGTTTCATTCTATTTTATTTATTAATTCTATTTAATTCTTATTTGTTTAATTCTATTAATTCTACTTTTCTTTTCTAATTATATTTCTTTTTCAATTCTATTTTATATTTATTTGTACTTGATTATTTATTTACTTCTATTTACTATTCTATTTTACTATTCTGTCTATTTTTATATTCTATTCATATCTATTTTTATTTAATTTGACTTTATTCTTATCTATTTTTATATTTTCTCTTATTTTTCTATTTAATTCTATTTTGTTCTTATTTGTTTTATTCTTAACTATTTTTGTATTTTATTCTATTTAATTCTATTTATTATTTATTTAATTCTATTTTATTCTTGTCTGTTTTTTATATTATATTATTTCTCATTTAGTTATATTCTATTGATTTTATTTAATTCTATTTTATCTATTCTATTTTACTTATTTTTTTATTTAGATTCTTATTTAATTCTATTTTATACTTATTTAATACTTATTTTTATCATTTATTATTTGTTTATTTATTTTGATGAATTGATATAGAATTTTATTATCTGTCACTTATCCATTGTCAGCCATAACATTAAAATTAAATAATTATCAGTTTAGCATATTGGCCAGACTGTTAATATATGTACCAATTTTGGCATTGTTCATTAAAATTAAATTATTAAAAACAAATTTGTTAATTTCAATAAAGCTGAAATTAAATATAAATACTAGGTGAAACGCTTAAAAAAAAATTAAATATTGCCTTGGGAACTAGTGCAAGTTGTAAGATGAAGTACTAAAATTACTAATTTAAAACTAGAACTGAAATAAAAATAAATTAAAACTACTTAACATTTAAAAATAAACAAAAAATCTAGCAAAAAAAAAAAATCTGAAAATACTAAAAAGTTTAATAAATTCTAACTGGAACAAAAAAAAGAAATGTTGCCTTTGCAACTAATGTAAGCTGTAAGATAAAGTACAAAAATTGCTAACTTAAAACTATTACAAATATGTAAAAAAAATAAATAAAATAAAATAAAAATGATGTAAATAAATTCAACTAAAATAAAAACTGATGTATCTATCCAAAAAAAACAAATAAAAAAGAACAAATTTTATTTTTTATCGAGTGCTATGCAGCTTTACTTTATAAACTCTCAAGAAGTTGCTCAACGTTTATTCCAGTTGTTTCATTTTGCATAAATAACTGGCATCTCAGTTGGCATACAGCGCCTTCATACTACAATCTTGATTCAGGTCTGACTGGTTCTGCTTCGCTTGATGGCCTACTTTAATTTATAGCAACTTTTATGCATTCAAAGCCAAACATCCTTTAAAACATGCTTTATTCTCTGCTTTAACAGTCCAGCTCTATTCTCCAGGCCCTGTTTAATCTGCAAACATCTAGAGTCAGGTATCAGCGAGGCTTCGTCAATGTAACCTGTACCAGCGTACCTAGATATCGTGTCTGTTACCTGGCCGACAGCGGACAGTGCTGTGAAATATTCATAGGCTCCTGAATGAACTGTCAGACTGTGCGTGTGTGTGTTCGCCGCTCTGTTTGCTCTCTGCCGGCAGTTTCGTGTGAGACCTCTATATTTGTTTTCCACAAGAGGTGGGTGTACTTATCCAAAGCACTGGCTGGGGCTCAAAACTAGCGAGCTACCTACCTAAACAGTATTTTTGGACATTGTAGTTGCATTTGAAACAAATAATTTTGGATTCAAATAATTTCAGTGCACCATAGGTGTGTTTGAACAGCCTTACAGTCGTTTGTTTGCTGGTTACTGTTTGAGAAGAAGGAAGGAATGAAGGTTTTTTTTTCAGAGTGTGCTCTCTTGTTTGTTTGGGAAGGACATTGGGTTCATCTTCATACTTCAGTGATGGTTTGCTGAGCTGGTTGAATCCAATTCTTGGCTAACTAACAAATATTTCAGTCATGGCAATGAGCTGAAATGACCCATAATGCACGATTCATTGGATCTGAATGAGGATTGGGTGAGATCGTCTTTAGGAGGACATTCAATGCTTGCAGGGATGAAATTACCCATAATGCATCATTCATGACGATTCGACAGGAAAACCTTCTGGAAAACTGCTTTACTCTAGAGTTTCATTTTTTACTAGGTTGAAAATTAACCTTAATGCATCATTCATAAGTACTACATAAAGATTTGACACAGGAACCTTCTTTTAGCCCGGTCTCATTAGGTGGGAATTACCCATAATGCATCATTCATATGAACTGCATGAGGGTATGGCAGGAAAATTTTCTTTTATGTTATTTTTTTAGTTAGAGGTGGAAATCACCTATAATGCACCATTCACAAGAATTTTGTAAAGATGTGACCAGAAAATGTTTTTTGTTTTTACCTTGCTTTTGCAGTCTGTCTAGGCTTAAATTACCCATAATTCATCATTCATAAGGGTTTTGTAAAGATATAGATGCGACAGAAAAACCTTCTGGGGAATCTTTCTCATTTTCAATCTCACTGGGTGGAAGTTACCCATAATGCACCATTCGCAACAAGGGTTTTGCAAAAAAATTGGCCTAAAATCTAGACAACCTTAATTTACCTTGCTTAAATTACCCATAATGCAGGAGAACCTACTTTTACCCCAAATGTTTAGCTTCAGTGGGTGGAAGTTCCCCATAATGCATTAATCATAAGAACTGCAAGAAGATTTGACAGGATAACCTTAGTTTCCATCATATTTTTTTAATAGCTGGAAATCACCCATAATGCACCATTCACAAAAAAAAAAAAAAGGTCAGATGTGACACAAAAACCTTTAATCTTGCTGGGTGAAAATTACCCATGATACACCATTTACAAGAATTTTGTAAAGATGTGACAAAGACATTCTGAAGAACCTCGATGGGTGGGAATTACCCATAATGCACCATTTATAGCTTTGTTAAAATGTAACAAGAAATCAGTCTCTTTGGCATTACATTACCCATAATGCATCATTAACAATAATTTTGCAGAGGTGTAGCCTGAAGAATCTTCTGGAGAACCTTCATTTATCTTGTTTTTCAGTTTTCTATCGGCTTAAATTACCCACAGTGCATCATTCACAAGGGTTTTGCAAAAATGTGGCTTGATATCTTCTAGACAACCCTCATTTATCTTGTATGTTTATATTTCCTAGATGGAAATCACCCATAATGCACCATTCACACAAATTTTGTAAAGATGTGATAAGAAATCAGTCTTGAAAAACTTTCTTTGCCTTGTTTTTCAGTCTCTATGGGCTTAAATTACCCATAACGCATCATTCACAAGGGTTTTGCAAAGATGTGGCCTTAAAACCCCTCTGAAGAACCTTTATTTACCTTGTTTTTCAATTTTCATTGGGTTAAATTACCTACAATGCAATTATTCACATGGGTTTTGTGAAGATGTGACTTAAAATTGTTTGGAGAACCTTCATTTACCCAATGTTTTCAATCTCATTTGGGAAGGAATCACCTATAATGCACCATTCACAAGAATTTTCTAAAGATGTGACGACAGACCTTCTGAAGAACCTTCTTTTACATTGTATTTCCTGTCTCAATGGTTGGGAATTACCCAAAATGTCCCATTCACAAGGGTTTTGCAAAGATGTGGCCAAAAAAGATCTCCTGGATAACCTTCATTTACACCATATTTTCAAACTTAGTTGGGGGGAAATCACCTATAATGCACCCTTCACAAGAATTTTGTAAAGATGTGACAAAACCTTGTGAAGAACCTTCTTTTACCCCATATTTCCAGTCTTAATGGTTGGGATTTACCCAAAATGCACCATTCACAAGGGTTTTGCAAAGATGTGGCCTAAAAAAAACTTCTGAAGAACCTTCTTTTACCCCATATTTCCAGTCTCAATGGTTGGGAATTACCCAAGATGCACCATTCACAAGGGTTTTGCAAAGATGTGGCCTAAAAAAAAACTTATGGAGAATCTTCATTTACCCCATATTTGACAAAGACCTTCTGAAGAACCTTTTGAAGTACCTTGTTTTACCCCGTTTTTACCCCGTCTCAGTGGGTGGGACTTACCCATAATGCACCATTCACAAGAATTAGTGGGAACTACCCACAATGTATCATTTACAAGAATTTCACAAGGACGTGATAAGAAATCCTTCTGAAGAACTTTTGTTTGCCTTGTATTTTAAGTCTCTCAGGGCTTAAATGATCCAATAAAGGTTTTGTGAAGATGCATGTAAAACCTTTGTTTACAATATATTTTCACTTTTTATAGCAGTGAATTTGTTAACGTGGAGGTTATGCCCATGTAACAGTTCTCTAACCCCTTCAGTTGTTGCTGTCACTGCTCTGGCTGTCTCATGACTGAAGACACATGACCAGCACACTCGCCCATACAACAGCACTCTGTGTGTCCCTCAGATGAAGAGTATGTGTGCTGTGTGGCCAAAGTTCTTCTCTCGCTCTTTTTAAAATGAATTTAATACTTAATCATTTAACAATGTAATGTCACAGACCTTGAGATATTGTGGTTTATCAGCGCTTTTAGTCATTCACTGAATGACTCATAGAAACAAACACACATGCTGACCTAGTTTTGAGCATTTTTTATTTTTAGATTTTTTGGTTTTCAACAATGCATCTTTGTGGGAACATTTCTGAAAAGTGTTCAGTTCAAGTCATGGATTTCATCTTAGGCATGTTACAAAAGTGATTTTGATTTTCTCTTTCATTGTTTAATTAACATAATTGACCAATATTAGACTGCTGTCACTTTAAGAGCAACTTGAATCCAATATACTGTTACACATGTGTTTTCTTTCTCAGATGTTTGCTTTCAATTAAGACCTAAATTACTGTCTTTACAATGATACTTGTAGTCTGTGTATTTAACCATTCAAGGCCTTTAAAGTGGCAAAAATAATTCTAAAATCTCCAGTCTCTGTCGTGTCTACCAGTATATCGTCCACCCTCTCACCTATATATAGTTTCATATCACACTCTGTTGAAGTTTCAGTTCAAGTTTTTTATTTCGATTAGATTCAGGCTGTGATTTGGTAGATGCTGCTGCCAACAGCAAGCTAAACAATGCCCTGGGCTGTCATGGAGAGTGCTGTCTTTTTGTATTTGTCTCATGCTTTCTAACAATACGTCTTGTTCCTTCTACAGGCCAAATACATCTCGACATGCATCGACGAGATCAAGCAAGAACTCAAACAGGACAACATTGCTGTTAAAGCCAATGCGGTCTGCAAGCTCACCTACGTAAGTCCACCTGCCATTTATATTCTCTCAGATGTGCTTTATAATAATTCAGCTTGAGCTCAAGCTGAAACTTATTCTTTTGCTTTTATTCGCCTGACAGTTGCAGATGCTCGGCTATGATGTCAGTTGGGCTGCGTTCAACATCGTGGAGGTGATGAGCTCCTCCAAATTCACATACAAGGTGAGAATTGTAGGCAAAAATAATGTTAGCGCTCAGTCGGAACAGATCCAGAGGTTCACTGTATTTTTTGTATTATTTGTTACAGCAAATTGTTGTGTTATGATGTTATATTATTGTAGTATTTCCATAATATTTTTGCATTTATTATAACATTATTAAAATAAATTGTTAGTATATTATAGTATAGTTATTATTATATTATATTATATTATACTGTTGTATTATTTATTATAGCTAATTATTGTATTATATGTGACCCTCGACCACAAAACCAGTCATAAGTAGCTTAAGTATATTTGTAGCAATAGCCAAAAATACATTGTATGGATCAAAATGATAAATTTCTCCTTCATGCCAATAATCATTAGGATATTAAATAAAGATCATGTTTCATGAAGATATTTAGTAAATTTCCTACTGTAAATATATTAAAACCTACCTTTTGATTAGTAGTATGCTTTGCTGATTTGTTTTGTACCCTCAGACTGTAACTTTTCTGAAAAGTATTCTAATTTTAAGTGTTTAGTCTAATCTTTAGATTATATATTTTTTCTACCTTATTTCAATTACCAGTAACATTTTTTATTTTTATTTTTTATGTTTGTTTACCATCACATGGTTCATAAATTACTCTTTCGTCTTTCGTTTTCAGCGAATCGGCTACCTTGCAGCATCGCAATGCTTTCATGAGGGCACCGATGTAATCATGCTGACGACCAATCAGATCCGCAAGGTGTGTTTTGAACTTCCTGTTCACCTCTATTTGTTTGGATTACACTGATTGCCAGTTATTTCAGTGTCCTTGTGATACTATTATAGTTTCTATTCATGTTTTGAGTCAGATTTTATTTTTTTTATTTTCTGCTGTGATTTTAATTTTTATACAAATTTTGGTAATTCTGTTGTTTTTGGTCATTTTTGTGTGGGTGTTTTTTGTTTGTTTGTTTTTTTTTTTAAAACATTTATTTTTTAATAAATGTAAATTAATTAGTGATTATTGATTAGTGTAAAAATGCATGTTCCTTCATAAACGAAACACGACCGTATTTAAATGGAGATGCGCAGCGGCTCAGTTGTGACTTGTTTCAGGCCATTTGTGATGACAATATAGAGCAAAATCAGACAATAGTGTTATAGTCAGACAATGTAAGTGACTTAATATTAACAACTTGTTTATTTAACTGTTGTGTTAAATCTGTCTTATTTACAAACTCCCTTAAAAATCATTAAAAGCTGTCAGTCATCCTAGTTCATCCATTATAATCAAAGAAGCTCTACGCTGCACAATGAATCTTTTGCACTCTCTCTACACTTTGTTTATGAAAGGATTGGTGAGATTTGTCCGTGATGCATTACTCAACGTTGCAAAAACAAAAACCTTTGAAGCTCCCCTCAGCGCAAACATACATATGGTGATTGGGTCAGTCGCAAAATATTATTTTGCCTAAATATTTTTTCACAGTCACACGCAAATGTGACGGAAATGGTCATACTGTAGAGCCCTGAAAAGGTGGGATTTATGGCAATAAATCATTTACAGCCTATCATAACCAGTCGTATCATCATATGTGTTTTTCCCACTACATGTTACTCATTCATTCTCAATTACCCCCCACTAAACTCACCGTACACTTTAGGGGGTCTGTTAAAACTCAGGAGAGGCGAGAAAGACGCAGACTCCCACTGTAACTTTACCTGCTGGTGTAGCTGTTAAAGCTGTGCTTTCTTTTGAAAAACTATTGATTTCTACACTTTTTAATGTTAGGTTTTGTATTATCACCATTGTTTTATTTTCATACTACCCTTTTTTTCTCATTTTCATCGGTTGTAGTTGACTGTAGTAACTTTATATCTCCTCAACAGGATCTCAGTAGTCCTAACCAGTATGACACCGGCGTGGCTCTGACTGGCCTTTCCTGCTTCGTGACCCCTGACCTTGCTCGTGACCTGGCCAATGACATCATGACTTTGGTAAATCCGTTCACAGTGTTTACTTCAGCAAATATTGATGCTGAGCACACTTTCATTCACTGTCACCCTTCATCCATCTCAGATGTCTCACACTAAGCCGTACATTCGCAAGAAGGCGGTGCTGATCATGTACAAAGTGTTCCTGAAGTATCCCGAATCCCTTCGTCCTGCTTTTCCACGCCTCAAAGAGAAGCTGGAGGACCCAGATCCCGGTACGAATGCCAAATCTTAGCTCGCCAAAGCTAATATTTCAGGCTTGCACTTGGACTCGGTGTTTAAATTGTGTATTTCACAGGCGTCCAGTCAGCAGCTGTGAATGTCATCTGTGAACTAGCCAGAAGAAACCCTAAAAACTATCTTTCCCTGGCGCCCCTGTTTTTCAAACTCATGACCTCCTCCACCAACAACTGGGTTCTCATTAAGATCATCAAGCTGGTGAGAGGAAAACTGTGTTTGGTTGGAAAAGAAAGTGATTGATCGCTTTTGTCCGGTTCTTTAATGAAATGTCCATGTTTTAGTTTGGCGCTCTCACTCCGTTGGAGCCTCGTTTGGGAAAGAAGCTGATTGAGCCCCTAACAAACCTCATCCACAGGTAACAGTGATACCGAAGCACTCCAAAGCACTCGAGCTGGTCCAAAATATTAGGGTTAAATGTAATGTTTCTTTTTTTCTTGTCCTGTTTGCTCTCTCAGTACTTCGGCCATGTCGCTTCTCTATGAGTGTGTGAACACGGTCATAGCAGGTCAGTATTATTTGGTGCCGTGACCCGGTGTTGTGATAGAGCACATGTTTCTTAACATCGCTATTGATGTTTGTTTTCTCTCCTGTTTCACCTCAGTGTTGATCTCGCTGTCATCTGGGATGCCCAATCACAGTGCTAGCATACAGGTGGGCCTTTGTCGCATTGGTCAATATGTTTTATATTCACTATTAATTTAGACCCTTTCCACGCCAGTCAGATTTCTAATGTTCAGTATGGAGAACTTTGTTGATAAAATCATATACATCACTTCTTTTCTTAAGCCATTATATTAATACTTTAGGAATTAGAGAAGAAATTAAGAAGTGTGTTGTCTAAAGCACAAATATATTAAATGATAATTTTTTTATTATGTGAATGTGGCCAGTAGCTCATGTTTTTATGTAATTTATAAAATGCTTAAAATACATATAAGTGTGTGCAATTTAATAAGGTATTAATGTAAATTATTTAAAATTGGTTATAATATTTAGTATTATGTGTTCTTTCATGTTTTCATGAAGAAGCAGATCATCTAACTCACAAGAATTATTTTATTTAGTAAATTTGATGTGTTGAGCCAATCCCTAATTTTATTAATTATTCATTTTATTAATTAAAACTTTGAATATAAAACTGTTAAATTAATGAATTAGTTGTAATTTAATTTCATAAGTAATTCACCAATTAAAATATTTAATTTCACCAATTATCATCATTAAATAGTCACTTTTGCTAAAACTGGCTCTTAAATTAATTAATTATAATTTTATATTTCATTTCAGCAATTAAATAATTTTAAAAAATGATTAAAAAGTGAAATATTTAATTTCTGCAATTAAAATATTTAATTTTAGCAATTATCATCATTAAATAGTCACTTTAGATAAAGCTGGCTGTTAAATAAATTAATTATTAAAAAGTAAAATGTTTTATTTCAGCAATTAAAATATTTAATTTCAGCAATTAAATTGATTATTACAATTATTAAAAAGTAAAATTTAATTTCAGGCATTACAATATTTAATTTCAGCTGTTAATTTAGTAAATTTAGTTTTTGCAATGAATTTATTTTATATTTAATTGATTAAATATTATAAAAAAATATAAAAAATGTAAATATTTAATTGCAGCAATTAAATAATTATTACAATTATTAAAAGGGAAAATATAATTTCAGCCATTATCATTAAATAGTCACTTTGGGTGAATCTGCCTGTTTAATGAATGAATAATTAATTATTAAAAAGTATAGTATTTAATTGCAGTAATTAAATATTTAAATTATTAAACAGTTAAATATTTAATTTCAGCAATTAAAATCTTTTTTTTTTTTTATCATCACTTTTTATCACAATCACTTAAAACTGGCCATTAAATGAATGAATGGATTAATTATAAAAACTTGAAATATTTAATTTCTTCAATTAAATAATTATAAAAATTAGGAAAAGCAAAGTATTTAATTTCAGCAATTACAATATTTGATTTATGTCTCTTGTAAGTTGTCAAACAGAATCCTTATTCAAACAAGCACTTGACCCACCTGAAGCTGACTTCCTCTTTGACCAGTGGTGCAAGTTGGTTTGTAAAGGTTTTAAATATATAATAATGTCTCTCCTTCTGTTTTCCTTGTCTCTCTCCCACAGCTCTGTGTGCAGAAACTGCGAATCCTGATCGAAGACTCGGACCAGAACTGTGAGCCTTCTGTCAATGCCTGCAGTGTGTCATTCTCTCATTGTCTGCGTGTTTCTGAGTCCCCCTTCTGGCCCTGTAGATCAAGTCCATATAGCTCTCCATCCTGGATAACTCGAAGACACCTCAGTCCTCCAATAGGGAATTGGCAAGAGTCAATCCTATCTTTATAGTTTCAGGAACCGGAAAAGGTTCCTCCAGAAACATACATCCTCAAGACATACATGAAGTAATCTGAATTATCTTGCAGGAGTTCGAGTTATCGGAGAAACCGGTTGTAGAGTAGCTCTGTGAATCCTGGACTGTCATGTTTTGTTTTTCAAAACCGCTGAGATTCCTCAAAGGGCCGTTTGATATTTACTTCCCGCTGAATGTTTTGGCCTCCTGTCAATCCTGATGCCCCATGGGTTCCTTAAATAGATCAGTGTATTTTTTTTTTTTTGTTTTTGCATCAGCCAAGCTAAAGCATGCAGGATGAGATCACTGTCTTAATGACCCAAGAACTGTCTATATGATTTTATGGGCATTCAGTTGCCTTAAATCAAATATGCAGTTCATTTTTTAAAAATCGGGCAGAGTAAAACAAAACTGAAGTCCGTTTGTGTTCTTGTGGGGGTTTGTGTGTTCTTGGGTATGTGTGTGTGTGTGTGTTTGATTGTTGTCCTTTGTGTTTGTGTTTTCCCATTGTCAGTGTCTTTGTTTGTTTTTCTCCATGTGTATTTGCACATGCAGGTTAACATTTTAGCAATAGGCTTTAATTTCAGCAGATTTTAAAGTTGGCATGAAATGGAAGTTCAAAGTTTTTTTTTATATAGATTCTTTTTTACCTTATAACGTTCAATCAGAATGCCATTTAGGGCCCTATGAAATCAGATTTTTCCATTTTCATTTTCCTGGGTTCCTTTTTTTTTCCACATAGAAATTAATAGTAAAATTACATTTCTATTAATCAAAAAAGCACTTCTAATTAATTGAAATCGTAAACTTACACAATTTAATTATTAATTAATTAAAGGTTATTAAAAAAATCATCCCCCCCCCCCGTTTTAATTTGGCTGGGTTCAGTATTTTTTTTATTTTTTTTATTTTTTTTATCTTTTCTAGACTCTAGTCTGTTTTAATTAAATTTGATTAATCAAGCCTAATTAATTGAAATCATGAAACTTGCGCAATTTTACAGTAATTTATTAAAACTTTAATAAAAATTAAAATGTTAGCACCCTATTAAGTATGAAATAATTTTTTTTCTCTCAAAATTCAGTTCTGTTTTTACCAAATTCCATTTTTTCCATTTTAATTTTGCAGGATTCTGTGTTTGTTTTTCCCCAGTTTTTTACTTTTTATATTTTTTAGGGTTCTATAGTTTTATTTTTACCAAATTTCATTTTTTT
The DNA here is from genome assembly GCA_033026305.1 of Cirrhinus molitorella. NCBI lineage: Eukaryota > Metazoa > Chordata > Actinopteri > Cypriniformes > Cyprinidae > Cirrhinus > Cirrhinus molitorella. The sequence goes on along the minus strand of CM065121.1, from coordinate 23,265,460 downwards.
CTGTTTAAAAGTTTCAAGTCATGAAACTTAAATAATTTAACAGTAATATATTAAATATTTAGCAAAAAAATTTTATTATTTGTTTGATTGTTCCTTAAAAAAATAAGAGACACACAGAACATGCAGGATTCATATTTGAATAGTATTTTTGCTTCTTATTGTTCACAGACACTAGTCTGTATCGCATTTTGATTTGTGTACTGACCTACTTTTTGATTTATCCATCCCAAATTTGACAAAATCCATAACATTCCGTGTTATACAGTAAATTTCCTTTTGATGTCTGAATTCTGTGACTGGATTTGTCTCCATCCAATCAACTACCATTAGATGGAACCAAGTTCTAAATTTTTGGGGAAAAACATTTTTTCTTTTCTTTTCCATAATCCATTTGTACTTTGCAATATGGACAAAAATATATGTTGCTACTTCCGTTACATGCCGACTTGTCTAAATAGAAGAACTGAGACAAAATGCCAATTATCATAAATGCAATATAGCTAAAGTTAGCGAACAGAGAGACTACGCTTCATTTCGAGAGTCACTTAGGCGTTGTGATGTTTTGCAGTGAAGTACTTGGGTCTTCTGGCCATGTCCAAGATCCTGAAGACGCACCCCAAGTCTGTGCAGTCGCACAAGGACCTGATCCTGCAGTGTTTGGACGACAAAGATGAGTCCATCCGACTGAGAGCTCTGGATCTGCTCTATGGCATGGTATGTACAATTTTTGAAAACAGCATTTGTTTGTGTACATTCCTCTTAAAGGAATAGTTCCCCCAAAAATGAAAATTCTGTCATTATTACTCACCCTCATGTCATTCCAAACATGTAAGACCTTCGTTCATCTTCGTAACACAAATTAAAATATTTTTGATGAAATCTGAGAGCTTTCTGACCCTGCGTAGACGGCAATATAACTGTCAAGGCCCAGAAAGGTAGTAAGGACATTGATAAGATAGTCCATGTGACATTAGTGGTACAACCGTAATTTTATGAAGCTACGAGTGCAAAGAAAACAAAAACAGCAACTTTATTCAATAGTTTTCTTTCTCATTAGTGCCAGTCTTCAAAATGCATTCTTGAGAAATTCTCAAATTCTAGAAGAAATTGTTGAATATTTTCTTTTTTTTTCTTTGTGCACAAAAAGTATTCTTGTAGCTTTATAACGTTGGTTCTTAAGTGGCTAAACTACTGATGTCATATGGAATATTTTAGCAATGTCATTACTACCTTTCTGGGTCTTGAATGTGGATTTCATCAAAAATAACTTAGTTTGTCTCCTGAAGATGAACGAAGGTCTTACAGGTTTGGAACGACATGAGGGTGAGTAATTAATGACAGAATTTTCATTTTTGGGTAAACTCTAACCCTTTAAGTCTCATTGTGTGGAGCTCAAACCTAAGAGGCTACTAAAATGTGGTGGAAAATGTGGGTTACTAGGTCTCAAAGAAGAACCTGATGGAGATCGTGAAGAAGCTCATGCTGCATGTGGACAAAGCTGAAGGCACTACTTACCGAGACGAACTGCTCACCAAGATCATCGACATCTGCAGCCAGAGCAACTACCAGTATATCACCAACTTTGAGTGGTAAGACTAAAGAACTGTCAGTTTGACACTGTTGACAAAGATCCATTGTTTTTCTATGTAAACAAGCGCTAGATGGTCTTTGACTATGGCGCTCACATCTTTAACTGTCTCATGCATAAGGCAGATCTTGACTTATCTTGATAACCCTGCATCTTATGTTTTCAAACATAAAAGAGGGTTTTGTAGGAACCGGCCCTTAAGCATAGTCCCAAGACCTTGTGCTTTTCCCCCCATTTCCCATGTCTCATGTTATTAAAGAGAGTTCACCCAAAAATGATTTACTCACCCTCAAGCCATCCTAGGTGTATATGACTTTCTTCTTTCAGATGAATACAATCAGAATTGTACTAAAAATGTCCTGGCTCTTCCAAGCTTTATAATGACAGTGAATGGCTGTTGAGATTTTGAAGTCCAATAAAGTGCATCCATCCATCATAAAAAGTACTCCACACGGCTTCAGATGGTGAATGAAGGCCTCCTGAAGTAAATCGATCCATTTTTTTTTTGTAAGAAAAATATCCGTATTTGAAACTTTAGAAACCGCAATCTCTAGCGCTAACTGTCGCACGTAAATTCGCGAGAGAGTGGCGTTACAGCGGATGATGTAGGACGCATGCAAACGCGGAGGCATTGAGGAGAGACCAAAACAAAACACCAGTCATGAATTAGAAGTACAAAACGAGGATTTGCAAAGTAAAATGTCAAAGGATTTTAATTTAACCCAAGAGGACACTGGTTTTCCTTCGCTGTGAACAAAACTTTGTTCTCGCAAGACTAGCATACTCTTGTGAGCGCATGTACAACATTTAATGGAAGCTAGATGTTTTAGAGCTTTAGAAGTTTTAAATATGGATATTTTTCTTAGACAAATGCATCAATTCACTTCAGAAGGTCTTTATTAACCTCCAGAGCTGTGTGGAGTACTTTTTTATAATGGATGGATGCAATTTATTGGACTTCAAAATCTCAACACCCATTCACTTCCATTATAAAGCTTGGAAGAGCCAGAACATTTTTTAATATTACTCTGATTGTATTCATCTAAAAAGAAGAAAGTCAAATACACCTATTATGGCTTGAGGGTGAGTAAATAATGGAGTAATTTTCATTTTTAGGTGAACTCTCCCTTTAAATGTAGTCCCAAGACTTTCACAGAAGTCGGAAAACAACCTTATCTGTCTTCCAGGTACATCAGCATTCTGGTTGAACTGACTCGTCTGGAGGGCACAAGGCATGGCCACCTAATCGCCTCTCAGATGCTGGATGTCGCCATCCGTGTCAAAGCCATCCGAGGCTTCGCCGTGGCTCAGATGGCCACTCTCTTAGACAACGCACACCTGCTGACCGGTAACACACAGCGCAACGGGATCTGCGAGGTTCTCTATGCTGCTGCGTGGATCTGCGGAGAGTTCTCAGAGTATGTACTGACTATCTGAAAAGGTTCAAGGTTTAACCGTGTAACAGCATGCTAACAGCCTTTTCTTCACAGACATCTGGAAGACCCCATGCAGACACTGGAGGCCATGCTGAGGCCAAAAGTGGCCACCCTGCCTGGTCACATCCAGGCGGTGTACGTACAAAACGCCGCAAAGCTGTTTGCAACCGTGCTGCGGAAGCACGAAGGGGACACAGACAGCCAGGCTGCGCAGGAGACCAGCCAGCTTCTTATAGACAGACTGCCGCTGTTCGTCCAGAGTGCCAACCTGGAAGTGCAGGAGAGGGTGAGGAGTGTTTTTGACATCATACCTACTTTCCCAGCATGAAAACTATAACTATAATGATTGTTAAATGGATAGTTCACCCAAAAATGAAAACTACCCCATGATTTACTCACCCTCAAGCCTTCCTAGGTGTATATTTGACTTTCTTTTAAACAAATACAATCAGAGTTATATTAAATGATGTCCTGGCTATTCCAAGCTTTATAATGGCAGTGAATGGGTGTTGAGTTTTTAGAGTCCAATAAAGTTCTTTCATCCATCTTAAAAAGTACTCCACATGGTTCTGAGGGGTTAAAAAAGGCCTTCTGAAGTGATTCGATGCGTTTGTGTAAGAAATATATCCATATGTAAAACTTTACAAACCGCAATCTTACAAGAGAGTGCCGTTCCAGATTTGATTGAGCTTCGTAACAAACACACAAGCGTTAACTCTGATGTTCCCTCGCAGGCATCCTGCATCCTCCAGCTGGTGAAGTACATCCAGAAGCTTCAACAGAAGAACGTGGAGGTGGCTGAGGAAGTCACAGCTCTCTTCGCCGGAGAGCTTAACCCTGTGGCTCCCAAGGCCCAGAAGAAAGTGCCTATACCAGATGGGTGTGTACTTTATTGACGGTATCTCAAGGGAATCGATAGAAATAGTTGTTTCAGCTGATGTTTTTTTCCCTGCAGTCTGGATTTGGACTCCTGGATCAATGAGCCTCCGTCAGAGAGTGAGTCTGAGGACGAGAAGCCCAAAGCGGTGTTCGCTAAAGAGGAACCCAAGCATTCCAGAAGACACACTGAGGTGGACGAGAAAGAGCTGGCCAGAGTAAGCCAACGCTGCTCCTCAGACCTACAGAAAATGTAAAAATACTGACATCCTAATACACTTGTTCCTTTTTAAACAGAGGAGGGAAGCCAGGAAGCAAGAACAGGCCAATAACCCGTTCTACATCAAGGCCTCACCATCATCTCAGAAGGTATGCAGTCAAATGAATTCTCAGGCCAAAACACCACTTAATGAGCCTTTAAAACATTTTTATCAAACTTTCTTTGTTGCATCAGACCGTTTCAAACCTTGGTTTTAAGTAGTTATTTAAGAAATGGGCAACGATTTGTAGAAACTGATGAAAATCTACATGCACGAATATAACTTGTGGGGTACAGCAGGGATCGGTATTGAGTCCAAAACTGTTTGACGTGACACCTAAATTATTTTTTTTCAGTTAAATTGGTTTACATGGATAAAAAAGATACTATATATGTAGTACCTCTCCCGTGAATGTACTCACTTCAACTTTTCAAAAAACATGAGTTGTTATTCAAAGTGTCAACTGTCAAATTATCATGAGGTGCGACCATCCGGCCATACATCTTTGAAATTACCTTAAATGTATTCAAATTAATTTTCCGCACTGTTTGGCATGATTTTCAAAGTGTTTTGTAATTCTGTATAAAATTGCAAAGCATTTGTATTTATATTTCCATTATAGTATACTAGCAAACTTTGCCAGATGATTTCCATTTTATGAAATATCATGTGGTGCATTAAGAAACTACCATTTCCAAAAAACCATATATTTTAATGACCCATATATAAATGACATGTGACATCTAAGTATCAGATATACTAAGATTTATTTTATTTGCTGATGACACAAATATTTTCTGTTCCGGGAACAATGTACAGCAGCTTTTGGATGTGATAACAGAAATTAATAAATTAAAACAGTGGTTTGATGTAAACAAATAGACGTTAAATATAACAAAGGTTATGTTATCAAATATAAAACAAACAGTCAAATAAAACATGTCAAAGCAAAAGTGGCAAAGACTAGAGCAATACTGAATAAATCAAGACATGTTTTGGACAATTAATCAATGCATATTTATAATGCACTTATATTACCAATTATATTACCTGTTTTATATGACTTTGGACTGGGTTTTGTTGCGTTTACACTGTTTTTACCAGCAGGTGCTGTCAGCCTGTGGTGTTTCTAAGACTTCGAAACAGTGAATCATTTTAGTTGGTTCACATAAGTTTCTCTTATAACTTTTTCTCCGTTCACTTGAACGTGTCTGCAATTGCAGGTGTATGACGCGCCAGGTGTAGAACACATTCCAGTTGTGCAGATTGACCTTAGTGTGCCTCTCAAAGTCCCAGGTGAGCAAATCTACAATCTTCAAATATTTCATCAGACCAAATAAAAGCACTATTTCATTGTCCACTAATTGGTCCAGGGATGCCCATGTCCGATCAATACCTGAAACTGGAGGAGGAGCGCCGTCAGAAGGAGAAGGCGGAGAGGAAGAAGAAGGAGAAGAAGAAAAAGCGTGAGAAGAGAGGGAAAGAAAGGAAGGCAGATTCGGGTCCTGAGAGCGAGGAAGACATAACGCCCGCTCACCAGGTGGACATAGTCACAGAGGAAATGCCAGAGGTGGGCAGCTGTTATTTTGGATGTGCTTAACAGGATAGTTCACCCAAAAATAAAAATTCTGTCATTAATTGCTCATGTCGTTCCGAACCCGTAAGACCTGTGGTAATCTTGAGGACACAAATTAAGATTTTAGAAGTTTTAATGAAATCCAAGAGTTTTCTGAAAGCAGCGCAACTGACATGTTCAAGACCCAGAAAGGTAGTAAGGACATTGTTAAAATAGTCAGTGGTTCAACTGTAATGTTATGAAGCTACGAGAATACTATGCAAAGAAGACAAAAATAATGACTTTATTCAACAATTTCTTCTCTTCCACATGAAACTCGTAAGGTTGAACCACTGATGTCACATGGACTACTTTAACGTTGTCCTTAACTACCTTTCTGAGCCTTGAACGTGTCAGTTGCATTACTGTCTATGCAGGGTCAGAAAGCTCTCCAATTTCATCAAAAATATCTTAATTTGTGTTTTGAAGATGACTAAAGGTCTTACTGTGAGTAATTAATCACATAATTTTCATTTTTGGGTGAACTATCATTTCAAAACTGTTTTCCACAAAACTATATGTAATAACTTTGGCGTGTCTCGGTTTCCAGAATGCCTTACCGAGTGATGATGATGATAAGGATCCCAATGACCCTCATAAAGCTCTGGACATCGATCTGGACAAGTATGTACCACATTGTCGGCACCTACAGTTTATACACCCGCTACATATAATCATGCGCCAAATTTATAATTTTTTTTTTAACAAAACAGAAATTTAAGTCTCTTTATTCTAATAAAATAATCCAGTTGTAGTAAAGTTCTGCAGCAGCAGGTCGCATCTCGATGTGTTTTAAATAATAAAAATTTATGGAAATTAAATCGCAGTAATAAAGTTCTTTAGCAGCAAGTCGCCTCATGATATTTCAGCTGAGCAATTTTATGTGTCGTGTGCTTGATGTTGAGACAGAGTCAAATCAGAGAAGCGATAAAACATCACAAAATTAATGATTTTGGCTTTACAAAACTAAATTATACATTTTTGAAGGACCCTATGAAATCCGTTTTTTTTCTAGACTCAGTTTTAATGGTTAAATTTACAAAAGCATGTCTAATTAATTACCATCATGGAACTTGCACAATTTAACAGCATTTTGTTAAAAGTTTTACGAAAATTAACTTTTAAGGCCCTAAGTAATGTTTTAGTTAATTTCTGAAATTCAGTTTTATTTTTACCAAATTCTGTTTTCCATTAATTTTCTGGATTCCATTTTAGTGGTTAAATTCAAATGTAATAATCAAAAGCATCCCTAATCAATTTATTTTATAAAAAGAAATATATGAAATAAAAATATATTTAAAAAAAGGGCTGTGTATTTAAATTTTCTGGTAAATAAATCTTCTGGTAAATATTCCTTAAAAAGATAATGCTTTAATAATCATTTTATTATTAGTAGTACTATTATTATCTTAAATATTATATTTGTCGAAGTTTTTTCAAGTTAAACCAAACTTTTTATTCTTTTCTTTTTATTTAAGGCCCTATGAAATATGTTTTAGTTTTTTTCAAATTCAGTTTTTTTTTTACCAAGTTCTGTGTTTTCCATTAATCTTCTGGATTCCATTTTAATGGTTACGTTCAATTTTAATAATCAAAAGCATCTCTAATTAATTGATTTTATAAAAAATATATGCATTTTATTTCTTTTTGTGTGTGTGTATTTACATTTATCTGGTAAATAATTTCTCTAGTAAATATTTCTTAAAAATAATGTTTTAATAGCAATTTTATTAGTAGCAGTAGTACTATCACTCCATTCAATAATATATGAAGTGACTCTTAGACCAGTTCTAGAGATGTATCCATGTACTCATGTATTGAGGCTGCAGAGGCTAATAACACCGCAAACATTATGCTTTAGTATACACATGTAATGACATGCATAATGTGCAGGATTTGTATTTAAATAGTATTTTTGCAGCTTAATATTCACAGAAACTAGTCCATATTGCGTTTTGATTTAAGTGTGCTGATCTACTTTTGATTTATTCGTCCAAAATTTGGCGAATTCCATGACATTTTGCATTATAGAGTAAATTCCATTTTTATGACTGGATTCTACGATTCTGTCTGCATTTTCCACATCGCGGAAATCATAGGGTCCTGTATGTATTAAACATTTCATTCCTTTTTATCCAAATCAGGATAACTTAGGATTCACCACGTTCTTGTTGTTTTGTGTCTGATGTTTGGTCTAAAACATCCTCTGTTAGTCTGAGGACATCAATTCCCACTTAATTTTTGCTATCACCACTGTTTTCTCTCCAGATATTGTTTTCAATTTCATGCTTCTTGCAGCAGTCATTTGTTAAACCACCATTACAGATGCAAAACATGCATCTGTTGGGTTTTCTGTTCTGATATGGAGGAGCTTTCTCCAGATCTCCTGTGTCTTCTCCACTCTCTCACGCACACTGCTTTCTGCTTCTGTCTCCCTCCATCTCTCTCTCTCTCTCCCTCATGCACGCACGCATCTGCCCTCATGACAGTCTGCTCTCTGGTTCTAGCTCAAGGTAAGTACTTCCTGTGGTCATGTGACCCAGTGGATTCAACTGGCCAATGACCAATACCAGTTTTTCCTTTTTTTTCCCCTGGCAATTGCAGTATGTCATTGTTGGACCGAATAATATTTGTTGAGAACACATTGTGCATGACTGATCAGCTCACCTGCTAGTTGGGTTTTGGCTGTGGTCATATTGCTATAACTTAAACACTTTGGTTGTAAAGTTTGGGGTTGGTAGGAGTTCGTTCACTTTATTTTCCAAGGCTGCATTTATTTGATTAACAATACAGTAAAAACTGTGAAATATGTGACCCTGGACCACAAAACCAGTCTTAAGTAGCATTGGGTATATTTGTAGTAATATTTAACGATTCATTGTATGGGTCAAAATGATTTTTATATAATGCTGAAAATAATTTAAATGTTAAGTAAAGATCATGTTCCATGAAGATATTTAGTAAATTTTGTACTGTTAATATATCAAAACTTAACTTTTGTTTAATAATATGCTTTGCTAAGAAGTTCATTTGGATAACTGTTAAGGCGTTTTTCTTAATATTTAGATTTTGATTTTTTTGCACCCTTAGATTCCACATTTTCAAATTGAGATTAGTTGTATCTCAGCCAAATATTATCCTATCCTAACAAACCATACATCTATGGAAAGCTTATTTAGTTTTCAGATGATATATACATCTCAATTTCAAAAACATTGACCCTTATGTCTGGTTTTGTGGTCCAGGGTCACATATTATTACAACTGCTTTGTGTTAATATGTTAAAATGTGCACACATTCATGTGATGCAAAGCTAAATTTTTAGCATTGTTACTCCAGTCTTCAGTGTCGCATGATCCTTCAGAAATCAGTCTAATATGCTGATTTACTGCTCAAAACCATTTCTGACTATTATCAATGTTGGTACAAGCTTAATATTTTTGTAGAAATCATATTTTTTGATATTCTTTGAGTAGTAAGTCCAAAAAAGCAGTGTTCTTTAGAAATCAAATTCTTAAATGTCTTTACAGTTGCTTTTGATCAATTTAATGCATCCTCGCTGAATAAAAGTGTTAATTTCTTTCAAAAATAATAAAAAAAAATCTTACTGACCCCACACTTTAATGCTAGTGTATATACGTTAACATTAACAGCCTTGCCTGGCTTTGACTTTTCCCTTGGAAAAACTTGTAAGCACAGATTTTAGGTCCCTCAGCTTGTTGTACAGGAACATTTTACTGCTTTTAAAGGCCTCTTCGCACTAAATCTCAATTCCTGACACAAAACGTATGCACCACAAGATTTCAAATGAAGAGCCATCCTAGGTGTTTATGACTTTCTTCTTTCAGACGAATACAATTGGATTTATATTAAAAAATGTCCTGACTCTTCCAAGCTTTATAATGGCAATGAATGGGTGTTGAGATTTTGAAGTCCAATAAAGTGCATCCATCCATCACAAAAAGTACTCCACACGGCTCTGGGGGTTAATAAAGGCCATCTGAAGTTTATCGATGTGTTTGTGTAAGAAAAATATCCATATTTAAAACTTTTGCTAACTGTCAAACCCGCTTTCATGAGAGAGTGGCGTTCTGTGTGGTGCTGTCACATCAGACTTGTTGCGAACAGGCCTTTAGACTTTCGTCCCGTATATTGAATAAATGAAGCTGAAGCCTTTCCTGGTGTCCATGTGACTGGTTATCTCCTCCCACTCACAATCTCCTTTTTTTCTGTCCACCTAATCTAGTTTCTCTTATTCTTTCCAGGCCGCTTGCAGACAGCGAGAAGCTTCCCGTGAGGACCCACCGCCCAGAGGTGCTGAAGAGCCCTGCCGAGGACAGAGACAGCGAGAGCATCCCGCAGGAGACCAAGAAGAAGAGTGGTAAGGAGAAGAAAGAGAAGAAGAAAGACAAGGAAAAGGACAGAAAGGTGAGTTAGTTTTGTAGGAATAGAGGATATAAACACAAATATCTGCATTTAAAGGGACAGTTCACCCAAAAGTGAAAATTCATGTTGTTCCAAACCTGTAAGACATTTGTTCGTCTTCATACACAAATTAAGATAAATTTGATTAAATCCGAGAGCATTCTGACCCTGCGTAGACAGCAACACAACTGACACATAAGAGAAGTTGTTGAATAAAGTCATTGTTTTTGTTTTCTTTACGCATAAAAAGTATTCTCATAGCTTCATAAAATTAAGGTTGAACTACTGATGTCACATGGACTATTTTAATGATGTCCTTACTATCTTTCTGGGCCTTGAATGTGTCAGTTGTGTTGCTGTCTATGCAGGATCAAAAAGCTCTCGGATTTCATCAAAAATATCTTAATTTGAGTTTTGAAGATGAACGAAGGTCTTAAACTATCCCTTTAAGAGCAAATACTATTGTTTAACATTCATTTTATGTAATTCCACTGGGTTTGTATGTTTTGCAGAGGAGCAAAGAGGACAAGAAGAAAAAGAAGAAACACAAAGAAGTGGAGGAGGAGCTTCCGGAGTCCCAGCCAGAAGAGGCCATCCAATCAGAGGAGACCAAAGAGGTGGCAGCCCCGCCCACATCCACATCTGCTGAGGTATGATTACTTGTTGCACTGATGAAGAATTAGCTTGTCTTGTAGTCTCTCCATCACTAACATTTGCATTTTGCTTTATCTATGCTTTGAAATATTCCATTACTTTGTTGAATCTGCTCAAATTTGGGCTGCCACAAATTGCAAAAATGACAAAATTGACAAAAATGGCACAGCTTAAATCAACAGTTAAATAGAGAAAAAGCAGAAAATGTTTTAATGGCTACATGCTTGCAGTCTATACTGCTGTTTATATATATATATATATATATATATATAATTAATTGTTCAGAAAAAAATGATAATGTGTAGAAAGAAAGAAAAAAAAATAATATTTTATATATATATATATATATATATATATATATATATATATATATATAATATTATGGTAGAAAGTCATTTTAACATTGTTAAGGATATTCTCTATGTATTTGTCTTACAAGTTGTTCAAATAATAAATCAAATATTTATTTATTTATTTATTTATAGTGCCTGTTTTGAAAATAAGCAAAAAAAAGCTAAATAAAAATGTATAAACAATATTTATAAGTAAATAGTTTTTTAGCTTATATTTATTAAAAATTATATATATATATATATATATATATATATATATATTTTATTATTAATTTATAGCCCCTGTTTTAAAAATAAACAAATGATATAATTATACAAATTTTTCGTAACAACAAAATACAGCAGAAATGCAACAGAAAATGATTTATTATATTTATTAAGAGGATCATATCAGTTTGAGCCACCAAATGTATTTCCAGTGTATTTCCTCAGTGTATTTTGGATTTTTTGTCACGTCAAGTTAAAATGCTTTATGTTATAATTAAAAAAACAAATATAACATAATAAATTGGATTATGATGCTGACCTTGTGTTTTCCATGTAAAGAGCTAATATGGTGTTAAAAAAATAGCAAGTTTATGTAAAATGAACATTTGAACAGCTATTGAAGTGGCCATAACAGACATGGTAATGGAATATGTGCTTGTTTTGTTTTTTCTGAGATAGAGCATTTGTTTGGGGTTCTGTTCTAGTCAAACAGGACTGGACTCATTTTCCCCACCCTGCCTTTTCTGTTCTAGGCCTCCGATCTGGATTTCTGGCTCTCTAGCGCTCCTGTTCCCCCCGCTGCCCAGGTCCGGTCCCTCACACTGTCTCCCTCTCCCCCCCCCCTCCGGTCATACTGCTGTCGGTCTGTCCTGTTGTTAATGAGCGTCTGTTTTGTGTTTTCCTTCGGGCTCTAGTCACTCTTGACGTCCCAATCTCTGTCTCACCCGTCTTATTTTCCGCTGTTTTTCACAGGTCTGGCCCATTTGTGTGTGTGTGTGTGTGTGTGTTAGCGTTTGCTTGTGTTAGTCCAGGATGCATGTGTGCATGTACAGAGGTGTTAATGTGTCTTAATCACTGATGTGTGGGAAGCTTCTCCTGTGTGATCATGTCTTAATCATTTAACAGCCAAGATTTTTGACAGTTCTTGCGGTTCCAGTCAAACAGCTCAAACAGTATTTGCCTTATGAATCAAATCTAGGTCACCTGAGACAGAACGTACTTGGTGTACTTATTATGATCCTCTTAATGCGAATATAGACTTCAAAAGTGAAAAACACAAACAAACAAAAAAATCACTTTCTCACTGCAGGTTCAGCACTTTTTCACCACAATGTGACAGTTCAACAACATCAAATCAGCCTTCCTGCTTTTTAATCACGATATTGTTTGCATGCTTCATAGTGTAGCTGATCGTTCTTCAGTCTCTGTGGAGGGTTTTGAAAGCAGGAAGTGTTTTTTAATGTATGTTTGTTTGCAGGATGTGACTGCGCCCTCGTCTGCTGCCGCTGTAGACATGAGCTCTGCGGCTGCCCCAGAATCTGAGCCTGAGGAGCCTAAAGATGCAGAGCCAGAGGACATGGTGAGACTTTGTTTTAAAAAGAAGTTTTCGGTTTGTTCCACCATCAGTGCAATGTTCATCTTTGGCTACGTCTACATTTAAACTATACTCCGGATACACTTAAAAACAGCGTTTCTGTTTTAAAATGCTCTCAGTCCATACTAGCATTTTAAGCGTTTTCCAAAAGTTTCTCATCCACACTGAAATGTCAGTAAAACATTACATTTTCTGTCATCTTTGCAGGACTGTAATTTAAAGAGTATACAAAGTCACATATCTGTGGCAACAGCGTGAAAGTAAATAGGACATAACACAATATTGGTGTAGATATAGATATCTGTTGGTACAATATTAGTCACATGACTAAGCGAGTCAGCACTTTCAAAAATGCGAAAACTTTTTTTTTAAAAAAGCTAAATTTTCCTTGACAAAAATGTAATTTCAGTGTGGATGAAATGCCGAAATGGAGAGAAACACTTGACCAGTTTTCAAAAAAAAGTTTAGTGTGGACAAGCCCTATATAATTCTTTAAAATAAATTATATTTCAACAAAAAAATATATTATTTACATTTAACTAAATAAATAAAAACATATTTTTTAAGCTATTTGTGTGTATGTATTAATAAACATTATATAAATTTCAGTTAAACATTAATCAACTATAAATATGTGCATTTTAAGAAAACATAAAAAACATTATTTTAATTAACCCTTTTTTTGAACATAGACATGAAAATGCAGTATTCAAGCTTATTTTTTTATAATTCATGAACGCAAACATTTTATAAAATGATTTTGATGTACATTTTCCATGGTAATGCAATGTCTGATTTTAAAATAGTTTTCCAAGATGAATTTTGAGATATTACTTTTTCATAATTTAAATATAATAAAATATATAATTAAATATAATTTCTTATGATTTCTAAAGCGTCATAGGGAAAAAGGCAACAAAGAAAGTCTTTCTGTGACAAGTCAGAAGGTCAGAACTCCTGTTATGAAGTAGATTTTTGAGGTGCACACTAGATTAATCTGTTACTTTTCCTACAAACTTTGTAACACAAAAAATCGTAAGTTATCTATTTAGGAGTCTTAGACCTTTCCAACGATATATAGTTTATTATTATTTATCATTATCATTATTAATAAACACTGTATACATTTAACATTAACATTAATCAACTATAAATATGTGCATTTTAAGAAAACGTTAAAGTCTTTTAATTAAACAAACATTTATACTGTTTACTTGCGTTAAACAATGAATAATGACAAAGAATAAAGACAAATTATTTACAATAAATAAATGTACTTAAAGCTGTGTATTAAAAACGTTATATACATTTAAATTAAACATTAATCAACTCTAAATATGTGCATTTTAAGAAAACATTTAAATCCATTTTAATTACATTAAACATTAAATAAGTGAAAATGAACACACATTAACCCTTAAACTTAAATGTAAACACAAATTATATACTATTAAATTAAACATTAAAATGTAATGACAATAAATCATACATCTTTAAACAAATCTGAACTTATTTACATTTAAAGTAAATACATAAAAAAATCTTTAAAAATAAGCTTTCTATTGATGTATGGTTTGTTATGATATGACAATATTTGATGCTATATGAAAATCTGTAATCTGAGGGTGCAAAAAAAAATAAATACTGAGAAAATTGACTTTAAAGTTGTCCAAATGATGTTCTTAGCAATGCACTAATCAAAAAATCTTCATGGTACATTTTTTTCCCCATGTATCTAAATGTAAAAATACAATACTATTATTATTATTATTATTATTAGTAGTAGTAGTAGTAGTAGTAGTAGTAGTAGTAGTATTATTATTATTGTTTTAATTATATTGTATTTTTACATTTAGATGCATGCAAGGTCATGTGACAGCAAATAATACAGTTTCTGTTCAGGGTTTCCCTCCTGAAATCTATACTATTTTAGTATTTTACTTATAAATGATAAAAAACATTTTTTTCCATCCTAACCTCTGCTTGAAAGAAAATATAGAGGCCCTGCCTCTTGGAACTTTAATTGAAAATCCCTGACTGATATAAAAAAGTTTTGCAATATCTGTGTCACATAGTTCCTTATGTGTCATGGTAGATAGGACTCTTATTATAGAATTTGATTATAGAAAAACAGTTTTGAACATGGTAATGGAAAGTAACAGGCTGGATGTACATACATCCTTGCATCTTAACACCTAAAAAAAACAAAAAAAAAACAGCAAATCACATATTTTGTCTATAGCCTATAACACAGCTTCGTAATGAGAAAATTTCAACACATGAGGATTCTGAATGGGATTTTTTTTAGTGAGCCATTAAATGACTTGTGAATTGACTCAGACTCATGGCCAAAGACTTCAGACTTGACTAGGACTCCAGGTTAAAGGGTTACTCCACCCCAAAATGAAAATGTTGTCATTAATCACTTACCCCCATGTTAGTCTTCGGAACACAATTTAAAGTAAAAAACATTGTCAAGGCCCAGAAAAGTATGAAAGACGTCGTCAAAATAGTCCATCTGCCATCAGTTATCAACCATAATCTTACAAAGCTATGAGAATACTTTTTGTATGCAAAGAAAACAAAAATAACAACTTTATTCAACAATTTGTCCCCTTCACTGCAACGTAGCGGAGAGTATCCACTGGACGCAAACAGCACATGCTGTTATCTGTTAGTTGCGTCACACGGATATGGTGTTTTCATTCAAATCAAAGCGCAAATAAACGTCAATAACATATCCATTTGCTACAGTTGACAGAGAATAGTGTACACTGTTTGCATCCAGTGGATACTGTCTAAAAATGGCGATACGTTGCCGTGAAGGAGACAAATTGTTGAATAAAGTCATTATTTTTGTTTTTTTTTGTGTACAAAAAGTATTCTTGTATCTTTGTACAATTATGGTTGAACCACTGATGGCAGATGGATAATTTTTATGACGTTTTTCATACTTTTCTGGGCCTTGACAGTGTTATTTACTTGACAGTCAATGGGACAGCCACAAAGCTCCCGGTTTTCATCCAAAATATCTTAAAATATGTTCCGAAGACGAACAAAGCTTTTACGGGTTCGGAAAGACATGGGGGTAAGTGATCAATGACAATTTTTATTTTGGGGTGGAGTATCCCTTTAAAGACTTCTGACTTGACTCGGACTCTAAGTGAACACCTCTCAGGGTTGCCAGGTTTTCACAACAAAACCTGCCCAATTGCTACTCAAAACTAGCTTAAAAGTAGCCCAATCGCATTTCGGAGGGGGTCCCAACACTACGGGGGTAAAATACGCGTGTTTGTGGTGGGGTTCCTCTGGTAAAATTAGCATTCCAGGGGCTAAATATGAAGTTATTGGGGTTGCTTCAACCCGCGGACATTAAAAACAACCCACGGCAACAGTATGAAAGTAGCCCAATTCGGACTTGGCTGCATACGTCATCAAGGATGTCTTAAGAAAAGTAACAATAATAAAATCAACTGGGCTGTAATATACTGTGAATGAGCCTCTGAAATGAGACGCAACAGATGAGCATGATGTTACTGTTTACACGGTCGTCAAGGATACGCAGAGCGAATATGGACAGCCAAGCCATCATTTTCAAAAGTCTCCATTTCGGTCCGTTTACAGTGAAACGCAACCCCAGAGTTTTTAAACTAAAACGGGGTCTGCAGCATTTTCAAAAGTCTCCGTTTTCGAGGGTCAAAAATGCCAGAGTAGTGTAAACAACAGGCGCAAAAGTTATGCGTTTTTAAAACGAAAGCGCAGTAGTGTAACCGTAGCCTAATAGAAACTAAATGGAAACTATTCTATAACTAATAATATTGTTTCAGATCAAAACTTTATTGAAAAACCTGCAGAAGAGCACACTTGTGCTCTATTGAAACCAGATTAAACCAACTGTCCATTGGTTTCCTGTTTAGAAGTCCTCTAAACACAAGAAGAAGAAGCAGAAGAAGGAAAAGGAAGAGAAGGAGAAGAAAAAGAAGAAGCGACACCACCATCATCACCATCACAGTGACGCCGGCGGGGAGGATTCAGTGCAGAACGGCACCGTTGAGGACGAGGAGCCTTTGCCAGTCAGTATCTAACCAACGCACCCATCACAGAAGACCACTTTAAAATGCACTTTATCCTGTACTTATTCAGCCTCCATCTCATTTCAGCCCATGTCCAACTACTCTCTGCTGGCCGAAAACTCCTACATCAAGATGGTGAGTGTGACTCGATGTTGAGTCAGTCTGATGCCTGCATTTGAGATCTCATGATCCTCCTGACACACGGCTGCTCATTGCTTTAAATGATTCTGGTGTGTAGTTTGTGAATGATGTGTTGTTCATGTGTCTCTGTATGTATGTATTGAAGATGAAAGAAGATGCTGATCAGGTAACCACAGGAACACAACTGCTGTTGTTGTTGCTACTAACTTGCTGTGATTCAGATTTTAGTCACAAAAGACGCCAAATATATTTATACCAAAAACAAGGCCATTTTTGAATAATATAGTGTTTTCTGTTTTGTTGTTTCTTTTGTATATAAATAAAAAAAATATTCTAAATATATAAATAAAAATAATTAAAATAAAAATGCAATTTATAACAAATTATGTATTTTATAATATAAATGTATAAATTATGTATAGTATATAACTAATGTATATTATTTATATAAAAAAACAATTAAATCTATAAAAATGGAATATGCAATAGATATTCCAAGAAATGTATATAAATATCAATGTAATTAAAAATGCAATTTATAACTAATTATATATGGATTTTTAAAATATAGTATTTTGTTTCTCTTTATGATCAGTTTTTTTGTGTATAAATGGTTATATGCATTTTATAATATATCAATTATGTAGAACTAACTATAATGCCTGTGTAATGAATAGATGCATAATACAATTATAAAATATAATAGGTATTCAAATAAATGAATGTAAAACTATATATAAATAAAAATGTGCAATAAATATCAATGAAATTAAAAAAATGCAATTTCTAACAAATTATATATATATATATATATATATATATATATATATATATATATATATATATATATATATATATATATATATATATATATATATATTTTAATCTATTATTATTTTTCTTTTTATATTCTGTTTTGCTGTTTCTGTTGTATAGGAATATAAATAAAATGTATTCTCTCTCTCTCTCTCTCTCTCTCTCTCTCTCTCTCTCTCTCTCTCTCTCTCTCTATATATATATATATATATATATATATATATATATATATATATATATTACAATTTATCATTTTTTTGAATACATACAATTTATAGTCAGTTATATGTGTAATGAATAGATGCATAATACATTTATTAAATATTGAATTAATAAATATACATTATAATTCTAATACATGTATATAAAACTGTATAAATAAAATGTGCAATAAATATCAATGAAATTTAAAGAAATGCAGTTTCTAAATTTATATAAGGATTTTTTAAAAATATAGTATTAAATTTCTTTTATATATTCTCTTTTGTTGCTTCTTTTGTATAGGAATATAAACACAAAAGTAAACTAAATATATAAATAAAATTAGTAGGGTTTTTTTTACAATTTATACTAAATTATATGTATTTTATAATATATACAATTTATAATCAGTATATGTATATGTTAATATATATAAATTGTGTAACGTGCAACTATGCATAGATGTAATGAATGGATGCATAATACATTTATAAAATAATTAATAAATACAATTTATACAATTTTAATGACAAATTATATGTATTTTATCCTATGTATTTATCAATTATGTATAATATATAGCTATAATGTACATGTATTTTGTATATATGCATAATACATTTATAAAGTATAAAATGTGTCAATATATAATTTGTAATACTATATAATATTTTAATATATAAAAATAATAGATGTTCCAGTAAATATATAAAACTATATCTAAAAAGATAAATATCTGTACAATTAAAAAAATATGCAATTTATAAATGTATGGATTTTAGTATAGTATATTTACAATATATAATGTAAAATGAAAGCATGAATTATAATACATTTTTATAATTATAAAGTATATAAAGTACATATACAATTTCTAAGAAATTATAAAATATCTAAAAAATAATCTTTCATGTAATTAACTTATTACTTGAGTCTTTTTTCAGTGCCAGTGAAGTCAATACAATAGAAAGACGTGTATTCACTTTTTTTAAACTCACAACTTGAGTAAAAAAAGACAACAACAATCATATCAAATCTTAACATTGTACAGAAAAATGAAAGCTTTGTGTTAAAGTCAAACGAAATCTGGTGTCTGCTGTGACCTCTTTTGTGTGCTGTAAGACTGTCCAATCATCTTTGACTCTATAAACATTAGTTGTTAAATGCACCTGTTTGGTGTAGTTAAAGCTGATGTTATCTCTTTCTCATTTTGAATGATAATGATGATGATGATATTAAAGGCATTAACCCCCTTTGACCTGGTTTTTGGGCTTGTTTTCGGCTCCCATTTCTTCTGGCCGCCTTTAACCACTGAGATCCAGTGTTGCGTGTGTTGATGTGATCTGCATGTTTTGGCATCCTAATAGTGTCCTACTCCATAAAAAAAGGTCTTACCTTTTCTCTAGGTGTACGACATCCAGGGCAACCATCAGGATGAAAGCAAAGTTGTGGTGTCAGTCATCTTTGAGAACAAGAGCGACAGCTTCCTGAAGTCAATGGAGTTCAATGTGCTGGATTCCCTCAACTCCAAATTGCAGCGGCCTGAGGGAGCCGGACCTCACGACGGCCTCACCGTCCCCTTCCAACTGCCACCAGGTCAGGATAGCCACGCTCCTGAAAGTGTCACTTGACTGGATTTAGGCAGATTTCACTCATGTATTCACATCTTCTTTCAGGGGTTTCAAACGAGGCCCGATTTGTGTTCTCAGTGCAGAGTATCGTCATGCCTCAGAAACTAAAGGGAACCCTCACCTTTATAGTTAAGGTGAGAAACTCCCATACACACTTATGAGATGTTTTCCGTATGTGTGAGTGTTAGTATTGTTGACATGCATTTTGATGGTTTTCTGCAGTCGGACGAATCCTCCACTCATGAGAAACTGGACTTCAAACTGCACTTTACATGCACGTCATACCTGATCACCACTCCATGCTACAGGTGAGCAACACTTTACCCAACTTTACCCCACTTTAAGTAGTACTGTCAGGTAAACATGGCTAAGAAGGCGAAAAGAGAAACAGACAAACCAATTCAGTTGAGTGAGTCATTTACGCTGGAACGGCTCTGATTCATCAAACTTGTGACTTTGATCAATAATTTCAAGCGATTCACTAGCAAAAACCAGATTGCTTTAAAAAAAAAAAATCAACATCACTTGTAATTATTTTAAAAAGCACGTAGTGATGGGTGAAACAGCTTTTTGAAACTCAGAATCAAACCATTGCTTCATAAAATGATTTACTGTTTCGAAGCGCTCCAGTCGGTTCGCGTAAGACAAATAATTTGATTTAGATCTGGACTTCAAATAGCTTACAGTGAATCATTTGACTTAGAACCAGACTTCAGAGCGGGTATGTGGATCAGTTGATTTAGATCTGGACTTCAAAGCGGGTTCACAAATCATTTGTTTTTGATCGGAACTTTGTGGACTTCAAATTGCGTATAGCGAATCATTTGATTTAGATCTGAACTTTGTGTATCGAGGATCATTCGATTCAGATCTGGACTTTGGAGCGGGTTCGTGAATCATTTGACTTAGATTTGAACTTTGCGTATCGAGAATCATTTGATTTGGATTCTGACGTTTGAGTGGGTTCACAAATCATTAAATTTAGATCCGGACTTCAAATCAGGTATAGCAAATCGTTCAATTTAGATCAGAACTTTGTGTATCGGAATCATTTGATTCAGATCAGGACTTCAAATCAGGTATAGCAAATCATTTGATTTAGATCAGAACTTTGTGTATCAGGAATCATTTGATTCAGATCAGGACTTCAAATCAGGTATAGCAAATCATTTGATTTAGATCAGAACTTTGTGTATCAGGAATCATTTGATTCAGATCAGGACTTCAAATCAGGTATAGCAAATCATTTGATTTAGATCAGAACTTTGTGTATCAGGAATCATTTGATTCAGACCAGGACTTCAAATCGCATATAATGAATCATTTGATTCAGATCAGGACTTCAAATCGCATATAATGAATCATTTGATTCATGTCAGGACTTCAAATCAGGTATAGAGAATCATTTGATTTAGATCAGGACTTCGGAGTGGGTTCACAAATCATTTGATTTAGTAACGTGTGATCACGAATAACGAATGTGAAAGTAAAAAGCGAGAGTGCATTCAAAAGCAATTTCAATTCCCTGCATATTAATAGCGGCTCCCTGATGCCCGCTACCCAACCGTATAAGAGAGAAGAAACTGAAATATATTTTTTCCTTCCATCTGGTATTTATTTCTTTTAAGGGTTCCGTAGTACACATTATCACAATATTTGGATTCAGGCCCATCGCTATTGTTTAAAAATAATTAAATAAAAGTAGTAAGACTGTACTGAGTGATTTGTTGTAGCTGAACATTCATACCTTGTGTTGTCAGTGACGCATACGCAAAGCTGCTGGAGTCGGGCGACCTGAAAGGCAGCTCTCTACGGCTAGAGGGGATCAACATGCCCTTCCATCACCTGCTGGCCAGGATCTGCTTCCACCATCACTTCTCTGGTGCGCCAACTTCACAAAGACACCTGTGATACGGTTCAAACAATGGACACCCTTAAATCTATTCTTCTCTTATTTCTTGTTTGCAGTTGTGGAGAGGATTGACTCCTGCGCCTCCATGTACAGCAGGTCGATCCAGGGTCACCACGTCTGTTTGCTGGTCAAAACCGTGAGTATTTGAAATATTCTATATGAACTCAATTATAATGATTTTGATTCCGATTCCAACAACCCTACATTTGTCTTTCTTCCAGTCCGATCAGACGGTCTCCATCGACGCCAAGTGCGACGAGCCATCGCTGCTGGGGAATGTGCTGGATGAGATCAAGCAGACCTTCTCGAAATGCTGATTGTGTCTGAGAGACCCCTCGCCCTCGCCACCCTGAAACCCCCTGAACCCCCATCCCAGCGCAGCCTGTCCGGCTGGACCACACGCTCAGAATCATATATCGCACTCTGAGACTCGTGTCCCTCCTCTTCCTTTGTATTTATTGGATCAGTCATTCTGCTGTTCTTCTTTTAAGACCACAATTTTCAAGCCCGTCTCTTGCCTTTGTTTCCCCTCCTCGTCCTCCGACATGCGTCTTGTTTCCTCATCCTCTTCCTCAGCTTCTTTGTCTCTCTGACGGTCTTTCCATTGTCTTAACGGTCCATGACTTTTCATCTTGAGAACTGGATTTTTTTCGTTGTCGATGCTTGAGTTGTGTGCTTTTTTTTTTTTTCTTCAATGTTTTGCGTTGTGTTGTTTGTTGCGTTTTATTTTTTCTGTCCTGAACTCCATCAGCGCCTTTCTCTGTATTAAACATCAGCGTGTCTGTTCCTTACCAGTTTTGTCCCGTATCTGAGTTGCTCTTTTTGAAGGCTAGCCCTCACAGGACATCCTTCCCACATCGCATCCTCAAAGTCTAACTGCCTCTGAGCACTAATGTCACTCACAAGTGCAGTTGCACATCTAGCCGCACGAATATAGGACTTACAGGTACACAGGGTTGCATTCTAGACCACGTTTATACTTGCGATCACACGTGATACTAGTGATATCATGTGATGGCCCTACTATTTGTGTCCTAATGTCGGAAGATAATACTACAGTTGCATAAAATAAACTAAACTGCACACTAACAAACCTCGCTCAGGATAATGACGGTTAATAAAAGTGGCAAAATGAACAAAGCCAGATTGTTTCACATCTCACGAATCCGATATAGCAATTCTTGTACTTTATTTTCCAGTTAATGGACGGTAGGGTTGCAAAGAGGTGGAAAATTGGCAGTAAATTTCAGAAACAATCCAGACTTTTGGAAATTTCAGATTTTTTTTTTTTCTGAATTTTGGAATTTTTCCAAGATTTTTACTAGAATTTTGGCAATGTGAGAGTTTTTCCCAGAATTTTAACTGAAATTTTTGAACTTTTCCAGAATTTAGCAAAATTTTTTAAATTGTTGGCATTTTCCCCAGATTTTTTCCCAGAATTTTGGAATTATCCAAGAATTTTACCTGAATTTTCCAGAATTTCACCAGAAAGTTTGGAATTTCCCCCCAGAATTTTACCAGAAATGTTGAAAATGTTTTAAGTTTTTCAAGAATTTTACCAGCATTTTGGAATTATCCCAGAATTTTAGCAGAAATTTCTGAATTTTACTGAATTTTACCAGAAAGTTTGGAAGTTTTCCCCAGAATTTTACCAGAAATGGTGGAATTGTTGGATTTTTTTTCCAGAATTTTACGAAAAAATTCACCAGAAATTTTTGAATATTTCCCAGACATTTTTGAAATGTTGGAATTTTTCCAGAATTTCACCAGAAAGTTTGAAAATTTTCCAGAATTTGACCAGAACTGTTGGAAATGTGCTAGTTTTTCTGGAATTTTATCAGAAATTTGGGAGTTTTTCCTGGAATTTTAATAGAAATTTGGGAAATGTTGGAATTTTACCAGAAATTTGGGAATTTCACTAGATGTTTTTCCAGAATTTACTGGAAATATTCCACCCTTTTGCAACCCCAATCTCTATAGGTCACCTGTTTACCTTAGAATAATTTAAATTTGTACTGTAGTTTGTGGGAAAACAACCAAATCGATTAATTGCGCCAAATCGAATAATTGTAATTAATTGCATCCAAATTAGAAGTTTGTTTAAATATGTGTATGTACTGTGTATATTTATATGTATATATAAATATACACGCATACATGTATATATTTAAGAAATATATGTAATATATATTCCTTAAAGATATACATGTATGTGTGTATTTAATTTAAATATGTATATTTAAATATACAGTTACACACATTATGTAAACAAACTTTTATTTAGGATGCGATTAATCGATTTTGCAGCACTAAACTATAACTGAAGTACAATTTGAAATTATTTTCTGATTAACCTGAAATATTACTTAAACATGCCATTGAACAGACTGACAGTATCTTATGTTTCTGGACAGTATTATTAAAGTGACCCCTTGTGTGTTTCTAATACCCATCTTAAGAATATAATGCTGTTAAAGGGAGCCTAAAAAATGTGCACTTCCTCAGTCTGTGTCACGTCTGTCAAACGCCACCGTGGCTTTGACGTCATCCGAACTCATGCTTCATGTGTTCTTCAGCTCTTAGAACTGCCGTCTTGTACATTTGCAGATTATGATGAATCATTTTTTTTTTTGTTAATATGCTGTCAAATGCCTTTTTTCCACACTAATGAACTAATGTACTGACTAATTCAGGCACATGCTGTAAGTAATTCCTGTGTTTAACTCTCTGATCCAGCACGCTGTAGCGCTCGGTTGTAAGGATGCAACCAAAATAGTGATCTGCTCATGAAACCTGACGTTATCCTGAGGGTACCTTGCAAGCGTTTTCCATCATACGAGTGAGTTCATCAACAAGAAGTGACTTGAATAGCAGGTTAGAGAACGTTTCTGTAAAAACAACATCTCTGGTGGTTCACAGCCTGTGAGGACTGAATCATCCGACTGTACTTATTAACAAGTCTGAATTTTGTGCTACAGGTCACTTTGAAATTTATAACTTGCATGGGTAGGAATGTAAACTTTGCCTACTTTTTTTGTTTTTGACTAATACATGAACACTTGCATAGAAAACTCCCCAATCATTCCTTGTCGCAATTATTTTCTAGTTTACTTTTTTTTTTACGTAAAAGTTGGCTTCACCATATTACACCTTTTGATGGTATAATGTATTTTTATTTGTTATGAGTACATCCACTTCAGAAAAATGTCTTGGAATGTTTTTAAAAAATAGCATTTTGCATTAAATTATTATATATATATATAAATATAAATATCAGTAGAGGGGGTTTGGGGGGATTTAGGGGGTCAGTATAGATATGAATACTTAGCCGTTAAATGTGATTCAAGTGAAGTGGCCCAGCTAATCTAATAAGGTTTTCCCTCTGGCAAGTTGTAGTGCAGATATTGCTGGATTTGGCTTATCAATAAATATACTCTCATTGCTCTTCGTTTGAAGGTACTGTCCGACTCCTTCATATGTATTTTCCGACTGTATGATGTAATATAATGTTTTAAGATGAATAAATGAGCTACAAGAATGACCAATAATGTGCAAGCAATGTTTTTGAGAGGTCCACGCAAAAGAGTTTAAGAAGGATGCTATAGTTTTGTGTGCATCAATAAATTCATACGTCTACATGTAGACCAAATGTTTGCCTCTGTTTGATCACCAGATGTTTCCTGTTTGTATTTGTATGTGAGAACATCAGGCAGTGAACAGTAAAAAAAAAAAAAATGTATACTTGCCGTATTTGTTGTTTAGAAATCATTTTAAACATGCATAATACTTAAAGAAAATTGTCTATCTGGTTGGTTACCTTAATACTTAAACCTTATTAATTAGAAATTTTAATTATGTATTTAATTAATCTATAAAATATCTTTCAGTCAAACTTACATATATATGGATATAGATCAATAATTAGATATTGAGAGGATAAATAGATGTGGATATAGATCGATAATTAGATATTGAGAGGATAGATGTGGATATAGATCGATAGATATTGAGAGATGATAGATATATAGATAGATAATTAGATACTGAGAGAGATAATAGATAATTGGATATAGACAGATTGATATATAGATCGATAATTAGATACTGAGAAATGATAGATATATAAATAGATGTGGATATAGATCAATAATTAGATATTGAGAAAGATGATAGATGTGGATATAGATAGATCGATAGTTAGATGTGGATATAGATAGATAAATAGATGTGGATATAGATCAATAATTAGATATTGAGAAAGATGATAGATGTGGATATAGATAGATGTGGAGATGGATAGATAGATGTGGACATAGATAGATAATCCGATATTGAGAGAGATGATGGATAGATGTGGAGATAGATATTGAGAGAAATGATAGATGTGGATAAAAATAGATAGATAGATAGATAGATAGATAGATAGATAGATATTGAGAGAAATGATAGACAGATGTGGATATAGATAGATATTGAGAGAAATTATAGATGTGGATATAGATAGATAGATAGATAGATAGATAGATAGATAGATGTGGATATAGATGGATAATCCGATATTGAGAGAGATGATGGATAGATGTGGAGATAGATATTGAGAGAAATGATAGATGATAGATAGATAGATAGATAGATAGATAGATGTGGATATAGATGGATAATCTGATATTGAGAGAAATGATGGATAGATGTGGAGATAGATATTGAGAGAAATGATAGATGTGGATAAAAATAGATAGATAGATAGATATTGAGAGAAATGATAGATAGATGTGGATATAAATAGATATTGAGAGAAATGATAGACAGATGTGGATATAGATAGATATTGAGAGAAATGATAGATAGATGTGGATATAAATAGATATTGAGAGAAATGATAGATAGATAGATAGATAGATAGATAGATAGATAGATAGATAGATAGATAGATAGATAGATAGATAGATAGATATTGAGAGAAATGATAGATGTGGATATAGATAGATATTGAGAGAAATTATAGATAGATATTGAGAGAAATGACAGACAGATAGATGTGGATATAGATAGATAGATATTGAGAGAAATGATAGACAGATGTGGATATAGATAGATATTGAGAGAAATGATAGATAGATAGATAGATAGATAGATATATAGATATTGAGAGAAATGCTAGATGTGGATATAGATAGATATTGAGAGAAATGATAGATAGATGTAGATATAGATAGATATTGAGAGAAACGATAGATAGATAGATAGATAGATAGATAGATAGATAGATAGATAGATAGATATTGAGAGAAATGATAGACATAGATGTGGATATAGATAGATATTGAGAGAAATGATAGACGTGGATATAGATAGATATTGAGAGAAACGATAGATAGATAGATAGATAGATAGATATTGAGAGAAATGATAGATATGGAGATAGATATTGAGAGAAAGGATAGATGTGGATATAGATAGATATTGAGAGAAACGATAGCTAGACAGATATTGAGAGAAATGATAGATGTGGATATAGATAGATATTGAGAGAAACGATAGATAGATAGATAGATAGATAGATAGATAGATAGATAGATAGATAGATAGATATTGAGAGAAACGATAGATAGACAGATAGATAGATAGATAGATAGATATTGAGAGAAACGATAGATAGATAGATATTGAAAGAAATGATAGACGTGGATATAGATAGATATTGAGAGAAACGATAGATAGATAGATAGATAGATAGATAGATAGATAGATAGATAGATATTGAGAGAAATGATAGATATGGAGATAGATATTGAGAGAAAGGATAGATAGATGTGGATATAGATAGATATTGAGAGAAACGATAGATAGATAGATAGATATTGAGAGAAACAATAGATAGATAGATAGATAGATAGATAGATATTGAGAGAAACGATAGATAGATATTGAGAGAAATGATAGATAGATAGATAGATAGATAGATAGATAGATAGATAGATAGATAGATAGATATTGAGAGAAATGATAGATGTGGAGAGAGATATTGAGAGAAATGATAGACAGATAGATGTGGAGATAGATAGATATTGAGAGAAATGATAGACAGATAGATAGATAGATAGATAGATAGATAGATAGATAGATAGATAGATAGATAGATAGATAGATAGATAGATAGATAGATAGATATTGAGAGAAATGATAGATATGGAGATAGATATTGAGAGAAATGATAGATATGGAGATAGATATTGAGAGAAACGATAGCTAGATAGATATTGAGAGAAATTATAGACAGATGTGGATATAGATAGATATTGAGCGAAACGATAGATGTGGATATAGATAGATATTGAGAGAAACGATAGATAGATAGATAGATAGATAGATAGATAGATAGATATTGAGAGAAATGATAGATATGGAGATAGATATTGAGAGAAATGATAGACATGTGGAGATAGATAGATATTGAGAGAAACGATAGCTAGATAGATATTGAGAGAAATGATAGACAGATGTGGATATAGATAGATATTGAGAGAAATGATAGATAGATGATAGATAGATAGATAGATATTGAGAGAAATGATAGATGTGGAGATAGATATTGAGAGAAATGATAGACAGATGTGGATATAGATAAATATTGAGAGAAACGATAGATAGACAGATAGATAGATAGATATTGAGAGAAACGATAGATAGATAGATAGATAGATAGATAGATAGATAGATAGATAGATAGATATTGAGAGAAATTATAGATATGGAGATAGATATTGAGAGAAATGATAGATAGATAGATTGATAGATATTGATAGATAGATAGATAGATAGATAGATATTGAGAGAAATGATAGACAGATGTGGATATAGATAGATAGATAGATAGATAGATAGATAGATATTGAGAGAAATGATAGATGTGGATATAGATAGATAATTAGATATTGAGAGAGATGATAAATGTGGAGATAGATATTGAGAGAAATGATAGATGTGGATAAAAATAGATAGATATAAGTTTTTAGTATTTTTTCTAAAATTGTGACAACTTACCACATGCAAATTTTATTTAAGCTCTGTTGAAATATTTCCTTGTGTTGTGTTTTACTCGTTGGGTTAGGCTGCTCAACCTCCATTGGCTGCAGGAGGCGTATTAAGGCGGGCCGTGATCTTCAACTGCTGGCACAGTGTCCTATAGAGTGACGCTGGGGGAGGGAGCGAGAGAGACTCCTCAAACAAGCTGCCCAGCGTAGCATGTTTATTTACTAGCGGAACGCTTGATTAATTCAGCACGTTTTATATCGACGGCAGGTGTTTAACGTGGGACTTCAAATGCCCGACGCGAACAGCAAATCTGCAGGGGCTGGGACACGCTGAGCGTAATTTGTCATCGAGTGACTTATTTCAGGTCTGTTCGCTCTTGAGCTTGTGTGGCTACTGAACGAACGGCAGCGTTTGTGAGACGGGCGAACTAAAGTTGTTTGACGGGGTAATTTTGGATGCCAGATCGCTTGTTTTTCGGAATATGGCTCAGCATGGACACCATCATGTTGCGAGTTCCCAAAAAGCGTTAATGTTGGAGCTGAAAAGTCTTCAGGACGAGCCGGTTGAAGGCTTCAAAATAACTTTAGTCGACGAGTCGGACTTGTACAACTGGGAAGTCGCGATTTTCGGACCCCCGAATACACACTATGAGGGCGGTTATTTTAAGGTGAGTTACGGCTTAGTGTTTTAGTGTCTTTTGATGTCAGCTGAGGAGTTTTTGTACACACTCTTATTCGATGTCAAATGAACATTCGAAAACGGGTTTTGTTAGAATTGTTTATCATTTTATGGCGTTTGTTTTTTAAGGAATGAAAGTTCTATTGTTCCAAACCTGTTTGACTGTCTTCTGTGGAACACAAAATGAAAAAAATGAAGAAAAGATGTGACCTCGGCTGTCAAAAACTAGCCTAATATCTCCTGTTTGTGTTCCAGGAAGAATGAAACGTGTAAAAGGTTTGAATTTGTAAACAGAATTTTCATTTCGCTGGACTCCTCAAAGGGAACGTTCGACGTTCTAAATTTTAAACGCCAACGTTCCATTTGTCCATAATTTGGTCTGTGCTCAATGCTCCATTGTTCCTCATTGTTCTCTAGAATTACCATCAGTTGTTTTTTACACACAGTTCACTGGAACAGTGACTGACTGTTGTAAAGTTCCCTCAGCGTGATTTAGTTCGTATTTCAGATATAACAAACCACAAGAGCGTTTCCTGAGACACTGAAATCTTTTATTCATAGTCTTACTGAACAGTATCTGTCAACAGGAAAACGTCTGTCATATTTTTTGCTTCATCTGCCAATAGCTTTGTCATGACACATGAGGTTTGATCAGATTAGCAAAGATTTTTGCTTTGAAACCCTTGTACGAAGACAAAAGCTTAAAATTACATTTTAATCGAACCTACTGCTCCTGAATATCTGCTGTGTCCCACCAAAGTCACTCAGTCAGACCACAACAATGGCAGTTATATTTAGCTCGGCTTCATAGCTATGCCTGTGTGTCATTGGCTTGCTTACTAGCCAACCAACCTCCACACATCACACCGTTAGCAAGTGGCCACCGACCTGCTGGGAACATTGGCTATTAAAGTCGGAGCCTGGGGTGAACCAAAAACTTTTGTTGGGCCAGTAGAGTCTCTTTCTTGTTGCCTAAACTTTAAAGACAACGCTTAGCTGTGAAAATTCAGTTCTCTCCTGTTGTTTCCCTGCGTTGATGTGGAAAACCGTGTCTGTTTGTTAGTGGGGAGAAAGGAAGGAAACAGGTCAGCCCTGGGACCTTCTCAATGTCTTTTCCAACAGGAAGAGATGAGTAACCATGACTTCCTGTGTACTACTGTACTTCATCAAAACAGACAGGTTTCCCTTCTGCATTCTTTTTCCTGTTTTTTGATGTTATGATTTTTCACAACACCCCTAGTGTCACTTTGTGTCTAGCTTCAATTTTCCAGCTAGGAGAGATTTGGTGCGGTCATTAAGTTCTCATGAGACGGATCTCTCTAAGCAGGCTTCAAGTTCTTACACGTGGCGCTGAGCTGACAGGTAGCAGGGTTTGCTCCTGATCGGCTCGTCGCTCCAGTGAAGCGTGCACACACCCAGGCCCTGTGGCAGGTGATGTGAGCTGGGCTTGGCCGTGCTTGACTCAGCCTGGCAGCTCGAGTCATGTTACCCCTCCCCTCGCCAGACTGCCGGAGTGTCACAGAAACCAGAGACTGACACACTAACTGGGCCTGTTCTAGCCTCTTTTAATGCCTGGAAGGTGTTTGGAGTGAGTCAGCCCGTAATAACAACTCACTTTAACGCTTTCAAGATGTCTGGTGTGACTAAGAACCGGTAATGAACAATCTTTTGTGTCTCTGCTCAGTTGTTGGTAGTTGTTGGTCTGACTGACATATTTAGAAGCAATGATCGATGGATAGATAGTATATAATACCTGGGGAAAACTAGAGAAAATGTGCAGTGCGAAGCTAGAAATTTTGTAGAACCGTTTGGTGAAATGGCCTTGAAATTACCCTGAATGTGACACTCTGATAACACGCACAAAAAATAAGTTATCTATGAAAACTGATGGATAAATCAAACAATAAGTTATAAGCACTGCTGAATAAGTTGAAAATTAAGTCAAGCAATCTATTATAAATGTTGTTAAAAGGTAAACTTTAAATATTTTCATACTTAAGTTTTAAATATCAGATTGTGAATTTATCTGTGAAATCCATTGCAAATGAACAAATATTGTCTACGAAATCAATAAATATAGCAATAAATTAACATTGGTAAACATTAATTTACATACTCCTATATTATATCTATTATAAACATTGGTAAATGGATAAATTCATCAAAAGTTGACTACAAAAATCAAGAAATCCATTATAAATGCTGGTGAATGGATAAATTCACAATGTGATAATCAACATGGTCTACGGAAATTGATAAATCAGGCAATCCATTTTAGATGTTGTTAAATGGATAAATGCACAAATAATAATCAGAAAGTGTCTAAAAATAAATAAATCTAGCAATCCATTACAAACGCTGTTAAATGGATAAATTCACAGTTTGATAATCAACAATAGTCTATGAAAATCAGTAAATAAACCAAGCAGTTCATTATAGATGTTGTTAAATGGATAATTTCACAATTTCATAATCGATTGTCTACAAAAATCTGTATGTAAATCTAGCAATCTGTTATAAATGCTGGTAAATGGATGAATTCACAATTTAGTAATCAGAACATTTCTACAAAAATCAAATGTATAAATCAAGCAATCCATCATAAATGTTGTTAAATTGATAAATTCACAATTTTATAATCAAATTGTTTAAGAAAATCGATTTTTAAAAATCAAGCAATTGATTATAAATGCGGGTAAATGGATAAATTTACAATTTTATAATCAAATTGTTTATGAAAATCAAGAAATAAATCAAGCAAACAAACAAAATAATGGTAAATGGATAAATTCACAATTTGATATTCAGAATTTCTACAAAAAAAACAAATCAAGCAATCCATTATAAACATAGTTAAATGGATAAAATCACAATTGAATAATCTGAAAATGTATAAATGAATTTAAAAAAAAAAAAAAAAAAACAAATCAAGCAATTCATTAAAAAAATTGGTAAATGGATAAATTCAGTTTAATACTCATTGTTTATGAAAATAGATTTAAAAAATTTAAGCAATCCATTATAAATGCTGGTAAATGGATAAATTCTCAATTTTATAATCTCAAATCAATCATTTACGAAAATCAATAATTAAATCAAGCAATCAATTATAAACATTGGTAAATTTGATAAATTCACAAATTAAATTCTACAAAAATCCATAAATCAAGCAGTTCATTATAAATGTTGTTGGATAAAATGGATGGTTAAAATTGATAAACTCACAGTTTGATCATCAAAAATTGTCTGAAAAACAATAAATTAAGCAATCAATTACAAATAATGGTAAATGGATACGTTCATATTTTGGTCATTTAAAGACTATGCAAATTGTTAAATCAGTCAATTATTTCTGTTGGTAAATGGATATGCACAATTTTATCATAAATACAAACTTGTTAATTTGTAACATTTAATGGTTTTTATGACTTATGATTAGGAAGGGATTGATAAGTGCATGTTTAATTTGTCTATTTCTTTTTGTGATCTATTGGCTTATTGATTGTCCTACTAAACCATGAGGCGGCACCCAATTTGTTGTCAGTCATTGCTCCAATGTTACAGCAGCTGTCATTGGTATCAGCAAGGTAACAGATGTAAATACACAGAAATACAAGACTACACCGTCTGAACAAATGCATCTGATGGATCAGTCTACAGTTGACAGGTGCTCTAGTTCTTCACTGAGAACTTTATGGCCTACTAATTAGGCTAATTACCTGCTTCCAGTGGATCCCTGGTTATTCTTAACTAGCTTTTGGTGTCAAATGAAGCAGTGTTGAGAATTAAAAGAACAACTTACCTTTGGCCCTCAGGGACTGTCTCTCCCTCATGTAGTTTACCCTGAAGGACACCATTTCCCCGTCCTCTCTAATATTACAGTTGGGATGGAGGGAGTGAGATCAGGCGCCGGAAGATGAGGAGAATGAAGGAGGTCTAAGAGAACAGGATAGTTTGTTCAAGGAGAACAGCAGTGACCTGGTTTATTTCCTCTACCAACCCAATATCCATGGGATTCTCCTTCCCCTCGTTTCCTCTTAAATGGGATTGTTGGAGAGAGATTTATTTTTAGGTTGCGCTTCAAGACAAGGATTTTCACACACGGGTCCATTTATTCCAAGAGGCCCACATTGTCATTAACATTTCTCTTCAACCAAATACGTTACATAATGCGGATATGAGTGTATTCCAGAACGAGTTGCCCAAACCAAATGTTGTGCTTGGCTCGTTTGTGAAATTTAACATCTGCTGAATCAGCTGGTCCAGAAACATTGAGTGGTAACTCGTTGTACAACCATAAAGGAATCATATAATGTAAATGTCTGCTTTTCTTTTGCTGAATGTAAAGAATTTTAGAAGTTTAGAAGATGAATTTAGAGACATAACTTGTTGTTTTGGGAGAAATGCCAAGTTCTGTCATGAAATTCTAGATGCCAGGCTCATGGGTCCTTATAGCAAACCGATATTCACCATGTTAAACTACTCGGCACAAGCGGATTGGTTCATGTTGCATATGCAGCCAATGAGCTTACTGCTTTACATTTAAATGCCTGATTAGCATTAACTAGAGCATTCACAGCACACTTTCCGAGTTCCTCTGAATCCTCCACCTCCCCAGCTCCACCTGTACAGATCTGCTGCAGGTTATTGTATATGCTACTTGTGCAGCAGCAGTATATCTTAAATACAAGTAGGAGATCTATTCAGAGTACATTAACATTAGGCCTGGGAAAATACATCAAATCGAGAAGTGATTCTGCATAGATTCTGAGATTATCCGAATGCATCGTGGTTCTCTCTTGAATCGATTCTGAGCTTAGTTTTGTGAACAGCAGAGAT
Source organism: Cirrhinus molitorella (assembly GCA_033026305.1). NCBI lineage: Eukaryota > Metazoa > Chordata > Actinopteri > Cypriniformes > Cyprinidae > Cirrhinus > Cirrhinus molitorella. Next base: position 23,231,345 of record CM065121.1, on the reverse strand, counting down.
GCTGCGTGCTAAACTGCGTGCTTTAGAAATAGCCATACTCTGCTTGTTTCCAATTCCTTACACACACTTGAACTTAAAATAATCATTCTTAAAGCTCGAAAAGGTTGAAGTAAATTACAAGGGTGTTCGCAGTGGGCTGTTTACAGTTATCGTTATCATTTATTAAAAGTAGTTGACCTTTTTAAAAAAAAAAGTCGTTATTGTTGCGATGTCTGATAAACAATCCCGTTCTCACACTACACCCTGAGTTCGAGAACTGACCCGTAGATCTCTCTCTCTCTCTCTCTCTCTCTCTCTCTCTCTCTCTCTCTCTCTCTCTCTCTCTCTCTCTCTCTCTCTCTCTCTCTCTCTCTCTCTCTCTCTCTCTCTCTCTCTCTCTCTCTCTCTCTCTCTCTCTCTAAATTTTATCAGTTTGTACATTTTTCAAATTTGTCAATTTTTGATTCACACAAAGTGTTATAATCTGACATTTTGCATCACAGATGTGTTTGTGAGCAATGAGGTCGACTGGTACTGAAGTCTTGGCTATGTTGTATATCATAATTCTGTGACTGTTAATGTCACAGAAACAACATAAATAAAAAAATATGACACTAAAAATCGTACACTGCCATATGAGTAATCAACAGACCGATTGGTACTAGTGTCTGTACAGTTGAAAATCTGTAAAACGTTAATTTTATATATATATATATATATATATATATATATATGTTGTTGTTGTTGTTGTTGTTTTTTGGGTTTTTTTAGTGATAGTTGTTCATATGAGTCCCTTGTTTGTCCTGAACAGTTAAACTGCCCACTGTTCTTCAAAAAAGGTCCCACAGCATTTGTGTTTTTGAACCCTTTCCAACAATGACAACTGAGGGACTCATGTGCAACTTTAACAGAAGGTTCAAATGCTCACTGATGCTTCAGAAGGAAAAGCAATGCATTAAGGGCCAAGGGGTGAAAACTTTCTGAATGTGAAGGATCAGGGTAAATTTAAGTTATTTTTGTCTTCACTGAAACATGTAAGTATCTTCTGTAGCCTTTGAAGGACAATGAAAATGACATTTAGACATTCTGTTCAAAAGTTTTCATCCCCCCAGCTCTTAATGCATTGCATGGTGTTTTTTTTATATATATTTTTTATTTTTTTATTTTGAAGTATCAGTGAGCGTTTGGACCTTCTGTAATAGTTGCATATGAGTCCCTCGGTTGTCTTCAGTGTGAAAAGATGGATCTCATAGAGTCTTTGTTTGAAAGGATTCAAATACACAAGAATGCTGACAAACTTTTGAAAAACAGTGGATAGTTTAACTGTTCAGGACAAACGAGGAGCTCATAAACAACTATCACTAAACAGAAAAATGCAGCTGTGGATCATTCAGGTAACAACACAGGGTTAAGGATCAAGGGGGTGTAAACTTTTGAATGGAGTAATTTTTATAAATTCAATTATTTCCTTTGTTGTGGACTATATGTAAACCTTTTTATGTGAAATATCTTATTCAGTCAACTTTTGACTTCAATTGTATATCGTGCAGTCTGATAGACTTGATATTGCACAAGCAATAATTGTAAAAATATGACCGTAAAAGTCGTACACTGCTACATCTGCATTTAACAGTTCGATCTTAGCCATCCTGTATATCGTATGGTTCTATATACTGTTGATGCTGCACAAGCAGGAATTGTAAAAATACGACTTAAAAAAAAAAAAAAAAGTACGCAGTCATATGAGTTTTCACCCAGTACCAAAGTTTTAGCTATGGTGTATATTATACAATCTGATAGACTGTTAATGTTTCACCTGCAAAGAACAAAAAATGCAACCATTAAAATCATAAACGGCCATAAATCAGCCTAATTATACATGCCAACAACTAATCAAAAATCTGTAGCTTTGCACATCCCTGGTCTTAAAGTTTGAGTCCTCTCATCTAGTTATTAGGTAACGTAGCTAAAGCAAGACGCTCGGCATGCTGTCACAAGAGCTCTTGTGTGTCGGGTCATGTGCAGCGGTGAAGGACTCCTGTAAGCTGCCTCTGGCGAAACGTAATACCGTTACCTTCTCACACGGATCCCTACTTGAGATTTAATAGGCTTGCTTGCTTGAAAGTTGCCCTACACTTCTTGAGTTTCAGGAATTGAGTAGCACTTGATACGTACAGGTGCCTGTGTGTGTGTGTGTGTGTGTGTTTGGTTGCCGGTTGTCCCAACCCCCCGGTACCCCTTCCGAGAGCTCGGCCTTTGAAGCACACACCAGCTGACCGTGCCAAATCAGCAAATGTGTGCTGTGGGGGTTGTGGAGTAGTCCGTACGCATGTGTGCCCACCAGCCACTGTACTGAAAGGCACCAGGCTCAGCTTGCTACACATTGTGAAGGATTTAAGTGGATGTATGGATAAAAGATTTGTTCATGCTCGGATATACATGGGTATGCATGGCGTAATTGTTTGGGTTTTGAATTCAGTAATAAAAGTTCAGACCTATATATGAAGAATTCAGATGCAAAAGCCTCTAAATCCATCTGACGTCTTTTGTTTAAAAAATGAATTTTTATCAGGCTCCTATGTATAAGTTTATACGTAAGCAACGGTACAAAAGAGCCCATGTTACACCTCTCTTTATCTCCTTGCACTGGCTCCCAATTGCGGCTCGTATCAAGTTCAAGACTCTGATGCTTGCATATAGGACAACCACAGCTACTGCACCTGCTTATCTGCACTCGCTATTGCAAATCTACACCCCCTCCAGAACTCTGAGATCTGCTAGTGAGCGACGCCTTGTGGTACCATCACAGAGAGGTGCGAAATCACTATCCAGAACATTTTCTTTTACTGTTCCGGGCTGGTGGAACGATCTTCCTACCCCTATCCAGAATGCTGATTCCCTGACAAGCTTCAAGCGACAGCTTAAAACTCATCTCTTTCAACTCTATTTGCTGTTACCATAAAAAAAAAAAAAAAAATTAATCTCTTTATTCCTTCCCTTTCTAGCTTGTACTTGTCTGAAGCACCACTTGAAATCTGGTATTATAGCACTGCCTGTGTCTGTTTGTCTTCTTAAGTAGAATCGCTCTATGTTCTCCCAACTGTATGTCGCTTTGGACAAAAGCGTCTGCCAAATGCCTAAATGTAAATGTACTTCTGATTGGGCTGAGGCTGAGATTTTAGCAAGTTTGAAGTAAAAGTATTTAATAATGTGTCAAGAACATTCACTCAGTTGACTGAGATGGCTTTAGGGGGTTTTGCATCTGAACTCTTAGTTGTGGCTGTGCCGATATTTGGACGCGATATCATGCATATCTCGTCAGTAATGCCGGTTCTTTGATTAGCCATAAATCTCATTCACGTGTTCATTCATACAGCCGCGTTTACCACATAGAGCCTTAGTTCACTGACAAGCTACGCAAATATCGCTTTCATTATCGCAGGTGATACATATCGATAATACATGCGAAACTGCGTAGCTTGTCAGTGAACTACGGCTCTGTGTAGTAAACGTGGCTGTATGAATAAACGCGTGAATGAGATTTATGGCTAATCACAGAGCCGGCATTACCGTGTCAACCAAATTTCAAAAACTTCCCAGGCTCCAATTTTTTATTTTGCTAATGCTTTTTCTGAGAAAAGGTAGACGTGTATAGTCATGAAAGCCAAATATTAAATGTCATGGATGAATATTTACTGAGTAATCCACTATTTTGTAGAGGGAGGTCAAAATGGTAATTTTTACCTTAGATTCAGAGTCAAGTTATGGGGGTAAAAATGTGTCCAGAATGATGGCAGCATCATTATCTTTTTTTTGCAGAGATTGGTAGTTCTCTTAGTAAAATCTGTTGAATTGTAGAGTGACGCATATATGTGCGTATATCGCGAGAACCAAGTTTTGTTTACAGCAAGTCTCCTCTGGGCTTATTTCCTTTACAGATTTTCATTTTGTACTCCTAAATCATGACTGGTGTTTTGTTTTGCTCACGACAGTTAGTGGAAGCTAGAGGTAAGGGTTTATAAAGTCTTAAATATTGAAATTTTTCTTACACCTATGCAACAAGTAACTTCAGAAGGCCTTTATTAACGCTCTGGAGCTGTGTGGAGCACTTTTTATGATGGATGGATGCACTTTTTGGGCTTCAAAATCTCAATGTCCATTCACTGCCATTATAAAGCTTGAAAGAGCCAGGAGTTTTTTTTAAATATAAAGATGTGTGGTTTTCTACATTCTTGGAGTCTTCTGTCCAAATTAAGATGGATTATCAGCCTGTGCCACAAATCGGCTAAATATGTTTGGCTGCATTGCAGATGGTAGCTTAACTCACAACAGGCTTTCACTTAAATCAGATATTCTCAAATGGAAAACACACCAATGGTGCAGCATGATTTTTCATCTGGTCTGTTGGTGCATGAGGTATTCTTGTCATAAACCCATGTTTTTACTACTTAACCAATAAATATGTCATTGAAATGTGGCATGGAGGTGTATTTAGTAGTTGAATGACGAAGCTGTACAGCACCGCTAGAGATCTTGGTGTTACATTGCTCCATTGAGTGTGTCTGTGCTTCATCACGTATCATTGGAAGACAATGTGCCATTACATCCATTCCCTAATGAATGTGTTATTTCTTCCAGGCACGTATCAAATTCCCCATCGACTACCCGTACTCCCCTCCTGCCTTCAGATTCCTTACTAAGATGTGGCATCCTAACATTTATGAGGTTAGTGTACACAAACACAATCAAGTTGCAGCCGGATCAGCATTTGTTTGGATTAAATTATTCACCCTTATGTTGTTCCAAACCCGTAAGACCTTAGTTCATATTTAGAACACTAATAATAATAATAATAATAATAATAATAATTATTATTATTATTATTATTATTATTATTAATTAATTAATTAATTAATTTATTATTATTTTTTTTTTATGAAATCCAAGAGCTTTCTGACACTGACACATTCAGGACCCAGAAAGGTAGTAAGGACATTCTTGTAGCTTCGTAAAATTTAGGGTTGAACCACGGATGTCACATGGACTATTTTGACGATGTCCTTAATGCCTTTCTGGGCAGTTGTGTTACTGTCTATGCAGAGTCAGAAAGCTCTCGGATTTCATCAAAAATATGTTAATTTGTGTTCTGAAGATGAACCAAGGTATTACGGGTTTGGAACGACATGAGGGTGAGTAATTAATGACAATTTTCTCTTTAAAAATGGTAATAAAAACAAAAAAAACAATTACACATTTGCATCTATTCAATAGTATTTTAAAAAACTTAACATGATTTTTCTACGTTATCAAAAGTAACCATGACCATGATGTTTAACAAGTTAACATTATTTCAGAATGGCGACGTATGTATTTCCATACTCCACCCACCAGTGGACGATCCTCAGAGCGGAGAACTGCCGTCAGAGAGGTGGAACCCAACACAGAATGTCAGGTACAGCAATTTTAAATTTATTTAAAAAAAAAAAATAACAAAACAAATTATCTAATAAAATTAGTCAGCAATGTTCTACATATTCTTAAAGGAGAAGTTCTGTTCCAGAATGAAAATTTCCTGATAATTTACTCACCCCCATGTCATGCAAGATGTTTGTTTGTGTCTGTCTGTCTGTCTTTAGTTGCAAAGAAATGTTTTTTTTTTTTTTTTTTTTTTTTTGCAGAAAACATTCCAGGATTTTTCTCCATATAGTGGACTTAATGGGAATTAATGGGTTGAAGGTCCAAACTGCAGTTTCAGTGCAGCTTTAAAGGGCTCTACATGATCCCAGTTGAGGAATAAGGGTCTTATCTAGCAAAACAATCAATTTCTTAAAAAAAAAAACAAAAAAAAAACATGATATACTTTTACTTGCACAAATGCTCATCTTGCACTAGCTCTGTGATGCACATGCGCGCCTTCACACATTAAGTAATCTTAATGAGGAAAAAGGTCACGCACAGTTATTTCTTCATCATTTTATCCTCCAACTTCAGACATCGTTTTACCTTTTTTGTAAAGAGTGTTTGACTTTCTTTGTACGTTCACTTTTTTTTTTTTTTTTAAACACTGGGTCTTTTGCTTATGTCATCTCTAGATCTCTCTCTGTAGAAGATCTTTATTTCTCGGCTGGGATCGTGTAGAGCTCTTTGAAACTGCAATTTGGTCCTTCAACCTGTTTATCCCCATTGAAGTCCACTATATGGAGAAAAATCCTGGAATGTTTTTCTCAAAAAAACGTAATTTCTTTGCGACTGAAGAAAGAAAGACCTGAACATCTTGGATGCATAAATTATCAGGAAATTTTAATTCCGGAAGTGAACTTCTCCTTTAATCCAAGTTAATAGCAGTTTTCCTTGTGATTCCTTGCCTCAACAGTTTGAGATCAATAATTAAGCCAAACGGTAGCAATTAGTTTAATGTAATCAGCTGATATCTGCTTCCCTTTCAGGACAATCTTATTGAGTGTTATCTCACTGCTGAATGAGCCCAACACCTTCTCGCCTGCCAACGTGGACGCCTCCGTCATGTACCGCAAATGGAGGGACAGTAAGGGGAAAGACCGTGAATACGCAGAGATCATCAGGTTTGAACTCTTTTCATCCATTTATCCTTGCATTAGAAAAAAAAATCTGTTTTGCCAAAAAAGCCTTAATATTAAAAGTATAGTTCACCCAAAAAAGAAAATTGTGTCTTTAATTACTCACAATCATGTCGTTCCAAACCCATAAGACCTTCGTTCATCTTCAGAACACACATTAAGATATTTTTAATGAAATCCGAGAGCTTTCTGACCCTGCATAGATTTTTTTGCAAGCAAAAAAAAACTAACATATTGACTTTATTTAACAATTTCTTCTCTTGGTCCTGTTCACAGGAAGCAAGTTCTAGCCACCAAAGCTGATGCAGAGCGGGACGGGGTCAAAGTGCCCACCACACTAGCCGAATACTGCGTCCGTACACGCGCCCCACCTGCTGACGAGGGCTCCACCTTATTCTACGACGACTACTATGATGATGAGGACCTAGATGATGACGAAGAAGATGATGAGGACTGTTGCTATGACGAAGATGACTCCGGGACGGAAGACTCTTGACGAGCAGTGCCCAAGCTTTCCAAACTCTCCGCTTTCTGGTTTTAAATCAAGTCAAAAAGGATTTTTTTTTTTTCTGTTCAACGATCATCTTGGAGGGCAAGAGATGAACTCTTTACGTCTGTTCAAGTAGCAACCAAACCGAGACGTTTTGAGTTTGTTTAATTTCTTATTGTTTTTGGGGGCAGGTTGGGTTCAACCAATCAGTGCGAAACAGTCCAGCTCATGTTTATTTGATTCTCGATAAACAACTTGCCTTTCAAAGGCACCTGATCTCAGGTTTTCAGTGTCTGTGATTCAACAGTATTGGCGCCTTCGGTGGGGGGCGGAAAGTAGCTAATACACATTCTCAGGGCTACTTCTGTTTCGCACGCCACAATGCATCATATTCTGCATCTGTAGCCAAGGACAGAATGAGCTGACTACTAAATGGATGCATTACAGAATTCACACCATTCTAAGCTTCTTTTTTTTTTTTTTTGGACTTTAATATTTCATTTTATCCACCAACAAGCCTGTCTTATTTGTGTTTAGTTTTCGATTTTATGGGGTTGCCAGATAGTGCGGTTTGAATCTTGACTATATTTAGCTCCTCTTTGACATTTGCTGGTATTTTAGTTTTGTTATATATCCTTTTTTTTTCATTTTAAGCTTTGTGGTGACTCTAACCTAAAATCCTCCTCAGGAAAATGGACACGAGACATTGGCGTGTTTGTGGCCGACCTCTTGACCCAAACAGACTCTTTAAACCCTTTCAGCAAATTCATATGGACACAGGGGTATTTTGGGACACTTTCCCTTCTTGTTTGAAATTTTTTTTTTTTTTTTTTTTTCCCCTTCTACTTTTTGGTATGCTTTGTAAATCTATTTAAAATCTGAATAAAGATCTTTATTAGAATTCCTGTAATACAATTATGTTGATGATGAATAAAATTCATGTAAATATATTAAAAAATGAGTTCCTATATGTGACCCTGGACCACAAAACCAGTCATAAGTAGCACGGGTATATTTGTAGCAAATAGTTGCATTGTATAGGTCAAAATGATAAATCATCTTATGACAAAAATCATTAGGATATTAAGTAAAGATCATGTTCCATGGAGATATTTTGTAAATTTCCTACCATAAATGTAACACAACCTAATTTTGCTGGGTAATATGCATTGCTTACAACTTCATTTGGACAACTTTAAAGGTGTTTTTTTTTTCTCAATATTTTTATTTTATTTTTTATTTTTTCCACCCTTAGATTCTAGATTGGACACATTGTCCTATCCCAAGCAAACCATACATCAATGGAAAGCTTATGTATTCAGCTTCTATATTATGTATAGATCTCAATTTCCAAAAATGGGCCTTTTATGACTGGATTTGTGGTCCAGGGTCACATATTTTGGTACACCAGTACACCACTAGAGGGCAGCAGTGCGCTTCTTATTTTTATGGATTTGTTAAATTTATCAGTCTAACCTAACTGTAGCTAATAGGTTATGCTCTTGTATACACATTTTTATGAACATTTTGGGTAAATTTGCTCTATTTCTATTCAAAATTGAGCAGCACAAAGTCAATTAATGCCATTATGTCCTTCATTACTTTGGTATATTTAAGTGAGCCAAAATGAATCATTACAGGCCTCGTTATAATTCCAAAATCATTGTCATCACAACATGCTAATGATGTAATTTCCTTGTATATGCAAAGTTAAGCACTTGCTAGTACAGTGCAAATGAGGAAAAGGCTAATGTTAGAGTCATTCCATGAGAAAATTTGATGTGAAGGGTTGATTTGCATTTAAAAGGCATTGATCATAGGTGGTAGCGCTTTCATTTGAAGGAAGAATGAATGGAGTTTGCTACAGCACTCACATGCCAACATCTGTTATGAAGGTCTTTGACGAGACGTCACTGTAGTCTGGAGTTCGCTGCTCAGTTATGATGTCAACAGACCTGGCTTGAAGGTCATCTAAACTGAAAGGTCTTTGATTGCAGGAACTACAGCATAAAGCACTGATGATCTACAGTAACCGATCTGTCCGTCTGAGAGCCGCTGCTAAAATTCAGGACCCCTCTCTCTCTCTCTCTCTCTCTCTCTATATATATATATTAGTTTGAAGGTTTACTAATTCAGTTTAATTTACATGAATAAAAACGATCATGAAAATTTGTATTCCATTTTGTAGTTCCAGCAATCATAAATCACTTGAAAACTCATATAAATGCATTGGTGAAACAGAGTGGGAACCCTGTAAATGGTTTTAGCTTATCTTGGAGGGCAAAAACTCAGCACTTAACCACATTCTGTTGAGTTGAGATTTTACACTTCTCCATAGGTAGACCTACTGCATATGAAGCATCCTTAACCCATTATAACAAGGTCTTGCCCTCTAGACAGGAGTGTTGTTCTCAGCCACTTTAAGACTGTTGCGGATTGGCGGGTCGAGCAATTCAGACAAGAGGGTGATGGGAAAAACTTGAAGTCTCCCAGGAGGGTATGAGTGTGTCGCTGTCTCCAAGGAAACCAATGACGGGGAATGGAGTGTAACAAAAAACCCTACTGTGAAATGAGTGAGTGGTGTTTATTCCCTTCCACACCTTGCGTTTGTCAAAGAACATAAATGAATCCATGTGAGCCCTACATAACTTGTGAGTACTATGAGCCTTTTGGCTGTCCACTTTTGACCCTTCGAATTATTATTTTTTTTTTTTATGTCACGCTGGACCACAAAACCAGTTGTAAGTAACACGGGTATATTTGTAGCAATAGCCAAAAAAACATTGTATGGGTCAAAATTATCTGTTTTTCTTTTATGCCAAAAATCATGCTCCATGAAGATATTTTGTAAATTTCCTACCGTAAATATATCACAACATATTTTTTATTAGTAATGTGCATTAATAAGAACTTCATTTGGACAACTTTAAAGGCACCCTTTTTTTTGCACCCTCAGTTTCCAGATTTTCCTGGTTGGCTGGTTTTAGCTGGTCAGCAGGCTGGTTTTAGAGTGGTTTTAGCCACTTTCTTAGCTGGTCAGGCTGGGAGACCAGCTAAAACCAGTTAAGATCATCAACCAGCCTATGCTGGTTTTAGCTGGTTTTAAAATCTCAACTGTAAAAAAATCGACCCTTATGACCACCCTTTTGTGGTTCAGGGTCACATCTGTCCAACCGTCAGAGCCATCCAACCAAACACTTTAAATACAGTGACACAGCTGGGTAATGCTACTTGACAAGTTCGTACACTTTTTTTGAATGCTAAATGTGGTATATATTGATAATTCTGCAAAGAAATCGAGCCAAAATAACTTGTTCATAAGATTCAGGCACATTTACTCACCCTTGTTGTTCCAAACGCGTACTTCCTGTCGACGAAGGTTTTTCCTCTGTACAGTAAAAAGGGTAGGCTATTTAAGCCTAAAAACGACACAAGACAATATAAATGTATGACAAATGTGATGCATGTGACTTCTATTCCAAGTTTTTGTAAGTAAAAGGATAGTTTTGCGAGAAACACACCGAAAATTAAGCTGTTAACCGTTGCAACTGAATCAGTAAGTTGAAGGAGTGAATCAGATTCTTTACCGAATGAATCATTCAGAGCGGACGCGACCTTTTTATGTGTGGGTTCCGGTCTCATTTTTTTTTTAGCTGTACAAAAATTGCAAATAGGTGTGTCTTACCATAATATTTTATTATGTATTATCTAATTATGAACACATTGGCTTGTAATAGTTTTACTGTTTATTGCACGTTGTTTGTTATTCATCTGATTATCTCTCTATAGCTAATGAACCGGAATGCTCGCCCATTAGCTTACTTCCTTGGTGAAGAATAACATAGAAAGAAAGAGAAAAATTAATGATTTATTAAGTTATAAGTTTATTAAATTTATAAGTTAAACTTTGCTCAACTTGCCAAGGTACTTTTTGTTTAGTTTCTATCACAAATGGCTGTATGTAGCCTACTAATTTAATTATATTTTTAGTTCGTCTGTATCATTTTTGAAAAGCTCCAGTATTTTTTATTTTGCTCCGGAGCAAGTAAGGTAATACCGGTATGAAATGACGCAAATCAATAATGACATAATTTTTATTTTTGTGTGAGAGAAAGTACATGTCCATAACTCAATGTCTTCTTCTATTCCTGGAGACCCAGCACCACCCCGGGGTTTCTTTCTCCTCGGGTCACTATTTGGAACCTGTTCTATTTCTGCTCCTGTAAAAATCTATTTGTTGCCATAGATATGGCAAGGTCTCCAGGGAAACCAATGGTCAGATCGCGGCAGAAGATAGGCAAGTGATTTAAATTAAATTAAGTCAAGTGCTTTTGTGCTCCACTGACTTCACTTTTTCGGAACAGTCAATTTTAGCAATGACTGAGCAACTAACAAGCGATGATGGAGTACTTATTTTGTGCATCCTCCTCTATGAGTACGCATTTAGTCAGTTTCAGCCTATACTGTCTGATTGAAGGCTTAAAGCCTGTTGTAATTGCTAAAGCTAATTATATGAGCCAATTACAGCAATTGCCAATAATAGTAATTAATTAATCATAGGCAATCGAACGATTCTCTTTCCGTTTCTTTGCCAAGTAAACACTTCATATTCATTTAGAAATAACTTCAGTTAAAAAATTAATTGAAAAATATTTGCCTACTTTTTTTAATGCTCTCTTTTTAAGTGAGTTCATATAGGCCTAACGAAAGTGACACTTTGCGGTTTAGTGAGTCATAAAAATTCAGCAAATGGTGTATTCAATTCACTAAAAAGAACCGCCTCAAGAGTCAATTCGTTCGTGAATCGGACGCGTCGCGCTGTATGTTGTTGATTCACTCTAAAGAATCAGTTTTGATTAATTGAATGTTTCTATTTCGTTTCTTCAGTAAATGTATACCTCTGGAATTATAGCAAAAAATATTTTACGTAACTATTTCAATATCCTTTTTATAATTAGCTCTTCATAAAATATAGCAAGTAACACTAATTTGTGTGTTTTTGATTCACTAAAACGAACCGACTCAGAGTCGATTCGCTCGGGAATCAGACGCGTCGCGCTGTATGTTTTTGATTCACTATAATGAATCAGTTTAATAGTGGTGTGATTGAAACCCACAGAATATTGTATCATAGGGAATTAAAAGATTCTGTTTCCATTTCCTCAATAAATGCATCACTTCAAATTCAGAAAAGAATAAACAGGAATATCTTTAACTGAAAATAATCTGGAATTCTTGCAGAAAAAATATTTTAGACTACATTATTATTTTAATGTCCCATTTTTTTTTAAAAAAAAAATCGGCTCTTCATAAAACATAGCAAGTGACACCTTGCGGCTCAGTGAGTCTGCAAATGCTCCAATTTGTATGTTTTTGATTCACTATAAAGAATCAATTTGGTAGGCCTAGTGTGACTGAAACCCCACAGAATATTGTATCATAGGGAATTAAACGATTCTGTTTCCGTTTCCTCGATAAATAAACACAAAAAATATTTTTTAATAATATTTTTATGTTTATATTTTTTAATTAGGCTCTTCGTAAAATATGGACTACTAAACATGAATAAAATGTGAAAAAAAACCAAAAACATTTTAACTGTTTTAAATATTATTAGAACTCACAATATGTATCTTTAACTATATTTCGTTTTATGAACAACCAGAAGCACTGAAAAGTAGTAACGACCCTTGACAGTTTTCGGTTCATTGCGACTCGGGTAAATTCTGCAAACGCTCCAATTTATGTGTTTTTGATTCACTACAAAGAACCGACTCTTAAGAGTCGTTTGTTCGGAAATCAGACGCGTCGCGCTGTCTGTTTTTGATTCACTATAAAGAATCATACTTGAAATGGATCACACTTGTAGAGTCGTAGATTTAGTAGTGGCGTGACTGAATTTTAACTTAAAACACTTCAGAAACTTAAGAGTGCTGTGCACATTAAACCATTAAAGGAACCGACACACGTATAAAACATTCCGTTTCGGTGTTTTTTATAGAATAAGAGCTGGTTCTGCATTCCCAGCTTTTGTAAACCTTAACTTGACTTTATTTTTAGGTAGGCTGACATATCCTCTTAACAATATTGGAAATCATAGTCTTTAAATCAAACAGCCACTCTGTATGTTTTTTTTAAAACCCAGAATTCGGTCTTGATTGATTAGTGCTCGGTTTCTCGGAATCGATACATCTCTAATCGGAAGAGCATCGTTTCCTCTGATTGGTTCGTTCAGGCGAGCGCGTCTGCAGTAGGACTATATAAGCGCAACAGGCGACCTGCGGATCTGAACCTCTCTCACCACAGCCTGGGGAAAAGACAGCACACACACTAATGAACACTGAAGTGCCTGTGAAGGTGAATACTGTGTGAGGATTCGCAGAGAAGAGGAAAAGCATTTGCAAACCCAGTGAGTAATCTACTCTTAACGCAACAGGTTTACAAGTTTACTTTTCTTAAACTTCACTGTAATGAAGATTTGTAAAGGTTTTATGAGCTGCATTAGACGGTGAATATTAATGAGAAATGACTGATTCGTTTTCATTTCAACTTGAGACATTTAAGAAAAGCTTTCTCATGATGAGATCCTCTTTGTCTTTTTTCCCCAGTAAACTAATGTGTTACAAACAAATCAAAATACACATTTAAGATGCATTCACGGTCTTTTTTCCGTGTGTGTTCAGCACATTTTAAACTGTTACAACTTCATATGGTTACCCGTTTTTTTTTTCTTTTGTAGATGGAAAGCTTGTGTTGATGTTATATATTAAATAAAATTCTGCTGATTCAGATTATCTGATTTTAGATGCAGACACCACTGGAAACAGTTTTTTTTTTTTTTTACATAATTCTGTAAAAAATGGCAGGTTTAATTTTAATGAGTGTCATTTTTAGAAAAGTGCAGTGCAACCTGTTGCCATTTCTGTGAATTCAGTCTCAGTTTGGATATGTAATAAACAATATTAATTAAAAGTAAGAATAATTTAGTCACATTTATAGCAAGACTAATTTAGTTGTTTTCAATTCTGGTCTGGAGTACCCCAGACTACATATTTTGGATGTCTCCATTATCTGAAGTGCTCAGTGAAGGTCTCTTCAGAGCCTCTAATAATGAGCTGATGGATGATATTAATCAGGTGTGTTGCACAAGGACAAATTGTCTAGTGATTGGGCACTATAGGGCCAGATCCGAGAACAAAAAGAAACTCCTTAAGATCTGTAAGTAGTCCAAAGTTTCTAAAACCATAAACATTTTAATTAAAAGAAAATGTAAATATGAACTGACTTACTAAAAACTGATTTCCAACATTCTACCAAAAATGCCATCTCACAAGTCTATAAACTGTAAATGAACTTCATGTGCCAACATGTAGTTTTAATCAAGACTAGAATATTGCATATTTGCAAATTAAGAGGTTTTGTCCCTATATTAAGATTTGAAGCTCCACCCACTTCACAAAAAAAAAAAAAAAAGGCTGAGGAGTCTTAACCTGTTTTCACCTAGCGGTAAATAGATGTTTGGAAACATTGTACGTATTTACCTGAAGAGAAAACCATAGCAACAGTGCGCTGCTAAAGCACTTTTAGTTAGGATCATTATTAGACAGAAAGAACATTGAAATTATTGTTATTATTTTTTGATTATTCATTTACTTACCACTTACATATCACTAAAAGGTTAGTGTTTTGTGTTCGTAAAATGTTTTAATACTATTTGGTCACATAAGATTAGGGATAGTTCACCAAAAAATGAAAATTCTGTCATCAATGAATCACCCTCATGTTGTTCCAAACCCGTAAGACCTTTGTTCATCTTCAAAACACAAATTAAGATATTTTTGGTGAAATCTGAGAGCTTTCTGATCCCGGAATAGACAGCAACACTTCTACCACGTTAAAGGTCCAGAAATGTAGTAAGGACATTGTTAAAATAGTCTATGTGACATCAGTGGTTCAACTGTAATGTTATGAAGCTACGAGAATACGTTTTGTATGCAAAGGAAACAAAAATAACTCCTTTTTTTAAACAATTTCTTTCCATGTCAGTCTTGTGTTCACAAGAGTATCACAACAGATGTGGGAGCCAGCGTCTCAAGTTCATTTGTATATTCTGGTTCAAATAAAAAAGGCTGGGCAAAAAATTGCGAGTCATCCTCTTTTTGAAATCTTCAGACTGTTTATGAAGACTGTTTTAAATACAACGTGTCATGGTACTCTCATGAATGCGCATCGAAGACTGACACGGAAGAAAAAAAATAGTTGAATAAGTCCTTATTTTTGTTTCTTTGTGTTCTCGTAGCTTCATAAAATTAAGGTGATCTGATGTCCTTACTATCTTTCCTTAAACGTGTCAGTTGTGTTGCAGTCTATGCAGAGTCAAAATGCTCTTGGATTTAATCAAAAATATGTTAATTTGTGTTTTGAAGATGAACGAAGGTCTTACAGGTTTGGAACGACATGAGGGTGAGTAATTAATGACAGAATTTGCATTCTTGTGTAAACCAACTCTTTATTCTTAAGTTATTAGTAGTTGTGCATACTTAAGGCACATTGTTTGAAAATTCTGTTGCTTGTGGTTACAGGCGTTAGCACATCACCCAGCGGGTTCAGCCCAGAGGGATCATGTGGGTTCTGGAGAAGATCCGGGACTCAGTCGAAACAAATGTGCTCCGTCAAGGAGAGGCAGGTGACAAGGGGAAGGCGCCTGTCTATAGCAACGTCCTCACACCCGACAAGATTCCTGATTTCTTCATCCCCCCAAAGCTGGTAAGCTGCCCACCAGAGACCGAAGCTTCTGACGTCAAGTCCAAAGAAACTCTGAGACCCTCAACATCAGAGCAAACCATCAGCAACAAGAAGATAAGCTGTCCTCGTAGCCCACGACTGGTCAGCAAGTTGGCAGGAGACACCAAGAACCTACTTAGGGCGGCTAACCGGCACATCATTCAGATCGAGAGCGCGGACGACGTTGTAGCGGGCGACACCAATGCCGACCCGCAATCCCAGACTGCCATGTCGCTTCCTTACATTCCAAAGACTCAGACTTCTTATGGTTTCGCAACGTTGATGGAGAGTCCCCACACTCGACGAAAGGAGTCCTTGTTCCACTGCGACCACACCAGTCCAGTTACGTCACCCAATACCCAACGCAAGTCCCAAGGGAAAAGCAGCAACGAGGGGAATCACCTCAACCCTCCGGACTTCAGCACCTCGCACATAAACCCCTACCGATACTTCAGCGGTGGCGAGAGCGACACTTGCTCTTCGGCAGAGTCATCCCCGTTCAGTTCGCCACTGCTCTCTCGATCCGCCTCTTTGCTTAAGATCTTCACCCATGAGACACAGGCCAAGGTTGCCAAAGGCAAGCGGACATTTGCAAGACATAGCTCCCTATCTACAGATGAGTGCAGCTCGGCAGAGCCCAGCCCTAATGTTCCTAGACGGAGTCACTGTTCCTCCTTGCAAGGTGGCGGAGCTCTGGACCACCTTCAACACAGGGAGCACACCATCAACATGCACAAAGGAGGCACGGTCCGACTTTGTGCAGATTACGATGCGGGCACAGCCCGTTTGCGAATCCGCGTTATGGCAGCCGAGGACCTGTATGATCCCACGTTTGACATTAAGAGCATCAACTGTTGCGTGTCACTCTACCTCAATCCGGGCAAGCTGCAGAAGCAGAGGAGCACGATAATCAAGAACAGCCGCAATCCTGTCTTCAACGAGGACTTCTTTTTCGATTCGGTGACCTCGGCTCAGGTTAAGAACCTAGCTTTGAAGATCAAGGTTGTGAATAAAGGCACTAGTCTGAAAAGAGACACGCTGTTAGGCGAACGGGAGGTCCCTTTGTGCAAGCTCTTGTCTGGATTTTAGGCCTTCGTGGAATAAGGAATAAGGGGCCAGATTTACTAAACGGCAAATTAGCGTTAGAGCGCAGATGGGAGTGGAAAATTCTGCATTTGATTTACTGACAGTGCGCTCATCAAAGAACACAGATGCAGCCAGATCTTTCCATAATGACCAACGCAATCTACCAAGATCAGCACAAGTTACTGCTTTAAGACATGCTTTTTTGGCCGTTAAATAATGATGCAAGTACCAGAAATTTGACGAGCGCAAATTTCCGTCAAGCGATTAATCGCGATTAATCGCATCCAAACTAAAAGTTTATGTTTACATACTATATGTGTGTTTACTCTGTATATTTATTATGTACATATAAATACACACACATACATGTATATATTTAAAAACATATTTATATGTGTATATATATATATATATATAATAACTATATAGAATTTAGGTTATAAATAAATATAAATATTTTAGATATAAATCAACATTTTTTGTCCTTAATATATACATGCATGTGTGTGTATTTATATATACATAATAAATATACACAGTACACATACATAAAGTATGTAAATATAAACTTTTATTTTGGATGCGATTAATCGTTTGACAGCACTAGTTGGTAAATCACGTTGGGTGATTCATTTTAAAACTCTCCTCCCATAAATTTTGCGACTGAAAGTCCTACAAATGCATATTTAATAAAGTCAGGCGCATGCCCTTTCAACGCTAATTCTTCACTGTGCGTCTTTAGTAAATCCTGACAGTACTATTTTAACGCCAAACGACGGTTTGCACCGGCGCAAGCTGTTAGTAAATCTGGCCCAAGGTCTTCTGTACTAGATATTTGCTTTGTTGTATTTCATGTAGCGGTGGTTAATTTAGTATTTACTGATAGCATACAGAAGCAACAACCACCACCTGGTCCAGATCAAGGCATTAGCATAGCTTTACATTTGTTGTCTGTAAATATAAAAGAGTCTTTTTGTATATTGCCTTCTGTATTTTGGTTGTTTTACGCATTTAGCCTAATTAAGACTGAGCGTTTACCTTTTTGATTGTAAAGACTTATTTCCAAGGAGTCCTTTGAAGCTACACAATGGCCGTTTGTGCTAATGTTAGCTTTGATCCTGGATGCATCTGCTGGCTAAGTTGGAGGATAAATAACCAGACTGAACAATGTTGCGTCACACTGCATGTGCTGGCGTCAGACTTGTAAATGCGATGACGTATTCTTGCAAATGTGCAGAATGTCATTTGGTGAAACCCAGAAGCCTTACCGAAGAGCGATTTTTGCATGTTTAGATTTGCTCAGTTTGGACTATTTTTGGACTGAGCATCGTTATCTGTATCTATCTGTTGGATATCATCGTCTGAAACAAGTGTTCTGGCTTGGACGCTTTGTTAGAAGCCTTTTATGAAACAGGGTTTGTATGAAATACTTTCTTTGAAAGTCTTTCCATGCACACTACTTACCCAGAGGAAAGTATGAAGTGAAATAACACCTTATGTTATTGAAGGATCCAAATTCTAATCCTGTAGCCAAAAGTGTAATGGTAAAATTCATCCTAAAATCATATGGGAAGGAAACTGAAGTGTATATGCTGCATGTGTCATTATGCAAATGGGTGATCTGACAGAAATGGTATTAATATAAAAGTGGTGGAAATTTGGCATGTATATGATGATGAATGGATGAATGCTGGATTGTTCCTTTCTGGCTTGAGATATTGTTTTTCTGGTAAAATAAGACTAAGTAGCTATTAAATTATTGTAAGGAATATCTACAGTCCTTTGATGATTCATATTAAATTCTATAAATTTAGTAAGCATTTATTTCCTTTCTGGCTCTGCTTTATAGATAAAGAGTTGAAAAAGGCATTTTTGAGGTAATGAGGCAGCGAGTGCTCATTAAAATGCTAAAAAAACATCAAAAATGGCCCCATTGAAACTAACTAATAGCTGGTTGGTTACAAAGGCGAGGCAGGGAACGGACAAGAACATTTCTATATTTATGATCTGTGGATTGTGCCGTAATTATTTGAGTGCAAAAAGCATATGAAGCTTTTCATTTATATTCAAGTGTTTCATTAGGTCTTTAATTTTCCTAAACCACTCGAATGCTGGAGTCTTCCTGTTTTAACAGGTGTATTTTGCAAAATGAAAAAAGTGCCAATCCTATGTACTTGATGTAGAAGTGAACTGTTCACCTGGCGTTTAGCGTGATTTGTTCATAGTGGATCCCGTCGACTCTGGTGTTTGTTACTCGTGTGCATGGATAATATTTTCACTGTGGTAATCAACCTATAATATTTTTTGATGGAGATCTCAGTGTATTTTTTTCTGCACCTCTGCATGGATGTTCAACTGGTGTATCTGTATCTTAGATGGACAGCTGGAGGTTTTGCAACTCATGAAAGAAATAATAAAAATAACACATTTGTGGCAATTATTGCATTTTTATTTAACACTGTGTATTGTTGGTATTGTTGTATACCAGTACGGGTGAAAATGGCACTGTTGATTCATTATTATTCACCACATGATCTGAGGTAATGTTTCATGTACAAAAGCACATTTTAAAGAGAAAAATCATGATTTTTCTCTTTAAAATGTGCTTTTGTGCCACTGTGTTACATTCAAAATGTTTGTAGATGATTGTCAATGCAAATGATCTTAACTAATGAATATATACATACATATTATATATATATACAGTTGAAATTATTAGCCCCTTATAAAATATTTCTTTATTTTTCAAATAACTTCCAAATGTGGTGTTACAGCATTTTTAAACATAAATCTTTATTCAGGAAGCTTTTAGGGTTTGTAATACAAATAGAAATAAATGTATAACCAAGGATTTTAAAAAGTCTACTGGTCATTACTGTTAGCCCTCAATAGTCAATAGTGTATCCCATTTGCTTGATAACAGCCTTTAGTCGTTTGCTGTAGTTCTCAACAAGTTTCAAGCATGTCTCCTGTGGAATGACAGCCCATTCTTCCTTAGCAAATCTCTCAAGCTCCTCCAGATTTGTTGGTCTTCTGGCACAAACTCTGGACTTTAGTGTGCCCCACAGATTTTCTATTGGATTCAAGTCTGGGCTTTGTGCAGGTCAGTCAAGTACACTCACTTTGCTCATCTGGAGGTATTTCTTCACCAGAAGTGAGGTATGCTTTGGGTTGTTATCATGCTGGAAGACAAAATGTTGACCCAAACCACGTTTTCTTGCAGACTGTCTGAGGTTGTCTTTCAAAATTTTCTTTTAGTGTTCCTTTTTCATGTTTCCTTCAACCCTGATGAGATTCCCAGTTTGAAACACACTCCCACCACCATGTTTCACTGTGGGAACGGTGTTCTTAGGGTTGAATGCTTCTCCCTTCTTTCTGCAAACATAGGAACATCTCTATGGTTGTCCTTAGTAAACTTCATTCTAGCTTGGAGGTGTCTATTCTTCAGAAGTGGAGTCTTTCTTGGTCTGTAACCTCACAGTTCATTCCTGTGCAGGGCTCTAGTGACTGTCTTCGTTGAGACATCAATTCCAGACTTGACTAGGTCATTCACTAGTGTCTTGGCAGTTGTTCTTGGGTCTTTAGAAACCTCTCTCACTAGTTTTCTTTCCAAAGTTTTTTCTGCCTCTGCTCGTCTTGTTCTCCACTGTGTTGGTCTCTTTAAACTTCTTGATAATGCATCTCACTGCAGTTCTTGACACTTGAAAATGCTTTGATAAATGTGTGTATCCTTCTCCATCTTTATGAGCATTAACAATTCTTTATCTCAAGTCCAAACTAATTTCTTTTGTCTGTGCCATGATGACAGTGCATATTATTTTACTAGTTGTTTCGCAAGCCACTAATCCTCAGCTTAAAGAGCAATTTAAAATTGCACCACACAATTTTAGTCAATATTTCTGTGCTTTGTGCCTAGAAAAATAGGTTGCTATGACTTAGAAGTATTAAAGAGTTAACTTTTTCTAACACCAACGCATCAGTTTATTTCAAAAGGCCTTTATTACTTCTTATGTACTGTTTATGACGGGTGGGTGCACTTTATTGGACTTCAAAATCTCAACAGTCATTCACTGCCATTATAAAGCTTAGAAGAGCCAGGACATTTTTAATATAAATCTGAATCTAAATCTGTCACCTGGTGACACCAGACAAAACTAATTTAATTCAATTATAATTGTTATCCTGTAATGATTTTCAGCAACACCCACTGAAGTCGTTAGCGCATTGTTATTAAATATGTGTATCTGAGACTTGTCCCCTAAAAAGAATGTGACCTCTATGCAATGAGAAAACAAACTATAACACGTCTATGGTCACCACGGGAAACCATTCCAGAAGTTTCTGAGGCTTCTAGAAAGATTTCTAAGCAAACAGAAATGTTCAAAAGGGGCTGAAAAGACCAGGCATCTTTTTCTGGTAAACAGATAACAGCAGAGGGTCATCTGTCTTTGTTCGCTGTCCACCAGGCCTTCACCTCATTAGGCCAGAGGAGAAAAAAAGTGAAAGAGCAAAACAGAATGAGAGTGGAAAGAAAGAGAGGTAGCAGAGCACACCTGTTTTTCCAAATGAGCCATCCATAGTTTCACCCCTCTATTTGAGTTTGTCTCTATGACAGCTATAATAAATGACCCATTTCTGCCACTTCTACAACTTTTCTGATTGGATTCAACATTCTTTTCTTGTAAGTAGTGCCTATTGTAGCATCTTCAGTTAACGTTTCATACATACATTCATACATAACACTAACAGTAACAAGTGTCACTAAAAAAATTAAGAAAATGGGGAGCACACACAGTATGGGCCTCATTCATGAAACACGAGCAGAACAAATTTTTGTGTAAATCATTTGTAAAGCCATTCTGACGCAAACTTTCGAATTCATGAAAATGTTCATATTTTCAAAATGTTGGTTGGTACAAAAAAAAATGTACACCTGCTCCTTACCATGAGTAAATGGTGCGTAAAATGTTGTGTTCTTTTTTAGCAAATGGACGACACTGAATTTTGATGCACTGCCATAATAGCTAAAAGTTCATTTGCCCTATTCATTTATTTTTTTATAGCTTAGTTGATAACTGTAAAACATAGCACTCATCACTGTCACTATTTACCCAGCCTTAAATAGAGGAGGGGCGGGACAAATACAGACCAACCATCCAACAACAATTGAGAAGTCTGTATTACTGCTTTTTATTATTTAGTAAAATTATTAAAAATGAGATGCAAATACGTTGCCGCCGTGGATGTTCTAAATCATAGCAACCAAAGCTTCTCAGCTGGAAAAACGCTGTGCCACCACAGCATTTTCAAGCGCCACCAGCTGGCCATTTTAAGAAGAGCACATACCTGACATTTTTCAGCTGACTAAAATCTCTTTGGTGGACACACGTTATTGAAAATGTGTTGTTCGACATATGGCCTAATAATGTATTTTGCATTTATGCAAAACCTGAGAAAAGACCGGATATTTCACTGCGTTCCTGGACCCGTATTTTGCGTAGCTGTTATTCATAGATGGGGATTATGCTAATTGTGAATGAGCGCGCACGTACGCCCTATTTACGAATAATTGGAATTCATTAACATACACATGTTTAACTATCAAATCGGACGTTTACGAAGCATTTGTGAATCCGGAGGAGAGTTTTCGTGAAGGTCTGTTTTATGCGCAAATTACTCCGAATTTACTCATGTAGCCTATTTATGCAAGTTTCATGAATGAGGCCCAATGTTTTTATTCGCACAAGTGGCGTGAAAAACATTCCACGAGTAGGCTAATCTAGAGCGAGTAATGGATCTTTTTCACATTTCTGGGTTTCTCGACAGCGGAAGTCGTCATAGTTGGGTTAATTTGGAGAGCAGTGAATGGGAGTACCACAAATATATATTTTTTTTACATACAAAACGCCACGATAGTGTTTTCAGGACTTTCAAAAAGAGGGAAAAAATTAAGAGAGACTGCTAACGGCAATCAGAAGATGGAACGATGTCAAATTTACGTCTCTCTTATAGATGCTGAAATAGAAACGCCCTTCCATTAGCGTTAATTTGTTTTTTTGTAATTTGAAGCATGGATGATATAATACGAAGTATAATGTTGTAAATGTTCATAGATTTAAAAAAAAAAATCTAAACATAAAAAACTTTGAAGGATTTATGATGCTGATGACCGTTGAAACGCGTCATCACAGTCCTGTGTAGAGGGTCCATGGTGTGTGCAAAGTGAATACTTGCACACCAAAGCTAATTTAAATATTTTCTGCGAGTATATCACATACAAAGTCAATGCAAAGACGCAGGTAAATGTGAATTAATGTGCAGATGATGCAAATTGGGTGTCACCACTGCCTTAAAAGTCCACTTAAGTGCCTTGAAACACGCAGCGTTATTCTATGTGGTGACGGAATTTCAACTGAAACAGAAAACAGGGCGGGTCATATCAAGCAGCCCCGCCCACATTTTAAAATAGCCAATAGCATTCCATTTATATCTGCTCAGGCAAGAGAGCCGTTGAGCTCGGTAAAGCCACACTTGACAGCTTATGACAGCCACAGTCTAATAGATTACATCATAGATTCAATATAGATAATATATATTATATAGATAACCTTATGGCTAACATATTCATACTAGAAGCCAAAAAACTTTCATTTTGATTTCATGGAGACTTTAAATGTGCATTATTCGCCTCAATCGCATTTTCCATGCTTCTATGCAAGGTGAAAAATTTAACCTCAAGCTTAAACTACTCCCTGGATGTTTTATGTGTCAAAAACATAAAAAACATTTTTGTTTGTTACAACAGGACATGTCAGTAAGAACTTTGCCGATTGGCTTGTGCGACAACGCATCATGTAAATTTTCAGATTGAGTCTAAACTTTTCAACTCGAGTGTGTCACGAAAGCCAGTTAGCGAAGAGCTAATTGACATGTCCGGTTGTGTCCAAAAATGGAGGAGAGCATGCACAATGTTTTTATTCACTTCAGTGACGCAAAAAACATCCCACGAGTAATCTAGAGTGAGTAAGGGTGTGTGCACACCAAATGCAGAGCAAATATTTGATTCACGTTACAGTGTGTGCACACCAAAAATTAATTTAATTATTCGCACAAGTAGATTATATACAAAGTCAACGCAAAGACATGAGTAGATAAAAATGATTCAAATTAGGCATTGTTGCCCATAACAACGCTGTATAGCAAGTTGTAACTGAAACTGGCACTACTTTCATGTCTCGTGAAAAAAACCTTCTTTCATGCCTCGTATCACACAGCAGATTTGCACTTTAGTGTTTTATACAAATGCAACAGCCATTTTGTGTATAACTTATTAAATTTATTGAAAATAACCTAGTAAGAATTAAGTATAAATATTAGCCTACTGTAATATTGTTGCTGGGTTTCTTTAATTGGTAAGTAGTTGGATACCTGAATAATGAATTATTAGTTTTTAACATTCAATAAAATCCCACGTGGAGTAAAGTGTCTTTTTTCTAATTTTGTATGTGTGCCAAAAATGCACTTTTTGGAATATATATATATATATATTTGTCTAACTGATACATCTAACTGATGTTTATTTGTGTCTAGACTGGTAATCTTGATAAAATGTCTCAGAAGACACGGTTTCATTCATCACAAGAAATGGCACGGTATTCAGGGGCAAACAACAACTACTTCCTCATGATTTGTTGTGATTAAAAGCCCTTCAGTCCTTATCAACATGGTGATTTGTTCAAGACTTGTTCGTGACATTAAAGCCGCCTTTGTGTAGGATTACCCTTGCTACAGCCTTTCTCCACCTCTGACATGATGTTCTTTGAAAATGCCCTCTCACACAGTTCAGAAATTGATTTTTCGTGTATTGTATTGGAAGCTGGGGTAATATATGTTGCAGCATGAACTCTTTGACATCTGCTGGAATTAGTTTTTCACATGTTTTTTCATGACAGAATGATAGAAAGGGACTGGAAATCAGTGCTCTTCTGAATACGTTGTTATTCTGTTTACTTGTGAGGATGTTTTTGGCTAAGCGTCCATAAGAAATCTGGAATTTTATATCAGATCATCAAACCTCTGCCATATGTTTTTTCTCTGTTATCATCAGGGGCAGATGTTTCTGGGGTTTCCATGGGAACTCATGTCACTCTGATTTAGATTGGCCGGTTGTTGCCTGTAGGTGCAATAAACCTGAACTGAGAGGAGGCCTGTGATTGCTGGAGTGAGCTTCATTGCTCACGCTGGATGGAAAGACAAGAGAAGACAATCTAAGACAGTACAGGTCATCTTAAAAGGTCAAGATTGTCAAGAGACAAGTGTAAATATCACAGTTGTCTATGTAAGTGATCCGTCTGCAAGAGTATTCATTAAATATTAAGCTCTGTAATATTCCAATCCTAACAACCTACACATGGAAAATGCAATGAAATGTATTTAAATTAAAATGTAAAATTATATTTTATTATGAAATGTAATAAAAATATTATTTATATTTAAATTATTTGAGGAACTTATCTATTTATTCATGACAATTTTCTATAGACCACACATAAATATCTGAATAGAGATATAAGGCAGTGGTCAGACATTGACATTTTTGACGCTAGACTCACATTTATTAGCAACAATCAAAGAAAAGCTACACATTTTTCAATGATATAACAAACTGTTCCAGTTGCAGTTCATCCTGCATGATATGTCATACCATCTTGTATGGCCGTCTCTCCCAATTTCATTCCAGCACATGCATAATGGACAGGCAGCAGCCCCTTCACTTGTTCCCCGACTCTGTTGTTGCCATAGCAATCCCCCAGCCAATAACAGCCCTTACCTTTTGCTCCCTGAAACCAAAGGGAAGCACATGAATATGTGGTCTCATTGCAGTGGAGACAATGCTGGGTCTCTCTTCTCCACAGTGGGATTCTGAATGCAAACATGTTGTTTCAATAAAGTTTTTACATTCAAAAAGTTTTGTTTGTAAAAAACTTGGAGTTGCATACTGAGCCTATCCCTAAAGGCACAGTCACAATTTCGTCAATGTTTGCAGGCAAAAAAATTGTCTAATGTCTATTGCCAAAAGTGTGGTTTTGTCAAACCAATCAACTTTCTGTTGGTCAGAGCATTGCGAAATCTGCACTGTGAATTCTTGATCACATGAAGTTCTATTGAAATCACTGGATTTTGCTAAACAATGTTAAATGTGACCACACTTTAAGCCTCTGTCAAAAAAACACAGTTTCTTACAACCTATAGTTACGTTTTAAAGTTAGGCACCCTCTAACTGGGGTAAAAATAATGACAGTGTTGCGTTCCTATTTCCGTCACATATTTACATATACATTTATGCATTTGACAGATGCTTTCGAAAACCATTTACAATGCATTCAAGGTACAAGGTTCCTGGGATCAAACCCATGATCATTGTGCTGCTGTAACATAATATTCTATTAATCAAGCTACACAAATCCCAAATTATAATGCAGATAAAACGACAATGCGTTAATAGGACATTTTCAGTTGCATGTCCTGTTGTCTCCTATCAGTCCTATTTCAAAGACGTGACAAACAACCTATATGGTCATATGGGTTGGAGGATATGTAACCCTTCCTGTTCTACTCCCCTCACTTGCTTTGAGCAGGACAGACACTAGTGCACCTCTTGATATCAGGGAGTGACCAGCTGGCCTCCATTACACTTACCCACTAAACCTCACTCCCACCGGGTCACGGCACCAATGTAACCCCTCCTCACTCACTCTGAGCGGGATTTGAACCCGCATTTTCATCATGGGAGCTGTGTATGCTAACAAGGATGCTAAAGACTGCAGCCTCTAGCATCGTAGCTCTTACCAGCTGACTTCCATTACACTCACCTCCCTAAACCTCACGCCCATCTGGGTCACGGCACCAGTGTAACCTCTCCAGTTCTACTCCCCTTCCTCGCTCCAAGTGAAATTCAAACCGGCATTTCCAGCTTGAGGGATAGATGTGCTAATAAGGACGCTAAAGACTACAGGCTCTAGCAGCAGTCACTAGTGTGCCTCTTGAGATTAGGGGTCTCATCCAGGTCATGGCACCAATGTAACCCCACCGGCTCTACTCCCTTCACTCACTCCAAACGGGATTCAAACCAGTGTTTCCAGCATGGGCGGCAGGCATGCTAACAAGGATGCTAATGACTGTATGCTTTAACATCAGTCGCTACTGCACTTCTTGAGATGAGGGGAGTGAACAGCTGCCCTCCATTACACAAATCCCACTTAAACCTCACTCCCATCCGGGTCATGGCACCAATGTAACTCCTCCAGTTCTACTCTTCTCACTCGCTGAGTGGGATTCAAATCGCACTTCTGGCATGGAAGGTAGGTGTGCTAATAAGGATGCTAAAGACCACAGGCTCTAGCAGCAGTTGCTAGTGTGCCTCTTAAGATTAGAGGTCTCATCTGGGTCATGGCACCAATGTAACCCCTCCGGTTCTACTCCCCTCATTTTCTCCCTGAGCGGGAGTTAAACTTGCGTTTCCGGCATTGGGAGGCAGGTGCACTAACAAACTCTTACCAGCTGGCCTCTGTTACAATAATCCCCCTAAACCTCAATCCCATTTGGGCCATGGCACCAATCTAACCCCTCTGATTCTACTTATCCTCACTTCCTTGAAATGGGATTCGAACTGGCGTTTCTGGCTCAAAAAGGACACTAAAGACCACAGCCTCTTCTAAACCTCAATCCCATCCAGGTCAAGGCACCAACATAACCCCTCTGGTTCTACTCCTCTCACACGCTCCGAGTGACAATCGAACCAGCATTTCCAGCATGGGATGCGGGTGTGCTAACTAGGATGCTAAAGACCGCAGTCTCTAGCAGCAGTCACTAATGTGCCTCATGAGATCAGAGGAGTGAGGTTTACCTGCACAGAACCTACCAACTGGAACTCCGTTACACTCACCCCCCCCCAAACCACATTTCTATCTGGGTCACAGCACCAATGTAACCCCTTTGGTTCTACTCCCCTCGCTCACTACGAGTGGGATTCGAAATGGCGTTTCCGGCATGTTAGCATGAATGCTAACAAGGATGCTAAAGACCACAGGCTCTAGCATCAGTCTCTACTGTGCCTTTAGAGATCAGGGGAGTAAGGTTTACCTGCACAGCTCTTACCAGCTGGCCTCGTTTATATTCACTCCCCTCCTATCCGGGTCACGGCACCAATGTAATTCCCGGGTGCACTAACAAGGACACTAAAGACCACAGCCTCTAGCATCGCAGCTCTTACCAAATGGCCTTTGCCACACTCACCCCCTAAACCTCACTCCTATCCAGGTCACAGCACTGATGTAATCCCTCCATTTCTACTCTCCTCACTCACTATTCAAACCTCTTGCGCCTCTTAAGATCAGAGGAGAGAGGTTTGTGAGATAAAAAGTTAAATTACATTTAAAAAAAAATTGATTCCATCATGAAATATGGGCTTCCATATTTAGTATTTACCAGGCAGAGTGTCTAAACATTAAGACAAGCCTAGCAATAATCCAGAATGCCCTAGCAACCAATCAAAATACTTTAGAAACCACACAATGTGGCAGCAAGCTCAAATACATGCACATTTCATTTATGTGCTCAAATAGTTTTTGAAAAATAATAGTAGAGCTAGTAGAAGGGTTGAGAGGTATGTTTAGAGTTTTGTCATGCATTATGTATTTACCACTCAAAGAGTACAGATCATAGGAGGCATGCTTGCTGCTGCGGTGTATAAAAAAGTAAAAGGAACAATGTCTGTCATGATAAAAGAGATTCCCGGAGGAATTACTCAGAGCTGTACAGCCTGCGGGGAAAACAAAGCACATCTTTCTGATTGGCAATTCCTGGAGTGGTCTTTCCATGAAATGCTCCTCTCTGGTTAATGAAGATTGCGCCATATGCACAGCCAAAGAGAATAATGGTGAATAACAGTAACGGTTTCTAGGGTCTAGACTAGACAAAAGAGCCCACTCTTAAGTTTCAGTGCTCAGATATGGCTGGGATGTTCTTTTGCCAGGTGAAATCATAGGTCTCCAAATAGTACATTTTTGTAGGTGTCAATATGAGGGCATCATTAAGACAGTAACAATTTTTGAGAGAGAGATTCTACCAGTGGAAGACCAATACTGATAAAGAGAAGTTTCTAAACGTCATTTAAACTTTTTTTTTCTTAAACTGAGCTCAACGCACCATTGTGTATCCAAATCAGGTTAGGCTGAAATAAATAATACGCTTCATTCACATGGCCATTCCACTTGACACGTCATAACGAGAATGGCACAAATCAGCTTCCAAATCAAAATCCAGCTCAATACTGTATTCAAACCCTCCACTGTTTCCATGTGAATGCGTTTAAATTGCAATCAACTCTTTCCCATTTTATCTGGTAAGAAACGGGCCAAGGTGAGTGCGCAGTCATTGTTTGTGGTCGGGATTAATCAGCATCGATAAAATGTGGAGGGATTAATGGGACACCTCGCCGTTGCCATGGAGATGCTGTCGACGCGGACACCTGTGAATTAATAACCGCCTGCCGGCGAGCAACAACAGCCGAAGCTTTAATTAGAGTATGGGGAGGGGGGAACATGATGAACGGCGAAACGTATTTTGGCATCCCTTTTAACGCACTGCTTCCATAAAATCAAAGAGAATTATCTCACAATTGAACAGGTGTCCAGGGCCTCAAAGTGCCAAGGCTATATCCTCTCAATCTTTCATGTTGTTAAAGACTCACACAATATACTAACACCTCTGTTAAATTCCAGGTGTTTGTTTGCAGACTGTAACTCTGATTTATTAAAAGCAAATTGAGACATAGCTATCTCTGATTTCTTATCTTGTTTGCTCCTGTCTGTGTGAAGTTGATGGCGGTGTTCCAAAATCTAGCGAGTTACCTGGAAAGCATTTTCAGACGTGCTGTTTTCTAAGATACTTTAAAGGGATAGATAATTGTGTCATCATTTATTCACCGTCATGTTGTTCCAAACACGCAAAAACATGATTAGTTCATGAGTTCATGTTTTCAACATGATTATGAGTAGTTTTTTGGGTGAACTATGCCTATCCTTAAAAAAATTCCTAATCACACAAAGTATAAAACTACTCATGCCAATATGTGTGTGCTCTATTTAGATAACGCAATCCCATAATACACTGTGACGGGCTCAGTAGAATAATCCAAGATGGTGGGCGAAGTGAGAGAAATATTCTTATAATTAATTGATTGTGGAGCAGTTTTACAGAAAAAGTTAAGGCTAATTTTAAAATGATTTATTTTACTTATTATACTACGGGGTTGTTAAATGCTTCAATCTGATTGGCTGATGAACGTTCTAAGGTGTGCAATTATTTTTTAGGGAAACTGGTAGGTAATTGTGACTTTTTATATCAGAATTCTGACTTTTTTCTGAGTTTTCACCTTGCAATTTTAACTTTTTTTCAGGATTGCGTGATACAAACTTGCAATTGTGACTTTTTTGAGAAATTAAGTCATAATTTCATAATATAAACTCGCAATTGTGAGTTATAAATTTAGAACAGCGAGATATAAATGCAATTCTGAGAAAGAAACTTGCAATTCTGAGAAATAATGATGCAATTGTGAGTTATTAAGTCAGACTCTTTTCCCCTGAAAAGTTTGACTTTATAACTTGTAATTCTGAGTTTATACCTCACAATTCTGAGAAAAAAGAATTGCAAATGATAAAAACTCACAAGTGAGAGAAAAAAAGTCTGAATTGCGAGTTTTTATCTCTTAGTTCTGACATAATTTCTTGCAAGTTCGAGTTTATATCACAATTCTGAGAAAAAAAGTATGAATTGCAAGTTTGTATCATGCAATACAGAGAAAAGTGTCAGAATAGCGAGATGTAAACTTGCATTTGCAAGAAAAAAATCTGAATTGTGAGTTTTTATCTTGCAGTTCTCACTTTATTACTTGCAATTGCGAGTTTATATCACAATTCTGAAAAAAAGGTCAGAATTGCAAGATGTGAACTCGCAATTGCAAAAAAAGAGCCAGAATTGCATGATACAATTAACATTTGCAAGAAAAAAAGTCTGAATTGTGAGATAAAAAGTCACAATAACCTTCCACAAGAGCTTCCATAGTTCAATAAGTGCATTATTTTCTAATAATTCAACAGCCTGTCATCAATTTTTCCTTATTTGTGCGTGCTTTGTCTGTTTATTACAGTTTTGTGTCATTAACTTAATAACATGCTAACACCAAAATCTCGAGTTTCCGTAATGTGAGAAGTGTTATTTGTATTTTGCTGTCAGTAGTGTTTAAAATCTGTAATTTTTGTGATTTAATTCCAGTGTTGTGTATGGGTGATGTCACATTAACTGTTGTTCATTGCATTTTAGTGGGTGAAATCCAGGCATTTCAAGAGGAACCCACACAATTGGGAATTTCATATGAGGGTGAAAGATTTTCCCACGTAGATTTTGCAACGGTTTTAACGTTGGTCAAGTGAAATCACTTGGTTTGAAAGCAATTTCTGTTTGGGTGGTGCTTTATGTGTCACTACACCATTGACAATAAACAATGGACTTTTTGTCCCGAAAATTTCAAGCAAATTTTGCTAATGTGACCACACCTTTAGAGTAGCTGCCTAAGTGGGTTGTATGCAGCAAGGCTGTTTCTTGCTGATGTCACCTACATAAACAACACTGAATTATGCAGAATTCCCATGATAATGCTCCAAATTGGTGCAGAACTGCGGACGTGTGAATCAGTCCATAATGCATCTAGGATTATGAGGGTTTTGTTGAAGAGAAGCCAGTGAATGGGATTTATTTGTGGCTAGGCTACTATTGTGACAGGCTGCTTTGACGTCATGCGTGATATAGATGGAAACTTCCACCGCATCAGCCAGGAAGAGCGACAGGTGTTTCTCTGACCTCTTATCAAGAGTGAGCTGTTCTTTGTGGAGCGCAGCTGAGTTGGAACGATGTATTTTACTTTCTTTTATCTCATTTATGAAATCTCGAGGTGCCTTTTTCGGCACCATCATTTGATTTGACTTGCCTGCTGCCCTGGACAAGCCAGATAACTTGAGAGAAATAGTTTTGCCCTTTATGTATGGAGCTAAAAACTTAATCCTGTTATTTGAGTCTTTTTTCTAGTCTGCACTTTTAGGGATTACACATAAAAATAGAAGTTTCTGGCACATCTAGGAAAAAATATGAAGCTAGAAACAGTCAGTCATCGAAAAGAGGTGTTTAAGCTTCACAAAGTGTTATTGTGAATATAGGAGGCTATCTATCTATCTATCTATCTATCTATCTATCTATCTATCTATCTATCTATTTATTTAATACTTAAAAGGGGTCTGTCTAGACCTAAATTACTCAAAATTAATTATTAAATAAAACTACTACTATAATTTCTGAAAGTGTTGCACTTTCTATAGCAAATAGTAATAAAAAGTGATAATTTTGCTTAATACTGATAAAAATAGTAAAAATGTGATTATTTACCCACCATGCTATAGAAAGTGTTGCACTTTCTATAGCAAATAATAATAAAAATAGTGATAATCTGTTTTAATACTGATAAAAACTGTACAAATTTGATTAATTACCCACCATACTATAGAAAGTGTTGCACTTTTTTTCGCAAATAGTAATAAAAATATAATCATTTTGTTTAATACTAATAAAATAGTAAAAATTTGGTTTACCCATGCTACAGAAAGTTTTGCATAACTAATTAATAAAGAATGTTTTACAAGATCTAAAAATAAAGACCTTTTTGAATACTTTTCGCTGTTGAACACAGTCATTTTGTCCGACTCATTTTATATCAGATGAACAATAACATGGAAATGGTTGTTTCTAATATTTCCCAAAAACTAATGGCACAACAAACTGCGCCACACTTTTGCTAAATGACTTCTTATTCATTACACAATATTGCAGAAATCACCAGGAGGAGGCAATACAATGAATCAGCATGAAGTTGTGATTATTACCACTATGATCATAAACAGCATGAAACCCTGATGTTTCCTCTACTACGGAAAACACCAAAGCAGCTGTGCACAGTGAGCACTAACAGTGACACACAACCTCCTCTGGTGAGCACAACTACTGTCTCTGCAGTCTCTGCAGCTGTTACGTTCAATAGCGTGAAAACAATAACATACGCTATATAGCGTCAGCTATGACCCAACATGCTGCCGATACCCATTCAACAATAACCCAGATCCAAAGATAGAAAAAAAACAAGCTGCTCTTAAGTTCATATTAGCTACTGGCAAAAAACTGCTAATCATGATGTGTACATGCAAATAGGGTTGGGGATTTGATGTCAGCTAGCAGCCATTTAGCAAAGAGAGAGAGAGAAAAAAAAAAATTAATTTCCCCAAAATTGCTGCTGTATCTGAATAAAAATAGTCCATTCAAATGAAAAGGTGGCTGTGAGGGGAAACGTTCATTATTTCCTGAAAGCATGGGATATGTTTGCTTCTCTGTGTCATTATTTTGCTGTTGTACGGAGGCTAATTTCTGCTCTGCCCATCTGTGATATGAATGTGTGTGTGTGTGTGTGTTGTTGTGAAGAGTGTGGTTGTTCTCGATGCTGAGAGAGTGATTAACACAACAAAGACGGCGTTAGCGGGAGATGCTCTCAGGTAAGCAATCATAGCAGTTTCTCAGAACCGTGGTGACTTACCATGGATACTTAATCTAAAAATGAACATTTTGTCATCATTTACTCACCCTCAAGTTGTTTCAACCCTGTATGACTTTCTTTCTTCTGTTGAACACCGAAGAAAATATTCTGAAGAGCTTGTGCAACCAAAAAGTTGCTGGTAGCCACTGACTTCCATAGTATTTTTATTCCATACTATGGAAGTCGATGACTACCAGCACACTGTAAAAAAACAAAAAACAATTCAAGTTCATTCAAGTTGAAATGTTAAGTTGTACTAAGTGACAATTTAGATATTGCAGTTGACTTAACTAAAAAATTGTTTGTTAAACTTAACAGCTGTGTTTGTTATTTTAAGTTGAATCAACTCAAATATCTAAGTTGTCACTTAGTAAAATGTAACATTTCAAGTTGACTAAACTTCTTTTGTGTTGACTGAACTTAAAATTTTAAGGCAGCCAGGTAACAAAATATTTTAAGTTGACTTAACAAATAGTTTTTGACAGTGCAGCTGTTGGGTTACCAACATTCTTCAAAATATCTTCTTTTAGTGTTCAACAATAGAAAGAAAACCATACAGGTCTGGAAACCTGAGGATATGTAAATAATGACAGAACTGTAATCTCTTTAAGTGTGCATATTACTTTACTTAACCTGATCCGAATATGGAATCTCGAAAGGTCAACATATAGTTTGTGCAGTTGATATATAGGTCATACTTTGCACAATATGTGGGTATTTAAACTGCATTTATTTCCCAGGGGTTGATTTTTATTAAAACTAACATTTATTTTTTTTTTATTTTAGGTACATAAAGGTCACTTTAAAACTGTCTTTACCATGCCTTTTACTGTTTTACCCAGTCTTCGGTTGTAAATATGAAAATCCATTCATCTATGATGAAGGAGTAAACTAACCTAAACAATTTCATTATTTGTTAATAATAATTTTGAATATCAATTTTGCAAACATTACAATTTGTGGAGTCATTTCCAGCATTTCACCACTAATAACATGCATGGTTGCATATTTTGCTGATTATTGCTGCTGAAAATGGTCAATTATTGTCATGTTTTGGGCTGTACTGATCATTCAGACCAGGAAAAACATTTGGAGTATTTTAGACTACCAAAAGTAATAACAAATCCAGGAGAAGAGTGCAAAAAACTTTTGTGGTTGGCCAAACTGAAACAGGATTTCCAGGGCAAGAATATTGACAACATTTGTGTTTGTTCTTATATTTTCCGGTCAGGTAGGTGAAATATTAGGCTAATATCTTAATTAATACTACTACTTGTACGTATATTTACCACCTATTCACTTTAGTTTGTCAAAATATTGCGCTCTTCCCTGCTTACTAAGTCCTTCTCTATATGATTTAGCAGCTTCCACACATTTTTTCCCGATGGTTTAGACAGCATAAATCAGCAGAACAGCGTAGTACATTAGTACAGTAGTACATTTACCGTGCAATCCATGCTGTTGTTTACATAAGAGTATCGCCAAGATGGCCCGGCATCCAGGTAACTGACCCAACTGTAAAGTAAGTGCAAACCCTCTATAACAACGTGCAGTAAAAGTTAAAACAGTTTGAACTACAAACCAATGTTTGTTCATAATTAAGACAATACATTAAAATAATATGGTACGACAAACCAATTTGCAATATCAAGCAGCAAAACAAGCTGTTGTGTACAGCTGGATGTTGTGGAAACCAGACCCATAAAATTTACAAATGTCCACACCAACTCTTACGGGAAAAAATAAGACATCTTCATGGCTAGTGAAACTTCAGTTAATTCTGTAACCTACTTGTTTTACAGATCTATGTACTAATGCTACTGTTTTTGATAATGTTTCTGACAGATAACTTCATGATTATTTGTGTTTGCCTTACCTAATGTGTCCTGTCAGCAACAGCTGTCTTTAAAAGACAAGTCTAAAAGCACTTAAAATAGCATGATCTGGCAACCCAAGGAGGCAGCGCCAGCGCCCTTACTCACTAAGCAATCCGCGTTCATATCTTCGCAGCGGTCACACCGCGGATGCTAACGTTCTTGCAAACTGTCTAACCTTAACTATACATGCAGAAAGTAACATGAGGAGTTTTAAACAGCAAGTTATTCCGAGAACAAATTTAATTTTTGAAGACAAATTTACCTCATAGTGAGACCTCACAGCTCGCGATGGCCATGATATGTAGTGTAAGTTAGCTAATAGTTTACTGAGAAGAAAAATGAAGAGCATGTTTGAGATGAAATATAGGCTAATATATGTGATGAAGGCACATGATAAATACAGTTTGTAGACACAATGTATATTGTGCATCACTTCCAACCTGATCCTGTGAGAAAATGTAAAGGAGGGAAAACAACAACACAACAAAACACAAAAACAGTAAGTACTTTCATTTAGTGTTTTTTCTCACTTAAAACGTAACGCTTTTGCACATTTTATTACTAAAAATGTTACGTTATCAAAGTAAAATAATAATAATAAAAAAAGTAAAATAAGGAATCAATTGTTAAAATTAGCTCTTTAAATGAATTATAAATTCTATAAATAAATAAGATGCTTGTGTGTTTATGTATATATTAATAAGGGTGTTTTTGTGCCACGTCATCAGTCGGCCATATTTGCAGCACTAAATGTAAATAACGCCACTGAACTGAACGAAACTTGCAAATTTTGCTGATTATTGCTGCTGAAAATGGTCAGTTATTGTCATGTTTTGGGCTGTACTGATCGGTCAGACCGGCAAAAACATTTGGAGTATTTTAGACTACCAAAAGTAATAACAAATCCAGGAGAAGTGGTTGGCCCAACTAAAACAGGATTTCCAGGTCAAGAATCTTGACAACATTTGTGTTTGTTCTTATCATTTCCAGTCAGGAAGGCGAAATATTAGTTTAATATCTTAATTAATTCTGAATGTAAATATCTTTACCACCTATTAACTTACTGCTCTTTTTCCTTCTTACGAAGTCCTTCTCTATATGATTTAGCAGCTTCCACACATTTGTCCATGGTATAGACCGCATCATTTAGCAGAACAATGTATTCAGGAGTACATGCAATCCATGCTGTTGTTTACATCAGAGTATCTGAGTATTTCTCACATTACAGTAACTGACTTGCATTTTCTCTTAAACAGGAGTTTGGAGTTAGGAGTTCAAACAAGTTTAATGTACCGATGTTCTCCTACAATGTCAGCTTGGTCCCTGGAGTAGGTTTTTCCCAAGAGCATCAGTGAAAAAAAGTTTTCCTGGTAAATGGAAACCAGTAATGCTTGAAGCCACAGGTGCATTTTTCATCTCGCTAACAAGAGGAATCTGCGCTCGGCTCATATAGCACGTAATAACATCACAGCGCAGCGCACAAGGTCTTCACCTCAGTGCGCTCATGGGAGAGGAACATGTTGGCTTCAAGCTCTCTGCTGAGATCCTCTCATCAACCTCTGATTTCCTGTCTGTTTCCTTTCTCTCTAAATCCCTGCAGTCCGACTATTTGCTCAATCGATTTCCCACTGTCACTCAAGTCGGCCTCCCAGATGGTTCTGCAGGCAGCAGGCCCAGATCAGCCTGAAGCACAGTAGCTGTCATATATGAGGTGAGTGCTCCTCTTCTGCTGTTTTTCTACTGCATTGTTGTTGTTGTTTTTTTGGTAACAATGTAAGGTGAACATACGTCTCTTATGCTCAACAAGACTGCATTTATTTGATCACAAATACAGTAATATTGTGAAATATTGTTAGAATGTTCGACAGTGTGTTGAAGTGTCAACATGGAAAAAAAATCTAATTGATTAATAATAATAATAATAATAATAATAATAATAATATTTAATAAAAAATTATAATAATGATAAATGACAAATAGTTTAGTTTTTTTATAATGAATATTGTTAAAATATAATATATAACAAATAATATAAGAAATAAGTTATTTATATTTAAAATTTTATATATATATACACACACACACACACACACATAATTTAATTCACATTAATTTATATGCAGATTACTTAATTACTTAAATTATATTAAACAAAAGTGTTTTCAAATTGATAAATAATAATAATATCAAAATGTTGTCTTTTTTAATAATGAATATTGTTACATATACACATACATATATGTGTGTGTGTATATATATAATGTATGTTTTCTAAATATAAATATTATATCATTATGTCATATAAATCATATCCAAAGTACAGCAAAAACAGTACAATTTTGAAATATTTTTACTATTTAAAATAACTGTTTTCTATTTGAATATATTTTAAAATGCCATTTGTTCCTGTGATTCCTTGTGAAGCTTCACTACTCCACTCACATGATCCTTCAGAAATCATTCTAATATTCTGATTTGCTGCTCCAAAAACATTTATTATTATGTTGAAAACAGTGGAATAGATTTTTCCAGGTTTCTTTGATGAATAGAAAGTTCAGATGGACAGCATTTATCTAAAATATAAATCTTTTGTAACATTATAAATGTCTTTATCTTCACTTTTGATCAATTTAAAGCATTCTTGCCAAATTAAAGTATTGATTTCTATAATTTCTTTCCACAATAAAAAAATAAATAAATAACTAAGCTATAAATTACTCAGATAATTACTGATCTTTCTATTCATCTAAGAATTCTGAAGAAAAAAGTATCAGATTTCTGAAGGATCATGTGACTGGAGTAATGATGCTACAAATTAAGCTTTGAAATCAAAGGAATAAATTATATATTAATAACCGTTATTTTAAATAGTAAAAATATGTTATATATTATAATATAAAATATATAATATTATCTTATGGTTTAGCTTTATTTGTTCTCCTGTGGATATGGTAATTTATCTCTTTAACCTCACATTTAACTTTTTTTTTTTTTTTTTAATCAGTCAAGGTGAACTTTTCACTCAGTTTTTGGCTCCCTCGTGTTTTAATCTCCCTCTTATCATAGATTCCCTCTTGTGTCGTCCGTAATCTCGCTTTGAAATCTCACATCCCGTTTTAGCAACTCTGGGGCGGCTGTGAGCGGATTAGCTTTATTTCAGATTCCCTCTGTTGGCGGCATGAAATCCCCGCTGGCAGCTGTATTGATTTCCATTCCATTAAGGAAACTCTCTGTGATTTCCTGCCAATGACCAATAACAGCTCGGCCTTTCATCGCTCACGACACAAAGAAAAGATCTGTTTGCTTTGCTCCTTGCAGTGATTCCTCAAGCCTCGGGTGAAATCTGATGACGTGTGATGAGCTCTCACAGTTGGGCTTTTAAAGTAAGTGCTTTTGCTCACCTGCCCTCGTCGCTTCTGACATTCTTTTGCGCTTTGATTTTCCTTCATCTGTACTTCTCTTCTTCCCTGCCTCCTTTGGGACAACATGGTACAAAGCTTTGAAAACACTGGTATGGTTGAACTGTCATCCTCATGTTATCAAAAAGGACACAAAACCACCTTAAAGTAGAAGTTCACTTCCAGAATTAAAATGTCCTGATAATTTACTCCCATGTCATCCAATATGTTCAGGTCTTTTTTATCTTCAGTCAAAAAGAAAGGTTTTTGAGGAAAACTTTCCAGGATTTTTCTCCATATTGTGGATTTCAATGGGGATCAACAGGTTGAAGGTCCAAATTGTAGTTTCAGTGCAGCTTCAAAGGACTCTAAACAATCCCAGAAGAGGAATAAGAGTCTAATGATCAAATGCACAAATGCCTTATAAATAGTCCACATGCCATTCTGAAGACATTCAACCAATGCAGACCAATATTTAAGTTGTTATACGCTGAAAACCCTTCCCCTCCCTTGATCCTATAACTTATGAACTTTTTAACTTATGAGTCATTCAGTCATTCAGACTGCTATTTTGAACCAAATCAAATGATTAGTTTAAATGTCAAATGATTCTTACTCAAAGATTCCATTTTAAATGAATTCTTGTAATTAACAACATTTCGGTAGACTTGAGAAGTATCTTTTGAAAGTTTTGTTCCAGGGATTTGTTTCAGGATTTGAGGAAGCACATATTTTATATTACATTCTAATCATGTATATATATATATATATATATATATATATGTATATATGTATACACACACACACACACACACACACACACACATATTATTATTGTTGTTATTATTATTATTATTTAAATACATTTAAGTATATATAAATACACTTTTTTTCTGGGATAGTCCTTACCCTTTTTGTATAATTAAATTTTTTATTTATTTATTTATTTATATAAATAAAATGTACACAATATAAGATTATTGTTTTTAATAAATATATAAGATATATTTCAGCAAAAAAATAGAAAGCAGTTTTTCTATTTTTAAATTATTGCCGAAATGTTATATTTAAAGTTGGTTATATTATGTTATGTTATGTTATCATGACACGTTATTAATTTACAATCAGTTTACAGACAATTAAATATAATATATATGTGATTAACTGAGATTATTTCTGATGATTAGCATGTCTTGTAATTAATTTAAATTGGTTTAAATTTCCTCACCTTTGACTATAATAGTATTAATTCTAAATTTAATAAATGTTTAATTATTATTTTTTATTAAATATATGAATACAACCCAATTAATTCTTGTAATTTATTAGTATTTATAGTCAATTCAAAATTCAAACACATTTATTTTAATTATGTGATATATAGATTACTATAATTATTCCTAGTTAATTGTAAATATAAATATTTGTTCACCATGGTTGACTATGAAGGCACTTAATTACAGCTGTAAATTAAATACAGTTAAACATGACATATAAATATTATTATGATTATTATTTCAATTTGTAATTTGATCAGTAATATTATATTATAATAATATTAAACCAATAAAAATGAATTGCATGATATACTAATTATTGCTATTAAACACACACACACACACACACACACACACACACACAAAGTAGTGCTGCCAATCGATTAAAAACGTAACTGATAAGCAGCGGCTTGTTCTGTCCTGCTTTTTCAATTCCCTGCGGTCCTCCCTCCATCCCACTCTCTCTCCCAGTCATTTCAGCTCGTCCTCCTGCAGGCCTAACTTTAATTTCATTCCTGATTTGCTTCACCCATCTCATGATCCTGCTTCGCCCGAAAGCGAAGAGAGCAAATCTCAATGAGGTGTCTCTCGAACACATTCTCTATCTTTCTCTTTACTCCCCATCCACTCTATTTCTCATCCATCTGTCGTTCCCCCGCTCCCAGACTCTTGCTGCTGGATTTCTAGGACTTAACGAACCTCTGAAACATAAGCAAGAGGCATTAGGTGCTGAATGCTAGCGGGATGGCATGACTGATCGAATAAGCTTGAGAAGTGATTTTATATGTTTATTATAATCTAATATGGCTAATGAAGCTCTATTTCACCTCAGCAGACCCTGTTGCTTTCATCAGCTCTAATGGGCGGCAGTGAAGGCAGAATGTGTGAAGAAAAGAGAGACTAGCTCAGGGCAAAAGAGGACACAGTGATGTGGTTACATTTTGTCGTTGTGTATTACATTATTGTCTATTGTATATATTAATTCAATAATAATAATAATAATGATAATAATAATATATTAATAATGTTTACTTGTCATTTCTGGCTCTATTCTTAAGTTATTGCATAAATGTTGTTTTAATATTATTATTCATTTATTTACAGTTGGTTAAATAATTATTTTAAAATATTATTAATTTTACATTAACTATATAATATAACACATTTTAAATTAATAATTTTATATATGATGTTATTTATTGTTATTATCTATTTATAGTTGGTTAAATAATTAGTTTCAAATATTATTCATTTTATATTAACTATATGAACATAAAATTGTTTTCTATTAATAATTTTATATATTAATTCATTAATAATAATAAAAATAATAACAAAGTTACTTTTTTTCTTTAAATTACTCTTAATTTTTTTAACCAAAGATAGAAGTGTTATTTTATTTATTTATAAATGTATTTATTTATTTATTTTACAACTGGCTAAATAATTAATGAATATTAGTATTTATTCTATTTGTTTTATTTTATGAATATTACACATTAGTTAGGGCCCGAGCACCGCGGTGCGAGGACCCTATTGGAATTGCTCCGTTTCTTATTCTTCTTCTTCTTCCGATTCTTCTTCTTCTTCTTCTTCTCCGAAATGAATTGCATTTTAGAGGGCCTAAACACGCTCGAAAACTCATGAAACTTTGCACACGCGTCAGGACTGGCGAAAATTTACATCTGATATGGGTTTCAGAAGTGGGTGTGGCAAAATGGCTCTGTAGCGCCACCTAGAAAACTTTAACAGAGTGCCCCTCGAGCTACGTTTCACGTATGTGTACGAAACTCGGTACATATGTGTATCACACCAATCCCTACAAAAAAGTCTCCTGGCACAACATCCCAAACCCAACAGGTAGTCCGTTATTTGTAATTTCCTGTACGGTTTTTGTGCAGTTTTTGCCATTTTCAGACCTCGTATTTTAACGAACTCCTCCTACAGTTTTTATCGGATCATCTTCAGATTTGGTGAGTGTGTTCATAAGGCCTTTGTGACGCTAAATTGCGAAGCTTTTAAGTTTTCGTCGAAGGGCGTGTCTCTGGCGGCCTCACAAACTTTGATGTTTCGCCATGAAACAGGAACTTGCTGTAACTCAGGCAAGCAATATCCAATCTGCCCCAAACTTCACACGTTTATTAACATTCATGTCCTGAACACATGTCCATGCCAATATTTAGTCATAGTCATAGCGCCACCTGCTGGCAACAGGAAGTAACATGTTTAACACTGTTATGGTCTCCTAGCAGCATATTAAAAAGCATCAGCAAGTGTAAAAAAGGCTAGCAACGTGTTATACACATTCTAAAACATGCTAGCAATACTTAGCTAAGTGCTAAAGGATGCTATTAATGCAATGAAACAGGAAGTTACTGTAACTCAGGCAGGCAGTGTCCGATCTGTCCCAAACTTCACTTGTTTGATAAGAGTCCCGATTTGAACACATCTAAAGGCCAATACTCTGTTACAATCATAGCGCCACCTGCTGGAAACAGGAAATTGCTATTTTTACACATGCAGTGTCTGATCTGCCCCAAACTTCACTTGTTTGATAAGAGTCCTGACTTGAACACATCTAAAGACCAATACTCTGTTACAATCATAGCGCCACCTGCTGGTAACATGAAAATCACTCAATAACTCAACCATACAAGGTTCAATCTGCACCAAACTTCATATGTCTGATGACAGTGCCGACCTGAAGATATCTACATGCCAATATCAAGTGATAGTGATAGCGCCACCATCTGGCAGCAGGAAGTTTGGTACATATAGAAGGAATATTTCAATCATTTTTTAATTTACCCCATTAAATGCATGAATTGGTCAATGTTTGCTGTGTTTCTAAAGCCACCCGTCAGCGGTGAGCCCGGGTGCGAGGGCCCTTTCATCGCTGCTTGCAGCTTTAATTATATATTAAGTTGACTTAACAGTGTACAATATACAGTGTATATTTTACCATTTCACATGTTCTAAAATATAATATTAGGTTGTCTTTTGTGTGGTTTTGTGTGGTTGGTTTTCAGATTTTATTAACTGTGCAAGAACCTGCATGGATTTATTTTTTTTTGATATGGCCAAATCTTGGGTTATATTTTTATTTGTGTCCACCATCACACTATGTGTTTCTGTCTCATCTCAGGATGTTCACCAGTAAAGCACATCAGAAGTACAAATGGTCAGTGGTGGACAGTAACGAAGTACAAGTAATTCGTTACCGTACTTAAGTAACTTTTTAGCGTATCTGTACTTTACTTGAGTATCATTGTTTTGTGAGACTTTATACTTTGACTCAACTACATTTCGAAGTGGAAAACCTTACTTTTTACTCCACTACTTTCCTAAAACCTGTCGTTTCTTTTTACGTTCCACAACATACATGCGTAACCAGTGACAGGTCAAAATAAGTACACGTGCTCCGCAAGTGTGCCAATCAGAACACGTCGCTTTACTGTGTAATATAACTGCTGCCTGCCTGCTTGCTTCTTTTCGCTGTCACGTTTATAGCCAACGCAATAATGGAAGAAGCGCCAGACATTGAAATTGAGCAGCCATGGCCATATTTAAGCGAATTTTTTGAAGTAGTGGAAAGGAAGAACGAGTCATTCATTTTTAAGTGCCTTCTCTGTCTGCCTCAGAAGCATACGATTTCTTCTTTCAAGAATTCGCCGTCCAATCTAAAGAAACACATAGAGGTAAGTAATTGTCAGTTTGACTGTGAAATTAATTAAAGGCTAATAAACCTGTCGTTTTACCCAAACTGGATATAATACGCTCATACGTTGTGTTAATAATAAACGTGGACATCAGTTCCATTGTGCAAGGTTAAGCTAGGAAACTGCAGACCGTTAGCAAAGCTCATTAACACCAACACTGCAAAAAATGCTTTTCTTACTTAGTATTTTTGTCTTGATTCCAGTCCAAATCTCTAAAAATTCTTAAATCAAGATGCATTTACTAAAGTATAAGGCCATAAGATATTATGTCTTGTTTTCTGGGGAAATAAATCAAAATTAAGTGAGTTGTTGCTTAAAAAAAGCAAAATTATCTGCCAATATATCTTGTTTCTGTTTGAATTAAGGTTATTTTTCTTAGTGGATGCATCTTGATTTAATAATTTTTAGAGATTTGGACTGGAATAAAGACAAAAATACTAAGAAAAGCATTTTTTGCAGTGAAGGCACTTGGCTAGAAATAGCCTAACATTACCCCCTAAAAATGCCATTTACTTGTCAAGCTCGTTCATAGAATGTGTAGTGTGTCTAAAGAAATTCAATGTAAAATGATGAAAATGCATTTAGGCCAATGCATTTTTCTGACATTTAGGCTTCTATTTGACTAGGTTTACATGCAAGGTATGATTGATCGGTAGCTACTTGAACAGTAGCCTGCGATTGATGTAGGCTAGCTAGTTACTCAGCCTTCTCAGCAGCCTACTTGGTACATGCAAAAAAACATGAAATGTGCACT
The DNA here is from genome assembly GCA_033026305.1 of Cirrhinus molitorella. Taxonomy (NCBI): domain Eukaryota; kingdom Metazoa; phylum Chordata; class Actinopteri; order Cypriniformes; family Cyprinidae; genus Cirrhinus; species Cirrhinus molitorella. Next base: position 23,186,689 of record CM065121.1, on the reverse strand, counting down.
TCATTTATGAAATTGAGATATATTGCTGTGAAGATATTATGTTCATGATGTGTTTTTCCCCCTTTCTTTCCAGAGAAAGCATTCAAGTCACTTGGAAAGATACAGTGCCCTGACAGCCCCTCGAAAAAGAAAAGCTGAAAACCCAGTTCCCTCCACTTCCAGACAACTGAAATTAGGAGAAACGAAAATTGTGAATCAAACAAAGGTAGACAACGTAGTCATAAATTTTGTAATTCAGAGTCTTCAACCATTTGCTGTGCTAGAACAGCCTGCGTTTAATGCTTTAGTGCAAGAGCTACAGCCTAATTCACGTGTGATGTCCAGAACTACATTGCGCCGGAAAGTAGAAGAGGGTGTCCAAGAAATGAAGAGAAATATTAAACAAGCAATGTCCTCCATTGAATTCATTGCCACAACAACTGACTGTTGGAGTGCAAGAAGGAGAGGATTTCTCGGAGTCACTGCCCACTGGGTGGATCCAGATTCATTAAAGAGGTGCTCTGTGGCACTTGCTTGCCGGCGGATTAAAGGGCCACACACTTTTGATGTGTTGGGCAGTGCATTGAATGACATCCATTGCGAATTTGGCATAGAGAAAAAAATAGTTAGAACCACCACAGACAATGGGTCCAATTTCATAAAGGCATTTAGAGAATATGGAGAACAACAACAAGATGAGAACAATAACTGTGCCTCCAGTGAGACTGAAGAGGATGCTTGCAGTGATGAAGATGAACAGGAAGAGGAAGGTGTTGATGTTGACTTCATTGAGGTAACACCGATCTTAATGGAAGATGATGGCTTACAATTTCAGCTTCCAAAGCATCATCGCTGTGCATGTCATCTATTAAACCTTGTTGCCACAGTTGATGCAGCCAAGGCCAATTCCAATGACTCCTATAAAAGACTGTCACGATCAGCTTTTGCGAAATGCAGTGGCTTATGGAACAAGACATCTCGATCCTCCACTGCTTCAGACATCATAGAGGAAACATGCAAAATACAACTGATCCGGCCAAACGACACACGATGGAACTCATTATTTCTCTCTGTTGAAAGAATCGTGAGAATAATCAAAGATGAAGGAGAAGGGGCCCTGAGAACTGTATGCACTGCACTGAAGTTGCCAATGTAAGTGTAACTTTTTTTAAATATACCTTTCATTCCAATATGTAATTTTGGAAAATATTGCTTAACTATTCAGTTGCTTTACGTAAGGGGAAATGGAGGACAATTATAGTCCGAGCAGCCTCACCACTCACCACTCATCACACACACACACACACACACACACACACACACACAATCACTCACTCTCTCACAGACAGACACACAAACACACACTCTCTCACAGACAGACAGACACACACACACACACACACACACACATTCACTCATTCTCTCACAGACAGACACACAAACACACAATCACTCACTCTCTCACAGACAGACACACAAACACACACTCTCTCACAGACAGACACAAACACACAATCACTCATTCTCTCACAGACAGACACACACACACATTCACTCATTCTCTCACAGACAGACACACACACACACACATTCACTCACTCATTCTCTCACAGACAGACACACAAACACACAATCACTCACTCTCTCACAGACAGACACACACACACACACACACACACACACACACAATCACTCATTCTCTCACAGACAGACACACAAACACACACTCTCTCTCTCACACACACACACACACACACACACACACACACACACACACAAGACTTAAGTGTTCTTTATGTTTGTTAGGTTGAGTTCAGTTGAAATTTCCTTTCTGGAGGAATTTGCCAGAACCATGGGTCCTCTCGCCAAAGCCCTCAACATTCTTCAAGATGAGACAGATGTTCAGATGGGATGGCTTCTGCCAACTCTGACGCTCCTCATCAATAAGCTTGAACGAATCCACATAAATTCCAGGTAGAGATTCTTTCCCCTCATGTTATTAAGGTGTATTCCTTATCATACACAATTCAACTCCCTTAAAACTTCATATAGCATACGTGTAGGAAGTTAATGTGTGCCATTAGTAAAATGATTAAAAAGAGGCCTTTATGAACACATTGACCAAGAACACAATAGATGTAAGACCGTCAAATCATATTTAACAATTAAGTATTGGGATGCTTGTTGTTATTGTCATTGTCTCAGTATAAATGCACGCTGTAAATGTTGTGATATTGTACTATATCATTTTCTCTCCCCCACCTCTAATTCCAGGTACTGCAAACCTTTGGTGGATGCAGTCCTAGAGGGACTACAAAAGCGCTTTAAAGACATGATGGCAGAACCAGAGTTTATTGCTGCTGCCATCCTGCTCCCAAAATTTAAAACAGCATGGACATCTGATGAGAACCTATTAAACCTAGGTATGTATCTATGTATGTACATATGTTTTGTGGCATTTTTATTTCAGATGTCATGCGCTTAGTTCACAAAACAAAAGTAAACAAAAAAACTAAACAAGCACATTTATATAAGTTTATTTACTTAAAAGGGTGGGGGGTGGGGGGTTGTGACCTGGATTCATATATATGCCTAAAAGGCAAGTTTGATGTGGATGGACCCCATAGCCTTATTGTTCAAGGTACTACATGCTGTTCATGTTGTTCAGGAAAAAGAACAAGGAAATTTGACACAATCTAGACTGAGTTGTGGCCAGGGAAGTAAAGCTGATCTAATGGGGCATAGAAACTGATCTTTGCCCTCATATGTCAGCTTTAGCTGCCTATCCATAACTGTGCATGTTGCTCCAAATTAGTTAGTTCATTCTTTTTCCTCTGTACTGTATTGCCCTATCATTTATATAACATGATTTCTGGCATCTGTCCCAATATATGTTGTATATTAGGACTTGCCTACATCAAGGACCATCTGGAGGAAGAACGTCCACATCAGTCACCAGGCAATGGATCAAGTGCTTCAGATGACGATGACTTCTTTTCAAGCATGAAAAAAACTCATGGGCAGGAAAGTGTTAAACAGCTAGAAGGGTACCTTGCCTCTAAAGTAGACAACAAAGAGATACTGCAATCTTATCCTGCGGTTTGCAAATTGTCTCTTAAAATCAACACTGCCTTACCAGCTTCTGCTGCATGCGAACGTCTCTTTAGCACTGCTGGACTGATTTTCAGCCCAAGAAGGGCAAGATTGGATGCCAGAAATTTTGAAAATCAGCTCCTTCTCAAACTTAACAAAAAATATTTTAGCTTTAGGTAGGTCATACAGTTAACAGTGCTATTTCTGTTATTCTTCTGTTATAGCACATCACTACTAGTTAGTAGTTCTACATACTGCGTAAGTCTTCAGGGAAATCTATTGGTGTGTTAGTGTTTGCATAAATCACACAACAACAGAAACTAACATTTGTTTATAGAGTGGACATACAGCTGTGTTGTAAGGAGTCATGTTTAGTAAATTGGAAAAAAGACATTCTTTGTAAACTTTGTAAACCTTTGTAAACTTGAGTAAATCCGTCAGCTGTGATGTAGTAAAGGAATGTGATAAAGGAATAAGATTTCTACATTACTTCAAACAATAAATTGTTAAAGAAATACGTGTCTAATGTGGTTTCCCCCCACCCTATTTATTCCTAATCATGTGGTTTCCATTTAGTAGGATGTGCTTATGATAATTTCAAAAGATATCAGTACCAGATATCACAAATAGAAAACATTGTAATTTCAGAGTGGTGTTAGTGTTTTTTTTTTTTTTTTTTACCTTGTATGACTTGATTGAGTGTATAAAGGACATGACAAGACATTGGAACTACATTACACCAAATTACTTTTACTTTTGATACTTAAGTACATTTGAAGTCAAGTACTTTTGTACTTTTACTCAAGTCGACGTTTAAAGGGAGCACTTCCACTTTTACTGGAGTAATATTTTACACTAGGTATCTCAACTTTTACTCAAGTACATGGTCTGTGTACTTCGTCCATCACTGCAAATGGTCCTGTCTGCTTCAGTGACAGCATCCATACAGGCTGAGAAGATCAGAGAGATGGATGGATGTAGAAGCCAAGCAGGCACGTAGCTATTTATCTCTGCAGCAGCCTGCAGTCTGAGTCTTTGTTGATGCTCTTTTTGTATGTTTTTCCTTTTTTCCTTCTGCGTTTGCTCTTTAGATGGCCCTGTTTACAGCGTTTTGGTTTCTGAAACGCAAATGTTCATCTTTCAGTTGTCATGCCATAATTGCTCACATTTTTCCATGCTAACCTTCACCCCAAGTAAATCGGTGTGGGAGTGCTGGTGAGGATTTCCGTGCCTGGTGAAGATGAAGTTGCCACAATTCTCTCAAATGGCGTTTGACTAATTAGATTTCTTGAGATGAAAGCGCCTTTGTGTGAGTGTCTGTGTTTGGCTCATTATCTCACTATCATATGGCATCCTCATTCTGGAAAAGAAAAAAGGAAAACCTACTGGGGAATATCAGCCACGGGAGTGGAAAATTATAGTTACAGTATTCTCATGGAAATCCTAATTATAACAGATTTTAAATTGGATAATTGCCCCTGTAATTGAGAATGACTAGGGTTTTAATTAGATGCATAATATACATTGGAAGGGAAAAGTATGCAAAATGTTCATTATTTTACCACAATAAGAGGGATCACACAAAATGCATGTGTTTTTTTTTGGTATTGTGTTAGTTGTTCATGAGTCCCTTGTTAGTCCTGAACAGTTTAACTGCCCGCTGTTCTTCAGGAAAGTCCTTTAAATGCACTAAAGGGCAGTAAAAAATTTTATATTTAGGCAAAATAAGAAAAAGTGTACACATCCTTGTTCCGTTCAAAAGTTTTCACCCCCGGCTTAATGCATTGTGTTTCCTTCTGGAGCATCAGTGAGCATTTAAACCTTCTGTAATAGTTGCATATGAGTCCCTCAGTTGTCCTTAGTGTGAAAAGATGAACTCAAAATCAAACAGTCATTGTTGGAAAGGGTTCAAATACACAAAAATGTTAAAAAAGCAAAGATTTTGTAGGACATGAAGGATTTTTGATTTTTGAACATGTCTTTTATGTGAAATTTTTTATCTTATTCAGGTCATTACTAAATAAAAAATAACATGCATTTTGTATGATCCCTGTTATTTCAGTAAAATAATGAACATTTTGCAGATTCTGCAAGGTGTATGTAAACTTTCGACTTCAACTGTATACACTTTCAATTTGGTCATCATATTCTATTTGAAATTTTTAGTGAATCAAGATGGAAATACAAGCTCGACTACATGCATATTTTTTTTAGCCACTCTTTGTGGCAAACTACTATTTCAAAATAGTAGCTTCATTGTAGTTAGCAACTTTTTGTTAGCTGCTTGTAGTGTAGCTAAAATTATTTCAAAAGCATAGTTTAACTTGATTTCAAAGTAGCTTCCACAACTTCTTTCTTTTTAAACAGCCTGTTTTTTTAAATACTTAAAGGGATAGTTACTCACTATAGTTAATCTCACTGACTTATCCAGCACAGCATTAGCATTTGCAATTACATAGAATGTGTTTCTGGCATAACAGGAGTTCAGGAAAGCATAAATGACAAAATGGTGGTATCTGAGAACTGAGGTGTCCTTAGACAGGTCTAAACCTCCTTAGAGGTCTAAAAACCCTTGTCTTAACCTTTCAGCACAACAATATTGAGTCCTACAACTCCAGTAATGGCACTGACTGCGGGAAACTAGCCATTTAGCATTAGCCTCATGCTATCCTCGCTGCCTCAAGGCTGACAGAGATCTCCTTTTCCTGTCTATAAACTATCCTGATTTTGTGGCCCATCACTGTAAGTGCTGCTAATGTCTCGTTGGAAAGGTCAACTAGGCTTTTAAGCCCTGCTGACAGAACCAGCCTTGAAATTACAGAATACATTATAGCAGATCGACCTCACCTCCGAACTCCATCAAGGAGAAAATTACTTGCGATGTGCGGATTAGCAAACACTCTGTCTGGTTTGATGTCTGCTTTGAAGGCTGTGTGGGTTCATATTTCTGTGCATGAATACATATTTATGTGTTTTTTTTTTTGTCTGTTTTGCTCTCTTTCTGTAGGTGTGATGGTGTGTGCCTTTTGCGCACTTTGTACATTGGGTCTAAGTGAGCAAGCGAATGACAGAATTATAATGCTTCTGTTGCAATCAACAAAGTGGTCTACACTGCAAGCAAGTGTTTTGATTATGACAGGAGCTTGTTAATTTTGTGCCGTCGCATTGTTATCTTGCAGTGCTATAATGGAAAAACTGGGTCATACCAGTTTAAAGTGGTCAGGCTGGTTTTACAACATGGTAGATGGTTTATTAGCTGGCAACCCCACCAACTAGTCACTCAAATTTGATATCATGAAAAAACTATTTTACATATTGGAGTGTCTATTTACACTAAGTGCAGATAGTCCTTTTTGTTGGCACAGAGGCTATTTACAATAACTCCGTCCACCAATGTGTGAAAATCATGCCTTAAAAAGTTGAAATTATGACATAAGTCATAATTACAAAATAAATTCAAAATGATGACTGACTAAGCCAAAATTATGATTTTAAAAGTCATTATTATGAGGTTAAAATTGAATTTACGACTTTAAAAGTTGTAATTGCGAGGTTAAAGTCGAAATATTAAAATAATTATAAACTTTTATTAAAATAAGTCGATAATTATGACTTAAGTCATAGTTACAAGATAAAAAGGTCAAAAAAATTATGACAAGTCAATTACGAGATGAGTCGAAATTAGATAAAAAGTCGAAATTATCACTTAAAAAGTCGAAATATAACTTAAAAGTCTAAATTATGATATAAAAAGTCAAAATTATTAGTTAAGTAATAATTACGTGATAAAGTTGAAATTATTACTTACAAAAGTTGAAATTATGAGATAAAAGTCGAAATGATTAGTTAAGTCATAATTATGAGATGGAAATTATGACTTAAAATATCAAAATTCTGAGATACAAAGTTGAAACTGACGTAAGTCATAATTACGAAATGAAAAGTCAAAATTATGACTTAAGTAAATTACGAGATAAATCGAAATTATGAGATAAAAAAATTAAATTATGACTTGTCATAATTACGTGATAAAGACGAAATTCTGACTTAAAAAGTCAAAATATGACTAAAAAGTCGAAATAATGACTTAAAAAGTATAAATTATGACTAAAAAGTGGAAATTATGACTTAAAACATTGAAATTATGAGATAAAGAGTTCAAATTGACTTAAGTCATAATTACGAGATAAAAAGGTCAAAATTATGACTTAAGTAAATTACGTGATGAGTCAAAATGAGATAAAAAGTCAAAATTATCACTTAAAAAGTCGAAATATAACTTAAAAGTCTAAATTATGATATAAAAAGTCAAAATTACGTGATAAAGTCGAAATTATGATGTAAAAAGTTGAAATATGGCTGAAATTGTGAGATATAAGTCGAAATGATTAGTTAAGTCATAATTACAAGATGGAAATTATGACTTAATGTTGAAATTATGAGATACGAAGTTGAAACCGCGTAAGTCATGATTACAAAATGAAAAATTTTGTAACATAATTATGACTTAAGTCATAATTATGTGATAAAGTCTAAATTCTGACTTAAAAAGTCGAAATGATGACTTAAAAAGTCAAAATTCTGACTCAAGTCAATTATGAGATAAATCGAAATTATGAGATAAAAAGTCGAAATTATGACTTAAATCATAATTCCGTGATAAAATCAAATTTATGACTAAAAAGTGGAAAATATGACTTAAAACACTGAAATTATAAGATAAAAGTCCAAATTGACTTAAGTCATAATTACAAGATAAAAAGTCAAAATTATGATTTAAGTCAATTATGAGATAAATCTAAATTATGACTTAAGAAGTCGAAATATGACTAAAAAGTTTGAATTATAAGATAAAAAGTCTAAATTATTTAAGTCATAATTACGAGATAAAGTCTAAATTATTGCCTAAAAAGTGGAAAATTATGTCAGTAAAGTGGAAATTATGACTTAAAACTTAAAATGAACTTATGAGAAAAGGTCGAAAATATGACTTAAGTTATGAGATAAAAATTATGAGATAAAAAGTTGAAATTGCAACTTACTTAAATGCTTAACATTTTCAATAATATGAAGAAAATATTCAAAAATGTGTAAAACAAAGTGTCTCATGGTTGTTTATCGGTTAAGGGTAAGCATAGGGAGGGCTTTATTGTCCCAATAAGGCGGCATCCATTTAATCATTTTAATTAAAATGATCATTCACACTTAATACATTATTACTGCATACCATCTTATATAATATACTACAATACTGCCGTGCAGAAATCTGCCAGTTGCACTAAATAGTATAAATAGCATCTAACTAGTATTATTCCAAAGAAAATATTGCTATTTGCACTTAGTAAAAATACTTAAGAAAATACTATTTTTTTTCACTGTAAATAGAATCCATTGCTATTTTCACTTAGTATAAATAGCATCTATCACTAAGAAAATATGCTATTTTCACTTAGTGTAAATAGCATCTATCCCTATTTGCAGTAAATGTGCCTTTACATATTCTTTTAGGTATTATTTTACAATTTTGTATGAATTTGTACAATATTGTTTGTTTTGAAGCATTCGAATATCAGAAAAAAAGGTCCACATCTAAATCTGACAGTTAGGCATAACTAGACTGTATGAATGCATTTGAAATGGCAAAAACTTAAAATAGTTGTGAAATTATTTGAGAGTAGGGCTGGTCGATATGGCCATAAATATTATCACAATATTTTTTGCCCATATCATAGGATATTGATATTTATAGTGATACATTTACTGTTAATTGAGAGGAAATACATTTCACCTTGAGAATAAATGTTAACATAACTTTGTTTGAAATTACACTCCACAAAGCAACTTTTTAAATTATTTTATTTAAATTAATTTTTTCCATTAGATTTTTCTGGTTTCTGTGTTTTATTTAATTTAATGAATTTATTAAAATGTATTTAATCAGGGACAATGCACATTAATAGTACATACAATATGTAAAATGCGCCAGATTTAGCCAACACTGGCTAATTTTCTTCCGTAGTCCTTTTTGGCAGGTTGATGTTAAGGACAGGAAGAAAATATAAATATATACATTTATATTTAATGTATAATATAAATATACAAGGAATATTAATACACCAAATTAATAACAAGGAGAAAATATGAAAAACAGAAGGAAAAAATATACAAAAAATTTTAAACGGCAAATTTAATACAAATTTATAGTAAAAATAATCAAATGAAATGAATTGTTGCTCGAGTATCCTTTGTAGTTGAATAAAATTAATTTAAAACAAAAATTACATTTTTATTTTTAAGCAAGAAGCTGCGAAGAAGCAGCTGCAAGAACTGTGAAGAACCTTGGTTGTATGATATTCCTTAAAATTACTATTATTATTACTTTGTGAATTATATTTAAGTATACAGTAATGTAATAATGCCATAATTTCTTCAAGTTACACCAAGGTTTGTGGTGAAGATCTTTGTTTCACTGTGTGTTTAACATTTTTCTTAAATGAAAACATGTATTTTAGAACCTGGTTTATAAGATGGTAAACACCATTAGCTAAACCCAAACTCTTGAGAAAACATACCCATTTTATGAGTTGGATTTCGTATTTTCGTATGAAAGTCCACCACTGAACCTGTCTGTCAGTAGGACAATAGAAGAGTGTACAACAACTAAAAATGAGAATGTTTCCAAAACGTGAAATGGTTAAGAAATTGCCATTTGAATGTGTTGGTGCAGCTATATTTTGAAACATGGTAGCTAGTTTCTAACTGGTCAACTCCTGGTCAACCTATCTGAAAAAATGTTTAAACCATTTTGGTCTTAGCTGGTTTAAACTGGGTGAAAAAGTACAAATACTATGTACATGCAATTTATCTTTATTCTGAAACTTGCATGACAGAAATCCATTGCAAGTTTTTGTTTGTGTGTCTGTGTTGGGTGTCTATCCATTACAATTAGTCTGTGTGTGTGTGTGTGTGTGTGTGTGTGTGTGTGTGTGTGTGCGGGATTCATCACTGGTATAGTGTGGCAGGAAAGGTCAGTCTCGTTCACCCCCTCAAATCAAACACTCATTAATATTCAGTATGGAAATACAAGAGCTCGCTCTTTCCAACCAAAGACGGAACTGCCTCGGCTTTGTCCACCCACCAGGACTGATTTCCAGAGTGGGATTTATGGTACTGAACCATTTGTTCAGACACTGTAGTAAATATAGTCCAGCGTAAATGCATTTTGCAGTTTGACATTTATTTGCAACATTCATTATATGCAAATGATTTAGTAATTTAAATTTAACTCAAATTACCACAGTCCTTCAGTTGTGGTGTCATTTCCATCACAACAAATAATTTTGGTTGAGATGATAAAATGAAACACGATAAATTTGGGGGTGGAGTTTATAGGAATGTTTCTCTGAGGGGAACTGACTGTCTTCAGTAAAGTTTAGACAGTATTTTCTTGTCATCTTGCCTCTGTATAATACATTTTACAGTATTATTTAAGCTCAGAGCTGCTTTGTTTAAAGTCGTATCCAAGGAAACACGGTATCACTGCTGTTTCATAAGCGCCATCTGCTGTCAGAGGCTACATTTACACTAGTGCATTTTCGTTTTAAAATGCATAACTTTTGCTATGATTACGCCTGTCGTTTAGTTAAAAAAAATCTGCAGTTTTCATTTCAGTGTAAACGGACTAAAATGGAGACTTTTGAAAATATGGAAATGCCCACATTTGCTCTGCGTATCATTGACAACCATGTAAACAATAACATCATGCTCATTATGAAAGGTCATGTGACATGCGTTTTTCAGTTGTGTAGTGTGGACAGATTGTTTCTGAAACGCAGTGAAAACGCCAGTGTAGACAATGATAGTTTTCATTTAAAAATGCTGTTTTTAAATGAAAACGCACTAGTGTAAACAGGCCCAAAGAGTGCATTTGCATCTCATTCAGCCCGTCTGCTGTTTTTGTTTTGTTCAGATATGTTTAATGTAGCAAAACGCTACAGAGTCAGATCATTCTTTTTTTGCTTCAGATTTCAAAATTATTCAAAATGTAAATTTAAATCAAAAACTGCTCATGCTAAATGTACGCATGAGCATCGTTTGTTTGCGTCGTGATTAAAATGAGTGATTAAAATTCATTTTATTTTAAAATTCCATTTAATTTTAAATGGTCTGAGAAAATAATAAACAACAATTGTTTTGTATTTATAATGTTTTCGTAAATATCATTTTGAATCGTATTGCATCATCAGTAACATCCCTACAAATAAGTGTAATTTACATTGTTTAACAAACAACCTTATTATATTTTGACACAAATTACATACTGTTATTTTTTTATGAAATGGCATAGTGCTATTTTATGACTTATTCTTGATTATTTTTATTATAATTATTAGTTTATTTTAGAAAAACATGAAAGTGAAGATTTTATACTGAAATTATTTTCTCCAACCTGATCTCATGACGGAAACATACTGTGGGAAGTTTTTCGCAAGATTCAAAATACGTACCACCACGTTTCGTGACATATTTGATGTAAAATGTCCACTGAGTGGCACTAAAAGAGTGTTTGTTTTTTACCCCCAGAACATATGTTATGTTTTACATTGGTTTTGTACGTGTCACCGCAGTTCTGACTTGAAATGTCTGTTGAGTGGCCCTATAACTTTAATGCTCTGTGCTGTTTTGAAATAACAATCCATCTGCACTACACCTAAACCTACCCGATAGTCTGAACAAAAGTGAATGTGACATAAAAACGCATGCTTGCCTCAATCGCAAGCATGCCGCTTTAACTTGTTTTTCGATCTCTAATCTTTCAGCTTGTACCCAGGGATTCCGCATCCTAAGTCCAATTCCGTGCCGGCCGAGCTACAGAGCAAACTTGTTACATCCGGAAAATGAAACATATGGAGCTGTAATCATAACCGTATGAAAACGATTACAAAGTGGTTGCTGTTTTAGTGTTTATGATATGTACTTACTGTTACGTATTTCCAAAGTCCCTTTAAGGCAAGTCATTCCACTCGGTGACCATCTTGGAAACGCCTCTCAGACATGCAACTGCAGCTTCTATCTCTTTGAATGGGGAAACATCAAATTCTCCAAAACTGTTCACGAAGTTTATGATTAAATTTCATATTTGAAATAACCAATGAAATCTGACAAGAACTGCCTCGTAAATACGGTTCCTTGTGCTCCAGTAGAGTTAAAAAACGCTTATTTTTCAGGCTAGATCAGCCAGTGCGCATGCGCAGTACTGAGCGCACGTCTTAGAACGCCGACTGTTTCTATAGCAACCGAGACTTCTAACGGCAGCTGCAGTGACGCACTGATTGTACTAATCAACGATTGGCTCTTTCATTAAGAAGGGGCTTCGTGGCCATAATGAGCATTGCATTTTTTTCCCCATTCAAAACTATACGAGTGACAAGGCTTGGGTATTCTACAGTCTTTGGTATTTCGCACTTTGCAAAAAAGTTCCCACAGGTACATGTGATCGGGTAGATTTTCTCAAATTTCTGATAAAAAAGAACTATTTTCTTAGAAACCTTTTGCCATATCTGCATTTCCCAAAATGTTTAAGTAATGGTGCCGCAAGGAAAAAAACTGGTCATGGTCATTTTATTGCTTCGATATATAAATTCTTGCATCACACCTTGTTGAAATTGTTATCTAGTTATTCTGCAATGCACTGGCGGATATGAAAATGAATTTTGTTAAGCTGTTAAGCTTCGTTAAGCTGTTTTTTTGTTAAGATGTTATTTAAATGACTTGTTTTTGTTTTATGTCACAAGCCTAGATATACAATGTTAGACTTATCTTTTGCTCTTATCAGACGTTACAGTAGCAAAAAAAACATATGCAGTGCCTCAAGGCAAAAGAGAGAGACCGATAAAACCCTTCCGCCTCTCACTGGTGCCAGAGCAAGTGTTTGGATGTCTCTGTGGCACCATTTTGTTCTCGTGCATGTTTGCTTTTCCAGCAACACTTGTGTCAACAGTCATAACAGTTTCTCCGCAACCATTTCACAACCAGCCGTGGATTGGTAATTCATGCATGCACCTTTCAGGATGTGGCACAGGGAGTCAAACAGGATGTTTAGCAACATAGGCTGCTCTGAAAAGATCAATGAAATTAAAGCCTGTGTTTTGACTGGGTTCCTTGTAATGTTGTTCAAACATTGATTTGAAGTTTCCTTTGTACTCAAAAAGAGTTTCAGGTGCTTTCATCTTATATCCTTTCAAGTTTGGTGTTTAAACTCTTTGATATTTTACTTTTTTATCGATCAGAGGCATTTATTCACACTGTTTGTCCCTCGTTAGCTGTCGAGTCTGTTTATATGCAGCTCATTTAAAAAACATGAGTGTTTTATTTAAGCTCTTATGAATGCGCCGTCCCCTGGCTCGTCACCTATAGTGACAGAAAACAAGGGCTTGAGAGAGACATAAATAGAAAACAAGACCGAGAAAGACTGATCGCAGTGGGTGGTTCGGGCGCAGTCTGTCGGGACGGGGCGAGGGCTGCGTATTTAATGGTTTGTCTGCACGGTGATAATTTAGACGCAGAGGCTCAACGGGGGGACGTGCCCTGCCATTCATCTTCGTTTTAATTGGGAACATTTTGTGTTTGGTGTTTCTCAGCATTAATAAACCAAAAGCCCTGAGCTGTTTTGGTTAAATCTAATTAATGGCCTCAAAACAGGTGCGTATGCGTGACTGCATGTGTTGCAGCAAGAGCAAAACGGCCAGATTGGGTTCTAAATGAAGACAAATATGTAAAAGCAAGGGTGGAAAATAGATTTTTATCATTTCAGGTGAAAATGTGAGTGGCGCATGCCTGTGTGAAACTCGCTGGCACAATGGCAAGAAATGTTTTATTGTTTTCCAAATTCTGTTTTATATATATATATATATTTTTTTTTAATTTTGTGTTTTCTGTATTTTTCTGTATTAACCTTTTTAATGGTTTAGTTGAAATTTAATAGTCAAAAAGGATGTCTAAAAAAAATTAAGTAATCTCTGAACAATTTCTTTAAGTTTTAATTAAAACATTACACGATTTTGCTCAAAAATAATGTTTTAATAAATGTTTCATTGTTGTTATTGTTTTATTACTGTTGTTATTTTTTACTAATATTTAAGTCATAATTTCTTAAAGTTAGACCATATTTCTATTTTTGGCATGTTGTAGTTTTATCAAATGATATCCTAGAGCAGTGGTTCCCAACCACGTTCCTGGAGACCCCCCAACACTGCACATTTTGCATCTCTCCTTTGTCTGACACACTCATTTCAGGTCTTGGAGTCTCTAATAATGAGCTGATGATCTGAATCAGGTGTGTTTAATTAAGGAGACATGGAAAACATGCAGTGCTGGGGGGCCTCCAGGATCGTGGTTGGGAACCACCGTCCTAGAGGATTAAATGATTTTGATATTTGTACATTTCTTTATAAAATGTTTTTGGTATGATTTTGGTCTTGCAGGTATCATTTTTTTGTAATATTGTTATTGTGTTTTTATTATAAATTTGTATGTTTTGAATTTGACTTTTTTTGGTACTTTTCTTTTGCCTTTTAAATTCCATGATTTTTTTATTTATCTTTTTTTTTTTTTTTTTAAGTTTTTGGGGCCTGTAGTGTGTCAACTTTTGTTTGTTTGTTTGGTTTTTTTTTATCAAATGAAACGTTGAAAAGCTCATGAACTGACTTTCAGAGCAGCTCTGGAGATGAAATTTACATGTTCATGTCTTCTTTAAATAGTCTTTTTGCAGCTTAATATTCTCTGATACAAGTCTGTATCGTGATTTGATTAAGTGTTCAGCCCAATTTCCAATGTATATATATATTTTTTAATTCTGTAACATTCCATCATGATGACAAGTAAGCAAAAGTAACAGTAACACTTACATTTATGTTATATTCATATTTATTTGTCTTGCAGGTGATTTGTAGTTCACTTTGCATAACAAGTTGGCTTAGCAGCACTATTAGTGAAAAAGGAATGGATGGAAGTAATGTAATTTCATGGGAATACGGTTGAGGTTTCATGAGGACAGTCATCAGGTATTTACACAGAACATTGACTTTGACACTGACCTCTCAAGACCCCTCGCCTTCCTGGGCAGCGTTACCGGTCGAATTATTGATGTTTTACATACTGCAGGCGCTAGCTGGTTCCTAGCTGAAGTGGAAAGACACTTTCCAAACATGCTTGATAAATACACAGAGGAACTTAAAAACCGGCTCTAGCCAGTGTATTTCTTTGCGTAAATTCCTTTTTCCTTCCTGTAGTGTGTGTGTGTGTGTGTGTGTGTTTGTGGCAGGATGGATTTGGCAGCGTCTTATCAGCAAATGCAGTCCGCGCCACAGTGACATCATGGCCGCCCATGCAGCTAATACGACCAGCATCTCTCCAAAGTCTGAGTCTAAAGCTACCTGAACTCCAAACGGCTCGACCGCAGTATGCTACATATTTTATTAACCTGGGAGTGGATGTCAATTTTCGGTGAGCTATCATACTGAGTTTATGATATTATATTTGACTCAATAAATTAAGCTTTGCTTAAACCAATTTTTTTGAAAATTGGATGTCTTCAGTCTAACACACGTTCACACAAACCTGCCAATAATCAAGCTCAGGCAGAAGATGAATAAATCTTTCTAAATGTCACATAATAACTGTCTGACATTCTTAAATGGGCACAGAAGTAACCCTGAGATTAATAAAAACCGATAGAAGCGCAATCTTAAAATGACTTGGCATGGGGATTTAATTTTTGGCACATATTTAAAGAGCAACAGAGAGAAACAAAGCTGAGCATCTGAGGTTTGTTTTTTAATGAAAAAGAAAATAAATAAAAATCAATAAATAAATGAAAAGAAAATTAAGAAGATAAAGAACAAATAATTTTATAAATAAATAAATGTATAAATGTATGTAATTTATGCAATTGCATAAAGGGATAATTCACCCAGAAATTTAAATTCTGTAATTATTTACTCACCCTCATCTTGCCATTCTAGACTCGTATCACAATCTAAATTCCTTAAAAACAAAGATGTTTTCCAGAATCTCCAAGCTGCTCTTTTCCATACAATGACAGTATATAGTGATTTATGTACCACATAAGCACAAACATTCCGTAAAATATACATCCCAAGCCATAGCCAAATTCTATGGAAGCCACTTTCCGCCACTAAATAAAAATAAAAAAAAGGTAATTGTGACTTTTTATCTCACAATTCTGAAAATACATTGCAATTCAGATTTTTTCCCTCGGTATGGAGATATAAACTCGCAATTGTTGTTTACTTACTTTTTTAAATTAGTCTTCTTATTAACATCATTAAATTGTTCATTCAGACTGAGTCGTGAACGTGCACGAACACTAGAGGTGGGATTTATCGCATTAACCAGTGAATACTGATCATAACCAGTCATATCCAATCATATCATGATGGAGGCATTGCTTCCTCTTATGGGACTTTCCCCCATTTATTCTCAATTACCCCCCAACAAACTCACCACATACTTTGTTAAAACTCAATGAGCTCAGAGGAGGCTGTAACTTTACCAGCTGGTGTCACTGTTGGACAGTGTTTCTTTAGAAAAACAAGTGATTTATACATTGTTTAATGTTATGTTTTTAAATGCAGGTGTTTTTTTTGTACTACAGATTTTTTTTCTCATTCAGCATACACTGCCTCCATCCATGAAAAAGAAAAAGAGACAAGAAAGTACAGGTGTGGAAATTTTTTTCTTTTTTTTTTTCTCTTTTGAACTTATTGAATTCAGGCTATTATCACATCTCCCCAGATTGCAGGAAATAGAGAAGGGCAGCAGAGTTTGTTGGAGAGAATGGCAAGCACATCTAACGAGGCGTCCCTCTGACAGGGACAGCGAGACTAGCTGTGCCACGGCTGTCGCTTGCAGGAAGCTGACACACACACACACACACACACACACACAGACACACACAAGGTGCCCAGCGGGAAGAGTGTCAGCTCAACTAACGGAGAATGACAGTCACCAGTGCCGCCAGATCACACATCAAGACGCACTTCAGTGCACGTTTCCGACTCGCTGTCTATTAGTGCGCGTGGGTAGGTAAAGTGGTGTCATGACTGCGAATGCATGTGTCTATGCAGCATGTCGGCTTTAACACTATTATTAGAATTTACATTTAGAATTAGAATATTATTTAGAATTTATATTTCTTTTAAAATACCGTAGTTACGATTCTACAAGCATAAATTGAATTTTTTGTGAACTGTACTGTATTAAATATCAGTGTAACTTAACTTGCGTGACATCTAACCTGATTTTAGAAGCACTTCAGATTAAATTTGACTTCTTCATAAATAAATAAGGAAGTATTTCCAGGCTGGTCGGACTTGCTCCTTGTGTACATTAGCACAGTAAATAGCAGATCAAATCTTTCATGACACTGAACAATAGCAGATGCCCCTATGAGTAACTGGGTCAAGACCTGAGCTGTCATGTGTTCAATTATGTTTGTGCAATCTTTTCAGATAATTCTTACAAATAGAATTGACTTTCCCAGGGTATTGACTTTTTTGTGCGTGTATCTACAGTTGAGGTCAAAAGTTTACATACACCTTGCAGAATCTGCAAAATGTTAATTATTTTAGCAAAATAAGAGAGATAATACAAAATTCATGTTATTTTTATTTAGTACTGACCTGAAAAAGATACTTCACATAAGACATTTACATATAGTCCACAAGAGAAAATAATTACCCTGTTCAAAAGTTTACATACACTTGATTCTTAAAACTGTTTTTTTTTTGTTGAGTGATAGTTGTTTATGAGTCCCTTGTTTGTCCTGAACAGATAAACTGCCTGTTGATCTTCTGAAAAATACTTCAGGTCCAATAAAGTCTTTGGTTTTTCAGCCTTTTTGTGGATTTGAACACTTGCCAACAATGACTGTATGATTTTGAGATCCATCTTTTCACACTAAGGACACGTATGCAACTATTACAGAAAGTTCAAAAGCTCACTGATGCTCCAGAAGGAAACACAATGCACATTTAACTTATTTTGTCTTCTGGGAAACATGCAAGTATCTGCTGTAGCTTCTGAAGGGCAGTACTAAATGAAAAGAAATATGATATTTAGACAAAATAAGAAAAAATTCTGTCCAAAAGTTTTCTCTTAAAGCATTGCGTTTCCTTCTGGAGCATCAGTGAGTGTTTGAACCTTCTGTAATAGTTGCATAATGAGTCTCTGTATTGTTCTCAGTGTGAAAAGATGGATCTCAAAATCATACAGTCATTGTTGGAAAGGGTTCAAATACACAAAAATGTTGAAAAACCAAAGAATTTGTAAAACCTGAAGGCGGTTTAACTGTTCAGGACAAACAAACAAACAAACAAAAAAACAGCTGTGGATCAATCAGGCGACATCAAAGTATTAAGATTGGAGTGTATGTGAACTTTTAGACGGGGTAATTTTTATAAATGTAACTTATTTTCTCTTGTGGACTATATGTAAACGTCTTTTATGTGAAATATCTTATGCAGATCAGTACTAAATAAACAGTAACATGTATTTTGTATGATTTGGTAAAATAATTAACATTTTGCAGATTCTGCAAGGTGTATATACATATATATATATATATATATGTATATACATGAACTGTAGGTATATACGTAATGTTTAAGCTGAGTGTTCCTGCAGTTTTGCACCTGAAAGGATCTGTTTTCTGTCCGTGGAAGTCAAAGGGAACCAAAACTGTTTGGTTACCAACATTCTTCAGAATATCTCTGTTGGTGTCCCACAGAAGAAAATAAGTCTTACAGTTTTTGAACAATCTGATGGTGAGTAAATGATGACAGAATTTCAATTTAAAGCGAACCCCAGGTATTAAGAATTGTATGGCTTAATATAACATAATTGGTGTCTTTTACTGAAATATGTAGTAGGAAACATTACGCTATTTAAAAAAAAAATCTGCATCGCTTTATATTTTAGACTATGGGGGCGCCATTATTACAATGATGTGAATTGGTTGCACTCTGTGAGCTACTGGCACTATGCTATTTTTACCGTGGCACAACTCAGAAAATAAAATACTGATACAATGACCACAGCTATTAAAAGAGCTTATTAATAGCTTGTTTTTTATTATTTACATCCTGCCAGAATGGCATTGAGTTTCTTGTCTCTGCCGTTTGTAAGCTCTTTCAGTAGCTGTGGTCTAATAAAAGCCTTAAATGCATCAGAACTGAGAGTGGAGAGAACAAAGACACAAATCTTTAGGAAGTTTTATTTGTCCACAGGCATCTTCACATTATTTCCTCTTCATATGTCACTAGAAAAACAGTGAAAACTTACATTGCTTCTGTGAAAGCTTACAGCCAAAAGCTTACACCCAAAAGACGCACAATGTGGCATTGTATCAGTATTTTATTAAGTTGTGTTGCGGTAAAAATAGCAACAAGTAGCTCAAGTAGCTCACCAAGGACAACCATTTTACATCATCCAAATAATGGTGCCCTTAGTCCAAAATATGTATAAAACAATGTGGATTTATTTATTTATTTTTTTAACAACATAAATCTATCATGGGTTTTTGACATACTGTTTAAGGTCTTTAACCGTCTTTTACACTTGTGGCCTTTACCAAACCCAAGAAAGCAGACATTTGTGTCCACTCTAAACTGTTCACAGTATGAACATCGTCTTGTTTCTTTCAACTTCGCTCCCTTCTCCCTCACCTAATTTCATCTTTAATTGGGTCTGGGGATTTGAGAAAGATCTTGTTTCTAGATGTGAGCTTGAACAGCTTGCCCAGGGTGATTGTCAGCAGGCCACAGAATGCATTTCCCCAGCTGAGCTGTTGGCCAGATGGGCTAATCAGAGTATGGGACGGCTCATTACGAAAATGACACTTTGAGATTCGCATCCGTAGCTTTTTCTTTTGAGGCCTCAAAGGGATCGTAACCCACAGGGAGATGAAACCGAGTAGACCAAACCAATTACTCACTTAAACCGACCTGAGGTTCAAGATTCATATTTGCCATTTGTAATAAACCAAGCAAAAGTTCTTGCGGGAATTCTGCACACTTTTGAACTTTTTAGGGGTTCAAGCGTGTAATTGTTAGAATGGCCAAGGATCACAAATCTCCACATAAAACTGATTGTGCAGACCAAACCATAAGTCATAGAGATTTGAAACTTGCTCACCAAGACTCGCACCAATCGGCCTATAGGGGGCACTACAGTGATCAAAAGTACGAAATCGTATACCTAAACCTAAACCGTCAGCCGCAGACTCTGTGTGACTATGTCTTTGGAATCCTTGGCTCATTCCAGACAAAACACTTGCCACAGATTTGAGAACTAGTCCTAGGTTTTTCACCCGATCAGAAACCAGTGCAGAAAGATTCTTTAGAGAGTGAATATCAATAATTATATTAAAAAATTTGAACTTTCGACTCGCTGTCGCAAAGGGACGCCAAAATGTTCAAAAGACTAAACTTTCTTAAAGCAGTCAAAACAGCAGTTAAAACTAGATAGGAGACAGCTACGATAAGTAGTGTGATGATAAGTAGTGTATTTATGACGCATAAACATCAATAACAAATGTATGATTTTTTTAGTTTAATTGTTTGTAAAAATTGTGATATTCAGAATTCTGATTGTGAATTGTGACCTGACAATTGCTCAGTCTGGTACATTTATATAACAGTGATGTCAAATTATGTATAGTATCCTTAATAAATGAATAGACAAACAGATAAATTAGAACAATTCTTTTTTTAAATTTCTTATTTATTTATTTTTTACAATTCCTTTTTTTTTTTTTTTTTACAGATACATCGATATTTTCTTCCTAATACATAAATAATCTCTTACTAATGCTCATATACAAATCAGGTGACTGAGTTAGGTGACTGCTTCTCTAAGTTGGGCTGGAACCATCAGTAGGCTCTTTTGTGATGCCTCGAAGCTCTTTGCCCCAGATGTGATGGTTGTGGTAGAGGGCCATGAGGCTGCCTCCAAAAAGGTTGCTGGAACTGTGCATGCACTTTTGGATTAGCCCTCTGAGCTCTTAGCCCCAGATGTGATTGTTGTGGTCGAGGGCCATGAGGGTTCTGCTGTCCCCACAAAGGGGGCTGGAACTGTGCATGCACTCTAGGGTTAACCCTCTGATCTCTTTGCCCCAGATGTGATGGTTGTGGTAGAGGGCCATGAGGGTTCTGCTGCCTCCACAAAGGGGGCTGGAACTGTGCATGCACTTTTGGGTTAGCCCTCTGAGCTCTTTGCCCCAGATGGGATGGTTGTGGTTGAGGGCCATGAGGGTTCTGCTGTCCCCACAAAGGGGGCTGGAACTGTGCATGCACTCTTGGGTTAGCCCTCTGAGCTCTTTGCCCCAGATGTGAAGGTTGTGGTAGAGGGCCATGAGGGTTCTGCTGCCTCCACAAACTGGGCTGGAACCATGGATGTGCTCTTGGGTGAACCATCAGAGCTCTTTGCCCTGGATGCCATGGTTGCGATTGAGTGGCATGAGGGTTCTGCTGCCTCCACAAAGGGGGCTGGAACCATGGATGTGCTCTTGGCTGAAATCTCTGAGCTCTTTGCCCTGGATGCCATGGTTGCGATTGAGTGGCATGAGGGTTCTGCTGCCTCCACAAAGGGGGCTGGAACCATGGATGTGCTCTTGGCTGAAATCTCTGAGGTCTTTGCCCTGGATGCCATGGTCCTATTTGAGGAGGACCATGGCATATAGGCTCTTGAGTAGGGGTTCCAGTTAGGTCTCTGAGGTTGGTCTGCATTTTGCAGCTGACGGGAATGAAAGTTTTGCTGTCTCCACTGCTGACTTCTCCTTGGAAGCTGATCTACATCTGAGTTAACCTGTTAAAAAAAGACACATGCATGCAGTCCTTCTACCATTTCAACACAAGTGGTCTATGAATTAAAAGTGTTTGATACCAGTAATAGATTAAAGCATAAATTGAATTTGAAAGAGTTTGGTAATACCTTAAAATTAGAGAGAACATTTTAACTAAGATTTTTCCCTCAAAAAAAAAACTTAATTACTGCTTATTATTAGTAAGTAAGATAGTTGTTGAAGTAGTTATGTTCAGGCATGGGGTAGGGTTATGGGATCTAAAATTTGGCAAGGTCTTACCTGCTGCCTTTGGTTCTTCTGTTTTCTCCTTCTTTGTGGCCTCTGCTCAGATTTGTCTTCTGGGGAACACACAAGCATGGGTTCATTCTCTGAGGAACACACAAGCATGGGTTTGTCCTCTGGGGAACACACAAGCATGGGTTTGTCCTCTGGGGAACACACAAGCATGGGTTCAACCTCGGGGGAACATACAAGCATGGGTTTGTCCTCTGGGGAACACAAAAGCATGGGTTCATCCTCTGAGGAACACACAAGCATGGGTTTGTCCTCTGAGGAACACTCAAGCATGGGTGCTTCCTGTGGAGAACAGTCAGGCATGAGTACTTCTTTTGGAGCCTTGGCAGGTTGGGATACTCCCTGGGACATCCCAGCCTTATTAGATGAGGACCTGCAAGGTTCTATTGCCTCCACCATTACTTCGTCAAGATGGGCTGCAAGAAGAGACAGGCTTTGTGGTGTTCCCATGGCCATGGATTCTTCCTGAGTTGAACACTCAGGCATGGCCACTCCTTGTGAAGAACTCTCTGGCACAGGTGATTTCTCTGCAGTAATGACAGGCAAACATATTCTGTGCGTCAAGGAGGCTTCATACTTATGCAGGCGGTACTTCTTTGTGGATAAGATGGGTATAGATATTCCCAGGGTGAACAACTTGAGCATGGGTGCTCCATGTGGGAAGCTAGAGGCCTTAGGTATTCGATGAAGGGAAGATGCTCCCTGAGGGGAACCCTCTGGAATGAGTGCTTCCGCTGGGAATAACTCAGACACAGGTTCTTCCTGTGGGGTCTCAGCTGGTGTTCCCTGAGAGCAACACTCAAGTACAGGTGCTTCCTCTGAGGAACACTCCTGTGAGGAAGCCTCAGGCACAGGTGGCTTAACAAGCTCGGGTGCACTTTGTTTCAAGGATGCATTATGCTTATAGTTCTGGTGCTTCTGAAACAGACATGAACGCTGTGATCGCCCTTTCCGGACATGAAAGTTCCTTGTGGAAGGGGCAAGTGTAGATAATCCCAGACTGAATAATCTGGGCACGGGAGCTCCTTGTGGGGAACACTCAATCACAGGAACTGCCTGTAGGAAACACTTGGGCATTGGTGCTCCCTCTGCAAAACACTCAGACACAGCAGCTGCCTGTGGGGAACATTCAAGCGGAGGTGATCTTAGAGGGGGCTTAACAGGCTCAGGTGCACTTTGTTTCAAAGATGCTTGACGCTTCTGAAACAGACATGAACCCTGTGATTGCCCTTTCCGGACATGAAAGCTCCTTGTGGAAGGGGAAGGTGTAGATAATCCCAGAGTGAATAATCTGGGCATGGGAGCTCCTTGTGGGGAACACTCAATCACAGGAACTGCCTGTGGGGAACACTTGGGCATTGGTGCTCCCTCTGGAGAACGCTCAGACACAGGCGCTGCCTGTGGGGAACACTCAAGCACAGGTGATCTTAGAGGGAGCTTAACAGGCTCGGATGCACTTTGTTTCAAAGATGCTTGACGCTTATAGTCCTGGCGCTTCTGAAACAGACATGGACCCTGTGATTGCCCTTTCCGGACATGAAATTTTCTTGTGGAAGGGGCGGGTGTAGATAATCCCAGAGTGAATAATCTGGGCATGGGAGCTCCTTGTGAGGAACACTCAATCACAGGAACTGCCTGTGGGGAACACCTGGGCATTGGTGCTCCCTCTAGAGAACACTCAGACACAGGAGCTGCCTGTGGGGGACACTCAAGCACAGGTGATGTCTGTGGGGGCTTAACAGACTTGACTTCTCTCTGTCTCAAGGAGGCTTGAGGTTTATACTCCCGGCGCTTCTGAAACAGACAAGCCTGTGATTGCTCTTTCTGTTCCTGCCTCTTCCATGAGGAAGAGGCAGGTACAGACAATCCCAGAGCGAACAATCTAGGCATGGGTGTTTCCTGGGGGGAGCAGTTGTCAGCCATGGGTGCTACCGTTGTTGCTCCTTGCCTGAAATAGGTAGACATGGATTGGCTGCTTCAAAGGATGTAAGATGGTTGATCTATAAAATCGTGCAATTGTGCTAGTTTGCTTGTGTCTGCAACACTATCTGTGAAACACTGTGAGAGAAAGAGAAAGAAGAGATAAGTTGAGTAAAAACACAAAATTTCACAACTGGTTGCATTAGAGGCCTTCTGTGAACTTGACATGATATCTGAAAAACGTGGCACTCGTGCATGAGACATTAAAAGCAGGGTGAAACAGTGCAATGATAAAAGATATTTCATTTACCATAACACAGAAAAACTATTAAAATGAGCATAGTTGAAAACACTGGAATCATACTGACAAAATGAGCATTGACTTTTAAGTTATGAAAAAGTTGAGTTTGGATAAAATTGCATGTAATTTAATGTTTTTAATGTCATGACTTTGATCATATAGTCTGATCATATGATTATACTCATATGATAGTATAAATCATAACATGATACTTTTGAGAAAACTCAAAATATAATAAAAATATATTTATTTATTTATTTATTTATTTATTTATTTAGCAGGGACTAATAACAAAAAATATTATGAGAAAATATAGATGGAAACCATACTTACAATCACTCGCTGATAACACGTACAAATGCGGCATGGAATTTTAGAGTATTCATATGAACGAACGAACATTCTAAAGAATTACTGTGACGTCACACATGAGCGCCTTCCCGAGAAAGGGGAGGGGGATTTGAGGATGCTGCACGGCCATATTGCTATTCCTTAGTATTCTAATTCATTTAAATTAATATAGGAAATGGTAGGATTTTAATGAAAAACATTAGGCCTACCCATCGAATCAGCGTTCTTCTATCTTTAGTCTCCCTGTACATTGTTACAACATAATCGTCCTCAGCATTTAAATGGTTATTAGTTAATGTTGGGAATTTACCCCGCCAATTAAAAATGTTATAGTTCATATTCATTACAGTAGCAAACAGTGTGCATTCTGCAATCAGAATAAAGATTTATGCAATTGTAACTTATGCCTATATACTTTAATTTCCCTTGTACACGTGTTACTCAGTGTTTATTTAATTATGTTGTGTTGTAGTTTTTATTTGTACAGTAGGCTAACTATATTTGCGATAACTGGCGACGTTATAGTGTTACGTTGCTGGGACGTGGCAAGTATGCCCTAACGACCAAACTAGCACGTTCTCTATATTTTACTTCTCACCTTTAGTCTGGGTCCCGAGGATATGCTCGTACCACCTTGAAATCAGTATATAAATGACAAACTCAGAAACATTCTCTGCTGTAAAAAAGTAGAACACTAAATTCTAATGTTTTTGTAATTGTTATAGTAGATTTTTAGTGAATATATTTAATGCATACATGCAAACCAATACAAAAACATTGAATTCTAACAGAAAATGAGCAAAAACACAGTGCATTAATTTATTAATCAGCATTTATTCAGTGCTATTTTCTACAAATACTAAGCCAATAATACATTTTGAACATCACACCTATTCTTTAACAGTATTCTTTCAGTAGTAACTTCTTTGTTACTGTGTTCATTTGTTTCCGGGTGTCCCGTAAATGAAACACCTGCTACAAATGTTTGGTGGTAATGTGCTTTAATACTGCTTCACTATCATAAGCAAAACCTAAACAATATTACAATTACCAAAGGACCATAGTTTTTGAGCTTAGAATAAAATAGAATAATAGCTTATAATAATAATAGAATAAAGAAAATACCAACATTCATAAAGAGTAAAGACAGGTAAACAGAACAATGTAGAGATTATATCCCCTGTATTAGCCTCACAAACCTATACAGGCCGGCACTGTCTATAGCGATGAGGATAAAACCACCCTGTGTGCTCAAGTACTTTCACCCGTTCATCAAATGAATGGGTGAAGACCGGAAGGAGAGGACAGGTGAAATTTGGCGTGATGTAATTTTTTTTCCAGTTGCAGTAAAGGACCACAATTTGCTCTGTTATTACTGTTCTCTTCCTAAAACCCATAAAATACCGTTTCCAGATTGTCTGGAGAGCACCTGGAGCCCTGTAGGTACAGCAAAAAGGCTATGTCGCTGGAAGTTATTGTAGTGTGGAGGAGAAAGTGAAGCAAGGGGATTAGAGGAATATCCTCAAGCTTGGGTGGGTTATGATGGAGCGGAGCAGATCGTTTGGGAACCAGATACTTTAAGCATTAATACAAGTCTTTCTTGCTGTTATGTTCATTTCAAATAATGGTGTTGTTTTTTTCTGTTTTGATAATCGTCGATGTTTGTGACCCAGGACCACAGTCATAAATCAATTTTTAGAAATTGAGATTTATACAAAATCTGAACAATATGGATAAATAAGCTTTCCATTGATGTATGCACGGTGCTACCTCTGCTGAATCATTTTTATCCCTGCAGGGATAAAAACTTTCCGTGAACCCGCTCCTATCTAAATTAAAGGATTGCCATGCGCGCTCTAAAGCCCCAAGTGAAACAAGTGATTCGCGATACGCGCCTCGAAGTCCTGTTCTGAATCAAATGATTCGCCATACGCGCTTTGAAGTCTCGTTCTGAATCAAATGATTCACGATCCGATGCGCTTCTAAACAGGGAATCATTTTGCGACGCAGTGATTCGGAGTTCCGTTGATACTGTGTTCGCTTGCTTTCTCTATGATTTATTTGTTGCTTGAAATAAAATCATTACAATTAATAGGCCTAACTTACAATGTTTTTATTGTAAGTTAGGATAACATTAGACAGTTTCCATCGTATTAAAAAGATTTCATAATGTAACACTCATTATCTGGTACTAGCCTAAAAGACGAGTATATAATGTGCGTTGTTAACAGATTAGGCCTACAGTTACTTAGGCTGTAGAATTACTGGAGTTTGGTCAACCTCCTATGGATAGAGAAAAAAGTTTTTAAAAGCACCCCCTCTGCTTTTTTCACAAATCGCCCACTGGATGTATGATTTGTTAGAATAGGACAATATTTGGCCAAGATACCGCTATCTGAAAATCTGAGTGTGCAAAAAAAATCAAAATATTGAGAAGATCGCCTTTAAAGTTCTTAGCAATGCATATTACTAATTAAAAATTAAGTTTTGATAGGAAATGTACAAATTATCCACATGGAACATGATCTTCACTAAATTATTTTTGGCATAAAATAAAAAATAATAATTGGACCCATATTGTTGGGTATTACTACAAATATACCCGTGCTACTTAAGGTCCAGGGTCACATTTGTATTTACCTATTATAATATTTAATATATATTATGTAGCCACGCCGGTTTCAGAACTGCACTCGTTTGCTGTATCTGAAATCGCCCCCTATACCTTTAAATGGCGTACTATTTCCAACAGCCATTTTTAATGGTGTCCGAAACCATAGTGGACGTTCTCGAGTGCACTCATTCAATCCCACAATGCACCTCAAAAACGAATGTACAACCGATGTACACGCAACGGCTCCAGATGCGCTGTGCGAGTCACACTTGGAATGGATTCCCGCGTCTCGCCAGATGATGGCGCCTGCAGCTGAATCATCCAACCGTTAATTTTTAAAACGCACTCGTCCTTTAATCTTACTAGTGGAGCTGCCCGTTTGCCAGTTCAAAATGATTAGTAAACAGCAAGCACAAAGGCGGCAGTCCTTCTGGTGCACCCAGTGTCCGAACTCACTCACTCGTTTTCATTCACTCCTTCAAGTGGACCGTATTAGTGGACTATATAGGGGACGATTTCGGATACAGCCGTTGTCTTCTGTCTTCCGGTTTGTATTTCCACAAGAAGGTCCTGAAGGTCGTGCGAATTTATGAATAAACCGCTCATTTTACAATCTTCCCTGTTGACATCCAATTTAAAAATTATGTACGTCACAACTTTAATTCTCTCTCTCTCTCTCTCTCCCTCTCTCTCTATTTTTAGACATTTAACGTTACATTACATATTTATCCAGCTAGTTTTGCTGCTTTATACTCAAAATTGGTGTGTCTTTTACTGTTTACTGCACACGTACATCTCGCAGACGTCTATTTGACGTCTGCATTTACATCTGCAATACATCTATTCAACATTTCCTATCAGATGTCTTTAAGATGTTTATGATTTAGAATGTATGTAAAACTGACATCTTACAGATGTCTGCCAGGCGTTTGTATACACAGCAGATGCTTTCCAGATCAAGAGATCTTTTAGACATCTTGCAGCCGTACGTGTGCTATCTGGGAAGTGTCTTCCACAGGCTTCCGCGTTGAAGAATAAAGTGGATGAGTGAATTATTAGCTTTTTATCAACTCACAAACCCACTGCAGTTCTTACATTAAGTCCAGTTTGGAAAACCCTGGTGTAATGTAATGTTTAATGCATTTCATGGTGTTGATATCAAATAATGGAATATATTTTGCTTTTTTATAATGTCACATTTGATTGTAAGTTAGGTAAAAAGTAATCTAAAAAGTATACATTATATACATCACCTAAATGAGTAACCTAGATTATGTTACTAATTACAGTTTTCATGATGTAATTTGTAATCAGATTACAATTTGTAGTCAATCTATACAGTACTGTATGTATAATTATAGTAATTTGGTAATTAATTAGTTGTTTGATGGTAATTATGGTAAGTCTATTTTACCATTGTATTTTCAATCTTAAACTGTAAAAAAAGCTCATCTAAAAATAAATGAATAAACATCCTTTTAACTATGTAGATGACTTCACAGTTCTCAATATTTATTGGACATATTGTGTGCAAATATGGAATAAACACATCAAGTACTTGATTAATTCTCATTTAGCAAACAGTTTTTAATCAAAAGATCATTAACCAGTAGTGTCTCTCTTAATATTTTGTGATATTCTATTTCAATAGAATATGCAAATGTATTGAAGTGTAAAGAAAAGTCAGAAAGTCACTCTTGCAAAATGTAACAATATTTTCACATGTAAGTACAATGAATCAGTAAAGTTAAGACCAGTTGTATTTACATTAGTAGAGATTCAACCATTCAACCATGTTATAATATATTTAGTGATCTTCTTTTTTTTTTGTCTTTCCAGGAAGCAGTTCAGATAGTCTGCATGTGAGATGGCGCCGCTCCGCATCTTAAAGCATACCATATAACTGCAGTTCCTTGATGAGAACGGTCCTCTTGACATCATCGAAGACCTTGCGGATGTTGTTGGTGTCGGTGGCACAGGTAAAGTGTCTATAAATGCATTTCTGTGCTCGACTTTCACGGTTTAAAGCTTGTTCGAGGTAAAGGTCACTGATGTAGTCCATCGCGTCATCCTTATCTTTCTTTTTGCCTGGCATCATAACAGGGTGGAGTTGGAAAACATTTAGATAAAAAAGACAAAAATAAAAAAGAATCAAAACAAAAGGATGAAAAAGGGAAACAAGTAAAATAATGGATTTAAATTTCACCACAGAATAACAGTTTATTGATGCTAAACTTAGAGGCACTTTTCATGTGTACAGTACACTTAGGTTTTTCAAAGCAGTAGAAGCGAAAGTTTAATAAAAAAAAAAGTTTAGATATGTTATATAGCCTATCTAGCACTTTGTACAGCATGTAGAGGTGAAATAATCTCATCACATTTTCTCGATTTTTATACAAATTGTAGCGTTAACCGCATCCATGAAGATCAATTTTCAACCCTGTTACCCATTTTATTGTAAAAAGAAAATAATCATCAGATTTTCATTTCATGCTTATTGGTAAGAAGTAACAAAAGTTAACAGCAAACTGCATTTCTATTCTATTTAGAAAGAATTTAATAGTAACAGGGTTGCCAAATTTTGGTAACAGGGTTGCAACAATTGCGAATCACATGAATAGAATGAAATATCAAAATGAACAGTAAATAAATAAAGTACCTTCTGAGGTTTACAATCAGTATTAAACCACCTCTTTTAAAAAAAAAAAAAAACCTGTGTACTTTATTCATGGAAAGTGCCTCACATCTACATGTAGCTGATGCTGGTGATATTTATAAATATAAAGGCCTTAAGTTAAATTTCCAGTTTTCCTGACTGATTCACAGTGAAGACACTAGTATTTGAAATTATGTAAAGCTTCTAATTTTAATTACAGCAGATGGATCGGATCCATTTAAACCAGTTTAACAGCTAACCCCAGTTTTGTGTGAATTAATACTAATATTAATCCATAAATATGCAGCGTGTATGGTTAAAGATACTATTAATCTTGTTGTACACAATAAACAGACTATCAGAGGAACTATATATACATATCAAACCTATAGACTTCATACTGTATATATAAACAAAGTCATACATTTGACATGAAAGTAACAGTATAATCTCCATTTTGAGCAAATTTATAAGACTGTATTGCTCTGAAGTAGTGTGGTTTTTAAAGAAAATGTTTAATTTAAGACCCCAACATTTTTACATTTTAACAATTTGGCTTTAGCTTGTGTGATTAAAAAAAAACTACTCCATGTTACAGAATGTAAATTATGGAAGCCTGTTTCTACCACAGAAGAAAACACTTTTTATCCCACAATTTAGACTTTAGTTCTTGCTATTACATAAACTTGAAATTCGAAGACAAAAATGTATTCTAACTTTATTTCTTGCGATTCTGAGTTTATATCTCACACCACGTAATAAAAAATAAAAAAAAGTAACTGACTTTTTATCTCACAATTCTGACTTTGTTTCTAGCCAATATGAGCTTATATCTCTGTCGCAGATTTCTCACAATGTCTTAGGTTTATATCTTACAGTTTCAGACTTTTCTTCTGAGAATTGCGAGTTTATATCTCGTGATTCAGTTAGAATTGTAAGATAAAAAGTTCTCCTTTTTATTCAGATTTATTATTAATTACACTATCAGTCAAATGTTTTTGACTAAGATTTTTTAATGCTTTTATAGAAGTCTCTTCTGCTCACCAAGCCTGCATTTATTTGATCCAAAGTACAGCAAAAACAGTCATTTTGAAATACTTAATATATATATATATATTTTTTTTTTAAATAACCATTTTCTTTTTGAAAATATTTTAAAATGTAATTTATTCCTGTGATTTCAAAGCTGAATTTTATAATATGCTGATTTGCGGCTAACAAAAAAAAACAGTTATTACTATTATTATTATTATGTTGAAAACATTGCTTTATATAAATAAAATAATTAATTTCTATCATTTCTTTAAAAAAAAAAAAAAATAATAATGATACTGACTCCAAGTTTTTGAATGGTATAGTATATAATGTTACAAAAGCTTTTTATTTAAGATAAATGCTGTTCTTTGGATATTTCTATGTATCAAAGAATCCTAAAAAATGACTTAACTGTTTTAAATATTGATAATAATAATAATAATAATAATAATAATAATTTCTGAAGGATCATGTAATGCTGAAGACTGGAGTAATGATGCTGAAAATTTAGCTTTGGTTGCAGGAATAAATTACATTTTAAAATATATTTAAATACAAAACAGTTCTTTTAAATAGTACAGATATTATAAAATTTTACTGTACTTGAGATTAAATAAATGCAGGCTTGTTGAACAGAAGAGACTTTAAAAAAAATCTTACTGTTCAAAACTTTTTACTGGTAGTGCACTGCAAAAAAATGATTTTTTTTTACTTATATTTTTTTGTCTTATTTCTAGCCGAAATATCTATAAAATCTTAAATCAATAATCAAATTATTGTCTTGTTTTCAGAAAAAAAGAAGACAAAATTAAGTTTTTGCTTAAAACAAGCAAAATAAACAATGGGGTAAGCAAAATAATCTTATTTCAAGCAGAAAAACAAATTATTTTGCTTGTTAAAAATCCTTTTTGATTTAGGAATTTTTCGATATTTTGGCTGGAAACGACAAAAAAGCTAAGTAAGAAAAGCATTTTTTGCAGTGTGTATCTTTATTTATTTGTTATTTTGTAAAACAGAAACAGGCTTCCACATTAATTTTTGGTTCTATTGGAAAAGAAACGTTCCACCCTCGGGCTCTAAGCAATTAGTAAAATCAAATATTTGGGCAGGACGCTGAGCATGTGCCTCAGTACAGATCAGCAAATTGTTGCTTTGTATTTTTCAGGTCGTTCTTGCCAGCAGCTATAGTGTAAAATTCCTGCCACCCCCTCGAAACCAAACCACGCTGAAAATTTGCCTGTTGTGTGGCGTTCATGTGACAGTCTGAGGTGTGACATGACAACTTCCTCATTCCTTCAGAGTGATGTCACTTTAAGTAGATGACTTGCAATGATCTAATTTGAAGAAAGCGTGTCATACCATAAGAATCTCATGTTTTTATCCACCAAAAAGTAGGAATATAGAAACAGTTTGAGCAAAAGACAAAGAAACGGAAGGCTGTATAGAGTCAAGCCATCAATTGCGCATCCCTACAAGCTGAGTTTATTAGGGTTGGCAGCAGCAAGCCGTATCCTGGAAGAAGTGGGCCGCTCAGAGCACTCCGTATTCCTGCAGAGACTTGATAAGGACAGTGTCTTTCACGTCATTGAAAACTTTCCGGATGTTATTGGTGTCCGTGGCGCATGTGAAGTGAGCGTAGATGTTTTTGCACTCCCTTGTCTCGGCACTCACGCCCCTCTGTTTATACATATTGTGGATGAACGTCATGGCATCTTGCGTGTCCCGCCGTCTGCCTGAGGGTGGCACCAAACCACAGAGGAGGGGAGGAGTTAGTACAAGCTCGGAAGGTAAGAGCGATTGAACTTGGTGGAGCACATGCAAATTATGGAGGCAGGAACAATAAAGGCGACAGAAAGAATCTAAGCATACATTTTTAATATCACCATTGTTTAGAGCTTCTGCTTTAGAATTAATATGTAACCCTTTTGGAATCAGCAGAGATCAGAGTGC
The DNA here is from genome assembly GCA_033026305.1 of Cirrhinus molitorella. Lineage (NCBI taxonomy): Eukaryota > Metazoa > Chordata > Actinopteri > Cypriniformes > Cyprinidae > Cirrhinus > Cirrhinus molitorella. Next base: position 23,153,613 of record CM065121.1, on the reverse strand, counting down.
ATAGTAGTTTCATTGGGTTAATGGCATATTAAACAAATAGATCACTCAGAAATGACTGTCAACTTATACTGACCCTGTCTGACTGACTGTTTTTTGTTAAAACATAAATGGAGATACTTAGCAGAATGTTCCCGCAATTCAGCTTTTCAGAGTCACATGATCATTCAGAAATCATTCTAATATGCTGATTTGCTGCTTAAGAAATTTTTTTCTTATTATTATTTGTGTTGGACACAGTTGTGTTGCTTAGTATACTTTTTATTCAGGCTTCTTTGATGAATAGAAAGTTCAAAAGAACAGTGTTTTTTGAAATAGAAATCTTGATGCAACATTCTAAATGTTTTTGCCATCAAATATATAGACAATTTAATGCATCCTTGCTGAATAGAAGTATTTTTTCATAGCTCCTATACTTTTGAATGGTACTTTTGGAAAAAAGGCAACTTTGTTGCAATTCTGCATTTTGTAACTTGCAAAGGCAAGTTTGAATCTCGCAATTCCGACTTTTCTATCAGAATTGTGAGATATAAACTCTTAATTGCAAGAAATAAAGTCAGAATTGGGAGATAAAAAACTTCTGCCTTTTTTTTTTTTTTACTCGCAAATGCAAGTTTGAATCTTGCAATTCTGCCTTTTTTTTTACTCCCAAATGCCAAATTCTGACTTTTTTTCTCAGAACTAAGATAAAAACACAATTCTGACTTTTTATAACTCACAAATGCAAGTTTGAATCTCACAATTCGGACTTTTTTCTTGAAATTTCGACTTTTTTCTCAGAACTGTGAGATAAAAACACAATTCTGACTTTTTATAACTCACAAATGTGAGTTTGAATCTCACAATTCTGACTTTTTTCTCAGAATTGTGAGATGAAAACAATTCTGACTTTTTATAACTCACAAATGCGAGTTTAAATCTCACAATTCAGACTTTTTTCTTGAAATTTCGACTTTTTTTCTCAGAACTGTGAGATAAAAACAATTCTGACTTTTTATAACTCACAAATGCGAGTTTGAATCTCACAATTCTGACATTTTTTTCACTGGAAACTTTGCCACCACCAAAATAAATGACATATTTTAAAATGTTTTAAAAGCATGTCTTTCAAATTGTAATCAGATTTCAACATTTTCCTGTTTTTGTTTTACTGTATTATTCCAAACTTATTGAAGCCCGTTTCCACCACTAAAAAAAAAAAGGTAAATGCAAATTTTGTATCGCAATTCTGACTTTTTTCTGACCCTAACCCTAACCTAACCTCAAAATGTTGATATAAACTTGCAACTGGAAGTTATAAAGTTAGAGCTGTGAAATATAAACTGGCAATTCTGTCTTTTTTTACTTGCAAAGTCAAGTTTGAATCTTGCACTTCTGACATTTTTTTTTTTTTAATTCTGTTGTTTTTTTGTTTGTTTGTTTGTTTTTTTGAATTGTGAGATGTAATCTTTTGACAAGTTAGGGAAGCCCGGTAATTGGTAATCTTACAGTTTTGACTTTGTTCCTGCAATTGCAAGTTTACATAAGCATAAACTTGCAATTCTTTTAACTGCCTTTTTTACCTTGCAAAAGCAAGTTTGAATCTCACAAATCCGAGTTTGAATCTCGCAATTCTGACTTATTTTTCTTGCAATTCAGTTTTTTTCCTCAGAATTGTGAGATATAAATAATAAAGTAAGACTTGCAAAATAAAACTAACTTTTTTTACTTGCAAAAGTGAGTCTGAATCTCGCAATTCTGACCTTTTTCTCCCAATTCTGAGTTTATAGCTCACAATTCTTTTTTTAAGGATCTGATTTTTTTTCCTAGCAAATGTGAGTTGGAATCTCACAATTCTGACTTTTTTTCTTGCAATTAAGAGTTTGTATCGCACAATTCTAATGTTTTTTTTTCCTCAAAGTTATGAGATATAAAAGCAGTTCTGACTTTTTTTCAGCATTGTGAGATACAAATGCAATTGCAAGAAATAAAGTCAGAATTGACATATGAACTCACTATTATGAGAAATAAAGTTGCAATTATGAGAAATAAAGTCTGCATTGCGAGAAAAAAAATTAGTGAAGAGAACTTGTTAGAGTTTTTTTACTTTATTTCTTGCAATTCAGCTTTGTATCATAGGAATAAATAATATTTTTTAGTATATTACAACAGAATTTTTATTTTTAGGCGTACTGTCTCTTTAAATTTAACTATAACAGTTGGCTGTCTGTCTTTAAATCTCAAAGATGGAGCTGCTTCTATCAGAGAGTCTGTTTGCCGCTCTTTTTCTGCCTGTAAATGCACGGAATTGGCTATTTTTTGGTTGCCGTTGGTAACGGGGGTAGAGGGCGAGAGATCTAAAACGATCAAACTGGGGCCATTTCCACAAATACTCTCTCCATATCAGCACTAAGAAACTAATATCTGTCCTACACCATCTGCTGTGAAGCAAAACCTATTCCAACTGTATTGTCAATTTAATTTCCTAGACAGCTTGGTTATTCTCATCCCATAATATTTCTTTTTAAGAGGCATGACAGTTTAAGGCTGGTTTACTGAAATGTTGGTGCACAAATACTTATTTCCATACCATCAAACCCTGCGAAGTAAGTTTTTAGGTCTGACGTCTTGATCTTTTCCTCCAGGATGTCCATCTTGTTTAGGAAGAGGATGATGGAGGCACTGGCGAACCACGGCGAGTGGATGGTGGTGTAGAAGAGCGACAAGCTCTCTTTCATGCGGTTCTGGAGCCGGAGAAAGCAAGCATTCACAGCAGAAGTTAATTAAATGAGAGAGACACTAGGTGCAAGAGAGATTAGGCAATTTATCAGTGCTGCATGGGAAGAGAACAGGAAGGAGCATTTCTAGGAAGGTGCAAACAAATGTGAAACAATAGAACGTGAATCTGTCAAGAAATGTCTGTCATATTTTATCTCAGGGTCCAAAAAAATGTTCTTGCATAAATGAAGCCTGTTTTTTAGACAATTGAGATGTTTTATATTGTGACATTTTCATAATTAAAACCTGTCAGTGCAAAAAACAAACAAAAAAGCAAATTAAATAGTACTAATGTAATATGTAAATAATGTAACTAATGTAAATAAATCATTTATGATGTGATTTCAATTGTGTATCCATGCTACTATTTATTATACAGAATTTTTTTTGCTGAACATACACTTTTTATTATTATTTATTTATTTATTTATTTTTGTTAAATCAGCTGATTTTAGCTGGTTTTAACTAGGTTCAAGCCGTCTTTTTTCACTGAATCTGTTGCGTTTACCTGTGTGTGTGTGTGTGTGTGTGTGTGTGTGTGTGTGTGTGTGTGTGTGTTTTGACTAAATCAGCTGGTTTTACTTGTTTTTTAGCTGGATTTTTTTTTCATTCATGTTAGCGATATGTTAGAAAAAAATGCAAGGAAAAATGGAAGCAACATGCTTAAAATGTGTTTATCATGCTAAAAGCAACATGCGACATGCTGGTCATGCTAGCAAAAGGGTAATCAGGCTTAGAACATGCTAACCATTTGCTAATATGATAAAACATGCTAGCAATATACATACATATAACATAGTCATGTTATAAACGTTAGAAACATGCTACGAACATTTTAGGAACATGTTATCATGCTAATCATGCTAAAAACATGTTAGTAATGTGCTACTCATGCTAGAAACACAATAGCAACATGTTATACAATACAACATACTAACAACATGTAAGTCTTGGTAAAAACATGGAACATGTTAATCATGCTAACAATATTCTAACAATATGCTAATCGTACTAATCATTTACTAAATCGTCTGGTTTTGTTTTTTAGCTGGATTTTTAAAATTCATGTTAGCAATATGTTAAATCACGTTAAAACATGCTAGCAACATGCTAATCCTGTTCGAAAAATGTTAACACGCTACATGTTAAAAATATGTTTGTCATGCTAATTGTTGTAAACATGTTAGAAACATGCTAATCATGTTAACAACATACTAACAACATGTAAATCATGTTAAAACATGATAGCAACATGCTAGCAAATCAGCTGGTTTTACTTGTTTTTAAAGCTGGATTTTTTTAATTCATGTTAGCTATATGTTAAATCACATTAAAACATGCTAGCAACATGTTAATCGTGCTAGAAAAATGTTAATCATGCTAGAAAAATGCTAGCAACATGTTAAAAATATGTTAATCATGTTAAAACATGCTAATCATGTTTAAAAACATGTTAGCAACATGTTAATCATGCTAGAAAAATATTAGTCATGCTAGAAAAATGCTAGCAACATGTTACAAATGTTAATCATGTTAAAACATGTTAATCATGCTTAAAAACATTACCAACATGTTAATCACGTTAGAAACATTTTAACAACATGTTATCATGTTAATCATGATAAAAGCATGTAACATGCTAATCATGCTAGAAACATGTTAGCAACATACTAACAACATAATTGTGCTAAAACACGTTACCAACACGTTACACATATTAGCAACATGTTAACAATATGCTAATCATGCTAAAAACATGTTAGCACCATGCTAATTATGTTAAAAACGTTGCAACTTCATGCTGGAAACATGTTAGCAACATACTAACAACATTGTGTAAAGTGTTAACATAATAATCATGCTAGCAATATGCTAACAACATGCTAACCATGTTAATAATTTACTAAATCAGCTGGTTTAGTTTTTTACCTGGATTGTCCCTGCTGAAAAAAAAAACAGCTAAAACCAACCTAGGCTGGTTGGCTGGTCTTAGCTGGTTTAAGCTGGAAGTAGCTGGTTTTAGCTGTTTTTTTTAATTCATGTTAGCATTATGTTAAATCATGTTTAAAACATGCTAGCAACATGCTTACATTGCGTTAGAAAAATGTTCATCAGACTTGAAACATGATAGTAACATGTTAAAATATACTAAAAACATGCTAACAATATGCTAATCATGTTAAGAACATGTTAGCAACATGTTAGTAATGTTTCAATCATGCTATCAACATGTTAGTCATGCTAAAACAATGCTAATCATGCTATAAACCTTTTAACAACATACAATCATGCTAAAATTAAGCTAGCAACATTGTAACAGCATGTTAGCAACATATATCTAATCCATTTATTTGAAGTTTCAAACTTCAAGCTATTACAACTGCTTCAAACTTTCAGGCTAGGCTTTCTCAAGCCAACTTCAAAGTTTGTTCTCTCAAACTTTAGTCTTCTAGTTACTACTACATTATTTATTAATGTTTTGAATGATTTAATAGTGACTGACTAATTTTTTAGTAAGTAATTTTGTTGTTTGTCATTTGAGTTTTTCTTATATATATTCGTCTAACATTTGTATTTTTATTATTTGTATTTTTTTTTAGAAAACATGTTATGTTTTATATAAGTATTTAAATTTTGTTTTTCATTTTAATAAACATTTTAGTTCATTTGTTTTAGTTAACAATAACACAATATTGGTTCTAAAAACAGGCTTCATATCTTCATGCAAATTAGAAATGTGCACATTTCGAATTAGGACTCAGGAATGATCCAAATCCAGACCCAAGATATACTGATCAAAGCAATCAATTAAGACAACAGGAAAGGAGAGAGATACAGACAGACTGGGGTGAAGGAGAAACTCACCTCCTTGTTATTCTCCTCCAGCACCTGGTCGAACTCGCTGAGAGAGGCTAAAAATATGAGCGATGTCACATTCTCAAAGCAATGGATCCATTTCCGTCTCTCAGACTTCTGGCCACCCACATCCACAATCCTTCAGAAAAAAAAGTTGTGTTGTTTATTCTTGAAACTTTGTGTATAAACCAAAAACACTAACCGTCAACCCCTATAATTTGATCCTACTTCCTTGACGTCAAACATGTCTACCTCAAAATATATCAGGTAATTTTTTATATATACTTTCTGAATAAAATGGGAGCACTGCTATGTAGCTGCTAAGGTGTTCCTAGTGATGTTAACACATTGCTTATGCTGTTGGCATGGTTTTCTAGGTACACTGTAAAAAAAACTAAAAATTTGTTGAGTCTACTTAAAATAATTTGTTTCCCCGCTGCCTTAAAATTTCAAGTTGAATCAATTCAAACTTGCCATTCCAAGTTGACTAAACTTCTTTGAGTTGACTTTAAAAAGAAATTTACATTTTAAGGCAGCCGGGTAACAAATTACTTTAAGTTAACTCAACAAAATGATCTTTTTGGGTTCTGAAACTAGAGGTTAGTGAGGAAACTGCAGGGGGTTCTTGATTAAAAGAAATAGTTCATCCAAAAAATGAAATTTTACTGAAAATTGACACCCTCTGGCCATCCAAGATGTAGATGAGTTTGTTTCTTCATCAGATTTGTAGAAATTTAGCATTAAGTCACTTGCTCAGCAATGGATCCTCTGTAGTGAATGGGTGCCGTCAGAATAAGTGTCCAAACAGCTGATAAAAACATCATAATAATCCACAAACAATCAACACAACTCCAGTCCACCAATTAACATCTTGTGAAGCGAAAAGCTGCATGTTTTTAAGAAACAAATCCATTATTAAGATGTTTTTAACTTCAACGTTCAACCGTCCATAATCCATATTAATGCTTCTTCTAGTGACAAAAGTCCATCAAAATCCATATTTCATTTTTGTTACTGACATGTTTGTTTTTAACTGTAGGTGTGGATTACTTGTGGATTATTGTGCTGTTTTAAACAGATTTTTTGAATTTCATTCTGACGGCACCCATTCACTGCATAGGATCCAGTGGTGAGCAAGTGATGCTAAATTTCTCCATGTGTGTTCTGATGAAGAAACAAACTACAAAAGCTACATCTTGGATGGCCTGAGGGCACATACATCCTCTGCAAAAAACAAAACAAAGGATTTACTTATAAATGAAATATTTGAATTCTATAAAATACATTCGTTATGGTACCTAAGAGTGATCTTCTCCACACTGAAAGAGTAGTCATTGATGCCTGTGGTGGGGAATCGGACTCGGAGCACATCCTGGGCTGTAGGGATGAAGTCAGGGGCTGCGATACGGTCCAAATTCATCATATAGCTAAAAAAATGATGCAACATAATTCAGTGTCAAATTTCAGAACTGTGCAAGTGTGATAAAGTGGCATGATGTTTGCCTTTTTCTTTATTGGTGTTTGTGCTTTAGACGGCCGTTTAATTAAACGTCCTGGTTTGTTTGTGTTTCTTATCATGGCCAGGTTTGTAGAACTGAAAGCATGACCAGGGAAGCAGCAGGAGAGAACGAGAAGGACATGCAGAACTGTGTAAAGGAGTGATTAGGTAACGATTAACAAGAACACGCTGATGTACTTTACAGGAAATGTGCTTAACAATATGTAATACTGCCCTAATTGACAGGCTTCAAGCGAGTTAACGGCATTGAAACAAAAACACTTTATTCATTTGAAAACAATTCGAGAAGTGAAAATGTGTTAATAATATATGACTAAAATAAAAGACGACACATCAGTTATCAATCGGCAAAAAGAGAATAGAAAGAAAACGCATTAATATTTGATGCAACTGAATGGTTTACTCCATTACTGACTTGTTTGGACTTGCATGCTTGTCTAAAGATACAGCTGTATTGCCCTCCAATGGTACTATTTGGAGCTGCACTATTTAGATCATTTCGGGGTTTTAATTCAAAAACATACATAGAAAATTTGACACAAAATACTGTTGTTAATATATTTATTAATATTATACATTTGTATTGGTATAATAATTTTAAATATTTAAACATATGTTAGAAATATATTTGTTAACATTAATAATGTAGCAATATAAATGTAATTCTAATACTGAATAAATTTATTTGTAACATAATATTAAAATAAATTAGTTAATACTATATTTCAAAAAAAAATTGTTGTTCATTTATATTTCTAATTATATAATATAAATACTTAAAACATTACATTTAATACAAGAACTGCCTGGAACTACTTTTCCTGAAAATAATTGGACACCTAAGAACGTTCGTCAGCCAATCAGATTCAAGCATTCAACAGCCTTAAGTAATAAATAATAAATATTCAATTCAGTTTCTTTTCTATTATTCAGCTGTCTCTCAAATCAATATTTCATGGCCATGTTATTTATTTGTTTTCATGTAATAAACTTGCTAATGTACAGACAGATGGGCATTATTGCTGTATCAACCCCATTAGAATGATATAAGGCTTTGCGTCAGATACCAGATTTTATTTAATTTTTATATAGATACTTACTATTCTGTAGAGTCCAGAAGCTGGTACTCTCTACGACGGCCATAACAGGCCTTGATACCGTCGTCAGCCCAAAGTCGGCGGATACCATCCACATACATTCTGTCCAAATGTGTCATCTGACGGATTTCCACATCCTGGAACTGTTTCCCATATACCTATGGATATAAATAGCAACAAATTAGCCTTTGTTTATGTAAATATTACGTGGATGCTTTCTATATTCATGGTCTATTTGAAAGGACAACTGTCACAGCTATCACAGCTTAGTATAATTTACACGCACACACATGTATATATTAGTGCTGTCAAATTGATTAATCATGATTAATCGCATAAAAAATGAAAGTTTGCGTTTACATAATATGTGTGTGTATTGTGTATTTTACACATACAAATACTATTTAAGAAATACTTACGTGTGTGTATATATACAGTGAGGGAAAAAATTATAGTCTGCTGATTTTGTATGTTTGCCCACTGACAAAAAAATTATGTCTATAATTTTAACAGTAGGTTTATTTTTTACAGTGAGAGACAGAATAACAACAAAAAAATCCGGAAATACGCATTTTAAAAGTGTTGAAAATTGATTTGCATTTTAATAAGTGAAATAATTATTGGACCCCTTCGCAAAGCATGACTTAGTACTTGGTGGCAAAACTGTTGTTGGCAATCACAGAGCTCAGACGTTTCTTGTAGTTGGCCACCAGGTTTGCACACATCTCAGGAGGGATTTTGTCCCACTCCTCTTTGCAGATTCTCTCCAAGTCATTAAGGTTTTGAAGTGACTATGGTTCCAGCTGCTTTGAGATCATTTTCAAGATCCTCCCGTGTAGTTCTGTGCTGATTCCTCACTGTTCTCATGATCATCGAAACTTCATAAGGTGAGCCCCAGACCGAGGGAGATTGACAGTTGTTTTGTGTTTCTTCCTTTTGCGAATAATTGCACCAACTGTTGTCACCTTCTCACCAGACTGCTTGGTGATGGTCTTGTAGCCTATTCCAGCCTTGTGTAGGTCTACAATCTTGTCCCTGACATCCTTGGACAGCTCTTTGGTCTTGGCCATGGTGGAGAGTTTGGAATCTGATTGATTGCTTCTGTGGGCAGGTGTCTTTTATACAGGTAACAAACTGAGATTAGGAGCACTGCCTTTAAGAGAGTGCTCCTAATCCCAGAAAGCTTGCTGATTGATTTAATTTCACACATTAAAATGCTAGTCAGTTATAATGTTTTTTTGTTGTTGTTATTCTGTCTTTCACTGTTCAAATAAACCTTTTCATTTGATTCATAGTATATAAATATAAATATATATTCCATATATTTACTAAATATATACATGTTTGTGTGTGTTTGTGTGTCACTGTAAAAAGTTGTCACCAGTTTCTACTTAAAAACGTAAGTTTAGCATTTAAATCAACTTAAAACTACAAGTCATTTCAACTCACTACAATAAAATGAATTTAACTTACGAGTTGAAATTACTTGTAGTCTGAAGTTGATTTAACTTAAAATTTTAAAGCAGCTGCTAAACTTTAAAGTTTTTACGTTGAAACTGGTGAAAACTTTTTACAGTGTGTATATATATATATATATATATATATATAATTCATAAAATTCAAATATTTATACATAAATTCAGTTATATTAATATAAATATACATGTAAATAGTTTTAATATATATACTGTATGTGTGTGTATTGATATATACATAATATACACAGTATACACATATATTATGTAAACAAAAACTTATTTTGGATGTGATTAATCGCAATTAATCGTTTGACAGCACTAATATTCATGTATTTGTTTAAATATACTACTTCTTTTAAAATATATACATGTATGTGTGTATTTATATATCACACATATGTAGTAAAGTGTTGTTAAATGTTAAATAGATTCATGATTATATAATATATAAACACATACTTTGCATAAAGGTTGCTGATTTGTATTTGTATAGTTAAATGTACATAATTTAAGTATATATATATATATAACACTATATATATAATATATATATATATATATAATACTATAACACTAACACTAACATATGTATTTATTATTATAAATACATACATACATGAATATATTTAAGAAATATATGTGTTTGTGTGTGTGTGTGTGTGTGTGTGTGTATATACATATACATACATACATATACACACACACACACACACACACTTTTGTGAAATAATTATAAAAACAGTTGTACACAATACATAACTAAAATATATATATTTCAAAAATATTTTATGTCAAGCGTTAAAAAAAAAAACTAAAAGGCAAATAATTAAGAAAGCCAAATTTGCCGATGCAAATACTGTTCTTTTGATTGAACCCATACAACCCATACAAACTCAGTCGTAAACCTGGTGTGTGAAACAGGTAGTAACTGCTTGTATAAATTGTGTTATCAGTGGGTTTTTCAAAGAAGCGTTGTGCATTTAATTTCAACTATAAAACTGTGAGGGATTATGAAACAATCAGAGTTTTTCTCTTGCTGGTCACCTCATTTTGCGGGTTAGCATAGGGAATCTTTAGGGTGTTCATGGCCGCTGTCAGAGCCTTCATAGCTGTGAAGATATTCTGGAAAACCAGTTTAGTGTAGCCCCGCCTATCTTCTTCGGAAAAGCCCTTGCCATGAATAATCCTCATCTGCTTGATAAAAGTTGTCTTCCCGCTTTCTCCAGTGCCTGAAATCCACAATAAAATAAATAAATACTACATGAAGCCAAAAAGAGATGTCAAACACTAGTTCTGAAACCAGGCCATGGTATGACAAAAATGGAGAACCGAAAGGAATGCAACGTGCAGGTGATAACATACAAGGCTTTTTTTTTTTTACACAAAGGAATGTTATCCATCCTGTTAGCTACAAAGCAAGATTTTTTAATCGTCTTTAGACTGACAGCTGGAGACTGTCCCAAAGCATGCGGCCAGACGTGTTTGGATGCCTTTGAACTGAGGTGTCCTCCACCATCGGGGGACTTTCTCTGCTGTGAAGTCTAATACTGTTGTTTTGGTTTAAATGATTTAAGCAGACAAGTGTTAACCAGTTATCAGTGACTCAAACGGCAAATATTTGATGGGCAAACAATTACACATCACATCAAATCAAATCAGTGTGAGCAGGTTTACCCACGACGGACATAAAAAAAAACAATAAAAAAAATGTCAGGTATTTCCTAATCACTTGATCACTCAAGAATGTCTCCCTCAAGACATCACGTGACAAATTTTAAAGCTGATGAAGAGATTAACCATAGTAACTTGTCTGCCATCTACAACTATCTCCACGTAGGTACCACAACAATAATGGGTAGGTAACATGACATGTCAAGCAGTAATAACACCTTTGTTACCTCAATTTAACTTGCTGCAAGTATATCAGTGCAGAAAATTTAACTCAAATACATATATAAATCTTAATCATAAATGTTTTTCCAAAATACATATTTTAATTTCAATGCAACAGTATGGAACATGCATTGACAAGTATTTTTCAGATAAATGGTTCACTCCCTTCACACTTGAGATGACTCAGAGATGTACTCACCTGATACCACATTTAAAGATCTCCCAAGTTCCTTGAGTGATGTCTTCAGTGTCTCCATATTTGTGCTTCTAATCGCTTTTAAGCATATACAACTTTAAAAGGTAGAAATATCTCACCTAATAGAAGCACTTTGATTTCTCTCCGTTCTCGTTTCTTCTGATCCGCAAGGATTCTTTTGATTTCATTGTGTATGACGACGGCGCTCTTCTCATCTTCAGACAAGCAACAGGTGCATGTCGTGTAGCACCATCTCCAACAGCCCCCCATCTCCCCTACAGGACAAAAACAACCGTTAAACGTCCTGAAGAACCATTAAGGTTATGTAATAAAATTAGCAAATGTTGAATTTAGAACGCATACAATAGCGAAATTGTTTTGAATCGAAACTTCTCACTGAATCGATTCACAAAACAGTCTGAACGATTCATTCACGTATCGTTCCGAGTCAGCAGGTCGACTGATTAGTAAGTAGCCTAGTATTTCTTTCAGTAGAACAGTAATGTTCGTTTATCACAACAAGCTGTTTTTAGGTACAAATCTACTTTGTTTTTAAGAGCCTGAGACACGAAGCTTGTAATATGCGAGAAAGAAAACTGTTGTAAACTGTTCGAAAGAGCCGATTCGCGGAATGGAGCCGAACTTCCATCATAAGTAGACTATATACATTAAAAATGTAGCCTATACACTTCCATTCCAGTGTAGATCTCTATGGGTTATACGCATGCGTGTAAGTGACTATTCAGGGGAAAACCGACTTTTGTTTAATTTTCATATCTACTGAAACCTGTATTTTAAACACATTTCACAACCTTGGACTTCCCCTAAGAAGAAAAACAAGAAACCTAATACTTATTGCAGGTGCGCAGTACCTTTTTATTACACCTATAAAGACAGAAACAAACTGAATGAACTTAAACCGAGATTACAGCGTCAACGCGATGAATCACTTACCTGCATTCGTCGACACACCTGTACGGAGTCAGTAATGCCTTTACGAAACACGATCCATTATTCTCCTTGAGCCGAACTTCTTTCTCTTGTAGAATTTTTTTTTTTTTTTTTTGCGAAAGCTTCCCCCAAAATATCCAAATTCTTAAGTAAACGTCACATGATTTTTCCTCCTTGGCTCCAGACAGGTCTACCTGCAATTCAGGAAAGTCCTTCTTGAATGGGTGAATATGGGCTGTCTCAAAATCTAGTCAGCTGTCTACTTGGACAGCGGTTTGTAGCACCTTCTTGTGTTTAAAAGCTGCTAGACGGAGTTAGGCGGAAAAGAATGCAAGGGTCTCACGGCGCCTTTTCAAAAGTTTTTAGTTTGGACGCTGGAGACGCGACGCAAGGTCCGTGTGATGCATGCGTACGTAAACCGAGAATCGTGCCAACAAGAACGCGCCCGATGTGAACGCCCCCCTGGGGGTGTGCTAGTCAGCATTTTTAGCCATCATATCTCTCAAAAATGCTGTCTAGGTAGACAGGTTACTACGTTTTGAAACACTTCAGTTTTTCAGTAGAATTCGCGCTAAAGTGACTATAAATCTTAATAGCTGTTTATGATCAGCTAATATTGTCAGTACTGTACTGGCCTAAGCAGATGAGTATAGATTATTAGTTTTGAGTATCAAATTGAGCAAAAACATCCAGTTTCAGATAGAAAAGTACAAAACCTGTTTTAGAAGTTACAAGTGGTGTTAACTTCTTGAATAGCTGTGCAGGTATTTGACACTCCTCTCTCTTGGGCTCTGGAAGTCAGTCTTTTGTCTTTGTCAGCAGAACCGGTTTATCAGGCCTTTCACGGTGTTGTGAGATATCGAGATTGCCTATAGTCCACATATTGCCATGGGAACCAGGTAAGTAAGTCAAAGTCCTAGAGAACGATGATGGTTTTTAAACAGGTTTTAAGAGAATCAAACAAACTAGAAGATATTTGTAAAATCAACACATCTTCCACAATAACCTTGTCATAGTTTTTAGTCATGTGAATGACTCGGAGACCTGGAAGACAAAACATAGAACGTAGAATTCCAGCACAAGCCTGTCAATTTTCCACCTGAGCGTTCAAGAGCAACTTATTAATATATTAATTCATAAAGGTGATAAATATATTTGCTAGTTCTGGCTGTAAGGGCTACACTAAGAAACACATTTCACACAGAAACGGCAACTTTTTTGTGAAAAAGAAAATTCATAACTCTAAATCTAAACAAACAAAAATGTGATAGCCAGCTGAATGGAATAGAAGAGGTGACCTGGAAAGTAGGCTACTTGATGGAAGATGACATCTGTTGCTTTTAGTTATGCAGGGCAAGTAACCACAACAAACTTTAGAGACAGTGGCTCCTTGGTGCCCTGCATGGGTCAACATGTTGATACTTTCAGTTTCGTCTCAATATAATATTCTACCACAATAATAGTCCAGTGGTGAAATCACTAATGTTCATTTCACTTCCAGGAGGAGGAGGATATGTTTTGGATGGTAGGCACCATCTGTGGAATTGCTGCTCGCTCCAAATGCAAATGCTAAATTGTTTCTTGGCTGGGCTCAGACTCCGTTGCACATGCAAAATGCAATACAATAAAGATGTAGATTCAGGCATCCGAGGATGATTTATCTTTGATATTAAAATGACTCAAATATTTTGGATTTGTTGAACCGCTTTAAATGACATCAAATTGAAGCATGTGCTTCGATTTACAATATTATGTATGAGTTTTTATTGCTTTTTGTTCAATGATCTATTTAGTAAAAAAAAATGTATGTATCCTTTGTGCTATAGATTTAAATGGTCATGAGATGTTGTGTCGTTTTGGTTACAAGAAGACACTGGGTCCTTATTGCCCTAAAGAATAGATGATATTCTTTTAATGTGTATGTGTAGGGTTCCTGGAAGTCCTCAACATTTCATTTAGTATTTTTGACTGGCCCACTGTTGGTGCTACAGGCTGTAGCTATTTCAGTCCTTAAATTTTATTGACTGAACAAGAGTTTGTGCATTTATGGTGGGGATTTTCCAGTCGTTTTTTTTCTGCGGGTCACGTTGTTATGCCAGTAGGTGGCAACAGTGACTGCATTTATGCGTTCATTCCCTGAACCGAGTTATTCTAAACATTCATTCATGAACGAAATTCATTCACTCAGCAGATTCTTTTAAAAAGACCGAAAATAACTCTAATAAATTCATTTACCATTTCCTGTTGCTACATTATGGTCACTGAAACTGAATGAAAACAAGTGAGTGAACTCGGACAGCGAGTGCGACGGAAATGCTGCAGACGCGATATTCTGTCCAGACACGGGAATTTAAGCGGCACAATAGCTCACAGTGTATGCGTACCCTACAGTCAAGCGGCTACACATCGAGTGTACATAGGTTGTACACTCGTTATTGGTAATTATGGGAATAAAAAAACATACTAACTGTTTTGGGCACTTGAGAGACTGTGCACGACACGCGACAGCACGACTTCAACCAGTAGATGTCCTCAGCATGCACGTTTCGAGCGCATCTAAAGTGGAATAAAAACAATGCATACTCTTTTCTACTGCAACTTCAAAGGAGGCAAAACAATGTTGTCCAAACTAGCGCTGAATTCCTAAGGTCATTTTATGTTTTATGTTACTATGTTTGCTGTGCAATGTCTGCTGATTCTCGACATTTTTTGCCTGCTATTTAAAATGAGCAAGCCCTTTACAGTTGAATAAATCTGATTAGTTGTCAGTGTTTTGTTGTTCATCAGCTGTGAAAAAATCGTTCTGAAAGTGATCCCAACGATATCGTTCCCCGGTATCTAGTCCTGGTGTGCTATTCTCTTAAATTTAAAACGATTTTTAGAAGTTATCTTTAGGCTGCGTGTCGCACCTAAAAACTCGTGGAAAACGCGAGGCGTGCCGCTTTCTCCTTCTTTCCAAAGCGCTCTGTAGCTTGCGCTCCCATGGCGTGTGCCGTTGCTAAGCAACAGTGACCTGCACTCTCCATGAATACTCGGAAGTTACAGGAAACGATAAATGAATTTCCAACACAAAAAAATCACTTGCAATGTCTCTGCTACTAAATTAATTTAAAAATGTACAGCTGTGATCAGCTGTTCCTCCATCTTGGCTGAGCTTTCAATGTTGTTACGAGAAAGACGCTCAGCGCTCGTCACGCTCCTGGCGTTTTAAAAAACGCAGCACTTCCATTGATATAGTTATAGTTTTCATTATCGTTCACCCAAAAATGAAAATTTGATGTTTATCTGCTTACCCACAGGGCATCCAAGATGTAGACTCAGGACAGGATGGACGTTGTGGTGAATCAGAGGTAAAAATGATATAAATACTGTTCAGTTTCTCTCACAAACTGATTGTTTCGTGTCTAAGGACATCAGTGTATCATTACGAAGTTAATTTGGTTTTATGTATGCTTTTTTTACTCACTTACTAAGATTTGGTAGCCATTGACTGCTATTATATGACAGACTTCAACGGTTTGAGTTAAAAATCTTCGTTTGTGTTCTACTGAAGAAACAAAGTCACCTGCATCTTGGATGCCCTTGGGGGTAAGCAGATAAACATCAAATTTCCATTTTTGGGTAAATTATCCCTTTAAATTCTGTCTCAGGTTGGAAAAATGGCAAAGCTCAGAGCTGTTGAAGCACACAGTGCAAGTTAAATTAATTAGATATTACATAAATTTGATAGTAAATAAAAAACCCCAAAACATTTTATTAGTACAGAGATGAGTATGTCTATATCGTAGTTCACAACTGTGTTTTATCGCTTAATTAGAAACAAATGTTATTAAATAACAAATTAAATAATGTTGGCTGTTAGATAGGGTCTAACATTTGGACATTTACTTTAAAGTGCAAAGTATTGAAAATATTAAGTATGTATATAAAGCACTATATTTTTTCTGTATGTTGTAAGAGTGTCCCGTACACCAGAGTGGCTTTCATTAACCTCCTGGAGCCGTGTGGAGAACTTTCTATGATAGATGAATGCACTTTATTTTTACTGTCAACCTTTTTAAATATTTTCTACTTGTTGGTGGTTGTTAACAACAAAAAATGCATAGTAGAAACACAGCTGAGAAGAATTCTGGTACACTGCTACACAGTGTACTAAACAATGGCTCAGTCATGAGTGGACCAGTGCTGTTTTGCTGTGTGGGGACATAGTCTGACAAACAATGACACTTCACTTGACAGGTTTGTCTCAGGATGCATCTGTAACACCACAGTTCTCTTTTTGTGGTATACCTACCTTCCCTCTTGGTCTTAGAGAGAAATTCACAGTTATAGTGTTACCACTTAATTTTATGTTGATTTGTACAATATATAATATATACAATATATATAAATAATTTACATTTTTCAGTGGAGACTGAGATGTTAAAACATTTCATTGCATTAAATAACAAATTGATGCTAAAGTTTAGCATGTAAATATAGATGTTATTAAACAAACAACAACAACAAAATAACAACCCATAATTACATTTTCTCCAAGTGTACTCTGTTATAAATAATGATTAAAAATGACTTCCATAAAATAGTAGTGTTTCTGAATGTACATGGGATCAATACAGTCTGATGCCAAGTGCCATGAAGGTGCGTCTGGGGTTCATTAGACAATTCCAAAATCCTCTAAGGCCTTGACGAGGACAGTGTCTTTCACGTCATTGAAGACTTTATGGATGTTTTTAGTGTCTGTTGCACAGGTGAAGTGAGAGTAGATGCTTTTGGAGTTCTTTGTCTCGTAGGAAACTGCTTTTTGTTTATATAAAGTTCTGATGAATTCCATAGCATCCACAGCGTCCCGACGTTTGCCTGAAGGTGGCGCCAACCACAGAGGAAAGGAAAGCAAGAGCAAATCAGATATGACAAACAAGAAATGAATGTATAATCTTGCCTTTCATCTTGTTTAATGTGCAACCTACCATGAAATGCAGGAAAGTATGTTTTTAGATCTGAGAACTGTATCTTCTCGGCCAGGATGTCCTTTTTGTTCAGGAAGAGAATGATCGAGGAATTAGCAAACCATTTTGAGTGGATGGTCATGTAGAACAGCGACAAACTCTCTTCCATGCGGTTCTGGAGAAAAAAAAGTTAGATTACACAGATTAACAGCTATATGAATATTACAAGGAAGGACAGGACATATGAGGAGAGGGAGGCAGACACTTACATCCTTGTTATTCTCCTCCAGAAGTAGGTCGTACTCGCTGAGGGAGGCTAGAAATATGAGTGACATCACATTCTCAAAGCAATGGATCCACTTCTTTCTTTGTCCCCTCTGACCCCCGACATCTACAATCCTGAAAAGTCAGACAGACCAGAAATCATGTCACTTTTCTAATTGATTTTGCTGGTGGGTTTGTAACAGTCCCAGATTTGGCCCAAAAAATATGTTCCTTCTTCCTTTTTATCAGAATTCTTCTGACAATCAGTGACTTACCTTGATTTCCTTGATATGTCTGTCTTTTCTGAGGTTCCTTGTCAGTTATGTAAACACAACAAACCACTTGCAAAGTGTGAACAGAGCAAAGACTTACTTCGTATTTTAGGACATGCTATTATCAGTAGTTAAAGGGATAATTTACCCCCAAAATTAAAACACTGTCATTTGCTCACCCTCATGTTGTTCTAGACCTTTAAGACTTACTCTCCTCTGAGAAAGAATAAAAGATTTTTTTTTTTAAAAGTCAATGGAGTCCAAAACAACATGATAAATGGCAATAAAATTTTTCAAAATAGGAAAGATGACAACATGATTGTTTATCATATATTTTTTTCAGATGCCAAGCATTCTTTGTGCACCAAAATTATTTGCGTAGTTTCATAACTTTGCGGTTAAACAACTGGTGTCACATGGACTATTTTAATGATGTCCTTACAACCTTTCGTGGTAGTTGTGTTGCTCTCGGATTTTATCAAAAATATCTTAGCTTGTGTTCCAAAAGATGAATGATGGTCTTATAGATTTAGAACAACATGAGGGTGAGAAATTAATTACAGAATTTTCATTTTTGATTGAACTATCCCTTTAAGCACAATAGGTCCTGATAAAGAATGGTATACACCTATCAGGCATAACATTATGACCACATTCCTAATATTATGTTAGTCCTCTTTTTGCTTCCAAACAGCCCTGACCCGTCAAGGCATGGACTCCACTAGACCCCAGAAGGTATGCTGTGGTATCTGGCACCGAGATGTTATAAGCAGATCCTTTAGTCCTGTAAGTTGTGAGGTGGGTTATTCTTGAACCATTTTTCCTTTGTGGTAGGGCACATTATCCTGCTAAAAGAGGCCACAGCCACCAGGAAATACCATTTCCATGACAGGGTGTACATGGTCTGCGACAATGCTTAGGTAGGTGGTTAACATCCACATGGATGGCAGGACCCAAGGATTCCAGCAGAACATTGCCCAAAGCATCACACTGCCTCCGCCGGCTTGCCTTCTTCCCACAGTGGATTCTAGTGTCACGTGTTCCCCAGGTAAGCAATGCACACACATTCAGCTGTCCACGTAATGTAAAAGAAAAGTGATTCTTCAGGCCAGGCCAGCTTCTTCCATTGTTCCATGGTCCAGTTCTGATGCTCACATGCCCACTGTTGGCACTAAGGACGGTGGACAGGGGTCAGCATGGGCAGCCTAGTTGGTCTGTGGCTATGCAGCCTCATACCCAACAAACTGCAATGCGTTGTGTATTCTGATACCTTTCCATCAGAACCAGCATTAACTTCTTGAGCAATTTGAGCTCCAGCATTTCCAGCCTTTGCTTTCCATGTGCATCCATAAGCCTTGGTCAGCCATGACCGTGTGGCCGGTTCACCACTGTTCCTTTTTTGGACCACTTTTTACAGACCGGGAACACCCTACAAGAGTTGCAGTTTTGGAGATGATCTGATCCAGTCGTCTAGCCATCACAATTTGATTTTAAGTTGAATCAACTCAAATATCTAAGTTGTAACTTAGTACAACTCAGAGGTGGGACCAAGTCATTGTTTTGCAAGTCACAAGTAAGTCTCAAGTCTTTGCATTCAAGTCTCGAGTCAAGTCCCGAGTCAAGACAGACAAGTCACAAGTCAATTCCCGAGTCAAGACGGGCAAGTCCAAGTCGAGTTGCAAGTCCTCAACTTTAAGCTTCAAGTCCTAAACAAGTTATTAGTGCCGTTTTCCCAAATTAGTGTCTCTGTATTAATTACTACAGTAAATTTAAAGTCAATAATAGTCTATAGTAAGAATAATTGCAAAGATACATTGAGGATACATTAATTCCTCATTGAGGAATTAATCATTGTTTGTGAACAAATATAGGATAATTGAGTGAATAATTTATTTTAAGTCCACTGTTTCATTTGTTTATGATTCAGTGATTTAAATGAATCAATTGAATCAGTTGGGGTCGTAGTTCTGGTATCAAAATATGTCATTTCCATACCAAAACTACATATTTTACAGTCACCGCTTTGCAGATTGATCATAAACACAGCTAAAAAGCTTCCTACCACAGTGGCCATCCTTTACAAAACTAATATCTACCACAGTTTTATCACAGGTAGAATGTAAAATGTTTCAATACAAGCATTTCAGTCAAATGGAATTTATGCAATATTTCAAACTTTTAACCCACGGGAGAAAATCAACCCGCTGCAACAGTTTAAATTAGCCCAATTCCATGGAAAAAATGCAGATTTGGCAACCCTACATACAACATGAGCTGCATCCAAAGCGATTTAACTACTCTGCACACTAATAGCGACACTGTGATGTGTGAAACAAAACACCGGTCAGGAATTAGAAGTATACAATGGGGATTTCAATATAAGCCAGACTAGTTTTCCTTTGCTGTAAACAAAACTTGGTTCTCGTGAGAATAGCTTATGCTACAGCTACGTCCTATGTCATCCACTGAAGGCCACTCTTCTGTGAACACATGTATGAAGCTAGAGATTGTGGTTTATAACGCTGTAAACATCTGATTTTGTCACTTCAATTCATTTCTTGGGGCCTTTGTTAACCCCCCAGAACCATGTGGAGCAGTTTTTTGTGACTGATGGATGCACTTTATTTTTCTTCAAAATCTCAACCCCATTTCAATATAAAGCTTGGAAAGAGCCAGGACATTTTTTAATATAACTCTGATTGTATTTGTCTGAATGAAGAAAGGTGAGTAAATCATAGGGTAATATTAATTTTTGGGTGAACTATCCCATTCAGGGTTTTGGTTGTTCATGTGTACCTGAGAGTCATCTTCTCCAAAGTAAAGCAGTGGTCTGTGATGCCCGTAGTGGGGAATCGGACTTGAAGAACATCTTGATGTGAAGGAATGTAGTCTTCACCTGCGATGCGGTCCAAGTTTTCAATAAAGCTTTAAAAAAAACACAGAATTCACTTTTACTGAAAATCTAAGTGCTGTTTCTTATAAAGGCCTTATTTGCAGAACATTCATCACATGAACTGTCAGTGGCATCAGAAAAGGAGAAGAGGAAACAGATGAAAATGCAGGTAGTCAGAAACTCCACTTACTATTTAGTAGAGTCTAATAGCTGATACTCTCTACGCCGACTGTAACACATCTTAAAGCCTTTGTCTGCCCATAGATGACGAATAGCCTCTACAAAACTTCTCTGCAGCTGCGTCATCTGATATATCTCCATATCCTTGAACCACTGGGCATAAATCTACAGATATCACAGACCTAATGAGACTGACAAATATATTACAGTACAAGATCCAATGTTTTTTTGATCATAGGCCTACTAAAACTAAAAATATGATTGTTGATGTAAAATGACTATCATTAATCGATAAGCTGTAAAAACACACTTGGCCTCTTGATCACCTCATTCTGTGGGTTGGAGTAGGGAATCTTTAGTGTGTTCATGGCCTGTGTCATTGCACATATAGCTTGGAAGATATTCTGAAAAACCAGTTTAGTGTAGCCCCGCCTCTCGTCTTCCGAGAATCCGTTTTCGTGAATGATTTTCATCTGCTTCATAAATGTTGTCTTTCCGCTTTCTCCCGTGCCTAAATGAAAGCAAAATAACCATGCATCAGCATGCATATGTTTGCATACTGTTAGTACTTTACACTGCAAAATAGTCATTTGCCATTGTGCACAGTGGAATGTTATCTGTACTATATAAGCATAATATAAGTTTTAATTGTGTATTAATTGTCTTTTTAGAAAGCTCAACACTGGGTGTGTTTGAATGTTTCTTTATTTATGTTATGTTGAATCCGGACTATGTACTGTATTACAAAAATGTTGCTCCTGCTTTAGCGAGTGAAGGGGAACTAAAGCCATACATTCAGTAAAATTACCTCATGACCAAAAAAGTGAAGTGAAGTCTAATCAGCTCTTATATGAACACATGTCAGGACATTTCCCTCAGAAGATCACCCATTATGACATTCAATGCTATGATGTCCTTTCAGACTGAAAAGTATAGTCCTTAAAGACTGAAAGTATAATCTCACCTAATAAAAGCACCTTGATTTCTTTCCGTTGTCTTTTCTTCTGCTCTGCAAGGATGTGTTTGATTTCATTATTTATGGCGACGGCGTTCCTCTCCTCTTCGGACAAGCAACAGATGAAACATGCACAGTAGTAGTACTGCCCCATTTCTCCAAAAGAAACTCTAAAAACATAAACAGTTCTTCGAATTATAATATTCAGAGCTCTTTTTTAATTCTTTTAAAATGACCATATAGTACTTTCATCATTAATTAAATCCAAATTTGTCAGTTCGACAATCTTGAACTAGTGTGCTGGAAGAAAAACCCGGAGTGGAGTTTCAGCCGAGGTATTATACAGAACGCTTTGAAACGGTAGGGGAAATGTAGAGCCGCTCCACTCACAAACGCTTATCCGGACCGGCTTTTAGTCTTTTTGTTGCTAGGTTACATGCAAAACTACCAGCATTTGACGACTTCTGGAACTTTTTCGTTGGTGGAGAAGAAATAACACAACATTTTACTTATTAACATTTACATATTTACATTTTACATGTTAATTCAGGGCTTTAAGCACCATAGACTTTGAGAAGATTTACATTTTGCGTGGTCCTCAACGCCAAAATGATTGAAATGGCCAATCAAGTTCAAGATGGCGGGCTTTTGTAAACAGAAGCAGTTTAAATTCAAAGCGCTACACCAATGGTTGAACAGTCAAAGAGTGCGAGGTAAGATTTAAGTAGTTTTACATTTAATATCTGGCCATTGTTTTACTAAAAAATGTTAAATGACTGACAAAATAAATTAGTGATGCAGACTCATTCGTAATTGAATGTGACCTGACAAGATACACGTCAGAGCTGTTTTCAGCAGATTAGGCATATGATTAAGAATGAATGTGTGCATATTGTAAATGAATTTTATGAATATGTTATATACTTACTTTCCTGGCAGTCTTAAAACTGTTTACCTCAGGGGCCAGTTGCACTGTTGAACTTAGTCACTGTGTTAAAACTGTCTTAAGAACTAGTTTCACCAACTAGCAATAGACAAAGTCTTACTTTTCATACTAATTTTAGACCAATCTATCATTTTGTAACTGATTTTAAAAAGTTATGACCAGTCTTGAAGGAAAAAAAAATATATATATATATGACTATAGTCTAAGCAGTTTATGCAACCGGCCCCAGAACTTAACTAGTACTTTAAATCTAAACTAGAACAAGAAAAGATATTTTGGTCCCCTGTGTTTAAGACATGGTTACGGCTTAATATTAATTGGGCCTACTTGTTTAATGAATGTATGAAATCCAAATGTTACACTCAGAATTGATATTCATGTTAACGGCACTCATTCTGTTTAAATATTTTAAGATAATTTGTGGCTTTTAACATCACCAATAATAGTGTGAACAATTGCTTACAACTGTAGATGAACCAATCACAAATGGAAACGTGAAAGTACTGTATTTGACTGTATTATACAACAACAAAAACTAATTAAACTTGACAAAGAGAAACACTCACCTTTATTTGTAAAACCTACAGCGTGAAATGAGAAACAACATCCATCTTCCTCAAACTAACAGTGGCTGTGCCACCTTGAAGGAGTTTTCCCAAACAGAGTTTTTGTGTCACAGTGTCACATTCGTTCAACAGAGACAAACTACTTGCATTTCCTGAAAGTCTGCCTAGTATAATATGCTGGGTATGTTGCAGAGCAGAAGAGAACCAATGGGAAGTCAGAGGAATGAACCATGACATTATTCCTTAAAGCTTAATAACTATTTAAAGTGACCAACAGTATTTTTATACTAAGAGTAGCTCTTTCCATGGTGTTGTGTTGTTTTATTAGGTTCGTAGAGGAGAGCAAGTTGTCACACAGGGAAGTTGTCGGGGCTGGTTGTCACATTTACAACCAGTAAATTGTGAAATAGTATGTTAGTTATGGGTTCTTTTGACCAAATCAATGGTTTACTGTGGGTTTTAATAATTTGACTGTATAAATGTAGATATTGTTCATTTCACTTTTTTTTAAATGAGAAGGATATGTTTTGACATGTAGGTTGCAGTTTGTGAAGTATATTTGCACCATCTGTTGGAGGTTGCTGTCGTGGAATTGGTGTTTGCGCCAAATGGAAGCATATATTGTTTGTTTCTTGGCAGGACTCATATTGTTGAACACAAAATGCAATACAATAAAGATGTAGATACAGGGATCCAAGAATGGCTTGGATATTAAAATTATTGAATTGTTTTTGATTTGTTGAACTGCTTTAATTGACATCAAATTGAAGCAAGTGCATTGATTTACAAAACAAAAAAAAAAATACTTTTTTGCTTTTGTTCAATTACATTTGGAAGATGTACTAATGTACTAATGTTGTGGAGTTTTGCTTACAAGAAGACACTAGGTCCTTATAGCCATAAAGAATAGAAGATAGCTTGTTATAGTTTGTCCAAAAATGAAAATTATGTCATCAGGTTTGGAACAACACTCAAGTTGTTCCAAACCTGTATGAGTTTCTTTCTTCTGTTGAACAAAAAAGAAGATATTTTGAAAAATATTGGTATAACAAACAGTTGATGGTAGTCATTGACTTCCATAGTGTTTTTCGAAACTCAAAAGACTATTCATCACAGGTTCTGTCAATAATTCATATAGGTACTGGGGTTTTCGAATCATGAATAAAAAAATATCTGTGGTAAACATAACTTGACAATACTTGGATATTTTGCTCTATAATGTAAATGACACACATGCATACTGAAAACTAGGGTTGGGCGATATGGCCAAAAAATGATCACAATAAAGTTTTTCATATCAGTCGACAATTATCACAATAAATTTCAAATCTTTATTTTATTTAAGTTTAAAGGCAGAATTTTGCTCCTAAGTGAAAATTGTACAAACCAGACCTTTAATTGTGGTTTTAAACTATTCTTTATGGTCAGAATTAGGGTTAGCTATTGTTTGAAATTCATTAATTCTGATTCCGATTCTTTTTGATTCACGGTTTTGATTCCACTGTGACTAAAAAATGATATAGCATACTTATTCTGTTTCTTTTTTTGTAAAACATTTAGTTGCAGCTGAATACCATGAAAAAAATCAGCAGGCTACATAAAAACTGTATTCGCTTAAGAGCTGTTTGCAAAATAGATCTGTGTGATTCTGGATAAATTGAGTTTTTTGTTTTTTGTTTTGTTTTAAATGGAAGTTGTGGTTGTCTCAGGATTCTGAAGAATAAAAACATTAGACAACTTAACAATAGGCCCAATTTATAAGTGAATGTGGTTTTTAATACCATAAGGTGGTTTTAAAAAAGACTTAAAAATTCTTATCCTGCCAGTGCTTCTGTATTTTTTTGAAACATTTGAATGTTTGTAACAGAAATAATGAACTGTGTGGTTGAAAAGAATGTGAAGCTGTTTCATTCATATACATGACAGTGGCTCTCTTTATTTACAACTGTATTAGTTACTGCATGATGAAAGTATTTGTGAGATTGCAGAAATCGTGTTGCAACCATAGACTGTAAAAAAAACATGGGCGTAGTGTCCGTGACGTCACTCGTAGGATTCTGAAGAGCGTTTTTGAAGCCTAAAGTGGGCGGAGCCGACCGCCGCCATCTTAGCAGCGCGTCACCGCGCGTCACTCCCGGATATTCGAAAATAGGCGAAGAGGCGGGACCTTACAGCTAACAGCTAACGTTACAGCTAATCACAGTCTGTTGGATTCCTGATTTTTAAATTTTAAATAAAATTATAAAGAATAAAAATATTAATAGATACAATTACATTACCCACCTACATTACATACATCACTCACCGGAAAAAATGGATCTCAGACTTGGACGGTCTGTTAGTACAATTAACCGCACAACAAGACATTTTATTTGATAATTTTAAGAAATAATCACGAAAATAAACATAGACTGCATAAAACAAAAGCAGAAACACGGTAGAGATTCCAGCGGCTGAGGACTGAGGTGACGTGACAGCAGATAGAGAAGGCAACATCAATCCACCTGTCACTCAAGTGACCACGCCCTTAATTATGCAGAACTTTAAGGCTTAATATAGTTTAAACGGATGAGTTATAAAAAAATTCACCCCCCTCACAGTTGTCATGAAGGGCAAAATTAGCTATATAGACAAATCATTTTTTGAACCAGGCTGTAAACATGTTTTTTTCTGCTGTAAAGTTGGGCATTTTAACATGGGGAGTCTATGGGATTGACTCCCTTTTGCAGCCAGCCTCCAGCGGCCAGTCGATGAATTGCAGTTTTAGTCACTTCCGTATTGGCTTCACGAGAGAGAGCGGGAGGTTGCCGCTTGGTTGCAACAAGGAGATCATTGCATCATGTGCTCATTAGAAATAGCTGTGTGCAGCTACAGCCAAATTGATGTATGCTATAATCAAGATTTTTTACAATTAGTTCATCTAACTGTGCAGCTGTTACAGTAACAATGCAGTAGTTTACAAGATAGTTCCACATGCAATTCTCAATTCATATGTAAAGATAATAGCCAATCATGGCAGTAGGCATTCATTTTGAGATCTCACAGCAGGCTCACCCCTGATATCTAAATTATGTTTCTGATGAAACAGACATACTAAGATTATAAGTGCACCTCAGGATAAGTTATAAAAAAATAAAAAAATAATTTCATGACCCTTTAAATAAATAGATGTTAAAGCTTTTCTCAGAACAAAGTGCTTTTTAATAATTAGAAACTGGTGTCAGTGATTCTTACTAGGATTTTTACATTAAAAAGCTGTTGAAGAAGTTATTTAGTATGCATGCAATTCCTTAACAAGGACAGTGTATTTCACATCATGCAAGACTCTTTGGATGTTTTTGGTGTCTGTGGCACAGGTGAAGTAAAAGTAAATCATTCTGTAGTTCTTTGTCTCATTGCTAGTAGCTTTTTGTTTATATAACTGTCTAATGAACTCCAAGGCATCTTCTCTGTCCTGACGTTTGCCTGAAGGTGGCGCCATACCACAGAGAAAAGGACAAAAAAGAGAATTGGGTATGACAAACAAGATCACACATATAATGCTTTGACATCATGTAATGTGCATCAAATTACCTTCAAATTCAGGAAAGTATGTTTTTAGATCTGAGAACTGAATCTTCTCGGTCAGGATGTCCATTTTGTTCAGGAAGAGGATGATTGAGGAATTAGCAAACCACGGTGAATGGATGATATTGTAGAACAGCGTCAAACTCTCTTTCATACGGTTCTGAGCCAATGAGAAGAAAGGTACACAGACTAATCAATACTACACAGAAAGGACAAGAGATGTATTTCTATAAATCTAACTGAATTGAATTGCCATATGAGGACAGAAACATACTTCCTTGTTATTCTCAAGCAGTTGGTCGTACTCGCTGAGGGAGGCTAGAAATATGAGCGCCATCACATTCTCAAAGTAATGGATCCACTTTCTTCTCAGTCCTCTCTGACCCCCGACATCTACAAACCTGAAAAGACAGACAAACCAGAAGTCAAGTTCAGTCAACACATCCACTTTTCTATCTATAATGCTATTTTTACTTTAAAAAGATAGTCCAAAATAATAAGATAGGTGACAGCACAAAGTGTCTATCCAATTAGTTGTATCCTTTATAACACGGTTTGTCAATATAGGCTATACACTGATCAGCAGAGGTGGAAGTAACGAATTACAACTACTCACGTACTGTAGGCCTACTTAAGCAGTTTTTTTAGGTACTTGTACTTTTTTGAGTATAATTTTAAGACTGTAATGTTACTTGTTCTTAAGTAAAAAATTAAGCTAAGTAATGTACTTCGTTACTTTTAAAATTACAATTCGTTACTGAGTAGCCTACGCCTACAATTTGAATTAATTTTCAAATCTATGACCTGCATTTTGGTAGCCAATAAAATGTTCGATCGTTTACGAACCAATAAAAACCCTTACATTTTGACCGGGAAAAAAAACAGGTTTCGGAGAGCTAATCATAGACACGACATGGAAATTTAAACTGCAGCACCACAGCAGTGAGCGCAAAAGCCTTCGCAGCTGCTGGAAGAGCTCCACGTTCCAACGCACACAACTGGCTAAAGCTTGCAAAGCTCCGAGAAAAGTAATTTACCATGAATGTGTCAAGCTGAAATAAGGAGATACTCCTTGATGAATTATTAATAAACGTTTTCTGAGCCAGTGTCGCAAAGATAAATTTGACGATCCTGACTCGCCATCACCTTTAGAGAGAAATGCATATCTAGGGATTTTATAATGAAAGAGTTTTTGTAAAGTATAGAATACTAATTTAAAGCTTTCTTTAGATGATTATTTATTATTATTATATTTTTCGTTTCGTTTTTCATTTCATTTTTACGAAGCGCTCCTGTTCAGCATCGAGCCATCAGAAAGCGTGTCTTGTTTGTTTTCTTTATTTTTACAAAAGCATTCCATTTTGTTGATATTGTGAGTGCACGCAAATAAAATTAGACCCTTTACAGTTCCGGATGATACATTACGCTTACTTTTATGAGCAAAGATTACGGCGTATTTTAATTTGTTTGCAGATTGCGCTGGCGCCTCCATGTTCTGCAAAGCCGAGTTAGCTTTCACTCTCCAACAAACTATTGTGCGCATAATAGGGCGCATTTATGTAAGTAAAATTGTTTAAATAATTTTGTGATATGCTTGAAGATTTTATTTTAGGCAAGCCGTGATGATTTGATAAGGAAAAAATGATCAAACTTAGGATGTGATCAACTTACTGCCTGCCGCTGGCCGCTTGGTTGTTAAAAACAAAAAACTTTAATTTAACAAACAAAAAATGTTCCAAACATATTTCTAAATTAACTAAATTTCTATTCTATTTCTATTCTAAATTATAAAGAAACGAAAATAAATATAAACACGTCCATTTTAAAAACAAAACTGAGCTATATTACTGTAGTGCGAATTGGCTTTCGTATGAGTGCTTTTCTTACCGTTTATACTTTCGCTTTCAGTTCAGCAACGAGGGGAGAGGAATGGGAGAGGAATGGAAGGGGGAACGCTCCACTTAATTATCTATTAACGGTTTAAATAAATAAGTTCGTTAAGAAAATTGAGGGGGCACAAATTCTTGTTTGTGTGCACGTTTGTTAATTTTTTAGCCTCATTTTTCAAAGTTTAAAAATGTGTGTGTGTGTGTGTGTGTGTGTATATATATATATATATATATATATATATATATATATATATATATATATATATATATATATATATATATTATTTTGTTTATTTTTATTTTTTTTAAACACCGCACCACCGACGGTAGTTGGTCCATAACCACCGCGGTGGTAAAAATCTGCCACCGTCACAGCCCGTCACAACCCGTGCCCCGTGATCAAGTGAGTGGACGCAAGAGCGGTCTGACGCGTCTAAAAATGCGTGGAAAATGCATTCCAAAGCGCTATCAATTCTGTGGCATTTGCCGTTGCTAAGCAGTCAGTCACGAACCACGTTCTCCACTAAACGTTTTTTCAAAAACAACAACAAAAAAAACAATATATATATCCAAACGAAGCCGATAGATTCTGTGAACTTTGAAAATCAGCTTCTCCTGAAGCTCAACAAGAGGTTCAGAAAGTGACCTTTTTAATAGTTTAAAGAATTTAAAATTTTCATTATCACCCTCATGTTTTTCCAAACCTTTCCTTTGTTGGGAACACAAAATATTACTTTTCAACAATGCTGTAGGGAGTTGATGGTAACCACTGACTAACCATCTTCTTTTCAACAGAAGAACCGCATAAGGGCTTGGAACAACATGAGGATGATGACACAATTTTCCTTTTTGGGTGAAAAATCCCTTTAAAGGCCATGACCCAACTGACTGTTTATTGTGAAAGGTCCATACTGTTTAATGTTTAATTTGTATTTCTTATACGCATTCATATGTTCATACGTTTGATCCATTCACATTTCTGATTGGATTTAGTGGTTATTGTTTTTTCATTAAAAATCACCGTTTTAAAAGTAATTAGTACTCTGGGTACTCTGAGTAGTTTTTAATATGGGTACTTTATACTTTTATAAATTTTTAACACCAATACTTTTACTAGTAATTGAGTATTATTTCTGCAATGTAACAGTACTTGTACTTGAGTACAAATTTTCAGTACTCTTTCCACCTCTGCTGATCAGGCATTACATTATGACCACCTTCCTAATATTGTGTTGGTTCCCCTTTTGCTGCCAAAACAGCCCTGACCCGTTGAGGCATGCACTCCATGGACCAAGATGTTAGCAGCAGATCCTTTAAGTCCCGTTGTAAGTTGCATGGTGGGGCCTCCATGGATTGGACTTGTTCGTTCAGCACATCCCACAGACGCTAGTTTGGATGGAGATCTGAGGAATTTGGAGGTCAAATCAACACCTCAAACTCATGCTCCTCTAACAGTTCTGAACCATTTTTGCTTTGTGGCAGGGCACATTATCCTGCTGAAAGAGGCCACAGCCACCAGGGAATACCATTTCCATTAAAGAGGTAGGTGGTATGTGTCAAAGTAACATCCACATAGATTGCGAGACCCAAGGTTTCTCAGTCGAACATTGCCCAAAGAAACCCACTGCCACCACCAGCTTGCCTTCTTTTGATAGTTCATCCTGGTGTCGTGTGTTCCCCAAGTAAGAGATGCACACGGTACAGTAAAGTAGATCGTCTGCTGGATGGGACCACACAGGCCAGCCTTCGCTCCATCAGTGAGCCCTATGAATCACCTTGGATCACTTTTGATATATACTGACGACTGCAGATCGAGAAATCCTACAAGAGCTGCAGTTTTGGAGAATCTCTGACCCAGTCATCTAGCTATCACAATTTGCCCTTGTCAAACTTATTCAAATCTTTAGGCTTGACCATTTTTACTGTTACATCTGTACACCACCTTTCGTTGATGTAAAAGCACTTCCCGCCGCCACGCGATTTCCCCATTGGCCTTGCGTCGTAATCCGCTCTAAACAGCTGGAAACTGGGCAGATGAAGCGCACCATCCGGTATCACATCGTTCAGCCAGGTCTCCATGAAACACAGAGCAGCAGAGTTTGAAAAATCCCTATTTGTCCGGGAGAGCAGAAGAAGTTCGTCCGTTTTGTTGGGAAGAGAGCGGAGGTTCGCCAGATGTATACTAGGTAGCGCCATCCGAAATCCACGCTGTCGAAGTTTCACGAGCGCGCCGACTCACTTTCCCCGTCTGCACGTCCTAAAGTGTTTGATTAGCGCTGCCACTCCGGCAACTACAACATTCAGCAAAAAAATAATTGAAAACCGGTAGGAGGTTTTGAGGTCTGTTCTGCCGAATGTCCAGCAGTTCATCCCTGGTAAAACTGATCGTGTTTGCGAAACAAAAAACAGGAAAAACTAACAAAAACACTAAAACAACTGAGGAGCACAGCACAGTGGCTGCCATTCGTGGTGCCATCAAGATGATAGTAAGGTCAAAATGTCTTTTATTGTGTTACACAAAAGATAAAAAGAGATGACAGTATTTGGGTGAACTGTCCATGCATTATGCCAGCATAACTTATAATGTTAAAGTTCACACAAAAATGTATTTTACCCCATGATTTACTCACCCTCAGGCTATCCTGGGTGTATATGACTTCCTTCTTTCAGACGAATATGATCTGAGTTATATAAAAAAATGTCCTGGCTCTTCCAAGTGATCCATAATCACAGTGAATGTGAGATTTTGAAGTGAGAAGTGACAAAAGCAGAAGCGCAGATGAGAGAGCAAAACAAAACACTGGTCACGAATTATAAGTATAAAATAAGGGTTCGTAATGAAAAATGTTGGAGGATTTCAGTATAAGCCAAGACTTGTTTACCTTTGCTGTAAACAAAACTTGGTTACACTACACTTACTTCCTATGTTATCCACTGGAGGCCACTCTTTTGTGAACACACACATGAAGCTAGAGATTATGGTTTATCAAGCTGTAAACATAGATTTTCTTTTTTACACAAACACGTCAATTCACTTCTGGGGGCCTTTATTAACCCCCCAGAGCCATGTGAAGCACTTTTTATGATGGATGGATGTACTTTATTTTGCTTCAAAATCTCAACCCCCTTTCATTATAAAGATTGGAAAGAGACACATTTTTAAATATAACTCTGATTGTATTCGTCTGAAAGAAGAAAGACATACACACCTAGAATGGCTTCAGGGTGAGTAAATCATAGGGTGATTTAAATTTTTGGGTGAACTATCCCATTCAGGGTTTTGGTTGTTCATGTGTACCTGAGAGTCATCTTTTCCAAAGTAAAGCAGTGGTCTGTGATGCCCGTAGTGGGGAATCGGACTTGAAGAACATCTTGATGTGAAGGAATGTAGTCTTCACCTGCGATGCGGTCCAAGTTATCAATAAAACTTTAAAAAAAAAAGACCTTTTACTTAAAATCCAAGTGTCATTGCTTTTAAAGGAGAAGAGGAAATAGATGAAAATGCAGGGAGTCAGTAAAAGATAGAAACTCCACGTACTATTTAGTGGAGTCTAATTGCTGATACTCTCTACGCCGACTGTAACACATCTTAAAGCCTTTGTCTGCCCATAGATGACGAATAGCATCTACAAAACTTCTCTGCAGCTGCGTTATCTGATGTATGTCCATATCCTTGAACCACTGGGCATAAATCTACAGATATCACAGACCTAATGAGACTGACAAAAATATTACAGTACAAGAGCTAATCATTTTTGATCATAGGCCTACTAAAACAAAAAATATGTTTGTTGATGTAAAACGACTATCATTAACTGATAAGCTGTAAAAACACACTTGGCCTCTTGATCACCTCATTCTGTGGGTTGGAGTAGGGAATCTTTAGTGTGTTCATGGCCTGTGTCATTGCACATATAGCTTGGAAGATATTCTGAAAAACCAGTTTAGTGTAGCCACACCTCTCGTCTTCCGAGAATCCGCTTCCATGAATGATTTTCATCTGCTTCATAAATGTTGTCTTTCCGCTTTCTCCTGTGCCTAAATGAAAGCAAAATAACCATGCTTCTGAATTAGAAACCTGCAGGAAAACTGAAGTTTGTGTACTATTAGTACTTTACACTGCTCTAAAATAGCCATTTGCCATTGTGCGCAGTGGAATGTTATCTATACTATATAAAAATAATCTAAGTTTTAACTGTGTATTAATTGTCTTACACAAATCATTATTATTGGTTATTGCTCAGCAATTTCTTAGCAAATTAAAAGCTAGAAATAAGAGAAAAAGATAAAGTTCCCTATATATACTCACTACAGTCAAAAGCTTTTGAACAGAAAGATTTTTAATTTTTTTATAGAAGTATCATCTGCTCACAAAGCCAGCATTTATGTGATCCAAAATACAGCAAAAGCAATAATATTGTGAAACGTACGCCTATTTACTATTTAAATAAATGTTTCCTATTTCAATATCCTATTTCAAAATGTAATTTATTTCTGTGATTTCAAAGCTAAATTTTAAGCATCATTTCTCCAGTCTTGAGTGTAGAATTATAATATTCTGATTTGCTGCTCAAAACAAAAAACATTATTATTATTATTATTATTAGGTAAAAAAAACAGCTGAGTAAATTTTTTTTTCAAGTTTCTTTGATGAATAGAAAGCTCAAACGAACAGCATTTAAATTCTTTAGTAAAATTACAAACATATTTATCATCACTTTTGATCAATTTAAAGCATCCTTGCTAAATAAACCTACTACTTTCTATAAATTTCCTGTATTTTGGATCAAATAAATGCAGGCTTGGTGAGCAAAAGAGAATTCTTTAAAAAAAAAAACTTTTGAATGGTAGTGTATATATTATACAGCGGGGAAAATAAGTATTTGACACATCAGCAAGGGGATTTCTAAGTGGGCTATTGACACAAAATTTCCACCAGATGTAGCCATCAAGCCAAATATTGAATTCATACAAAGAAATCAGAACATTTAAGTATACAAGTTGAGTCATAATAAATAAAGTGAAATGACACAGGGAATAAGTATTGAACACATGAAGATAACAAGGTGCAAAATGGCATAGAAAGCCAGGAGATCACCTGAAATCTGTCAGTATTGAGAGAGAAACCCTCTCCCCCATCAGTACTAATTGATATCAGCTGCTTTAGTCCTTATTGATGGCCTATAAAGGCTTCTCATTACCCAGGAGACACACAGGAAAGACTTCATGATTTGTAAAAGCAAAGCACTCTCTCAAGATCTTCGTAATCTTATCGTTGAAAAGCATTTTGATGGGAATGCATTTCCAGAATGCTGAATGTTCCTGTGAGAACTGTGGGGGCCATTATCCGGAAATGGAAAGAGCATCAGTTCACCATAAACCGGCCACAATCAGGTGCTCCACGTAAGATCCCTGTCCAAGGAGTCCAAAGAATAATCAGGAGAGTTCTCCAAGAGCCAAGAACCACTCGGGCAGAACTTCAGGAAGACCTTGCATCAGCAGGTACTGTTGTTTCAAAGAAAACTATAAGCAATGCACTGAACCGCCATGGCATCCATGCATGCTCACCACGCAAGACTCCATTGTTGAACAAAAAGCATGTTGAGGCTTGGTTAAAGTTTGCGAAACAGCATTTGGAGAAGCCTGTGGATTATTGGGAGACTATAGTATGGTCAGATGAAAGCTAAATTGAACTTTTTGGCAGTCATTCTACACACCATGTTTGGAGAAGAAATGGCACTGCCCACCACCCCAAGAACACCATACCAACAGTTAAGTTTGGGGGTGGAAGCATCATGGTTTGGGGCTGCTTTTCAGCAAGGGGTACTGGCAGACTTCATATTATTGAAGGCAGGATGAATGGAGAAATGTACCGGGACATTCTGGATAAAAATCTGCTGCCATCTACCAGAAAGCTGAAAATGAAAAGAGGGTGGACATTTCAGCAAGACAATGATCCCAAACACAAGACCAAGGAAACAATGAAGTGGTTTCAAAGAAAGAAAATCAAGTTGCTTGAATGGAACTGAAGATCAAAGTTCATAAAGGAGCCCAAGGAACCTTCAAGATTTAAAAACCGTTTGTGCGGAAGAATGGGCCAGAATCACTCCTGAGCAATGCAGACGACTGGTCTCTCCATACAAGAGACGTCTAGAAGCTGTAATCGCCAACAAAGGCTTTTCTACAAAGTATTAAATAAAGTGTGTTCAATACTTATTCCCTGTGTCATTTCACTTTATTTATTATGACTCAGCTTGTATACTTAAATGTTCTGATTTCTTTGTATGAATTCAATATTTGGCTTGATGGCTACATCTGGTGGAAATTTTGTCAATAGCCCATTTAGAAATCCCCTTACTGATAAAAATGCTGATGTGTCAGATGCTTATTTTCCCCGCTGTGTATATATATATATATATATATATATATATATATAATTTCTGTCCCCCTCACTTCTGAAATGATGGCTACACCCCTGTAACAAACCAATTATGACATTTACTGACGACATTTAATGCTATGATTAAATTGACATTTACTTTTAGAGAAAAAAACATAAGTTGAAATGAATCAGAATGCTTGTAATTTTTATAAAGGACTGAAAGTATCATCTCACCTAATAAAAGCATCTTGAATTCTTTCTGTTGTGTTTTCTTCTGCTCTTTGATTTCATTATTTATGATGATTGCATTCTTCTCCTCATTGGACAAGCAACAGTTGAAACATGCACAGTAGTAGTACTGCCCCATTTCTCCAAAAGAAATAGAGGAACTATAAAAACATAAACAGTTTTCGAATATTCAGATTATTTTTTAAATTCTTTTAAAATGACCATATAGTATGTTCATCAGTAATTAAATCCAAATTTGTCAGTTTGGCAATCTTGAACTAGTGTGCGGGAAGCTGGAGGAAAAAAAAAACAGAGTGGAGTTTGTAAAAGTACGGTATTTCACTGTATTATACAATAACAAAAACTAAGTAAGCATGACAAAGACAAACGCTCACCTTTATTTGTAAAACCTACAGCGTGAAATGGGAAAAAACATCCATCTTCCTCAAACTAACAGTGACTGTGCCACCTTGAAGGAGTTTTCCCAAACAGAGTTTTTGTCAATGGAGTCACATTCGTTCAACAGAGACAAACTACTTGCATTTCCTGAAAGTCTGCCTAGTATAATATGCTGGGTATGTTGCAGAGCAGAAGAGAACCAATGGGAAGTCAGAGGAATGAACCATGACATTATTCCTTAAAGCTTAAAAACTATTTAAAGTGACCAACAGTATTTTTTATACTAAGAGTGGCTCTTTCCATGGTGTTGTGTTGTTTTATTAGGTTCACAGAGGAGAGCATGGCTAGTTGTCACATTTACAACCAGTAAGATGTCAAACAGTATATTAGTTAATGGTTCTTTTGACCAAATCAATGGTTTACTGTGGGTTTTAATAATTTGACTGGATAAATGTAGACCAGTGTAATACCACAATAGGTGATAACATTCATTTCACTTTTTTAAGGATAAGAAGGATATGTTTTGACATGTAAGTTGCAGTTTGTGAAGCATATTTGCACCATCTGTTGTGAGGGTTATGTTGTGGAATTGGTGTTCGCTCCAAATGCAAGGTTTTTTTTTTTTTTTTTTTTTACTTTTTTTTGTTCTACAGTGGGAATTACAAACACCATACCGAAAACTAGGGCTGTGCTTAATGGACAAGAAAAAATTATCACGTTAAAATGTTTCGATATCACTCGAATATCAGTCAATATCGATAATTATAACAATACATTTCAGATCTTTAATTGTGGTTTTAAACTACTCAGAACATGACAAACACTTCAATTTTTTTTATTCTTTACACTTTCCTAGTTTCTATATAAATCTCTTAATATAGAAATTTGTTATTGGTTTATTGATGAGAATTATATAGCGATAATTATCATTATTGTTTTATCGTCCAGCCCTACTGAAAACACAAATTTTGAAGCAGTTAGGTTTATGTTTATTAGTAGCTAAATACAAATGTTTGGGGTGTGAGTGTAAGTGCTTAGCAAAATGTCCAAGTATCACCAAGTTATGTTTACCACAGACATTTTACTCACAAGTCTATCAGCGATTTGATTTCAGGAATTTTGCCAAAACTCTGTAATTAGTGACGCAGTCTGCTCAATGACTCTCTTATTTACCACTCTATTAGTTACTGTATGATGAAAGTATTTGTGAGATTGCAGAAATTGTGTTGCAATAAAGAGATCATTGCATCATGTACTTAGTAGACATGTGCAACCTTTAAAGGATGCTATACTCAAGATTTTTCACAATTACTTCATCTTTGTGGCTGTTATAGAAACAATGTAGTAAAAGTTTTCGGGGCAATAACCCTTAATTGCCTTTCTTTGATTTGATTGAGATCAATAATGAAAAACAATAATTCAGCACATGATTATGCAACAGTTCCTTTTTACAAGAGTTCATCGCTTACGAATGTTTGGTATTTGGTACAGATAAAGTAAATTCTCTGTCTCGCTCCTAACCACTGATATAAAATTATATAGATCAGTGCTCCTAAACTATTCCTGTTCTTAAAACTCTTGGATCAACAGTATGGCATCTTTCTCATCTCGAAACTTGCCTGAAGATGGCGCCAAACATTGTGGAAAGCAAAAGCAAATCAGGTATGTATGACAAACAACTGATCATCACACATGTATAGGTGCTTCTCAAATAAGACTATCCTGCAGTTGCATGCTTACTACACTAGCCTTTCTGAAGCGTCAAAACTTATAGGCTGATGACTCAACACTGTCCTATAAGGCAACGTCCTAGACATCTTTGGTTTCCTCTTTTTGAGTAATTGAGATGGAAAATGTGTGCCTTTTTATCATTTGAGTAACTTAGCAAAAGTAAAAAATAGCTAAATAGTAACTACAGAATTTTAAAAGCTACGCAAATGTAGCTACGCAAAATTTTTTTTTTTTACCAGGTTCAGCATGTAAATTAAGGCTGTCAAGTGATTCAAATTTTTTATCTAATTACACATGTGGTGATTAACAAATCTAATTAATTACTAATTCACTACACATTAAATTTTGCTGAGAAATTGCCCCTAAAAATGTAAAGTCATTATAGAGTTCAATTAGAAAAGCATCAAATAAACACTTCAGAAAGTGTCTTTAGAAATACTTCTATTTAGAAATAGAATCTAATACATCCATGATATACTTACAATATTTTCATCATTTATTGCAACTCAGAGGTGGCATGAATGCATTTATACAGTTACAATTGCATAATTAACCCTTTAACTGCCATTAACAGCCTTCTTGAACAGCTAATGGCAGTTAAAGGGTTAATGCAATTAGATGAATGAGATTTTAATGGGTATTAAAGGGGTATTCCACAAAAAAATGAAAATTCTATCATTATTTACTCCCTCTCATGTTTGAAATCTGACTTTTCTCTGTGAAACATGGAATTTTGTGTGTTTTTTTTGTGTTTTTTTGCATGCATGCATGCACTGGAAGTCAATGGTAACTAAAACAGGCTTAAAACAACATGAGGGTAAGTACATGATAGAATTTATATGGATTTGGGCCTTTAGAAGGACTGGTCTAAGGATGCATCCTCATTAAGATGCAACATTAATTTGAGAAGCACCCATAGGTTCAACTGATTCATTCAAATGGCTGATTCATTTAGGAATAAAGTAAATGTCTCGCTTTATAAATGGACCACTGAATCATTGTTTCATGTAATGAAATGAAATGTAAGATGCCATGTCAACTCTTTTCTTTTGCTCCAAAAGGATGCGGTCGATTTCCCTATTTTTGCAGATGGCTTTTTTTTTTTTAAGACAAGCAACAGATGTAACATCCACAGTAGTAGTAATCCCCCATTTCACACAATAAATACAAAAAAATAAAAATAAAAGCAAATATAATTCAGCCCATGTAGGATGTTCATATTGTGGGCAGGTTATTTAATAAATTCCAATTAAATTTCATACATCGGGTATGTTGCAGAGCAGAAGAGAACAAATGACTAGCACTTGAAAATTTAAAAAGCAGAAGTAAATTTAAATGTTCACTGAAGTAAAATTCATTTCATTTCAAAGAACCGTAATTTAAACTGATTATTGAACGAACTGCATATATTTAAACAACAAAGTACTGTCAGACCTGCCACTGCAAATGGCTCTTTCTTATTATTCAAGTTTAGTGAATATCTACATTGAAACCCCTGATTACATTTATTTTGTATTGATTGATATCAGTACATGGGTTGAGGTGACATGGCATTTTCACTGTCCCGATAAAATAAAAATGAATAAAGATAAAGATAAAAATGAATATGCAGTCATGGCCAAAAATATCAGCACCCTTGCAATTCTGCAACACTTCTCTCAGAAAATTGTTCCAGTTGCAAATGTTTTGGTATTCACATGCTTATTGTTTTTGTTTGCACTAGAACAGCACAAAACAACAACAACAACAACAACAGAGAAGAAAAGTCAAACTTGATCAAATTTCAAAAATGGACTTCAAAAATGGACTGGATAAAATTATTGTCAAACTGTAAGAAATAATTGCTTTTCAAGCATGTGATGCTCCTGTATTTTGTAGTTAGACACACCTGTGGCAAATAACAGGTGTGGGCAATATAGTAATCGCACTTGCAACCAGTTGAAATTGAGGAAAGTTGACTCAACCTTTGTGTTGTGTGTCACACTGAGCATGGAGAAAAGAAAGAAGTATAGAGTTGTTTGTAGCTTTGAGAGAAAAAATTGTGGAAAAACATGGGCAATCTCAAGGCTACAAGTCCATCTCCAGAGATCTTAATGTTTGTGTGTCCACTGTGTGCAATATCATCAAGAGGTTTACAGCATGGCACTGTAGCTAACCTCCCTGGACATGGACAGAAGAGCAAAATAAATTAAAAGTTACAACAAAGGATTGTTCGAATGGTGGATAAAGAACCCTGATTAACTTCCAAACAAATTCAAGCTGATCTGCAGATACAAAGTAACAATGGTGTTAGCTCGCACTATCTGTTGCCATCTGAATGAAAATGGATGCTATGATAGGAGACCCATTATTAGGAGTTTTTTTTTTTCTTAATTTTTGCTGTGCCACACCTTAGGACAAATTTATGGTACAGTTCAGTAAAAATGTAAAAACAAACAAAAATTATATATACATATAATTTAAAAGCAAATAATTAAAAAACAAATTCATTACCAACAAGAATAGATACTAATAGTCAGTCCTGTAGTTAATAGTAAAGCTATGCAAATTGCCCTCAAAAGTTTTCATTTTCAGGGTTTTTTTTAAATCAAGTTGAGCATGTAAATTATGGCTGTCAAGTTATTAAGTTATTATATTTGAGTATAAATGTTATTTTTTTATCTAATTAACAGTGTGGTGTTAATAAATCTTAATTACTTATTAATCACACATCAAATTTAGCAGAGAAATTGCCCCTAAAATAACATTTTAAGTAAT
This sequence comes from Cirrhinus molitorella, assembly GCA_033026305.1. Taxonomy (NCBI): domain Eukaryota; kingdom Metazoa; phylum Chordata; class Actinopteri; order Cypriniformes; family Cyprinidae; genus Cirrhinus; species Cirrhinus molitorella. Next base: position 23,112,891 of record CM065121.1, on the reverse strand, counting down.
TATAGTCATAATTTTATATTTTAAAAATGCATTAAATAAGCAGGAAAACGTTGCTTTAGATAGACATATTTTATTTGATTCAACACAGAATTTATTGCACAAACTTGTGAGCTACAACTGCTTAATATAGTTGCAGATAATTTATTGCAACTTATCTGTGGCCTGAATGCATTTACACTGTTACAATTGCATAATTAATGCTATGAGATTAATGGGTTTTTGAGACTATAAAAGTGAAAAGTGAAGCCAAAACATCTCAGTATGGCTGAAAATTACTTGATTTGGAGCCTGGAGCAATCATGACATCACAACCCCGTTTTTTTATAGCATCAAATAACTAACTAAAAGCAAACTTATTGTAAAACCAAAACTTGAACATACAGCAGCATCATAAGAATTACCTAAAATATTTGGAAAAAATTATTTGAAGTGCAATTTGATTATTTAGTTTGTCTCCTCATTAGGATGCAACCTTCCATTTGAGAAGCACCCATTGGTTGACCTGATTTGTTCAAACATGGATTTATTCAGAAACATTCGTGTGTTGCTCAGAGACAGTTCTGTGGCTTCATGTGTAATAGTATTTACTCAATTTTTCTAAAACAAAATGGTGTTTAAAATATAACCCAATGTCATGAACCTTTGTATAAAATTAGAATTACATTTGCTATTGTGCTTTTGTGCTATTTGGGACCAGATTGTGTGATATTGCACTTGTCGCACCCATGATATTGCTTAACTTCTTAATAATTCAACAATTAAGTGAATAATAATTAAATCAACAGCTCTGATGTAAATATATACTATTTAAACAAAATAGTTAGACAAGCAACAGATGCAACATCCACAGTAGTAATCCCCCATTTCACACGTTAACTACAAAAAAGTAAAAAACAAGCTTCTTTTACTTAATGTCAATTCTGCAAGGTAAACCTAGTGGAGGTTGAGCCAAGTGATTACAGAAGGCTTTGAGATGAGAGTGAAAATGCACAGCTGCTCCAAACCAGCTTTTATCCTGTACATTGAAGAGAAAGAAAAAGAAAATTCCAAATAGAATTGAAACTGTTGACTGATCAGGTATATTTTAAAATGTAATATAAATTAATTACAAGTAGCCTAATTATTTTTTTGGAATCTTACACGATTTAGGTTTAATGTAATCAGTTAACTTTTTAAACATAACGTGTAAATCCCATAGACTGTAAAAAAAGATGGACGACACGTCTCCCATTCATTCCATAGAAAAGTGAAGCCAAAGCATCTTAATATGGCAGCTGCCATACTGGGGGATTTTACTTAATTTGGAGACAGAGTCTGCACAGTAGAGTTTCGTTTGGAGCCCGAGTCTGCGCAGTAGTGTCGTGAGGTGGAGCCGCGGTATCAAAGTCCCGCCCAAATTCCCCCAGACCCAATCGCAAGATCACAATCATGACACCACACCCTGTTTTTATAGAATCTAATAACTACCTAAAAGCAAACTTATTAGGAAAATGAACACTTGAACATAAATCAGCATTATAAGAACTACTTCAAATGCTGAAAACCATCTCTGGAAAAAAATTATTCGAAGCGTCATTGAATTATTTAGTTTGTCTCCAGTCCGGTTTGATTGCATGGAGAGGGCGGGGTTTATGACCTATACTGCAGCCAGCCACCAGGGGGCGATCAAAGAGCCCGCAGCTTCACTTTTCAGGATGTGTGAGGCGCACCCGGTAAATCCCACTGTAGTGTGAATAGCTCTAGAAGTCTGTGATAAAATATAGATGTGTTTCTTTGACTGGAATGCATAAAAGTTATTTTATGGACAACAAATAGCCTAACAGTAGGCTACCTAGGCTACATCACCGTATTAACAACAATTAAAACAGATGTTATTTCTGTGATTTCAAAGCTACATTCTTAGCATCATTACTCCAGTCTTGAGTGTAGAAATCATTCTAATATTCTGATTGCTGCTCAAAAAACATCTATTATTATTATTATTAGGTTGAAAACAGCTAAGTAGAATTGTTTTCAAGTTTCTTTGATGAATAGAAAGTTCAGAAGAACAGCGTTTAAATTATTTTGTAACATTAAAAATGTATTTATCATCACTTTTGTATTTTTCATCAATTTAAGGCATCCTGCTAAATAAAAGTATTACTTTCTATAAATTTGCTGTATTTTGGATCAAATAAATGCAGGCTTGGTGAGCAAAGGAGAAAAAACTGAAATTTCTCATTCTGAAAACTCATTCAGTGCATGGTTATGCAACGGTTGAAATTGAATGCAAAAAGATTGGTACTGAAATCAGTACAGTTTGATGCTGAGTGTTTTGGCCTCATTATAATATTTGAAACTGCTCTGTTTTTTTTACATTGCCGATGAATGTCAGGTAAAAGTAAACGCATTTGAAGTTCTAAGAGCTTTCTGTTCATAAAACTTTTGAATGAACAGCGTGGCATCTTTCTCGTCACAAGGCTTGCCTGAAGGTGGCGCCAAACTACCGAGCAAAGGAAAGACAAATCTGGTATGCATGATAAACAGCAGATCACCACACATGAAGGTGCTTCTCAAATAAAAGGCTATATCTTGGGGTTGCTGCTTTCCTACACTAGCCCTTCTGAGGCTTCAAAACTGTGGAACATATTCTATTCCAGTGAATATTTCTCAAGAGAAAGTTTATGAAATTTTTTAGCAACAAATCCAGACCTGATGCAAATTCACTACAGCAGTTCCAATAGAAAAGCACATGAGACAGAGAAGGAAGTAAATCCACTGCTTTGAGGACGTGACATCACTCACTAGCTTTCCTCAGCAAGAACGACCAAGTTCTATAGGAGAATAACTAGGCTGTAAATTTCTGCATGCCAAGACTTCCAACAAATCCTTTCAGCAAACCACTCACTCAACAGTTTGATGACCTCTGGTGGAAGTAGGAGGAACTGCAGACCATAAGAAAAAACACAATATATGTGTTTACAATACCTATTTTTGACCATGTATGGTCAAGAGAAAAATATAACAATACGGGCATCATCTTGCCCCAGGGGGTATCTTACCCTGGGTGGACGTTTCTGCTATCAATAAAGCTTTTAAAGGAGGAAAAATGGCAGGGCAGACTCTGGGTGTCAGGATTCATTCCTTTGACTTCTTATCGGTTCTCTTCTGCTCTGCAACATATCTGGTAAAAAGCAGACTTTCTGGAAATGTAGGCCCAACTAGTTGGTCTGTAGTGATAAACTGTTCAAAAAAACTCCTTCAAGGTGGTACAGTTTTACGACTGAAGGTGAGTAAAACTCTTCTTTACTTTTAATTGTTGTTTAATACCGTGATCATGTACGTCTGACTGTTTGTGTGTATACACTCAAGAACTTCCACATCTGCATTACAGTCAGATGAAGAAATACATATATTTTTAATTAGAAACTTGGAGTTATTTTCATAGTACTAGTGGGGACTATTAGTAAAAAGTTCAGCTAATTTACTTAGTAGCCAGTCACATATAAGCTCACCGGAATAGCCTGTTGATTTAGACTGTTATATCTTTTTCATTTTACAATTAAACGAGTAATTAATATTGAATAATTAAATTTCAGACCAAAAAAACAGTTACATCCAGAGGCTATAAAAATCAATGGGCTTGCAATATAAACATAAATGGCCTTTTTCCCCCCTTAACTATTTTCAAGAATCTCTTCCGTCTTTATTTGACCCTCTAACGCTAGCACTATTCTATTTCTATTCTTGAAAAAAACTTCTTTTTTATATCTTCTATCTGTTCTATATTTTTTTCGTTTATTTATTATACAATTAACAAAAAAAATAGCTTGCTCTATTCATTTTCTATCCGTTTTCTTTTTATTTACTATATAATTAAAAACCTTGCTGCACTACGATAAAATGAGACTTGTCTTACATAGCGTTGCTCTTTTGTTGATTTTGATTGCTTCCGTTGTCCTCATTTGTAAGTCGCTTTGGATAAAAGCGTCTGCTAAACGACTAAATGTAAAACGTGTTGAACATTATATTTTTTCATTTGTAGTTATCATTTCTACTGAAGAAATGGAGGATCGCCACTACTGCTGCATCTGTTGTTTGTCTGAAAAAGAGAAGGATGCAATTGCCAAAAATCTGGAAATCAACCACATCCTTGCGATGGCCAGTTTGGAACAACACAGAGAAATAAAATTGCTTTTATTAGGTGAGATGATTGTTTAATCAGAAATTGTATTACTTTCATTAGGAGTCATCTTTTGCACTTTAGCACAATTCATAGAGGGGAAGAAGAATCTTAATGTAGGCCTAATCTTAATCTGACAATTTCATGTGATGAATGTTATGCAAATAATGCCTTCATATGCAATTCCACTGAACATGGTATTGTTTTTGATTACAACGATAATAATAACACGTTTCAAGCTTTGTTGATAACTTGGACTGGATTGCAGCAGAAGACTAAATCCCTGCACATCAAGATATTCACGGTGTCCAAAAATCCAGCATGGCAAGAATATCGCATCAGTATACAAAACATCATCAGGTATTTCAATGAACAACCAAACCTGCATGACAGTATTAGTACGAGCCACATTAACGTACACTGTTACAAGTATCTTGGTTGTTCATTGCCATACCTGTGAGTGTTAATACTCAGTCCCCCCGCACCCCCACCCCTCAGACATGACATAACCATGGACGTACCCAACGTTTGTGTAGTTTTCGTGTTACTCAGCGTTAGACGAGCGGTTAAGTTAGGCTATTTATCGCAGGGATTTTGCGTTCTCTTCAGGAGAGAGCAGTTCCTAAGCGAATTGATGCATTTCTTCAGGAAAATACAGGTTTGTGTACATTTTATTTTATCTATGAAATCGTTACTGTACTGTATACCGTTTAATTTTATGCAGAGCAACATTAGCGGTGTGAATCACCATAAGCGAGTGTCGCGTCGGTCTTTTCGCACGATGGAAAAGCCTGACGCTTTGCATAAAAATAAACTGTTTTATTCATAAAGATACAGAATATAAATAGTTTAGAAAAGATGTTTATTTTTTTGTTTATGGACAGGTTACAGAGGCAGTCACAGCATATTTCGGCTAAGACTGAAACGCAAGACGGCGGAAACAGAGGCTGGTCGATTACACGTGAAGTACTTCTGTTTAATGTTTAATATTTACTTCTATTGTTTGTTAAACGAGTTTAAGTATAGACAATATGTATAGCCTACATATAAAAAAAAATAAAGGTAGTAATCATGCAAACCAGTGGCTGGTTTTTTTTTGTTTGTTTTTTGTTTTGTTTTTTACACAAGTTTAAGTTCAGGATTTAAGTTAATCTGTAAACATTATTTCATTATAGTAAAAATTAGGTAATCAACCCATTTTATGTATGTAAAATGGCTGTATGTACGTTTTTGACTCTACTAAACGATAAAAATAACATAATATGTTTGCAGATATCTAAGAAACATGCTAAGTTAATATACTTGTTTATCTGGAAAAAAAACAAGTTAGTTATTCTTCTTTAAAAATGTCGGAATGCCTATGTCTGTTTTGGTTTTGAATGATTGATCAACTTAGTTTAAGGCTCGATTTTATCCATGGTCAAGTACGCTCGTTCCAGTTGGTGTCTTTCTGGCAACCTGCGTCTTCAATATTTTGAATTTGGACTGCAATACCTAGTTCAACCACTGGGTGTCAATGCTACAGCACCTTTAAATAACCCAATTTGCTGGGTAAAATTAACCCAGAATGTGTTCTGTCTAGAACTGGTTAGATTTACAAAGTTTGTGAATTTTTGCATTTTAATGTGTTTGTAAGACAAAAACCTTCCAAAGACAGAAATGCATGGTTAAATAACATTCATAATTCAAATGAAAATCTATGTGTTCATTAGTGGTTGATGAATCACTTCTCAAACTTGAAATTATTTTTGTTAATCAGTGGTCAAATGCTGTGTCGCCGAAGATTTTCTGAATGTCTGTAAACAATAGGCAGAGCTGGGTAGTAACTGATTCCAAGTAATCTGGATTACGTAATCAGATTCCAAAAATGAAGTACTTGTAATCAGAGTAAGTTACATTTTAAAGTACTCGTAATCAGACTACAGTTCCTTTTTCATGGAGTACATGATTACATATTATTCACACAATAGCAATAAATTATTCATAATTCATTGATTCCCCCTAATTTCTCTTTTTCATTTTTTACATTTTCCTTTTTAAATCAGCCTACCAATTATATACATTCAGAAAGTCCAGTTTTGTGGACATTCACACTTAGACTAGTCATTAGTCAGGTTTAAGGTTTAAGAAGGGTTTCAACATTGCACCAATACTGGTGAACACATTAATTTTTAACAGGTTTTTTAAACATTTCTTATTTACATATAATGCAGGCATTCCAAAACTTTTTGTCATCTAAATTCACCTACTTTAAGTATATATATTACTTTACTTTAAGTATGATTTTATAATAAATAGTTCAACAATCAAGTATCACGTTGCATGTTCACGGTTTCTTTGATATTGTTTAATGGTCACATAGCATTCTGGTAAATAAAAATATGTAATAGTTTTTAATAAGTGTTTTATTTTAATTTTAATTTTAAAACAAAGACTATAGCAATACCCTTGAAACTGACTTTGTTTTAAAATTATTTATTTTAATTTTTTATGATTTAATTAATTATTAGCTTTTTATTAAACTCACAAACCTAGTTTGGAAATACATATTTTCTTACCATGTATTATTATGTCTTTGGAAATCTTGATGTAATATAATGTTTAATGCACTTCATGTTGTAAATTACAATGAATGGAACATATTTTCTAACTCATTGCATTTTTTACATCATTATGGTACCAGATATTCCCATTTAAATCAATGTGATAAATGAGTTGTTAAAAGTAATCTAAAAGTAATCCAAAAGCAATCTGATTACATTACACATTTTAGGTAATATAATTTTTGTCATGTAATCTGGAATCAGTAACTGATTACGATTTGTAAGTAATCTGCCCAGCTGTGGCAATAGGCTATTTTAGAAGGAAAAAATGTAAAGATAAAAAAAAGTTGAGGAGAATCAATAAATTATAAGAATTTATTGCTATTATGTAAATAATATGTAATCATGTAATCCATTAAAAAGTAACTGTAATCTGATTACGAGTATTTTAAAATGTAATTTAATCTAATTACAAGTACTTCATTTTTGGCATCAGATAATCCAGATTAAATGTAATCAGTTACTATACCCTGCCCTGGTTCTGTCCTATGTTTACCCAGGCCTAGGGTTAAAAACAACACAGTTTGGGTTATTTTTAACTCAGTGTTTTGTTTTGTTTTATTGCAGAAAAGTCTATTGTTTTTTTCTTACTTACTGTAAAGTGACAGTTCAGCCAAAAATCAAAATTCTGTAATTAATTTCTCACCCTCATGTCGTTCCAAACCAATAAGACTTTCATTCATCTTCAGAACACAAATTAAGATATGTTGGATGAAATCCGAGCTTTCTGACCCTGCATAGACAGCGATGCAACTGACATATTCACGTTCAAAGAATACTTTTTATGCGCAAAAACAAAAAAACAACAACTTTGTCTTCAAAGACTGACATGGAAAAGAAGAAATTATTGTTTGTTTGTTTTTGTGCACAAATAGTTTTCTAGTAATTTCATAACATTACAGTGAAACCACTGATGTCACATTAACTATTTTAACAATGTCTTTACTACCTTTCTGGGCCTTAAATGTGTCAGTTGCGTTGCTGTCAATGCAGGAGAGAGCTCTCGGATTTCAGCAAAAATATCTTAATTTGTGTTCCGAAGATGAGCGAAGGTCTTATGGGTTTGGAACCACATCAGGGTGAGTAAATATTTTTTGGAATATTAGGAATATTTGCTGGGGTAGAAGGCTTTTACTAGCATAGTTTTTTGTTTTTAATTTTATTACTAGCAACTGTAACATGGAAATTAAAAGAAAGTAACTGACTGTTTTCTGAACTGAATTTGCAACAGTACAGGTTAGTGTTGTACTTGAGACTTAAGACCATTTTTTGATCAGTTTTGTCTCGGTCTCGACTGCTTTTGGACTCGGTCTTGTCTTGGTCTCAGATTAAGAGGACTCGGGATTTTACTTCAAGACCGGTGTTCTGACGATTTGTGCTACCCTGTCAGATTTTGCTACCTCCCATTAAAACAGATGGTAGGATAATCTGACAGCGAAAAATACTACCTATCAGATTATGCTTCCAGCATGATATTAATGTGGTGTGAGGCGTTATTAACACGTACACCTACCCCAACCCTAAACCTAACCTTACAGTATGAAAAATACAGTGTTGGTAGCATAATCTGATAGCATGATTTGTTAGAACACCGGTCAAGACCACAACTGTGTGGATATCACTGAATTGCAAGTGCATTGTCTTTGTGAACATCATGAGATTGGATCTAAATCTTACAAATGCAATAGCCTAAATAACATATTTCTATAATGATTTCTATTGTTAAGCTACTGTTGTGCTTGTATGTGATCATATTTATATAATGTTACATAATTAAGCAATACAAAAGAAAGAGAGCAGATTTCATAAATACATGCACAATTGCAAATGTTATATTTATACTAGCTTTCAATAAACAAGAAGTAATATGAAGTTACTATATTTTATAAAGAATTTTAAATACAACTTTTATTTCTGCAATGAAAATAGTTTCAAAGAAAACCAGTTTCAGCATCATAACTCCAGTCACACAATCCTTCAGAAATCATTCTAATATGCTGATTTAGAGCCCAATTATGAATAAATACTTAATTATTATTACTGAATAATTTTGACTTATTTTAACTTGTAATAAATTTGGACAGTATTATTATCTTACTGTATTTTAATCAAATAAATGCTGTTTTGGTGAACAAAAGAAACATTCAAAAACACAAAAAAATCTTAATTATTCTAAACATTACAATTTTCTACATTTTAAGTTTTGAATGTTTTGCTTTTTTTCTTACAGCAAAATAGTACTATGTTAGTCTTATGATAAAACAGACGTTGAAAAAGTGTTGAATAAAGTTGTTTTTAGCTTGTACATGTATATATTTGCCAATTTAAAAGGAAGGAAAATTCCTTTAAAATAATGAATAATAAAATTCACCACTGCAATGACTTTATTATTTTTTTAAGACATTTCACAGTAAATGTGGTTCTTTCAAATTAATTTGAGGAGTGCTGGTCAGACTTGGCCTCGACGCGGTCTCGCCCTGTCTTGGTCTTGGTCTCAAACCCTTAAAGTCTTGGTCTTGTCTTGGTCTCAACACACTCTGGTCTCGGTTTAGGTGGTCTTGACTCACTAGTACAGGATCAATACTAACTTTTAAGCAGCTGGAGGTAAAATACTGGACGCGGTTTTAACCATTTTTGACTCTTTTCTTCCAAGCAATTTCCACACGGTGTCGATAAAGAGCTAGAAATCACCTCCAGATCTGCACGCTAATTCTCTTTTACAGTTTAATGATAACACCTCTCAAGTTAGGCTACTTCAACTATAAACGGAACAGAAGCGCCACTTGTGTGTGAATGGCTTTAGCAATAAACCTTTGTATGTGAATATATATGTTTTATATATGATATAAAAGTATTAAAGGTGTTTTATTAAAATACAGTGAGGATAGGACTTCTCCTGCTATGTTTGACTAGGAATGGGCGTTGTCCATTCAGTCGAATAGCAGGGTTTGTGGCGAGACACGCCCCGTGAGCTCCACAGCCGTTCCTCCACCAACCTTGCCTCATTCCAGGCCCCGCCCCCATGAGCGCTTCCTCCTCCGATTGGCTCGGCGCTCTGTCACTCACGCTCCATTTTCCAGCTGTCGCAGCTCCAGGTTTGTGTGCGACTCACACCGGACTGGACGGTGCGATCATCTGGAAATTTTTTCACTCCGTCGATTCTTTTTTTTTTTGGAGCCCACACCTGTGTCATTTTCTTTCGCCAATTTTACGGCTTTAAATATTCTGGAAGCCCAAACGGATGCAAAGAAATGAGCGGTGAAATCAGCGCTTGGAGTGTAAATAAAGATTCCGGCTAGCTAGCTGCTTAGCCCACCCAATTAAGCTAGTTAGTGCGCTTAGCTAATTAACTTTTCGGGTTTTGGATGCTCAAAATCAAAGGTTTGCACTGTAGTCGGTGTTATATGTACAAAAGCGCATATGGCTGTCTTCTGCCACCTGTCGCCGTGTGTTAGCTAGAGATCCGGGCAGCTGATGGACAGTGTTGCGGTGAGTCTGGGCACTGGGGCGGTTAGCTTAGCGAGACAGCAAAGGACAGCACGGATGTCGTGGCAGGCTAGTTTGTCCCTCCGGGACTCTGGTTGGTAGTCATTACAGCTTCTAAAAACAGGGCTTGAGCGGGTCTGATAGCAGGGGAGATCTTTAAGATTCACATCTGGCCTCCAATCTCAACCAGTCTTTGGCCTTGTCTGATAGATCCGTTTGTATGAGCAGGCTGGGGTCTCTTCGGCTTCATCGATTTGCGTCTACCATAAGGCATCCTGCTGCATTTTTAAACAACATTCCCCCAAATTCATCCTGTTCCTCTTTCGACGCGGTTGCAAAGGGAAGCGGGCCGTAGAAGTGTGTCAGATCAGGGTTGGGATCTCCAAACGCTGTGGTGATGACTCTGGAGTCCATGATGGCCTGTTGCATGAGTGAAGAGGCGAAGGAGTCCAAAAGAATCAACGCCGAGATCGACAAGCAGCTTAGGAGAGACAAACGAGATGCGAGACGAGAGCTCAAACTCCTCTTACTGGGTAAGTGCATCGCTGACAGCTGCTGTGACCGTCAATTATGGCCGAGAGATGCATGGGGTTTGACATAAAGGCATATTGCTAATGCATAGGGATGCTGACATGCTGTTGAAGTCGAAATGCAAGTGTTGCTTTTACTACTTGTGTCATTCGTGTGCATCATTTCACTTTGTGTAAATTATGCAAGTGTTATGGTATGCACGTTATGTTTTTGCCATTGTTCAGAATGTAAACTAAACATGTCAGAAATACAAAGAATGCTGGTGAGATGATTATCTTAATGTAGACCGCTCTAATGGGATTCTGCCTTCCCACGGTTGTATAAATAAAAGGGAATTTTTATTGAATATTACATAATGATTAGTATTTTAAAATCTAAAATTAAGTTTAAGAAATATATGTAAAATATATAATGTATATATTTATTTATTGCTTGGTTATATGTAAGGGAATATTTGAAATCCTTTATATAATATTACAAAAAAAAAAGTGACACAATTCTTCTGTTTTCTGGGTTGGGTTTTGGGGATTTTTTGATTATTCCACAACATATTCTTGCTAAAAATCCAGATTTCCTAATGGAATATTCATCATCAGGAACAGGGAATTTATTTTCCCCTATATTTTTCATTTGTTCCATGTATTTATTTTTTCATTTATACATATATATAATTTTACTTAATTTATTTACTTATTTATTGCTTGGTTATATGCGTGGGATTATTTGAAATCCTTTATATAAAATCGTGTCATAATTTGTGTTTTTTTTTTGCGTTGTGTTTTTGGGATTTTTGGATATTCCACTACATATTCTTGTCAATCTGTATTTCTTGATGTCATATCTATCATAAGGAATAGGATTTTAGCGAAATATGCTATAGTGAATGCATTTTTCTCCCCTGCTTTTGCTTGGTTAAGTGGGGAAAACTATTCTAGAAAAAAAAAAAAAAAAAAAATTATATTTATATATATATATATATATATATATATATATATATATATATATATATATATATATATATATATATAGTGAAGTGAAGATTTTTTATTTATTTATTTGCATGGGGAAGATGTTTTGAATTGTACAAAAAAATATAGTGCATATATTTTGCTCAGTTTTTTTGGAATTTTTTAAAAATGTATTTTTATATTAATAATACTTATGTTTAATTTAAAAAATATTTTACATTTTACAGTGGATTTCATTAATATTAATGTTAATGTTAATTTTGGCATTTGCTTATGGATTATTAAAATCACAAGTTGTGTTTGTTAACATTAGTTAATGCACTGTGAAGTAACATGAACAACTGTATTTTTATTAACTAACAGTAACAAAGATTAACACATATTGTAATGTATTGTTCATTGTTTGTTCATATTAGTTAATACATTAACTAATGCTAACAAAGGACACCTATTTGAAAGTGTTACTGTAATTTTTAAAAACTATAATCTGTTGCAATCAAATGATTGGAAAATCCATAGAAATTCATCAGTCAATAGGTATGGGAACCATAAGGATGAAACATGAATCCTCAAAGAATTTTATTTATTTATTTTTGACACGTTAAACCGTTACTGAAAATCTCCATGTTAATTTATTAGCAGTGAGCATTAGTAAGTGTTTTAAAGAGTCTCTGAGTTGCACTAGTGTCAGTTTACATTCATCTCGTGATCTGACCATTAGGCTGCTCTTTGCTTTCGTTTTGGTGTCAGAGCCATTAGCTCATTTGTGGCTGTAAGCAAAGCTAGATTGTCAGCAATTTAAGCCTGAGAGATTGTATCTGAATATTTCAGTAGTGTGGAGCGTTTCATAACAGGCATCCTTACATTGTTCTCAGATCGGAGAGATGCAGTAACTATGAAAATAATTAAATCAGAGGCTTAATTTGAAACTCGGGTTGCAAAATCTATTTAGGACCGTGTTTGCATCCCAGTTTATGACTGGTGAAGTCAACAAAGGTCCAGATATTATCTGTTCTGGTTGTGTTTCTTTAACTGATCCTTGGCAGGCGCGACGACACCACAAAGCGCCAGTGTCGACGATGAAACCTGTTCTGACCAGGTTGTGGTTTTACAAGCCAATCCTGTTCCCAAAAATGGCAAAAACGGTTAATCCGGCCAAGTTGCTGTTAGAAAACGGCAGATTTGGTCAGAGAGGGATCCTCAAATTGCGTAGACGAACAGACACGGTCACGGGGCCTTGTTGTGTAGTGTGGGCTGACCCATAAAAGCGCTTCACAGAACGCATGTCCTTAGAAAGCTCGTGCAACACAACCAGCCTTTGTGCCCAGTCTCGCAGAGGAAAGACAGCAATAAGATACGCCTCGGTGGAGGAAGAGGGCCTTGCGTGACCAACGAGCGCTGTTAACCTTCTGCTTCTAGCTCGGTAAACTCTCGACCGCTCCGTCTGAAAGCTGAGGGGAAGTTGTCACCGCTCAGGACTTACGAGGCCACATTCTCAATGTGCTTCTACAGGTCTTACAAAGTCTTATTTCCACACATTAAGGCCTTAAAAAGACCTTAAAGAGAGCAGAAAGTCTTAAACTCATAGTTGCGGCATTAATGTTCCATGCGTTGCTGAAAATTTATTTTTTTCCACAGTATTTTTGTCTTATCCTTAAAGATATAGTTCACCCAAAAATGAATTATCTCATGATTTTTTTCACCCTCTAGCCATCCTAGGTGTATATGACTCTTCTTTCAGACGAATGCAATCTTAAAAAATATCAAAATTCCAAGCTTTATAATGGCAGTGAAAAGGTGTTGAGATTTTGAAGTCCAAATAAAGTGCATCCATCCATCATAAAAAGTGGAGGGTTACTAAAGCCTTCTGAAGCTAATCAAAGTGTTTGTGTAGGATGAATTTGCATATTTAGAACTTTATAAACCGTAATCTCTAGCTTCACTAGAGTATTTTTCTTAAACAAACGCATCGATTTGCTTCAGGAGGCCTTTATTAACTCACTGGAACCATGTGGAGTACTTTCTTTGATGAATGGATGGATGTATTTTATTGCACTATAGAATCTCAACTGCCATTATAAAGCCACATTTTTAAAATAACTCTGATTGTATTTGTCGGAAAGGAGAAAGTCCATATACTCTTAGGATGGCTTGAGGGTGTGTAAATCAGCCTTTTCATTTTTTTGGTGAACTTTCCCTTTAAATCAAGATACATGCTTGAGATACAGACTGAACAGATGAAGTCTTGTTTTCTGAGACACTGTAAAATAAAGTTTATGCTTAAATATCTTAGTGAGGTATGATAACTTGTTTTACCTTTAAATTAAGTTCATGAACCCACTGACATAAGCTTCATTTCGATCGGTTTCACAGAAACTTATCATCTTATCTTATCTCATTGTGCTTCTCAAGTAACCGTATCTTGATTTAAAACATTTGTATTGAAAAGCAATCCAAAAATACTGAAGAAAACATTTTTTTTGCTGCTGTATTTTGGTGATTGGAAGCTTTTTTCTTTTTGTAAAATGAATAGATTCAAAGTTTGAAAATGCAACTTCCAATTGTTTTTAAAACAACTCTTTGTTTGCTCCCTAGACATTTACCTTTAAGCAATGTATTGTGTTGCGTTCACTTCGGTTTATTCTTAAAAATCTTTATTTGCTTTTAAAAAAGGTCTTAAATTTGCCACTGTAAAACTTGCAGAAAACTTGTTTTTATTCTTGTAATTCCAGTCGTTTTGAGGTTTGTAATGTTCTTTTTGGTGTTCTACAGAAGTTCTCAAACACTTTAACTTCCTTCCCCCAAGGTTATTCCAAGAAAAACGATTGTTTTGGAAGTCTGGTTAAACCGGCTTCTTAAAGCTTGGTTAAATAAGCATGATATGTCTTATTTGTAGCCTTTGCCCTCTCTCTGAATATTTGATTAACTTGTTAGCGTGACTATCTTTCCTGACATGATGTAGTTTCCTTCCAAAGTAGTGTGTTGGAAGAGTTTGCTGCATGTGATCCTCAACATTTATTTGAGATTCAATGTTTGTTCAAACTCTAGAAGGTGTTTATCTGCTGTATTCCAACCTGTTTTCTGTTCACATCACTTTCTTTATTACTAGAATTCCCTATTCTTACTTTCATTAGAATTATCGTTTTGATTAAACATGGTTTAAATGTGAATATATAAACAGCAAAGTTGTCAAAACTCCCAAGGCTTATTTGTTGGAAACTATATATTTTGTAATATATTTTTTCTGGTAGTATTAAGTCATTAATGTGAATAGTATTGCATCAATGATAACCAGTTTAGTTACTTTTAGTAGTTTGACGATTGTACTTTTGAGTGTAGCTGACTATCAGAATGCCACAATATCTGATGTCTGATGCATTTTTATCAGACTCCGATGTATAGGTTTTTACCAGTACTTCTGATTGGGCTGAGGCTTGAATTTTATCGAGTTTGAGGTAAAAGTATTTGATGTATAATGTGTTGAGAGCATTCACTCAGTATCATTATCTCATTTGTGACCAAGATGGCTTTTAGGGGGTTTTGCATCTGGACTCTTCATATTTCTATTTATTTATTTATTTATTTATTATAAAGTACAATAAAAGTACACTATACATGCAGAATTTTCAGGGGAAACCCAAAAATTATATAAATAAATTGAGGATGGAGAGGGATTGAAGTTTGGGCTGAATTATTTTCTTGTTTTAGCTGATATTAAAAGTTTTGAAATGTTGAAAGTGAATTTTGGGACCACAGCATTATATGGTATGTTGAAAAAATGATTTAAATTTGAGTTTGCTAAAGAGTAACTTTAAGTGAGCTGAAATGCGTATGAATACTAAAATAACCAATATCTTCCGATACATGAAAAATATTCTGTCATCCGATAATCGATTATGGTACCGATATTTCATTCAATCACAGACCTAATTAACTGATTTTGTACATTTTGAACTTCATCTGTCTTTTGTTTTTTTTTGTTTTTAAATAAAATTTGTACGCGATTAATCGCATCCAAAAAAGGTTTGTTTTTAGATAATATAAAATTGACTGATTCATTATTTTCATGTTCTTCGCATAATTAAAAAATATTCTGTCATCTGATAACCAATATGGTATCAATATATTATATCTTTTTTTATTTATAATTTTTTTTGATTACTATATATATATATATATATATATATATATATATATATATATAATATTAATCGATTTGATAGCACTAAATAAAATTTAATTAATTAAAAGTACACTATACATGTACAAATTTTAGGGGAAACCCAAAAATGATGTAGATTGTTGTCAAATTGCTGAAAGTAAATTTTTGCATCACAACATTATAATTTACAGTAAAAAATGGATTTCCATTTGAGATTTGCTAAAGATTAACTTTATGCGAGTTAATCTTTGTGTATGTATGTGTATGAAATATCCAATATCTTCAGATAAATTAAAAATATTCTGTCATCTGATAACCGATAAAATACTGATATATTATAAAATTTAATTTTATTAGCTTTCTTTCTTTCTTTCTTTCTTTCTTTCTTTCTTTCTTTTAATGTCATTTATGTAAATAAAATTGAGATGGAAATGGGGATGAACAGATATTGTTTATACATAGATTATATCAGATATAAGTGTATGCTGCTTAATTATTTTCATGTTTTAGCTGATGGTAGAAGTTGTGAAAAGGTGAAAGTGAATTTTGGCATCATAATATTAAAATGTACAGTAAAAAAAAGGGATTTAATTTTGAGATTTGCTAAAGATTAATGTTTAAGTGAGCTGAAATGTGTATGAATGTTTACCTAAATCAATATCTTTCAATAAATTAAAAATATTGTCATACGATTACCAGTACTTGCCGACATGTCATTCATTAACAGACCTAAGTAATTGTTTTTTAACATTTGAAACTTTTTTTTTCTGTCTTTAAAAAAAAAAAATTTAATTGGTGTTGTCAAATCGATTAATCGTGATTAATCACATCCAAAATAAAAGTTGAATTTACATACACGGTACACACATGTATATTATGTAAACACAAACTTTAATTTAGGATGTGATTAATCGTGATTAATCGATTTGACAGCACAACATTTGTAGCATCCAAAATAAAATACATGTACATAAGTACGCATACTTTTTTAAATTTTTATTTATTTTATTTTGGAATGCAATTAATCGATTTGCCAGCACTAAAAATACAATGCATTATAAGTATGCAAAACCTAAAAAGTATGTAAATAAAACGCATTGAAGCTTGAGCTGATTAATTATTGTAATGTTTTAGTCGATAATAACATTTTAGCATGAAAGTAAATTTTGGCGTCACAACATTATAATGTACAATAAAATAAAAGGATTTTAATTTGAGATTTGCTAAAGATAAACTTTTAAAGTGAGCTATAATGTACGTGTATACTTAAATATGCTGTATCTTTTATAATAAATATATTTTTAATAAAATGCGTTAAAAGTATACATACAGAAATTCCAAGGGAAACCCAACAATTAAGTAAATAAAATTAGTTTTACATTTTGGACTTTAAGTAAAATGCATTAAAAGTACACTAAATAAAAAAAAAAATCCATAATTTATGTAAATAAAATTGAGATGAACAGATATTGAAGACTGGCCTGATGATTATATTCTTGTTTTAGCGGATATTAAAATTTTGGCATCACAACAGTATATTGTCCTGTCAAAAATTTGCTAAAGATGAAGGTAATCTAAATATAAAAAAAACAGCGAATATGTTCATGTGTAATGAAAAAAATAAATAAAATAAAATAATATTGCCTGATAACAGATTTGATACCAATATATTGTGCATCCCTAGATATGAAAACATTGCAAGAAGCGAGCACAGACTCCACAAATCCTTTTTGGCATTCATTGTCAGCTATTTTCATTCATCAGATTTGTATGATTTTGACAGTTCAGTTCTTGCAGCCCAGCAAGTATAAGCTGTGTTTTGTTCTGTGGTTGAGGAACTGAAGATACAGTCTGATTGAGGTAGAGAGAAGCCTGTGTGTGTGTGTGTGTGTGTGTGTGAGTGAGTTGGCGTTCTCTGCTGGGGGGACTTGAGCCGAGGGCAACCACTCTTGATTTTCAGCCCACACTTCTGCTGCACACATGAATGCACGCTGTTGCTGTGTCACATGATCCGGATGCAGAGATCCAGTGAGAAAGAAAGCAAGGAAAAGGATCTCGTCCGTCACTCACTTGAATACCTAATTCACGAAAAACGTGCTACTAAGCAACTCGTTTCTGGTGCGGGCACGTCTGAATGACAACCCGGACTTCCAGGTTTCTCGTTACACCACACTGTCGGCCCTAGCCAATATTTACCTAGCCGAGTCGAAAGCGCGCCGGAGTATAGAGTCTATAACACCTGAGTGTTGCGGAGGAGCTTGATGACTCATAAAGATTGTACAGAATGTTTGTTTTTTTGGACACACCTAGAACAAAGCTGACACTGTTCTCATGCAACCAACATGTGGCCTGTTTTCGTTTCACTTCTTTACCAGTGTGTTGTTCGGTTTCTCTGTGCAGACTGCTTGGAAGCCGAGTTTGAAGTATTGGTCGGCCCACTCGCGCTGAATTGCTCTCGGAAGTGCGGATAAAGTGCGGTAGTCCATTTCAAACTCTGCTCCTCACTCAAGCGAAGCAATCTGTCCACTGTGGTGGTGTTTATGAAACGCTGGGTTAGCATTTGCAACCGCATAACGATAAGGCTTCCGCATTTGCATGCGAGTTTAAAACCATGCAAATGCCCCGTTAATACACACCTCATGATTTCCATGTTCAAACCAGTGAGCTGGAGTTGCAGAGACTGTGGAGAGTGTTTGTGTTTGTTTAACAGTGTTCCGGTATCAGGTTGAGCCTTGTGAAGTAGGAATCGGCAAAGTAGAAATAGATGGCTTGCTTTTAAAACTACCACAGTGGTACTCATTTATTTATTTTTAATGTTTTTTTTATTTATTTATTTATTTATTTTTTGCTGTATAATATATATTTCTGTGAAATTAGGAGGGTCTAGCAAGGTAGTAGCAGCTGATATTCCCTTAAAAAAACAGCACAGTTCTATTATTTATTTATTTATTTTTTTATTTTTTTTATTCCTTGAAATGGTTATTTTGTTCTTCCTTTTTTTTTTTTTTTTTTTTTTTTTTTTTGGACTTCATTATTATTTGTATTCTGTATTTGTAATTTTTTTTTTTAACTGATATTTTATTATTTTAATATTCGTCTTTTTGGTTATTACATTTTTATTTCACTTTAGTATCTTCTATTTAGTTTTGTTTATTGTTATTTGTTAATTCTTTTTAATAAGTTATCTTTTTATTGCTGTTTTATTATTGCTAATTCTTTATTTTATCGTGTTTTTTTACATTTATTCATTAATTACACTTTATTTTTTGTATTATATTTATTTAAGTTTTGTTCTTATTCTCATCTTTTTATAAATGTATTATTGCAAATTCTTTACTTTATTGTATTTTAAAAGTTTTTATTTATTTATCTGTTGCTTTTAATATTAATTTTATTTCATTTAGTTTTTTTCTTTTTACTGTCATTTTATAACATTATGTATTTTTCACTTTAGTCCTTTCTAGTTGGTTTTGTTTTATTTGACACTTTCTTTCATTTGTGATTTTTATTTTATTCAGTTCTTGTTGTTGTTTTATTGCTAATTCTTTGTCAGATTTTATAATTACACTTTTAGCTTTTTTTTTTATTTTTTGTTTTTTATTTTTGCTTTATTTAGAGAATTTTTTTGGATTACATTTTTATTTCTGTTTTGTTTTGCTTATATTTATTTAAAAATATTTTTTATTTAGTCATTTTTGTAAAATATATAATTTTTTCTTATTCCTTGCTAATTTATTTTATCGTGTTTTAGAATCGTTTTTTGTTTTGAATTTTTTTTTTAATTCTATTTTTTTTTATTTTTAGGTATTACATTTTTATTCATTTATTTCACTTTAGTACCAGATTTTGTTATATTTATTTAAAAAATGTCTTTATTCATTTTAGAGTATAAATACATAATCTTAATGCTATTTTATTATTGCTAATTTTTTGTTATTATATTTCAAAATAGTTCTTACTTATTTCGTTTTTTTTCTATTTTTATTTATTTTTACTATTATTTTATGTTAATAACCTAATCTTTATTACATTATTATTTTTTTAACTTCAGTTCTTTTTGTTTATTTAAAATAATTTTCTATAATTTATTTTATTTTTATTCCATTTTAACATTTAAAAAAAAATGTTTTTACTGTTATTTTATTTAATAAATTAATAGTTTATTACTTTATGTATTTCACTTTAGTACTTTCTATTTTATTTTGTTCATATTTTTTTCTTTTTCTTTCTTTTTTTTTTTTGAACTTTGGTCTGTAGGTATCTCTGTATCCTTTTGCTGTACGATAGAGACTTTCAGTGTTAAATATGTTATTAAAACGTTTCAGACTCTAGTTTCAGTGCAAGATTCAGATGCTACATCTGTTGATAGGGAAGCTTTGTCTTACCCTCGCTTCCAGTTCTCCAGTATGTGTGTGTTTGGCAAGCACCCACACACACTTGTATCCCGACATGGGTGTATTAGCTGATGTGAGCTGATTTTCCGTGGGTATCCGCCATTTTACAGGAGCAGGGGAAACCGGTTATGTAGAGCAGGAACTTTTGATTGAACCAACATCAATTTTAAAGCGAAATCACATGGATTGTAAAAGACTTTGGACATTGACACACTGACATTTCAGCAACCAAAAATAGAAAAAAAAAAGTCATTCATAACAGTGACTTTTAAATAGTCCTTCACCAATAGCACATCTATTTCGCTCTCTATTTTCAGTTGATGCATGAACAAAATCATGTTTGTTACATTACTGTGCAGCATGCAGCAATGTGCCATGGCTGAAACGCAGAAATGATCTTTTACAAATTTGCCATTTCCTGCTTGCCATTTTGTTTGGTTTCCGTTGGAGGATTGACACATTTGATGGTGAAAGAAGAGCAGGGCTCGCTAATGTATGGCTCCTCTTTGAATCATTGCTGTGTGCTAAATGCTGTAAAAATGTTGCCATGGCAACACACTTTGCTGCACTGTGAGCTCACAGACATGAATATAGGATGGATCCACACTCGCTTCTGTTCTTCCGCAATAAAGACACTATAGTTGGGCCTTGATGTTTGACCTGTCTTATGTAGCTTCTTAAAAATGAGTACAGTGTAGTTCTTTGGAGATTTTGACTTTATGAAATCAAATTCAACAGCATTTACTGTCATACCATCAAGTTTGGGCTTGTTTCTTCTGCATTTTGATCACTTTATTTTATTAAAAAAAACTGTAATATTGTGAAATGTTATTGGAAGTTAGTACAATGAAAATTCCCCCATGATTTATTCTCCCTCAAGCCATCCTAGGTCTATATGACTTCCTCCTTTCAGACGAATGCAATCAGAGATTAGATTAAAAAATGTCCTGGCTCTTCCAAGCTTTATAATGGCAGTGAATGGGTGTTGAGATCTGGAACTCCATTAAAGTGCATCCATCCATCATAAGAAGTCCTCCACATGGCTCTACAAGGTTTATTATAGAGGCGTTTGGAAGTGAATTAAAGCGATTGTGTAAGAAAAATATCCATATTATCCAGTGAGAATGCGTTAGTCTCGCAAGAACCAAGTTTTGTTTAAAGCAAAGGAAAACCAGTCGTCTCTTGGCTTGTATCGAAATCCTTTGGCATTTTTGTTTACAGATTCTCATTTTGTACTTTTGTACTTCTAATTTGTGTCCAGTGTTTTGTTTTGCTGTCTTCTCTGTGCTTCCTAGTTCGCCACTCTTTGATGAAGCTAGAGATTATGGTTTATAAAGTTGTAAATATGGATATTTTTCTTATACAGACACGTCAGTTCACTTCAGAAAGCCTTTATTCACCCTCTGGAGCAATGTGGAGCACTTTTTATGAGGGATGGATGCACTTTTTGGGCACTCATTCACTGCCATTATAAAGCTTGGAAGAGCCGGGGCATTTTTTTTATGACTTAGATTGTATTTGTCTTGAAAGATGCAAGGAAGGCCTTTTTATTTATACACCAAGGATAACTTTTCATTTTTGGGTGAAGTAAAATACCAGTCAAAAGTTTTTGCACAGTAATTTTTTTTTTTCCTTTTTTTTTTTTTTTTTTTTTTTTTTTTCTCTTCTGCTCACCAAGCCTGCATTTATTAATAAGTAAAAGTACAGCAAAAACAGTAAAATTGTGAAATATTTTTACTATTTAAAATAACTCTCTTCTATTTGAATATATTTTAAAATGTAATTTTATTCCTGTGACTTGAAAGCTGAATTTTTAGCATCATTACTCATGATCCTGGTCACATGATCCTTCAGAAATCATTCTAATATTCTGATTTGCTGCTCAAAAAGTGTATAATAATAATAATAATAATAATAATAATAATAATTATAATAATAATAATTATAATAATAATAATTATAATAATAATAATAATAATTATTATTATTGTTGTTGTTATTATTATTATTATTATTATTATTATTTTTATTATTTCGAAAACATACCAATTTTTTTTTTTTTCAAGTTTCTTTGAATAGAAAGTTCAGAAGAACAGCATTTATCTGAAGGCATTTATTACAGAAATATATTTTTAATATTTAGAATACTACTACTAATGTTGAAAAATTCACAACTTTATTTGTTTTAAAAAATAAATAATTACACATTTATTTTGTTTTAATTGTAAATCTCCTTAATAATTTTGATTGATTAACAGATAAATTAAAATTGCACATAATTTCTGGGAATAAAAATTCACAAGGCGATTGTAAGAATAAATAAAAGTTATGCATTCAAATAATTAGACAATTGAATTTGGTAACAATAAACCACATTTTATAGGGCCCTAAACATGTAATGTTGTGCAGAAAAATTAAAATGGAAAAAACAGAATTGGGGGGGAGACAGAATTTGGGAAAAAAATAAAATGGATTTTCAGGGCCATACTAATAAAAACAATGTTTCTTGGACAGCAAATCAGCATATTAAAATGACTATTGAAGGATCATGTGACACTGAAGACTGGACTAATGATTAAATTTTAGATTTAATCAAAGGAATAAATTACATTTTCAAAATATGTTCAAATAGAAAGCTGTTATTTTAAATGGTAAAAATAGTTCACAATATTACTGCTTTTGCTGTAAATGCAGGCTTGGTGAGAAGAAGAGGATTTCATATTAAAAAACATGAAATATCCTACTGTTCATAAACTTTTGACTGGTAATGCATCCCTTTAGTATAATTCTATATAATTCAGGTTCTGTTTGGGCATCTACCACCGTTCTGTTTCACGTAAATGCATTAGATTACGGAAAGAGAATCAAATACCTATCTATTATTTTTGTACATTGTTGAAGTAGACCTACTATTTGCATTTGTTTCACTACCAGGTCTCCAGTTTCGTCTTAAGGTCTTTCTGTTGTTGTTCCACCAAACATTCGCCTGTTTGTTTCCCCTCAGAATGACCTAATATGGAGGAAAACCTGATATCAAGGTGCTAAAGTAATGTTCAAACAGTTTTGGTTCAGTTTCTGTGGCGCAACTGTTGTAAAGCTGCAGGGAGGTGCAGCTTTTTGGCAAGCCGAAGGAGCCGGGAGAGCAGCGGTTATGCAACCAGGCTGTTTATTGGGTTTCCCCTGTCAGCAAACCACCGGCAGTACAGAGAGCGAGAGAGAGAGAGGAAGACAGCGAGCGGATAGTCAGCAGGGAGGCTGGAGCTTGACAATCCAGCTGTTGGAGTCAAAACTAGCCATGACTCAGCTCAGGGAGAAATGGGACAGGAAAATGATGGGAAATCGAACCTTCGTCTCCCAAATGAGCTCAGCGTATCTTGAGCATGTGAACGAACCACTTGGCTGTGGCTTCTGGAAAAGATTTTGAATGCCTAGTGGTGGAATTGAGACTAGTGTGATTTAACAAAAAAAAAAAAAAAAAAACTTTTGTATTATGGCGTTTTAAATTACAAATTAACAAAAAACACCCACTGAAATGCACGTTTCCTCATGTTCTTGGCCTACGTTCCTGGTTTTGAATTTAGTCCCTTTTGTTTATTTAAATAAATGGCAGTTGTCAAGGATGTCAATACTGGAATCGTATGTATGCCAAGATGAAACCTGTGCGACTGGTTATCATACCAATCCAAGCACGACTTTCCCAACTGTTGACACTGTATTGTCAAGAACGTGATAAATTTCGAAAACTGGAACAGTTACTCGACTTGTTTTTCCCCCTGCCGGTCCAAGACCTCCCAGGTTTCCAGGGAAGTCATATTGTTGAACTTAGGTGATGGCTTAAACATTTTTACTGGCTTGAGTCATCAGGACTTGAGAAGTGCATGGGGAGATGTTCCTTTATAGGATTTGTGTTTTCAAGTGCTGCTGTATTAGTTTACATTATGTTAATATGATTAACTGCACGATTGAATCCTGAACTTTAGCACATAAAAGTTTGTGTTCCCTCCTCTTAGAAAAGGAAAAGGCTTTGCCGTTTATGGTTTCCAGACTTTTATTTATTTTAATATAGGGTTGTTGTAAACCAAATTAAAAAGTACTCTTCGTTTGCACACTTTTCTACCTTTCGCAGAGCACAAATCTACTCTTGCAGGCGGATTTTCTTCACTCTCACATAAAACGGACACGCTTTCTCTCGCTTACATGTGTGCGCTCAGAAACATAAATAAGTGCACATGATGGATGTATATCAGTTTTTACATGGCATAAGAGTCGAAAATATATCGGTTTTACACGTGTCCCGCAAAATCACCTCTGTCCGCAACTGATCTGTTGCCAGGTGGTCACCCTTTTATGTAGGTATGAGTTTAGATCTTTTGTATGTTTAAAAAAATAAAATATCAATACTGATAACGTATCGTGGCACCTAGGGCTGCTCGATTTTGGCAAAAATCATAATCACGATTATTTTTGGTCAGTATTGTAATCACGATTATTTAACACGATTATGAGTGGGTCCGGAATATGTTTGATTATTTCAGCCCGTTTTTTACGCCCCTTTGAATTGGCCAATTTTTACGTAATAGTTCAGATGTGGGCCGGGCACCCATTTAAGGCTTCTCCTTTTTATATTTTTTAAAAATTGCCTCACTAGTGAGACACTTTCGCTTTCACTTTCGGGACTGGCTCGGATGGTGTTTAGTGTCTCAGCCAGCAGCAGTGCCTTCAGTGCAGCTTCGCGTTCAAGCAATAGACTGAAACTTGCCACAAAGCACCGGTCAAATAAATAACAATGAATGTGTCGGGGGGAAAGAGTAAGGAGATATTTTAATTATTTATGAATAAACTACTGTATTCTGAGTAGTGTCGCAAAGATCCTGACTCGCAATCTCCTCTGTGACGTGCCTTTGAGAGAAATGTTAAATCTTTACGGATTACATAATGAAAGAGTTTTTGTTTTCGATTAGTTTTATTTCGTTAAGTAATAATTTAAAGCTTTCTATATATGTATTTATCATGTCTGGGAAAAAAAGCAAGCGATCGCGCGGGCACCTCCATGTTCTGCAAAGCAGCTTTAGCTTCCACTCTCCGCACAAAAGATTGGATATGTGCCTAATGGCGCACATTTATCTAGGTTTAGCATTTAAATCAACATTGTTTTATACTTGAACTTGAACTATACTTGATATATATGTAGATTTTATTTTAGGTTGGGATGATTTGAGAAGGCAAATTGAAGTCTTCCGCTGGCTGCTGTTCGTTGCGTAAAAAAAAACGAACACAAAAATTAATATTTAACAACAACAAAACAACAATTGTTCCAAATTAACTTAATAAAAAAAAGATACAAAATATAAGCCTAATCGCTTTGGCAATACATACAAAACTGAACTATTTTAACAGCTGAAACAATAGCTAAACAACGTTCACTTTACTTGTCCATGTTCTGTTCCGTCTCTGAACGCATACACAGAACAATTATCTTTCATGCTTTTAAAAACACAACATCAAATAAACATTAATAAATCAAGCACGTCCCATTTATGCAAGTCACGGTACATGATTTTACTTTGCATGTGCAGTTGGGCTTTTATGGAGGAGCAAAAGTGCACCAAAGGGGACAGAATAGTGAGCAATAGGGCTGCACGATATTGGAAAAAACTCACATTGCGATATTTTGTTTTTCTGCGAAAAAAAATCACCATATTACTTGAATAGCTCTTTGGGAAAAAAATGGAATGATTTTATAGATGAGAAAATCAGCATTGAAAAAATTACAAACACAGATAAAGATAATAGAACAAAGATACAAATAAAATAAAACACTGTTTATATTTTTCAGGTAAGTCTAACAGTATTCAGGTACAGAAATTGAATAATCAAATGTAAAATAGCACTGCATAGGCTATTCTTCATTGTAATCTAATAAATCTGTGTTAAAGCTAAAAAGTGATTTTTCTCTGTGTTTTGCTGTTTTATTAACATTCATCATGACACAGAAAGCCTCAAATACATTAAACTGCTGTGAACCTGTTACACATCCATTTTCTTTCTCAATTGTTTAACTTCACCTAAGCCATAAGCAACTGTGTTTACATTGATACTTGCAGAGACCTGCATTTTGCGAGCTGCATTTTTTCTAGTTTCGCGCGTATGTCATTTCAAGCACAAAAGAAGTGAACGGAATTCCGTGTTCTCACGCATCTGCGTGGCTCTCACTGTGTCCACAGCGGATGAGAGCGGCACGACGCGCTAAATGCGGTAGACCTCATTATAGCCAGTGATGCTGTCTGCACTGGACGCGAGCGGCGCGACAAAAAATACTGTAGAAGTCATTATAATAATGCTCTCTGCACTGGATGCGGCGCGGCACGTCACATTCCGTTTATATGTTCAAAGAGTTAAAATGATATGCAACGGTCGCTTTTGTCGCGTTCAGTGTTTAGACAGACTTTCACTTTAGATGTTGCGGCGCAGGCAGCCCGACAAGCCAGCTGTCGCGTCCGGTGTAGACAAGGTGTCTGTGTGTGAGCAAAGAAACGATCCGTATAAATAAATATAACGATCAATATACTAAACATCGCACATCCTGCGATGTGACTATTGCGGATGAGCAAATCGCGATATCGATGCTGCAAGGATGTATCGTACAGCCCTAGTGAGCAATAATCATTTTATCTCAATTATTGCATTTTCATAATTGTTTGAAGCTAAAATCAAAATTAAATTTTGATTAACTGCACAGCCCTAGTCGCACCCCTATATATTAAATGTGTACATAATATAATTTGTTTTGGTCTAATAATAATAATAATAATAATAATAATAATAATAATAATACTTATTTTAAATGTGTGTACATAATTAATATTTTAGTTTTTTGTTTAGTAATCTTAATATAATAATAATAATAATAATAAATAATAATAATAAATGATGATAAAACCTTTAAAGAAATTAATATTAAATGTGTGTAATGTAATTTTTTTGTAGAAAATTTGTTGTCAACACAGGAACTGAGTTTGGCCTAGATCAACATGAAATGGATGTCATTTGAAAGCTTAAAGTCTGGCCACTTTGGTTAACTCTTAATTAGCGCTGAGTTATTTACTGATAATTTATTAAATGTTTTTGTGCCATGTACACTGTCACAAACATCATACAGGTTAGATAGTCATGTGTCATGCCAATTGAAAGGTCTCTCAGTGTAGAACAAGCAGTTGTTTGGGGCTTTGACTTAAACTTGAGTGTGTGACATTACTTCTGTCTACATCACACAGAAAACGTCAATTTAGGGCTAAGAAAAAGGCTAACTTGATTCCAAATGCTGTAACTTTTGATAACTTCATGATATCACCAGATAATTGAAATCACATACAGCCCACATGTTGGAGAACATCATCAAAAAGCAGCTTTCCCCTTTCCCCAGCTTTACCTTATTAATTTCCTGGAATGCTGAATATCAAATAAGACAGATATGAAAATTTTCCTATGAGCGCACACGTTTTTCTTACATTTTAGCACTTATTTCTCAGCATGAGAGTGTCCAAATTTAAGGACTTTTTTTTTTTTTTTCTCCCTAAAATATGGAAAGATTTGTCAAACGATACCTCCTTGCTTCATTTTTGGAGTTATGAGTCATTATTTTTGTGTGTGTCACTCAGAAAACAATAGTTTTTAAATTCTGGGTGTTAGGGGCTAAACAAAAAGGACTCTTTTGTTCCAAACTTTTGGTTACTTCATGGTTTCACCACAAAATTCTAAACAGACACAGCTAACATGATGGAAAACATCACCAAAAAAGTTCCCATGTCTTATTTTTTTTCCCCCTGAGATATTGAATATCAAATAAAAATCAGAAAAACAATCGCTTAAGCACACAGATTTTAGTTGCATTTTATTGGGCTAAACAAAAAGGACTCTCTTGTTTCAAAATGGTGCAACTTTTGGATACTTCATGGTATCACCACATAATTTGAAACGGATACAGCTAATGTGACAGAGAACATCACCAAAAAGCCTTCTCATATCTTGTCTTTCCTGAGATATTGAAAATCAAATTAGACACGCATGTAAAATTTCCCTTGAGGACACAAATTTTTCTTAGCTATTTCTCAGCAGAAGAATGTCCAAATGTAAAGATGTTTTCCCCCT
The DNA here is from genome assembly GCA_033026305.1 of Cirrhinus molitorella. NCBI lineage: Eukaryota > Metazoa > Chordata > Actinopteri > Cypriniformes > Cyprinidae > Cirrhinus > Cirrhinus molitorella. The sequence continues at coordinate 23,084,437 of CM065121.1, read as the reverse complement.
AAAAATATAGAAAGATTTCTATCAAACGTCTATCAAATCTCCTTGCTACAGTTTTGGAGTTATGAGCTACATTTGCTTTTGTGTATGTCGCTCAGAAAACAACAAAATGCCTTTTTAAAATGCCTTCAGGGAGTCAAGGACTAAACAAAAATGCCTCCTTTGTTCCAAAATGCGGTAACTTTTGGATACTTTATGGTATCAGTGCAAAATTTTAAACAAATGCAGCTAGCATGAAGGTTTTTGTTTTCCCATACCTTTTTTTTCCCATTTCTTTCCTGAGATACTGAATATTAAATAAGACAGACATGTAAAATTTCCCTCGAGCACACAAATTTCTCTTACAATTTTATCACCTATTTTTCAGCAGGAGAATGTCCAAATGTAAAGAGTCATGAGTATTTTTGTGAATTTCCCTTGAGCACACACATTTCTTACGTTTTATTGCCAATTTCTCAGCTTGAGAATTTGTAGAATTGTCCAATTTAAAGAATTGTATCCCCCTAAAAATATAGAAAGGGCTGTGCCGATAAACAATATCATATTGAATCGCAATAAAATGTCAATAACGATGATAAGCTCCAGCCATTTTTACTTGACATGGATTAATATAAAAGCCAATCACACCAGCAGAAATATGCAACAACAGCCAATCAGCGTGCAGCTTTTAACATTCACGTCAAAGAACAAAGTCAATTTCCTACGGCACTTTGCAAAGCAAACTCGACACAAGGACGACAAAAATGAGTGGGAGCAGCGATGAAAGTGAAACTAACCTTGAGTTATTATCCAAAAATGCCAGACACTGCTGAGAGTCTAGTCTTCCTTACACAAAAAAGTAAAAGTTTGACACATTGTGTGCAGTTTCTAGTTTTCTGTTTACATTTTGCAGATTTAATCAACCTCTTAAAGCCAGACGATATAGACAGACTTGTCTTTCTGGAAAAGAAAAAAAATTAATTGTTACTCTCATTTACTTGTCACAACTTTTAGTTTTTAATTTATTCTAGTAAGTTGTCTTAATTTAAGGCCAAATGTGTAATCTCTTTTAGTTAATAAACTATACTTTAAAATGTAATTAATGAACCCTCAAATTTTTGTGGCTGCAGTCATAGTTTGGATACTCTTTTTAAAGCTGGCAGCATTAACAGTTTATATATTGAAATGTATATCATTATCGATCAATATGGGAAAAAATGATCGAGATTACATTTTTGCCATATCGCCCAGCCCTAGTTTATATCAACTGATACCTACCTTTTGACTCTCCTTGCTACACTTTTGGAGTTACAAGTCATTACTTTAGTTTATGTCTCTCAGAAAACAACAGAAAAGCTTAAAATGCCTTCAGGGTGTCAGGGGCTAAATGCTGTAACTTTGGAATGTTTTATGCTATCACCACAAAACATGAAGGAGCATCACCAAAAATATTTTTCCCTACATTATTTCTTTACTGAGGTGTTGAATATCACATGAGACATGTATACAATTTCCACTGAGCACACATTTTTCTTACAATTTTATCAGATATTTCTCAGCAAGATAATGTCCACTTGTAAAGCTGTTTTTTTCTCTAAAAATACAGAAAGTTTTCTATCAAACTATATCTCTGTTTTATCTCTCTTTGTTAAAGTTTTGGATTTATGAGTCATTACTTTTGTGTATTTCACAATGAAAACAACAGTTTTTAAAATGCCTTCGGGGTGTCAAGGGCTAAATGCTGTAACTTTGGGATGTTTTATGCTATCACCACAAAACATGAAGGAGAACATCACCAATTTTTTTTTTCCTACCTTATTTATTTCCTGAGATATTGAATATTACACAAGACATGGATACATTTTCCATTGCGCACACATTTTTCTTAGTTTTATCAGATATTTCTCAGCAAGAGAATGTCCAAATGTAAAGAAGTTTTTTTTTTTTTTTTTTTTTTTGCATAAAAATACAGAACGTTTTCTATCAAACTATATCTCTGTTTTATCTCTCTTTGTTAAAGTTTTGGATTTATGAGTCATTACTTTTGTGTATTTCACAATGAAAACAACAGTTTTTAAAATGCCTTCGGGGTGTCAAGGGCTAAATGCTGTAACTTTGGGATGTTTTATGCTATCACCACAAAACATGAAGGAGAACATCACCAATTTTTTTTTTCTTACCTTATTTATTTCCTGAGATATTGAATATTACACAAGACATGGATACATTTTCCATTGCGCACACATTTTTCTTAGTTTTATCAGATATTTCTCAGCAAGAGAATGTCCAAATGTAAAGAAGTTTTTTTTTTTTTTTTTTTTTTTGCATAAAAATACAGAACGTTTTCTATCAAACTATATCTCTGTTTTATCTCTCTTTGTTAAAGTTTTGGATTTATGAGTCATTACTTTTGTGTATTTCACTCAGAAAATAAGTTTTTAAAATGCCTTCAGGGTGTCAGGGGCTAAATGCTGAAACTTTGGGATGCTTTATGCTATCACCACAAAATTTGCAGTCGGTACAGGTAACATGGAGAACATCACCAAAAATTTTCTTTCCCCTACCTTATTTCTTCCCTGAGATATTGAATATCAAATAAGGCATATTATAATATTTCCCTTGAACACACTTTTTTTTTTTCTTACAATTTTATCAGCTATTTCTAAAAATACAAGATTTTAAACAAGTACAGCATCTAACATGATGGAGAATATCACCACAAAAAAAAAAATCCCCTACCTTATTTCTTTCCTGAGATACTAAATATCAAATAAGACAGTTATGTAAAATTTCCCTTGAGCGCACAAATTTTTCTGACAATTTTATAATTTATTACTTAGCAGGAGAATGTCCTTTTTGCATAAAAATACAAAGTTTTCTATCAAACGATATTGGGATGGCTTGAAACCATAATTTTGGCTTCGGTATGATACCAGAATGTAATGCCTCGGTATAGATACTAAATCGATACCATAGCTGACAAATAACCAGCCTCAAAAAAATAAGGGAATTTAAAACAATGTAGTAAGTAATGTTAACATACTAAACATGTACTAGTTCATTTATCATTTATAACCAATTGTTGACCTAAGTTAGATTAATAAGTGCTGTAATACTGTTAGGTTAGCTTACCTAAAGAATTTGAACAAAAGTTGCTTTACTGTAAAGAGTTATTATAACAGTCAAAGTATTCAAAATCACGTTATTAGTCCTCTCTCTCTCCTATTATTTTCAGGTTTCAGACTTTCAGACCAAAGGACAAGCATTAAATATAAATCTGTCTCGTTTTCGGCGGCTTCAATATTAGTGGTTGACAGCGCGGGAGAAACATTCTCTCATAGTATTGATACCTAAAATTAATATAGCTAAATTTTTACTTCATTTGATTGTTTGAAATACAAGTGCAAATATTATGTGTCCAAAGATAAATTGATAGTGGGTCACACACACAGATTTAAGCTTTCATATTTACTCTGTATCCCATCTTAGGTATGTGCGTTGATCAGTTGGGAATAAAATTAATGAAATCTGAGTTTATGAACGACAGACTCACCTGTTGATCTCTAAATTTGCGTTAAATATCAGGATGAGCAAGTAACAAATGCTTGGCAAGATTCGATGTGTGTCTGTGACAATTTTTTTTTTTTTTTATAGCAATGTTTGCATACAGGTGCAGCAAGGTCAGCTCTGCACCTTTTATTATCGGTTTTGTGTGCAAAATAATGCCATATTTCACTTCTACTGTTGTCTTTATTTACTAGTTTTGAGTGTGTTGATGGAGTTTCATCTGTTTGATGATCAATCGCGTTGTTCTGTTGTCACGTTTACCTGTTTCGGTATATTTAAGTTTTGTATGTCACTCGGGGGAAAAAAACACCTTCAGGGAGGCGAAAATGCCTTCAGGTCTTAAAGGGTCCATTTGTTTTTTAATTTAATTTAGTTACTGAATAAATGGTTTTGATTTAGTATTAATACTCAAAGTTTTTGTATAGCATTTTTTTTTATAGCACATCATTTCACAGTAGCTTAACCAGAAATACTTGAGTGTCAAAACAAAAACACATTAATAGCTGTGTATTTCTGCCATATGCACACGTGGTTAGTAACATCATGTATTCCAAGCAAACAACAATGTGTTAAGCAGCAGTTACAACTTGTGAATGGATCAACATACAAAACTATTATCCTTATAAAGTTGGCTTCATCCGGAGTCTTCACAAGCGTTGCCTTTGCAAAGGCTAGATCCAAACTGGAGCCAAATGCGAAAAAGCTCCAGATAGTCTTTGAATATCCTTGCTGCTCTCAAAAGTCCAGAGGCTGATATGAAACTGAAGCCAAAATATGATCTAACCCTGTTCCAACATTGTTGTTGTTGTTTTGTCATCCTCAGGCACGGGCGAGAGTGGCAAAAGTACGTTCATCAAACAGATGCGCATCATCCACGGGGCGGGCTACACCGACGAGGACAAGCGCGGCTTCACCAAACTCGTCTACCAGAACATCTTCACCTCCATGCAGTCCATGATCCGTGCCACAGAGCACCTCAAGATCCCGTTCAAATACGAAGAGAACAAGGTGACTGCTGCGCTCTGAACAATCCCTGGCTGTCACTGTGCTGTAATCAACTCTTTGATGCCCAGAGTGCACGTCGAGATGCAAATCAAACCCAGATAGGCCATAAACGTGGCTATAAAAAGCACTACGAGCCTCGCTTGTAAATTTTATTGCTGTCACACCACGGTCAGCTGTCTTTCTTCAGCGCAGGATTACGGTTAATTATTCTCATGTTTTGGTTTTGAAGAATCAGTTAATATTTCCTAAAGACGATCCTTTTAAACTTTGCTCGACAACTTGTGACCTAGTTGGTTAGAAACCCCACTGGAAGTCATTAGTATTACACAGCCATTAAGTCATAAAATGGGCTGTTTACTGTGTACCGTTTATCCACAGAACAACGCTCTGCTGGTGCGAGAGGTCGACGTCGAGAAGGTTTGCTCCTTTGACCAGCCCTATGTCAATGCAATAAAGATGCTCTGGGCGGATCCAGGCATCCAGGAAGCCTACGACCGCAGGCGAGAGTACCAGCTCTCTGACTCCACTAAATAGTAAGTGTGTGTGTGCTGTCATTAGCCATTAGCTGCTTTTAACTCTATTGCTTTTAATTGAGTTGTCAAACGCTTCACCTCTTCTAGCGGTCAGTTAGAAACACATCGTAGATGCAGTATTATGACCTGTTCACACTAAGAATGATATCTATAAAGATAACCGCAATGATAACTATATTAGCATCCACACCAGTGGTCGATAGTGTTTTGTTTATTGTAAGCATCTGTTGCTTTAAATGCACAAGCTCCTTAAGTAAAGGAACACTCCACTTTTTTTAAAAATATGCTCATTTAGCTTAGCATAAATACATGAATTTAATTAGACAATTAGCATCTTGTTCAAAAATGACCAAATATTTTCAATATTTTTCCTATTTAAAACTTCTGACTCTTCTGTAGTTACATCGTGTACTAAGACCGACAGAAAATGAAAAGTTGTGATTTTTTTTTTCCAGGCTGATATGGATAGGAACTATACTCTCATTCTGGCGTAATAATCAGGGAACTTTGCTGCCGTACCATGGGTGCAGCAGGCGCAATGATATTACGCAGCGCCTGAAAATAGTCCCCAGCTAGGTAACTTCCAACGTGACCGGCACTAAGCCACTAAGGTAACAGTAAAATAGCTGTGGACTATGTTCAGGTGCTGCATAATATCATTGCGCCTGCTGCTCCCATGGTACGGCAGCAAAGTTCCCTGATTATTACGCCGGAATGAGAGTATAGTTCCTATCCATATCAGCCTGGAAAAATCACAACTTTTTATTTTCTGTCGGTCTTTGTACACGATGTAACTACAGAAGAGTCAAGTTTTAAGTAGGAAAAATATTGAAAATATTTGGTCATTTTTGAACGAGATGCTAATGGTCTAATCTGATTCAGTGATTTACCCTAAGCTATGCTAAAAGTGCTAACGGCAGACCCGGCGATCGGCTGAATGGATTCAAAAATGATAAAACTCATCTGTTTAATTCTAATGGAGTTCCTTTAAGTAAAAGTATTGTTAAAAATCTTTCAAAAGTTATCATTCCTTTGTGTTTGTTTGTTTTTTTAAGCTGTGGTGTGGACTTCCATACTTCATAGAGTTATATTTTAAGTCGTAGTTATCATCCTTGGTGTGAATGTGGCATTACAATACAATAAGTGGTGTAATAAGGTCATCGTTACACCCACACGGAATCTACACTCTTTCTAAAAGTTCTCAAAAGTTACATTTTTATCTTTATCTTGTTCCAAACTTGTCAATGTTTTTCTTTTTCCTTAAAACACAAAAGGAGAAATTTCACAGAATGTTCCCGCAGATCTGTTTGAATACAATAAGTTTATAATGAGCTAAAAAGCTCTCAAAAATTCAGTTATCTTCATCTTGTTCCGAGCTTGTGAAATTATTTTTTTTTTTTTATACGTAAAACACAAAGGGAGAAATTTTGAAGAATGTTTATGCTGCTCTGTTTGAATACAATATAATCTTTCTAGGCTCTTTTTCAAAAATGTTTAACAAAATGTTAAGGCCCTATGAAATGTTTTATTTTCTCAAATTCAGTGTTTTTTTTTTTTTATAAAAAATTAAATATAATATAAATAAATATTTTTCCTGCTAAATATTCCTTTTAAGAGATTAATATTTTAATAATAATGTTATTATTAGTAGAAATACTGTCATGTCACACAAGTGGGTCACAGTTTCTTTAAGTTAAACACAACTTTTATTTTGACAGTTTGCTGTGAAAACCATTAGATTCTGTTTGTATATGATTTGACAACTGACAATCGGAGACTCGCAGAACATGCAGGATTCACATTTAAATGGAATTTCTGCAGCATAATATTCACAGACATTTGTTTGGATTTCTGTGTACTGACCTACTTTTGATTTATTCATCCAAAATGTGGCAAATTCCATGACATTGTGTTACACAGCAAATAAAATTATGACTGAATTCTGATTCGTCCACGTTCTTTCCATCTATAGTAAGCAAAAATATGCCATAAAAGTGGCTTGTGCAGTGTCTTCTGGAGTCATACAATGTCTTTCCGAAAAGAAAAAAATACAGAAATTTGTTTTACTATTTAAAAGAAAAAAGTCCCCTCTGCTGTAGCTTACCTTGTTTTCTCAGTTAGTTGGTTTGTTTTTACATATACAAGTCTGTGTATTAGACAAATATCGTATCTAATCCACTTCATATGTGATAAAGTATGCAAACACTGCATTAGCGTCACTACGGGAAGCAGAATGTCTCGACTTCATGTCTGCGACTTCATGCCAAGTGACAAACCTCGCCACTCAGTGAAATCCAGCCGCAGCCAAAGTTAAACGCACCTATTGTTACGTTTTAATCCCTGTTTCAGAAAAAGCAAACAAAATGCAGGTCTGAAAATCCCCTTAAATCTCATTCGCACTCATGTTAAAATGCCTTGTGCCAGGTTTGCCTCAACACTGACGCACAGTGGCCTGTGAACCTAATAAGTCCAGACGAGAAAGAGCAGCATAAAAATTCTCTACTTTTTTTTTTTTTTTTTTTTTTTTTTTTTTTGTGTGTGTGTGTGTTCCTGAAAAGAAAATCAGACCAGTTTGGAACAGTGAGGGTGAGATAAATTGTTTGTTTGGGGTTTGAATATTTACATACAGTTGAGGTCAAAAGTTTACACCCCCCTTTCGGAATCTGCAAAATGTTATTTATTTTACCAAAATAAGAGGGATCATATAAAATGCATGTTATTGTTTATTTAGTACGGACCTGAATAAGATATTTCACATAAAAGATATTCACACATAGGTCATAAAATTGTATCCCTTTGATTTTTAATACTGTGTTGTTACCTGTGATTAACAGCTGTGTTTTTTGTTTAGTGGTTGTTGTTTAGTAGTCCCTTGTTTGTCCTGATAAACGGATAAACTGCCCGCTGTTCTTCAGAAAAATCCTTAAAGTCCCACAAATCTTTTGGTTTTCTAGCATTTTTGTGTATTTAAACCCTTTCCAACAATGACTGTATGATTTTGAGATTCATCTTTTTTTACACTAAAGGACAACTGAGGGACTCGTATGCAACTATGACAGAAGGTTTAAACACTCACTGATGCCCCAGAAGGAAAAACGATGCATTGATAGTCAGGGATGAAAACTTTTGAACAGAATGTAGATGGTTGCACTTTTCTTGTTTTGCTTAAATACCACATTTTTTAATTTAGTACTGCCCTTGTACTATCCTTGCCTCTTAATGCATCATGTTTCCTTCTGGAGCATCAGTGAGCATTTGAACCTTCTGTAATAGTTGCATATGAGTCTCTCAGTTGTCCTTAGTGTGAAAAGATGGATCTCAAAATTCTACAGTCCTTGTTGGAAAGGCTTCAAAAACACAAAAATGCTGGAAAACCAAAGCATTTGTGGCACCTAAAGGATTTTTCTGAAGAACAGCAGGCAGTTTAACTGGACAAACAAGGGACTCATGAACAACTATCACTCAGGATCATTCAGGTAACAGCACAGTATTAAGAAGGGGATGTAAATTTTTGAACCGGGTCATATTCAGGGCAGTACTAAATCAATAACATGCTTTTATATGATCCCTCTTGTTTTGGTCAAATAATTAACATTTTGCAGATTCTGAAAGGGAGTGTAAACTTTTGACCTTAACTGTATATATACCAAAACTGCATGGCAAATATGAAAAGCTGACACATTTTTGTGAGTTTCCGTGTGGGTCTGCTTGTATAGTTGTGTATATATACACATGTACATGCCTCTGTTTCTCACGGTTCATCCCACAGTTACCTTAGCGATTTAGAGCGTATATCGTCTCCAGCATACGTGCCCAGCCAGCAGGATGTGCTGAGGGTCCGAGTGCCCACTACAGGCATCATAGAGTATCCCTTTGACCTGGAGAATATAATCTTCAGGTATCGCCAATCCCACGGCACACCCACACTGCCGCCGCTGTCTCCTGACCTTTAACCTGCTGCTGCAATTGCACTGCTGCCTTCCCTGATCACATTCTCACACCCACCCGGGGCTCAACCTTTGCTATTGTTGTTTCTTTGCAACTCCTAAAGAGTGTTGTTTTTGGAGAAATCTCGGTAGGGGTCGTCAGCGGAGTAAGCAGAAGGTTGTGGGGTCGCATCTCAGGATCCCTTACTGGCTCTTAATGGGATCTGCTGCCATGCTTGATTCTTTCTTTCTTTCTTCCTTCTCTCTCTCTCTCTCTCCGTCTCTCCTTGTCTCTAGCTATCTAAGCGATTTGGACCGTATCGCAGACCCATCGTATCTGCCGACTCAGCAAGACGTGCTTAGGGTTCGCATCCCTACCACAGGGATTATCGAATATCCCTTCGACTTGCAAAGCATCATTTTCAGGTAGATCATAATGTCGGAGAGGACTCCTCCCCCAGTTTTACTGTCTTTATGTTTGTTACATTGTTGCGCGAATCAGTGCGTTGATCTGGTCCACTTAGGCCAGTTGAACGAACAAGGTTCGATACGTTTTCTGTGACGTTAGTGGCTGTTAATGTTCTTCTTAGTCATTAACCTCTTTGCATCATTAACCCCATTAACATTCATCCATTTTTATGTCTTTATTGTTATTTATGCGTGCAAAATTCAGGGGATTGAGTGATGATTGGAGCTATAAGGGTTCATCCATGTCCTTGGGAGTAATAGCAACACACTGTTTTTATGCATTAGAATGATATTGCTTTGTGTTTTGGTTTGCCTTTAGTTTTTCATTTGGGTTTGAATACAAGTCTCATTTTTTTTTAAATGTTTTGTTTTTAATTTTGATTTGTTTTGAGTTTTGTCTTCCTTTGATTTTGTTTTCTTTTTTGCCTTTTTGTTTAAGCCTTTAGCATTTTGTTTTTGTATTTTCATTTGTTTTGCGTTTTAGTTTTGCCTTTTTGAATTTTCTTGCATTTCGTTTGATTTGCATGTACTTTTTTGCCTTTTTGTGTTTTGCATTTTGTTTTTGCCTTTTTACAGTTTTTGTTTGTATATTCAGTTGTTTTTCTTTTTCTTTTTTGCATTTTGTTTTTGTTTGATTTAAGTTTTGTTTTGCCTTTGCATTTTGTTTTGTTTGGCTTGTCTTTTCGTTTGATTTGCATTTTCTTTTTTGCCTTTGTTTTTGCCTTTTCATTTGTTTTGCGGTCCGTGTACTTTTGCGTCCATTCGTTTCTCGTTTTTTGACCATGACGGAAAAAATGAAAAAAGAACGGTTATTGTATTTTTAAATGCAATGCTGAAAACTAAAAATGAAATTAAAACCGTAAACAAAATGGTGTGCAAATACGCAGAAAGGGGAAAACGGCTCCTTTATTCGTTTTTTCGGGAAAATGAAAAACAAGATTTTGGCTCTATTTTTCGTTTTTTGTTTCACGTGCAACGGATAAACGACTTCAAAATTCGTTTTCCACTTGTGGGCGGTCACGAGACGCCCCTTTGCGCCGATTGGTCAACCAAATCTGGGCCGGTGGCACCATCACTGTTTCATTCAACAAAATAGCCTAATAGTCCTTTATTTATTTAGGCTATATTCTCATTCTTTTTTAATTGCATTTCGCAAAGAACCGCATTAAGTTCACCCAAGTGTAAATACAATAAGCAGTCAGAACTTTTCTTTTAGACATTATGCTCAATTTTGGACAAGCGATGGTCAGTGTAAATCTGTAATACAAATCAGCTGAAGGTACCGACGATAGAGAATTTAATTTTTACTGTACTGTATCACAGCCATTCATTTTGCCAGGAATAAGTGTGCACAACTAGTCGCTTGAGTAAAATGTTGATAAATAGCTATAGATAATAAACTCGTAGGCTTGTTTAAACAGTACTATAAACACTCGTTTATATTAAATATATTAACTATTATTAACAAAACGATTAAGACGGATGACATAAAGTTAACCTTATAAATTAAGGTATTTTGATTTTCCCCTTAAAAGCTAAACCACATTTTATGGTTCATTTATAATGTACAACTTTAATGTATTTTTTTTTTACAAAAAAAAAAAAATAAATAATAATAATAATTATTAACATAACGTTCTTGTGCTTCTGCCTCCGCGAACGTGCTGTCAATCAACTCGCTGGCTCATTATCGAGCGCTGCTGCTCGTGTTGTATGAAGCGGACGATTTTTTTCTGTCTGGGTGAACTAGCCTACATACATTGACATTATCGCTATAAAATGCAAACCGATACTGGGCGGTGGGCAAGTGATTCAGTCAATGGATGGCCGAACACCGTGAAACACCGACTTTTCACAAGCCAACGTGTTATTCAAGCAACATTAAAAATATTGCTTGAATAATTTGTACTAGGCTATTTGTAGTTATGGACGTGATTTCCTTATTGCTTTTCCTACTTTATTATTATTAGTTTATTTTAATGTAATTTATGTTATTGCCCTTGCATGTTCGTGTTCTAAAGATTGCAATTTAAAAAAAAAGAATGAAAATAGCCTAAATAAATAAAGGACTAGGCTATTTTGTTGAATGTAACAGATTCACCGGCCCAGATTTGGTTGACCAATCGGCGGAAGGGGGCGTCTCGTGACCGCCCACACGTGGAAAACGAATTCTACACGTGAAACAAAAAACGAAAAATCGAGCCGAAATCTCGTTTTCCATTTTTTCGAACAAACGAAAAAAACAAATAAAGGAGCCGTTTTCCCCTTTCTGCGTATTTAATTTCAAATTGAAAAACAAATGAACGTACACGGACCACGGACCCACGTTAATGTTTATTATTTTGCACACAATTTTGTGTATACGGTTTTAATTTCAATTTTTGTTTTTAGCATTGCATTTAAAAATACAATAACCTTCTTTTTTCATTTTTCCGTCATGGTCAAAAAAACGAAAAACGAATGGACGCAAAAGTACACGGACCTTTTGCATTGTTTTTGTTGGCTTTTGCCTTTTGCTTTTTTTTTTAATTTTTGCAATTTCATTTGATTTTGTTACGCCTTTTTGCATTTTGTTTTGGTTTGTCTTTTCGTTTGACTTGCATTTTCTTTTTGCATTTCTTTTTTGTTTGTTTGTTTTTTGCCTTTTTTGCATTTCATTTTGCTTGTCTTTTTTGTTTGATTTGCATTTGCATTTAGTTTAGTTTTTTTGTTATTTGATTTGCGTTTTCTCTTACCATTTTGTTTGGTTTTGCCTTGCTTTTTTGTTTTTGCCTTTGTTTAATTTGCATTTTCTCTTTTTGCATTTTGTTTAATTTGTCTTTTCATTAGATTTGCATTTTCTTTTTTGCCTTTTTGTTTTTGTCTTTTCGTATGGTTTCTTTTTTGCCTTTGTTTTTGCATTTTGTTTTGTCTTTGTTTTTGGTCTATTTGCATTTTTTTGTTTTTTGTCTTTTTGTTTGATTTACATTTCCTTATTTGCATTTTTGTTTTTGCCTTTTTGCATTTTTGTTTTGCTTGTCTTTTCATTCCATTTGAGTTTTACTTTTTTGCCTTTTGTTTTTGCATTTAGTTTTGTCTTTGTTTTTGCCTTTTTGTTTTGCTTGTCTTTTTCATTCCATTTGAGTTTTCTTTTTGCATTGTTGTTTGTCTTTTTGTTTGATTTGCATTTTATTTTTGCCATTGTTTCTGCCTTTTTGCATTTTGTTTGTCTTTTCATTTGTTTTTTCTTTTATGCTATTGTTTTTGCTCTTTATTTTATAAAATTATTATTTTCTGAAAATATTTTATAAAGAGAAATTGCGTCATTCGTTTTTTTGGTGGAAGTACCTGCAAATTGACCAATACTACTAATACAATTTAACCATGGTTATTGGTTTGTAGTTTGTAATGCCATTAAAAGTCCATAACTCTGACTCTTTCTTTTAGTTTTTTAACAGTAGTCAGCACTGATTGCAATTTTACCTTTTAAACACTGCAACTCAAGCCCTCAAAGTAGAATCCATTGCACACAAGCAAACATTACCACACAGGCAGGCCTGTGAAGGGGCAACGTTTACAGCTCGGCAGGTGATGCTGCAACAAGAAGCCCTCCACAACCCCCCTGTTTAGAGCCGAGATGAGAGAGAGAGAATGCCTCTGAAGAGAGGTGATCACAAAAGCCTGCAAATCGATTGGAAGCCAGCGTGTCAAACCCCTCCTACGCACGCTGGCGCCAGAAATAACTTCGCTTACAACACGGTTCCCTCTTGATCGGCGCTTGACATGTACAAATAACATTTTCCTGAATGTTTGTTGCGCATTTAAAACAAACAAACAAACAAACACTTCCAGACTACTCTGGAAGGTGGCTGGGTCACATTCCAGGTAAATGTCAGGGTAGATCTAGTATGTTGCCTTCACTTGTGGTTTTAGGTGACTGCTGCTGCAGAATGCAGATAACCTGTTACGAAATACAGGTGTGTTTTGGTTAAGTGTTTGGTTTAAGTGTTTTGGTTAAGCAACCTACATGGTCACACTCTAAACTCCTCAACCCCAGTCGTTAAAACGTTCTGTAACAAGGTCTTCCTCTCCGGCTCCTCGTCCTCCAGAGTAAGAGAGCTTATCCTCGTAAGTAGGTCAGCTGTACCTCCTGCAGGAACGGAGGCTGGCTGAAGAGGCTTTATTTTAGGTTGTAGCTCCTGAAGGAGTCCATTTATCAAAGCTTTACGCCTGGCCGCTAGAGACTCAGCTAGCGAGACTGTGTTGCCTACATAAAATAAAACCCTTCTCTTATGTTTTCCCTCACTGGGCCCAAGTGCAGGTGTGATAGGGGGAAAAAATAGCACAGCCGAGAATTGCTCTGATTATTCCCTTCAGTTTTAGCTGAAGTCTCCTGTGAGTTTGTCTGCGTATGTTTTCATTAATTTAGGAGTGGTGAATGTTACCTGACTGCTGAGATGGGAATCTTGTAATGCTTGTAATTGTTGTAATCACTTTCATTTTTTTGTCTGTATCAAGAGTGAAACAAAAAAGGGTTTGGTCATTGACCTGCTTTAATGCAACACATAACGTGTGTGACTGTACTATTTGGCTCACATCAATGTAAAGTAGTTACATATGGGTGTTTTTTTTTTTTTTCTTTTTTTTTTTCTCAACTGTAGGTGGGGTAAATGTAATTTGACTTGATGTAAAACTATAGATGTTAAAAAACAAATAACATTTACATCTACAAATGTACAAAAACATTTGCTAAATTATATATAAAAGAAACGTACTATGAAAATTATTATAAATATTAATAAAAGCTATATAGAGCTATAAAATGGTATTTAAAAGCTATATAAAGTTATGTAATGCATAAAAAAATCAAACTTGGTGTCAATTACAACAAAAGATAAATCTAAAAACAAAGTGTATTAAGAAATGTATTAGAAATATTAATAAAAAGCTTTATATAGCTATATAATAGTGTGTGTATGTATGTGTATATATATATATATATGTGTGTGTGTGTGTATGTGTGTGTGTATATATATATATATATATATATATATATATATATATATATATATATATATATATATATATATATATATATATATATAGAATTCAATCTTGAAATGTACTAATAATCTTTAACGTGTTTAAAACTCATAATATAAACAACATAGAAATGTAAAAAATAATACAAAAATAATAAATTAAATTAAATTAGGGCCGTCCCAATTTTGTTTTCTAAATTAGTGTTAATTAAAATGAAAAAGAAAAGTATATTAATATATTAGAAATATTAATAAAAATCTTAATCTTAAAATGTACTAATAATCTGCAAAAGAAGTTTGACTTTTAAAACTCTTAATATAAACAGCAAAGAAATTATTATTAAATCTTAAATTAAGGCTGCCTCACAGTGGCATTATTTTTGCCACACTTAAGTTAAAAAAAAAATGTGTGTGTGTGTGTGTGTATATATATATATATATATATATATATATATATATATATATATATATATATATATATATATATATATATATATATATATATATATATATATATATATAAATAATATTATGTGTGTTTCAATGTTTATTTCTTTTTCGTTTTTAAATACCATGCCTTTATTTCCTGTTTCTTGATTTAGTATACACAAAATCCTAGCTATGAAATTTGCCTTGGTGAGACAAAGGAGTGAGCCATTTTATTCAAAAGATGTGGTGGAAATGAATATGACTTGCAGAACAAATGATGTATGCATTCATTTGCAATTCAAACTAGTGTGGAAAGTATTTTAAAATTTCATTTTCTAAACATCTATAATGCTAAAAGAGATGAAGAACTTACAGTATCTCACAAAAGTTTGTACACCCCTCACATTTCAGCAACCATTTTAGTATCTTCTCAGGGGGACAATACTATTGAAATAAAACTTGGATATATTTTAGATTAGTCAATGTGCAGCTTGTATAGCAGTATGAACAGCTCAGATGCAAAACCAGCTAAAAGCCATCTTGGTTAAAAATGAGATAATGATACTGAATGCAAGCTTTCAACACGTATTATACATTCATCAAATACTTCTACTTGAAACTCGCTAAAATCCCACCCTCAGCCCAATCAGAAGTACCAGTACTTACATAGAAACCTATACATCAGAGCCTGATAAAAATGCATTTTTTAAAGAAAGATGTCAGATGGATTTAGAGGCTTTTGCGTCTGAACTCTTCATACATTTACTGTCCTCTGAAAATAACTCAACATACACCTATTATTGTCAAAATAGCTGGCAACAAAAGTGAGTACACCCTAAGTGAACTTGTCAAAACTTTGTTCAAAGTGTCAGTATTTTGTGTTAGCACCTTTGATATCTAGCACTGCCTTAATCATCCTGGGCATGGAATTGGCCAGAGCTGCACAGACTGTTGCTGGGATCCTCTTCCACTCATCTATAATGACATCACAGAGCTACTGGATGTTAGACACATGATGCTTCTCCACCTTCTGCTTGAGGATGCCCCACAGGTGTTTAATAGGGTTCAGGTCTGGAGACGTACTTGGCCACTCCTTCAGCTTCCCCAGCAAGGCAGTTGTCATCTTGGTGGTGTGTTTAGGGGCCTTATCATGTTGGAAAACTGCCATTCGGACCAGTTTCTGAAGTAAAGGCATCATGTTTTGTTTCAGAATGTACAGTACACAATGGAATCCATGTTTCCCTCAATGAACTGCAGCTCCTCCGTACCAGAAGCATTCATGCAGCCCCAGACCATGATGCTACCACCGCCATGCTTGTCTGTAGGCAAGACAAAATTTTCTTGGTAATCCTCACCAGGACATCGCCACACATGCTGGACACCATCTGAGCCAAACAAGTTTATCTTAGTCTCATCAGACCACAGGACATGGTTCTAGTATTGCTGTTGGACATTTTGTCTTCAGCAAACTGTTTTCAGGCTTTCTTGTGAACCAGCTTCAGAAAAGGCTTTTTTTCTGGGATGGTGCCCATGCAAACCGACTTGTTGCAGTGTGTGGCGTATGGTCTGAGCACTGACAAGCTGACCTTCTACTTCTGCAACCTCTAAAGCAATGCTGGCAGCACTCATGCATCTGTTTTTTTTTGAAGCCAGGTTCTGCACCTGACACACAGAACGAGCACTCAACTTTTTGATCGACACTTGCGAGGTCTGTTCTGAATGGAACCCATTGGAAAAACCTCTATATGACCCTGACCACTGACGTGTAACTTGGTTACTGAACGTCTTATAGTCTAGGCCATCTTTGTGGAGAGCAACAATTCTACTTCTCAAATCCTCATAGTTTCTTTGCCATGAGGTGCCATGTTGAACATCCAGTGGGTAGTATGAGAGAATTGTACAACAAAATTTAAAGCAACAAATTTAACTGCTCTAATAAAAGATACACAACTTTGTACAGTCCTGTCAAGCAGACAAAAACATAAACATGATGAATAGGACATGTGGCTTTGCATGGTTAAACAACATACTGCTGTTATCTCGTTTAGGGTGTACTCACTTTTGTTGCCAGCTATTTTGACAATGGCTGTATGTCGAGTTATTTTCAGAGGACAGTAAATCTATACTGCTATACAAGCTGCACAATGACTAATCTAAAGTAAGTTTAATTTCTATAGTATTGTCCCTTGAGAAGATATGCTAAAATGGTTGCTGAAATGTCATGGGTGTACTCACTTTTGTAAGATACTGTATGTTTGAGGTTTGCCAAATGAAAATAATCTACCCTCAATGTCGTCGTCATATATCATTTTTGTTCATGATATACTGAGCAATGTATTTTGTTTAGCGCATTTTCAGTATTTGCTTGGTTGTGAATAAGCATATATTCAAGCTTTTTTTTGTATCGTCCCCGACGCAGCTTACATATGCGTATCTGTTTTTCCATCTGTCTCAGGGCTTTACTAATACAGCGCCAGCACGCTTTTTCCTCGCTCATTCACCCCATCCGTCATGTTTGTTTTTCTCAATGTCTCTGCATGGAAGATACTAACCCCAGCGTGCATCTGAAACTCTACAGTTCTCTTTTTGTTTGTGGCGTCTCTATAAATGTTTGTGTGTTAGTTTTGCTTCCTTTGTGAAATTCGCCGCTTACAGTGTCACCATTTTACCAGAACCAAAGATGATCGGCTCTATATTTGACGGTAGACCTCAAACTCTCCAGTGGCTTGATGAAATCATAATTACGTGCTTATTGTCCTGTTTTGATACTTCTGTAGTTCTTTGCATTAAATTGGAACGGTTTAACCTCTGCTGTCATGTTTTGAGCCGGTCTTGTTCGGTTTACGTTAGAAGGTTTTATCCAAACAAGTTGATACCTGGAAACCACACAATGTCACGACTTAATTTGTGCATGTTTGTGAGAATGGATTCCAGATGTAATGCAGTTAACCTCATGGGTTTCCTGCCAAAATGTTAATATAATGATAACAGACATGTGATTTTTGAGATGCATCTAATTTTGTATGACAAGTGGTTTCCATCCTTAAGAACCCATTTGTTTTTGGTGGCATTGCAGGGCCTCTAGATTGTAATTTAATTGAATAAACTTTTAATATTGTTACATTTGAAAAATCAAGTAGCCCATTTTTGCAGAAAAAGGTGCATAGGGAATTTTTTTTGTTTGTTTTTTTTTTTTTTTTTTGACACAACTTAGTTTTAAAGACTAATTTAAAGTAATTTCAATTCAGGGGTCTAGATTGGCCTTTTTCATTGTTTTTTACCATCTGTTATTTCTATGTGTAGTCATACTTTGTCATCTCTGTCTCAGGATGGTGGATGTCGGAGGGCAAAGATCAGAGCGCAGGAAGTGGATCCACTGCTTTGAGAACGTCACATCTATCATGTTCCTGGTTGCCTTGAGTGAATATGACCAGGTCCTTGTGGAATCTGACAATGAGGTGATTATTAGTTTTTTATTATTATAGTTTGACTTTTTTTGTATTGCATTGTCTTTATAATGTCTAAAGAAAAAATAAGTTTTTTTTTTATGATGATATATCAAAATAACAATTTATTAATGTTTTTATTTATTTATTTTATATATGAATTATTACGGTTATTTTAGTTGTTTTTGTAATGTAACATTATTAATTTGATAATATTTATACATGTATACATTTTTATTATTTTTAATTGTTGCATTATTTATATGTATACTTTTTAAATGTATTTATCATATTTTAGTTGCATAATTGCATAGTTTTATAATGAATAAAAAAATAATATAATGTACATTTACAAACTATTTTAATGTTTATATTTATGTAAATGTAAATATTTAATTTCTAATTACTAGTATCTACTTTTTTAGTGTTATTGTGTATTTAATTGAGCAATATAATATAAGTATTATAGAGTGTGTGTATATAGAAGTACATAATATAATGTACATTTACAAACTGTTTAAATGTTTAATTATATTTATACATTTTAATGTATTTATTAGTATTAATATTAGTACTATGTCATTTTATTTAATTTCATAATTATATATCAGAATAGGAATTAATTCATTTTTTCATTATTCATTCATTCATTTTATATAATTTATATCATTTTAAATCATTTATATTTAATATTATTTATATTTATACTTTTTTTTTTACATTTATTTATTTTTTCTATTTTATAGATTTTTGTATTCATGAATAATTATTTTAATTTGAATTATTTGAATAATTATTAATGTTAGATATTTTATTTATTTTAAAATGTGTACAAATATTACTGTGTGTGTGTGTGTGTGTGTGTGTGTGTGTGTATGTATGTATGTATGTATATGTGTATATATGTGTATATATGTGTGTATATATATATATATATATATATATATATATATATATATATATATATATATGTGTATATATGTATATATGTATATATGTATATATATATATATATATGTATATATGTATATATGTGTGTGTATATATATATATATATATATATATATATATATATATATATATATATATATATATATATATATATATATATATATATATATATATATATATATACATATATATAATGTACATTTAGAAAATTGTAATGTTTAATTATATTTACAAACTCATTTCATGTTTACTTTTATTATTGCATTTTGATGTATTTATTAGTATTAATATTAGTATTATTTAATATATTTTTATAACATGTATATCAAAATAAGAATTAATGCATATAATAATTTGTTTTATATCATTTTGAATTATTGATATTTAATATTAATATAATGTTATTATAGTTGTCTTTAGAAAGAATTTTTAATTGTTAAATTATTATTGATATTTATACATTTTTAATGTTTTTTTTTAGTATTTTATAGATTTCTGTAATGTATTCATACATTTTAAATGTATTTTGTTATTTTATTCACTATGCATTTAAAAATGTAGTATCTACTTGTATAGTTTTTATTTGGAAATCATGTGTTATAATTATGCTATAAAATATAAGTATAATAGAGTATATTTGGAAAAACACAATATAATGTACATTTACAAAATTTAATGCATGTATTTATTAGTATTAATATTAGTAGTAGTATCATTAATTTAATAATATTAATTTAATAATTTAATATTTAATATTAATAGTAGTTATTTTATTAGTTTTATAATGTGTAAAAATACATGTAAAAAATATTTTTTCTCATTTTTAGTATCTACTTCTATAGTTTTTTTATTTGGAAATCATGTGTTATAATTGAGCGATAAAGAAACGAGTATAATAGAGTATATTTGGAAATGCATCAATCATTCATTGAGGTTCATCAGCTAGACTTGCATAAACCCACAGTTAATGATGCCTAACAGTGATCTGCATTAGTCTTCAGTGCAGCCAAAGCTGCGCCGCCCCTTTCATTATGACATTAATGTTTCTGAATTCTGCAGAATCGCATGGAGGAAAGCAAAGCGCTGTTTCGCACAATCATCACCTACCCCTGGTTCCAGAACTCCTCAGTCATTCTGTTCCTGAACAAGAAGGACCTTCTGGAGGAGAAGATCATGTACTCCCACCTGGTGGACTACTTCCCTGAATTTGATGGTAACAGCCTTCTCACAAGTTTTAGATCAAGCCTACACTGACCCCATGTGGTCGACTTGTGAACTGCATCCAACTTCCAAATACACTCCCATAGCCTGTTGTGTCTCATCTCGCAGGTCCACAGAGGGACGCCCAGGCGGGCCGCGAGTTCATCCTGAAGATGTTCGTGGACCTGAACCCGGACAGCGACAAGATCATCTACTCGCACTTCACCTGCGCCACAGACACCGAAAACATCCGCTTCGTCTTCGCGGCGGTCAAGGACACCATCCTGCAGCACAACCTCAAAGAGTACAACCTAGTGTGAGAGAGAAAGAGAGAGAGACCGAACGAGAGCGAGACACCTGCAGCCCACACACGGCCGAAAGCACTACACACCTCACACGCAGAAACACCAGAGACACCTTCACCCCCATTAGGCACTGGATCTTCACATAGTCCTTTTCTTTGCCTGTTTTTCTCCTTTCTTCCTGAGTGTCGACCCCCCTCCAGCTGATAGCTTTATCATCCAATCTTCCTCAAACACGAAGGCTGGGCCGTTCAACCGGTGCCTAATGACAAAGAGCACTCGTTTGCTCTGTAGATGGGCTGTAGGTGGGCTCTACCTGATTGAAACTGAGGTACGAACTTAACGGAAAACACTCGGTGGAGACGCAACGCGTCTGTGGGCGACATTCTTGAAGGACTTCACCTCGCGTCACTGAATTTAACCAGGTGTTAGTTGTGCAATCACGTGCTTTAACACTAGAGGTGGAGGATTTGATTTAATACTATTTTAGGAGTGACGTATAGCGATTTCCCATCACTACTGGAGTACTTGGAGAGGAGATGGCACACCGTGTGACTTTTTTTTCGTAATAATGAGTAACGAAAGCCACCTTTTTTTTGTTTTTGTTTTGTGTAGTTTTGTAACGCTCTGAAATACTAAAACACCCAGTTTGCTCCTGTGTCCACTAAAATTATCATTCAGGCGGCGAACTGTTTCCTCCAGTCTGATGTTTGCCAGTATTGGGTGTTTAATCAGTATAATTAAAGGGATCCAGCTAGTATTCAAAGATATTTGCCGAAAGATTGTGATTTGTTTACATGCTTCGTCACATCAAGTTTTGAATCTTTGACCGAAGGAATCAAATAAACGCCTTTCTTAGACAATTCATTTGTTTTTACTCAGTATCCAGTGATTGAAATGTTCGTAAACTCACTCGGAACTCGACGCAAAAGTGCTATATAGGGTGAAATCGATTTCGTTTTTTTATTTATGTAATTTATGGACCAGATATGTAATTAGTCAAGACTCAATTTCCAATGAAATCTGGGATATCGAGTCTCTACTGCTGTAAAAAATCCATTGGCAAGTGATCTTTTCTTTTGTTCGGTATTTCGTAAATCGATTGTCTGTTCTGTTTTCCCAAGTACGCTTGAAAATGGGAAGTTACGCTTCCATTTCATCAACGTTGCTTTATGCAAATAGGAAATTTGAGAATTTTATCAGTGGTTGAATTCTTAACTGGTCTCTGCTTGCGTTTTTTGAGAGTTCGCTCTCGGTTTCGTTGTACCATATCGCTTGATTTAGCTTTTTTGGATTCCATAGCTAGCTGGCTTTTTTTTTTTCAGGGGGGGTGGGATCTTTACGACGTAATTCAGGTGAGTTTTCATACTTTTCATTACAAGGGCTAATTGTGGGCGAAGAACGAAAGGACTCTATCAAGACGATAGAGCAATAGGTACGCCGAAGTGGGTATCTGAATCAGGGACGGCGCGGGCGACGCCACTAGAGTCGCCGTTTTCCATAGGTTCAGCTTTGCAGTGCATCCAGGGAGCACCTTCGGAGATCCTCGGATAAGAAGTACGCTAATTCTTGCCGCGACTTGGGGGCTGTTTTGATTTCGCAAGTTTAGTGATGAAGTACTCGGTGGCGTCGCACGTTTCTCTTTGCCATGTTTGGTTTCGGGGGCCATGACGGTATCGCGCTTACTACATTTTTTTTTTTTTGTTGTCGTTTTTGTCGCACATTAGCATTAGCACTCGTACAGTCTTACTGGCTTCGTTTGTGCTATTGAAACAACATGGCTTGAGAGAACCTGGATTTGCGATCTAGTATTTGAATCACAACGGTCACTTATTGGCGCAATTTTTTTTTTAAAAAGTAATTGAATGTATTGTAGGATTCTTTTTTTTGTGACTGATTTCTTCGGAAGTGTTTTGAGGGTGTAATTTATACGCAATTTTACCTGTATATTTGCAGTTTTGTTGCGTTTAATTATTCATATAAGCCTTCTTCACGTATGCATTTGGACCTTTTAGTGCTTTTTACGAAATGTTTGCCAAATTGTGAAGTTTTTTTTTTTTTCCTCTTTGTTTAACTAAACAATCCTCCCGTGCCAGGCCAGTTAAGCTACTGGGTTTTTTTTGTTAGGTTTTGTTTTTGGTTGAGTTTTATTTCATTTATTTCTGTTTTGTTTAATTTCGCTTTTGTTTAATTGTTTTGTTTTCATTTCATTTTTCGTTTAGTTTCATTTTCAGTTAGTTTCGTTTTTGTTTGTTTTGTTTCGTATTTGTTTCATTCAGTTTTGTTTTCATTGTTTGTTACTTTTTTTTTTTTTTTTTTTTTTTTTTTTTTTTTTAGCCTAGTTTTTCTTTCAAGTAGTTTTAGTTTTTGTTTTCACTTTTTTCATTTTATTTTGTTTCATTTGTTTCATTCGTTTCGTTTTCATTTTTAGTTTTTCATTTTGTTTAGTTTTCTTTTCATTTAGTTTCGTCTTTTGTTTTCGTTTTTTTCATTCCGTTTTCATTTCATTTAATCTAGTTTCTTTTTTTTTTTTTTTTCGCTTTTTTTTGTTTTGTTTCATTGTTTCGTTTTCATTTTGTTTAGTCTTCATTTTGTTTTTAGTTTTCATTTCATTTAATTGTTTCATTTATTTTTCATTTTGTTTTCTCTTTTTGTTTCGTTTTCATTTTGTTTAGTTATTTCGTTTAGTTCCGTCTTGTTACGTTTTAGTTTTGTTTAGTTTAATTTATTTTTCGTTTTTGTTTTTCAAACATCCAGATTTGCATACCGTCATGCTTCTGGGCGGGGCTTCACACTTCATTCATTTCAAACTGTATGTTTACTCGGGTGGGATGGTACTGTCAGTCGTCATATGCCAATTTCGAACAGTTTCGTTGTACAAGTAGTGGACCTGCAAATTTACGACGGCATTTTTGAAACACATGAACGTTTAAAGCTTTTGTACATACAGCTTTCTTTTTTTTTTTTTTTTTTTTTTTTTTTTTTTAAGGGCTAGGCCTAAACACTTTTCTTTATGTGACAGAAACACTACAACCAGTCATTTCGTACCCATCAAGTACCACGAAACATCAGAATACATTGTGCAGATGGTATAAATAGCTTTGATATTCTGTTCAGCTGGTGTTTAAGGGTTTTTTGGTCGTTCTCAACAATTTGTGATGAAGTTTGATATGTTTTTCCTCCCTGGGTTAATGCACTGAACCTACTCTGCAGTAATGGAACGAACTCCACTCATGTTCCTCCAAACTTGTTCCTGGTACTCTGAGAGATGCAGACACTAATGAATAGAAATGACTCTTTCGCTTGAGGTCCACACTGACGTGATGGATGCGTACAATATGAAGCTATCTTTACTTTCTCTCTTTTTTTTTTTTTTCTTTCTGATGCATTACCTGAACACTTGTATGTAGGACACTTTAATATAATACATTTGTTTTTGATAAAACAGCTAAAATAAACTTGTGTAGTGGTGTATAAAATCAAAGTATTGTATTACTTTGTAATGTATTTCTTGTTCGGTTGGTTGCTCTTTTTGTTTCGGTTCTTTTTTTTTTCTTTTTTTTAAAGCATACCAAATGTAAATGATGTACTATATTGAGTGTGCCAATCCCTTTTGATTTGTAGAGCCAGACTCTTTACAAGTGCCAATGTTGTGGAAATCATTTAAAAAGGACTTGTGTATTTTATGGTCCGGTTTTTAAAAACAAATAAACATTAAGTATGTGATTATGGTAAATGCGCAACAGGAAAAGGACAATTTTATTCTGTATTTAAGATTAAAGATGACAAACTGCTGTTTTTAAAAAGAAATGACATTTTAATTGCATGTGTTCGTTTTCGGTGGAGAGGGTCGGGGAAAGGAGAAACCGTATTAACGCAAAACCCTGCTGACAAGGGGCTTAATTATTGTTCATTTACAGTATTTTAGACATATTTCTCTTTTTGTATGTTTCATTTCAACCACTTTTGCCTGAACCTCATTCATACATGAAAATGACTTTCATAGCCTTCTCCTTTAAAGAAAAAAT
The DNA here is from genome assembly GCA_033026305.1 of Cirrhinus molitorella. Classification (NCBI taxonomy): domain Eukaryota; kingdom Metazoa; phylum Chordata; class Actinopteri; order Cypriniformes; family Cyprinidae; genus Cirrhinus; species Cirrhinus molitorella. Next base: position 23,059,585 of record CM065121.1, on the reverse strand, counting down.
ATCCATTTTAAATTGGAATAAAATTTGTTCCTATACGTTGTGTCTGTGTTGAGCTTTTTATTCATGTTGTTTATTGCAAGAAAGATGAATAAAGTAAATAGTCCTCCTGGTAAAACATGTTCTACATTAAGAGTCTTGGTAGTCGTAATGGTAACCCTCTCTTGACATGAAGAATTTAATAATACATGACGAAATGATTCATACACTGCACAGAGATCTTGTATTAATATAATATAACTTGAGCTACAAAGATGTCATTAAATCTCATTTCAGTATATTTATTAGATGACTCTATGCCATTTTTGATCTTGAGGTTTTATTTGAACATCAGAAAAGTGACTTGTTTTAATGTTTGAATAGATAGATTGAAAAACAATTAGCTGTTTGTGACAGTTACATATTACATATATGTAATATTTATATACAGTAAAAACATGATATATAAAATGTCAGATATTAAAAATGAATACAAATAATTTTATACTAATATATAATATTACAATATATAAATGGTAATATATTTTTTTTAATATATTTTTAAAAAGTATAAAAATATTTGAGTTGTTTGTTTTTGCTGTTTTGATAGTTACATATTACAAATATTTAATATATTTACTACATAAAAAAGATAATATATAAAATGGCAGGCATTAAAAAATAATATATAAAAATTGTTTTATACATAGATAATATAATACAATATATACAGATATATGTATATTTATTTGAGCGGTTAGCTGGTGTTTAAAATGGTTAGAAATTAAAATATTTGATACATATATTTATGTAAATTAAAGCACTATTTAAAAAAATAGCTGTTTGTTGGTGCTGTTTTAATATACATAATACATATATGTAATATTAATATTGCATTAAAACATGATATATAAAATGGCAGACATTAAAAATAAAAAGAATATATACAAATAGTTTTAATATAAAAGTATAATAATTAAACTATATATATATATATATATATATATATATATATATATGTACTACATATATTTTTTGAGCTGTTTGCTGGCGCTGTTTACTTTTTTTTTTTAATTTAAATATTTTATAAAAATGTATATTTATGTTAATTTGAAAAAAGTTGTAATATTTTATATTACGAGAAATTATACAAATATTTGAGCTGCTTGTTGGTGCTGTTTTGATAGTTATATATGACAAATATGTAATATTAGTATTTATGTAAATTAAAAACATGAAATATAAAATAGTAGATATTAAAAATAAAATGAATATATAAAAATACTTTTACATATAGGTAATACAATTAAACAATATATACAAATATATGTATATTCACTTGTTACAAATGTAAATATTTAATAAAAAATAATGCATGTAAATTGAAAACAATATATTAAAATAAATAATTAAAAATATTTGAGCTGTGTGTTGGTGCTGTTTTAATATACAAATATGTAATATTAATATTTATGTATATACATTCAAAACATGATATATAAAAAGGCAGATATAAAAAATAATATTAGTATATAGTAATATTTTATATATGGGTAATATAATTAATGTATATATATAACTATATATATTTATTCAAGCTTTTGGCCTGTGCTCTTTTAAAATTGTTAGAACTTAAAATATTTAATTAAAATCTATATTTATGTAAAAATATAATAATAATAAAAAGTAAATATAATTATAATAAAAAATAATACAATATTTTCTATTGAAATAAATTATAAAGTATAGTTTGTTAGTGCTCTTTTGCTAATTACATATTACAAATATGTAATATTAATATTTATGTACATACATTAAAACATGACATATAAATGATATATTAAAACTAAAATTAATATAGAAAAATATTTTTTGTAATATAATTAAACAATATACAGGTCCTTCTCAAAAAATTAGCATATTGTGATAAAGTTCATTATTTTCTGTAATGTACTGATAAACATTAGACTTTCATATATTTTAGATTCATTACACACAACTCGAAGTAGTTCAAGCCTTTTATTGTTTTAATATTGATGATTTTGGCATACAGCTCATGAAAACCCAAAATTCCTATCTCAAAAAATTAGCATATCACGAAAAGGTTTTTTAAACGAGCTATTAACCTAATCATCTGAATCAACTAATTAACTCTAAACACCTGCAAAAGATTCCTGAGGCTTTTAAAAACTCCCAGCCTGGTTCATTACTCAAAACCGCAATCATGGGTAAGACTGCCGACCTGACTGCTGTCCAGAAGGCCATCATTGACACCCTCAAGCAAGAGGTCTGTGGGAAGGAAAAAGTGTGGCAGAAAACGCTGCACAACGAGAAGAGGTGACCGGACCCTGAGGAAGATTGTGGAGAAGGACCGATTCCAGACCTTGGGGGACCTGCGGAAGCAGTGGACTGAGTCTGGAGTAGAAACATCCAGAGCCACCGTGTACAGGCGTGTGCAGGAAATGGGCTACAGGTGCCGCATTCCCCAGGTCAAGCCACTTTTGAACCAGAAACAGCGGCAGAAGCGCCTGACCTGGGCTACAGAGAAGCAGCACTGGACTGTTGCTCAGTGGTCCAAAGTACTTTTTTCGGATGAAAGCAAATTTTGCATGTCATTCGGAAATCAAGGTGCCAGAGTCTGGAGGAAGACTGGGGAGAGGGAAATGCCAAAATGCCTGAAGTCCAGTGTCAAGTACCCACAGTCAGTGATGGTCTGGGGTGCCATGTCAGCTGCTGGTGTTGGTCCACTGTGTTTTATCAAGGGCAGGGTCAATGCAGCTAGCTATCAGGAGATTTTGGAGCACTTCATGCTTCCATCTGCTGAAAAGCTTTATGGAGATGAAGATTTCATTTTTCAGCATGACCTGACACCTGCTCACAGTGCCAAAACCACTGGTAAATGGTGTACTGACCATGGTATTACTGTGCTCAATTGGCCTGCCAACTCTCCTGACCTGAACCCCATAGAGAATCTGTGGGATATTGTGAAGAGAAAGTTGAGAGACGCAAGACCCAACACTCTGGATGAGCTTAAGGCCACTATTGAAGCATCCTGGGCCTCCATAACACCTCAGCAGTGCCACAGGCTGATTGCCTCCATGCCACGCCGCATTGAAGCAGTCATTTCTGCAAAAGGATTCCCGACCAAGTATTGAGTGCATAACTGAACATAATTATTTGAAGGTTGACTTTTTTTGTATTAAAAACACTTTTCTTTTATTGGTCGGATGAAATATGCTAATTTTTTGAGATAGGAATTTTGGGTTTTCATGAGCTGTATGCCAAAATCATCAATATTAAAACAATAAAAGGCTTGAACTACTTCGAGTTGTGTGTAATGAATCTAAAATATGAGAAAGTCTAATGTTTATCAGTACATTACAGAAAATAATGAACTTTATCACAATATGCTAATTTTTTGAGAAGGACCTGTATGTATATTCGAGCTGTTTGCTGGTGCTGTTTTGATAGCTACATATTACAAAAATATGTAATATTAAGATTAAGATTAGATATTTAATTAAATTTAATTTCATGAAAATATTTAACTAAAGTTCATATATTACAGTATTTTTATATGTAGGTAGATATATGTATTTATTTATTCAAGCTGTTTGCTGGTGCTGCTTTAAATTTTTTAGAAAATGAATGTAAATTGAACAAAAAAATATTTTTCATTTTAAAAGAAAAAGTTTGTTAGAGTTAGAGTTGTTTTGATAGTTACATATTACAAATATTTAATATTAATATTTATGTACATTAAAAACATGATAAAATGGCACATATTAAATAAAATTAATATATATAGGTAATATAATTAAACAATATATACAAATATATATGTATTTATTCATGCAGTTTGCTGGTGACGTTTTAAAATAGTTAAAATATTTTATTAAAAAAATGATCTCAATTAATTTTTTTTATATTATATTAAAGGAAAATCAACAAATATTTGAGGTGTTTGTTGGTGCTGTTTTGATAAGTACATATTACAAATATTTAATATTAATATTTATGTACATTATGTATATTGTAGATATAAAAAATGAAATTTATATAAAGGTAATAAAATGATCAGAATCAAGCTGTTTGCTTAGAAATATGTAATATGTAATATGTAACTATCAATACAGCACCAAAACAGCTTAATAATAATAAAATTAAATATTAATGAAAAAAAAAAAAAAAAAATATATATATATATATATATATAATATTTAAATATTTATGTAAAATATTTAAATATTAAATATTATATATATATATATATATATATATTTTTTTTTTTATTAATATTTAATTTTATTATTATTAAGCTGTTTTGGTGCTGTATTGATAGCTACATATTACAAATATGTAATAAATATGTACATTAAAAACGTGAAATACAAAATTGTAGATATTTAAAATAAAATTAAGATATTAAAATATTTTGATATATAGGTAATATAATTAAACAGTATACACATATTATAATATTACATATTACATATATAAATATTAAAACTATTATTAACAATATTTTATAAAAAGTTGTATAAATGGAAATATAATATATATAAAGGATTGTATATATATATATATATATATATATAATAAAAATAAAAACACAAGAGAACTTCTTATATATATAATGTCATTTTAGATAATAAAATAAAAATAAAAGGAGAATTTTTAAAAATATATATTTTACATATATATTTGTATTTTACATATTATATATTTTTAAATATATAAATAGTTCTCATAATTTTCTTTTTTTAATTTACAGACATTTAAATGTATTCGTAACTGTTCGCTGGTTTGTGGTTGTATATTAAAAAATATTTGTATCAAAAATAATATTTATCTAAACGTATGTTAAAGAAAAACGACTAGGTTACTAATTATTATTGTAATTATATTATATATAATAAATAAATTATATATATAAATTGCATAAGTACAGACAAAAAAAAAAGAAAAGAAAAAAAAAAAGGCAGCAGCCATCAGCTCCCAAACTCCACTTCATCTCTTGCATAGCCACTCGATTTCCTCCAACCAGGGAGGAGAAAGACGCACCAACCCTCATCCGAGCTCATTCCCAACGTGGAAAAGGCACAGGAAAGACAGCACATCAATCCAACAGATTCCAGCAAATCATCTCCGGATCATTTTTCCATGCCGAATGCGTGTTAAAGAGAGCGCTCAGTGCGGCACACATCAGGCTGCTTTATTGCCATAGCAGCAGCGGCGAGAGCTGCCTGTAGCTGGTACAGGAGCTTCAGCTAGCAACGGAACAAAGAAAACACACACTAATATAACCTTCTGCTCAGCAAACTGCTTCCCTGTTCTTGGACGAGGAGAAGGCAAGACCCCGAAGACCAAAACTGACATGATGTTTCCACAATCCAGGCACTCGGTGAGTGTAAATCGAGCGCTTTGCTGGCGCCGTGTTGATGTTGTTAGCTGCCTTGAGCTTAGCATAGGCAGGAGAGGCATCCGTGCAAGTGTGCGTGTATGCTCAAACTTATCGCGAAGATTAAATATTAAGCACTCGCATCACGCTTTTATATGCGTAAACCACACGTCTTTACCTTAAAATGCACTATTGTGTGGTTTTGCTGTGCACAATTGTGTTTGCAAATGCGAACAATGTAGATGTTGTGCCTGTGACATTTAACAGTTGGCGGATTGTGTATTAATATATGCAACTTCAGTCCCAAAACCTAATTCTGGTGGGTTATTTTACTAACCATGTAGTGCTGTTTAGTACTCTGTACTTTGCAACAAGACATGAAATTATAAGAATAAAGTGCCAAATTCATGTCTGTGTTGACATCAGATTCTATTAATTTTTTTTGATTAACTTGAGTGCCAAAAATCATGTACAGTCACACTTTTTGAAGAACACAAGCTGATTTTTTTTTGTAAGAACAGCAAGAGTTTTTGCCAAGAACCCTAGGTGTAAATCTGTAATGACACGCATTTGCATTGTGCAAGATGTTTTCCCTGCAGCGAATCAGAGGTGTGTGTTGCGCACTACCTTGATCTTTCAGCCAAAGTAGATACAGAGAGTCTGTATCACAGCTTATGAACTCATTTACGGATTGAGTTACACATAGCGGGTCCTAATCAGCCTAACTAACCCGGGTAAGTGATTAAAAGTCAGTTAGACTGGTTTGAACGCGATAACTCATCTCATGTTAAGTTTCTTGCGGGCTGTTGCTGATTAATGAGCTAATATGACAGATATTTTGATTAGGCACTCTTGATTAATGCCGTATGGCGGGAAATAGAAGGGAACGGGTTGCCACTGAGCAACAGGATTGGGTTTGCTTAACAGAATAATTTGGTAACATAAATGGCATCCACAACTCATTTTAGATCTAAAATGCCATATTTTTGAGTGAAACTGCATGTTAAGTGAGCAAAAAATGTAGGGTGGCGTCTGATTGGCTTGTGTAAAGTGGACTTGGTGATGTCATACAGAAAGGGAAGTCGTTTACAAGGTAAAGTTTCTTGAAAAACAGTAGTTTTTTCTACACTGAAGAGAGGAAATTGTTAATTAAAGTCATTATTTTAGTTATCTTTGCGCACAAAAAGTATTCTTAAGACTTCATAAGATTACAGTTTAACTACTGATGTCACATGGACTATTTTAACAATGTCCCTACTACCTTTCTGGGCCTTGAACATGGTAGTACCATTGCTTTCTAAGCAGGGTCAAAAAGCTCTCGGATTTCCTTAAAAATATTTTAATTTGTGTTCCAAAAATGAACAAAGATCTTACGGGTTTGGAACGGGCCTGGGCCTGGTGATGTCATTCAGAAAGGAAAGAGGAAGTGGAGCGGTTCGTAGCAAAACATTTTTTTTCTTCTGAAGAACTTGTATTCTCGTGAACCCACGCCGAAGATTGACATGGAAGCGAAGAGTTTGTTGAATGAAGTTATTATTTGTTGTCTTTGCGCACAAAAAGTAATCACGTAGCTTTATAACGATACAGTTGAACCGCTGATGTCACATGGACTATTTTAACAATGTCCTTACTACCTTTTTGGGCCTTGAACACATTAGTTACATTGCTGTCTATGTACGTTGCTGTCTTCTGAAGAACTTGTACTCTCATGAACGCACGATGAAGATTGACACGGAAGAGAAGAAATTGACGAATAAAGTCATTATTTTTGTTTTCTTCGCGCATAAAAAGTATTTGCATAGCTTCGTAACATTACAGTTGAACCACTGATGCTACATGGACTATTTTAATGATGTTCTTAATACCTTTCTGGACCTTGAACGTGTCAGTTGTCTATGCAGGGTCAGAAAGTGATCGGATTTCATCAAAAATATCCTAATTTGTGTTCTAAAGATGAACAACATGAGGGTGAGTAATTAATGACAGAATGGGTAGTGTTTTGATTGGTTTGTGTAACGTAGGCTTGGTGATGTCATACAGAAAAGAAAGTTATGGAGCAGTGGAGCAGTTTGTTTTTCCCTTCTGAATAACTTGTCGTGGTACTCTTGTGAACGCGCATCAACTGTTGAAGCGAAAGAGAAGAAATTGTCAGGTAAAGTCATTATTTTTGTTTTCTTTGCACACAAAAAGTATTCTCGTAGCTTTATAACATTACGGTTTAACCACTCATGTTACATGGCCTATTTTAATGATGTCCTTACTACCTTTCTGGGCCTTGAATGTTGCTGTCAATGCAGCATCAAAAAATTCATAATTTATGTACCGAAGATTAATGAAGGTCTTACGGGTTTGGAACGACATGAGGGTGAGTAATTAATAACAGAATTTAAATTTTTGGGTGAATTATCCCCATAATTTGTCCTTTTGAATACAAGGCAAAGTTAGTTTAGTTTGTAAATGTCATGTGGTTTGATCCCCCCCAAAAACAGAAAGACTTTGTAATAATAATCATTTTTATATTTGTAAAAATTTTGTTTGACCTTGAAAAAACACTTTAAAATGTTATTGCATTTTACGTGATAGTTACACCACATGCCATTTAAATTATCCTTGAAAATCTTTCCTTGAAAATTGTACAAGTTTTTCAGAATCACACGATATGAATAGGTCTGAGCGATTAATCAAAGGTATTTTATAAAAAGTATAAAAAGTCGTTTTTTGTTTTTTATAAAATCCTGTTAATACTTTAATAAAATAATAGTAATAATACAATTAAAAAAAAAATTAGAATAATCATTAATGAATTGTAATCAAGGTAAAACATTAATTTTTTGAGGTTTTGATTTTAGGTCATAATATGAGTACATTTAAGAACTTTTCACTCGTTTTCACTTAGATTTTTAGTTGTGAACACTCTTGTATGTCTGACTTCACTCTTTACTTTGTATGACCCATGTACTAAAGGGATCATGACGTGGATTTTTTCTTTGAGGTTTACTTACAATGTTAATAATGTCTTTTGCACACACACACACACACAAATAAATATTTTTAACCCTCATTCTGACCCTCTAAAATGGGCCTGTTTTAAAGGGAGTATCCTTTAAGACTTTTCAGTAATCGGCAACTGTTGTGATTGGCTAACGTCATTGCATAGAAAACAGTATCAACGTCCAGCCCTCTCGCTATTACATGTGAGTGTTTTTACAACATGATAAAAAAACAGTAATTTCCAGATAAAGACATTCTGAAATAATTTACTTACCTTTTATGATGCAGCTGCAGTCATATCTAGTAGTGCTTCATCTTTCAACAAATGTTCTTTGTGAATTCTCATTTACAAAACAAAATACTCAGATTAATCCTCAATCCGGGATTCCATTAAAAATAAACTATCCACTTGTTCCTTACACTGAGATCCTTCTGATGTCTGTACAAAGATGCAAACAAGCTGTTTGAACCAAATGCGAATCAAAAGCGAACACTTCATTTGTCCAATTAATGACAGGCTCAAGTGTATCATGCGCATCTGTATACTTTGTCCAGTGTAGACAAGATAGCGGCAGTGCTTGTAATTTCTATTTGCTCGCGACACTCGCATTCAGTTGTTAAGCGACTGAATGCCAGTGGGTGGGGCCTATGGTGAGAAGATGACTGTTCGTTTTTAGTTTTTAGAGCTTGAATAAGTAAATGGTTTGTTTATAATGAGGACGTTTTAAGCTCTGAAACTTGCAGGATGTTTTAATGGTACAAAGACCTCTTGTATGCCAGAAGATCAAGGCAAATTTGATTTCTCATGTCATGACCTCTTTAAGGAAATGAATAGGGTCAATTCTGATATCACATTGACTTAACATCTGAACCCTTTTTGCGTTGTACTGCCAATTGTTGGAAAAAAAATCTCACCCGACAACATATCCATCGTATTTTTCAGGTCTTTGAGGTGAGGTAGTGAACTGAACAGCTCTTTTTTTTTTTTCTGTCTGATAATGAATGGCCGACAGGGAGCATGTGAAAATGTGGGCCCAGTTGTAGTCGGCACTACTTTGTTGCCACGGCGCTGTGATTCCATAGCAACGACTTCTCACCAGACTTGACACAGAAGGTGTTTACTCTGACCAGGCTGAACGCCTCATGACTTGAATTGTCCACCTCGGTTTAGCCATACATGCAGCCTTTTGATTCCTGCAAGACTTGTTGTTTTTTTTCTAACAATGTTGGTGAAATTTTCTAACCTATACACTTCTTACTTAATACCTCATGCACAAGTTAAAAGCAGGGATTATGGATTTAACCCCAGGCATCCCAAACGCATCCAGCTGTGTGTTTTTAAAATACAGGGAATGTTCGTTTAACATTGTATGATTGTATGAACGTTACCACATCCATACCTGACTTCTTTGTGCGGCTGATGACATTTAATAGTGTTTTGGCCTCCATTTTGTTCGTTGAATCCAGATCCAGACGAGTGATGTCATAATGGTGGGGATTTGTGAATTGGAGTGCGCCATTGATTGTGGCTTTTCAAGGAGTCGCTTTTGAAAGCCATTGTTGCAGTAATGGCTGGAAAGAGAAGCGAGAGTTGGCACAGGAACGTACATGCACCAGTGTGTGTGTGTGTGTCACCCTCGACCTGATGTTTTGGGGTGGGGCGTTTGGGGCAGATTTATTAAGTCTGCTCGAGTGAGCAGGACAGACCTCCGTCTTTCCCTCCCCAAATCCCTCAACGCGGCAGATAATCCCTGTTGTCCCACATCTTGCTCATTAAATAAACTCTGTTTCTTACACACCGACGCACACACATACGCATACATGCATGAGGAAAAAAACCCCACTTCGCCGTTTATCCCCTGCACGCTCATGCATGCGTGATGAAAAACTTATTGCAAACTACTTTTCTTGTCATGCTAAGATAAGAAATGAATTTAAAACGGACTTCACTCGTATAGTTGTGAAAATTTGAATCTGTCACGTAGCATTTGCAGATTTAGTCTCTTTTTCAGTTCCTATATATAACTTACAGACTATATTGAAACTAGCCCTGTCAAATCGATTAATCGCAATTAATTGCGTCCAAAATACAATTTTGTGTTTACATAATATGTGTGTGCTGTGTATATTTATTTTATATGTACATAAAAATATACACAGTACACACGTGTGTATTATGCAAACGCAAACTTTTATTTTGGATGTGATTAATTGTGATTAATCGATTGTTGAACTTATTTTATTACAAATGCATATTTATTATACTATCTGTTATATGTGTGTGTATGTATATGTATGTATGTATGTATGTATGTGTATATATATATATATATATATATATATATATATATGTATATATGTGTGTGTGTATATATGCTAGTGATGTCAGATTGATTAGTTGCGATTAATTGCATCCAAAATACAAGTTTGTCTATATATTGTGCGTATATACATATAAATAACTTTACATATAAAAACTAACTTTTTATTTAGGATGCGATTAATCGCAATGAATCAATTTGACAGCATTGTTTTATACTATATATTTAAGTATATAAATAACTTATTTTATTACAAATGTATTTTATTATACTATCTATTATGATAGTATAATGTGTGTTAAAGTTTTTTGAAATGTAAATAAATGTATAGTAATCAATGCTTGTCTTAAGCAGTGCTAATGTATAAAAACATTTATAAAATAACAAAAATATAATTTTAATGAAGAAAATAAAACATTTTGTATCTCTTGACATAGCAATTAAATCAGTGTTAATATATACTTTTATTTAAAACAGTATTTTATGTATCTATATAAACATTTGTGCTATATAGTTTAACATTTAGCATATAAACATATACTACTTATGTACTATATAGTACTTTATTTTATATTGTGTGTGTGTGTAATTGTCATTTTAGTATATAAATTCTAAATAAATCAATATTAATCAATGCTTAAGTACTACTGCTATATAAGTGAGTAATATCATTTTTAATAAAGAAAACATACATTTAAACATAGTAATTTATGCCTTAGCAATGATGACTACTAATCTTCAATCAATAAAATTGAGCCAAATAGCTGATAAATGGGCAGCAACAAATTCGCTGTTCATTTCTGCAGGTTGAAATGAGAACACACACACACACTCCCAAACAGATGTCTTGGTTGTTGATGGCATAACTACTCATTAGCATCGCAAATAAGTCTTCGAACACCTTTCTGGACTGGAAAAGTGTATGTGGAGAGGACAAGGAGAAAAAAAATGCACATAGGTGATGCCGCTTCCTTTATTTCCCAGGTTTTTCTTGCATTAAATGATACATTCAGGCCATTTCAAAAGAGCCGCTGACAATACGCCATCCTCCTCGAAAAGGCTCGGCCTGTACCGTGGTGAAAGGACGAGGCGCGGATGGCTTAATTAGCTTGTCTGACTGTTTGTGTTTCTCCTGGCCTTTGGTGTGAAGGACGCGTGCTGGGATAATTGCGTTGCAGGATTATTTTTACTAGCGCAGGTTTTTTGCCAGTTGCTCGTGGCTTAGAGGCTTTTGTATGTTGCACACATGTTTCTGAATGTGTGTGTGTCTGTGCGCTGAGACAGACGGCCTGCATCAGTATTCTCTGGCAGTGATGGACTTGCGCTGTGGGAAAGCTGCGCCCCAGAGTAAAGCAGCGGTCTGGAACAAAGCAGCCTGGTGGGGGACTGTTTAATGTGGCAGCACCTCGCTCAGACCTGCCTGTCGACTGACACACCAGGCTAAAGAAGCCTTCCTCAATCGCTTCCGCCCCCACAACCAAAGGCTATGATCGCCACTCTTTGTATACTTCTCATAGTGCCTTCAGTGCAAAATTATCACATGCTCGGTGTCCTTTTGCAGCGATCAGTGTTATTTTAGTATCGTTGAGATACTAGTTTCTATTAATATTTTTTTACAGTTTCAGTTTTATTAATTTTAGTTATTCAGGTTAAACTAAATGAAATATTTTCTTGCCAACTAGCTGAAATAAAATAAGTTTTTATATTATATTTAGTTGTAGTTATAATATTGTAGGGATGAGTTTTTACAAAATTTGATTCTGATTCACAAGCTTTATTGAATTCCAGATCATGTCTGTCACATTTTCTTTTTTTTTTTTTTTTAGTAAAAATGTAAACTATTTAATTAAAAAAAAAAAAACATAACATAAATAATACTTCGTAGCATTTAGTTTAGAGTCGGTTCTTTTTATTGAATCTTAAATCACGTCTCAAAGTCACAAGTTATTTGACTAAAATGTAACCGATTTAAACGGAAATAATACTTTCATTGTAGCATTTAGTTCATTGCACACAACAATGAATAACATGATCAGTGATGTCCAATTCTTAGATTCTGTTCTTTTAATTGAATTTCAAGTCTCAGTCGCAGATTTGTGAAGTTTGTTACTTTGTGGTATTTAGCTCATCGTAAACAACCATGAACAACGCGATCAGTGATATCGAAATTCTTAGTTCTTTTTATTGAATTTCGAATTGTCTCAAAGTCACAATTATTTAATTATTTGACTACAAATGTAAACAATTTTAAAACCGTAAATAATACTTACTTTGTGGAGTTTAGTTCATCGACACAACAGTTCTTAGAATCTGTTTTTTAAATCTTGAATCATGTCTCAGTCAGTTATTTAAGTAAAAGCATAAATAATACTTTGTGATGTTTAGTTAATCTTACTATTTGAATGTAAATCTATTTTTAAAATCAATACTTTGTGGCATTTAGTTCATCGCAACAATGAACAACGTGATCAGTGATATCCAATTCTTAGGGTCGGCTCTTTTTATTAAATTGCGAATCATCACTCACAAATTATTTAAATAAAAATGTAAATAATTCTTCCTTTGTGACGCTTAGTTCATCAAAATTGAACAACATTATCCGTGGCAGCCAATTCTTAGAATAGTTTTTTTTTTTTTTTTTTTTTTAATTGAATATCAAATCATGTGTCAGTCACAAATTATTTGACTAAAAATGTAAGTCATTTAAATGTAAATAATACATACTTTGTGGCATTTAGTTCATCGCACACAACTATGAACAATGTGATTGTGACGTCACGGTTTTTAGAGTCTGTTTATTAAATCTTGAATCATGTCTCAAAGTCAATTATTTTAGTTCAAACGTAAATACTTTGTGACGTTTAGTTTTTCGCACACTTAGTGTCGATTGTTTTTATGGACTCTTGAATCATGTCAGACTAATTATTTGACAAAAAATCTAAATGATTTAGAAAATGTAATTAATACACAGTATTATGCATTTAGTTTTTAGCACACAACAATGAACAACGTAATCAGCAACGTCCAATTCTTAGTTTGTTCTTTTTATTGATTCTCTTATTTACATTTAAAAATGTAAATACACAGTCTGTTGTTTAGTTTTTAGCACACAACAATGAACATTGTAGTCAGTGATGTTCAATTCTTAGAGTCTGTTTGTTTTATTGAATTTTAAATTGTGTCTCAAAGTCACAGTTATTTGAGTAAAAATGTAAACGATTTAAAAAATGTAAATAATACACGGTCTGTTGCATTTAGTTTATCGCACACAGCAATGAACAGCGTAGTCAGTGATGTGCAATTCTTAGTCTGTTCTTTTTATTGAATTTTAAGTCACGTCTCAGTCACAGTTATTTGACTAAAAATGTAAACGATTTAAGAGATGTAAATAATACACAGTCTGTTGTGTTTAGTTTTATCGCACACAACAATGAACCACATAATCAGCGACGTCCAATTCTTGGAGGCTGTTCTTTTTATTGATTCTCAAATCATGTCTCAAGGTCACAAATTATTTGACTAAAAATGTAAACAACTTAAACACAAATACTTTCTTTGTGGCCTTTAGTTCATGACACACAACAATGAACAATGTGATCAGTGATGCCCAATTCTTAGTCTGTTCTATTTATTAAATCTCAAATCATGTCTAAAAGATGTAAATGATTTAAAAAAAAGTAAATTGTACGTACTTTGTGGCATTTAGTTTATCGCACACAACTATGAACAACGCGGTCAGTGATGTCCAATTCTTAAAGTCTGTTCTATTTATTAAATCTCAAATCATTTCTCAAAGTCACAAATTATTTATTTCATTGCAAGACTGAGGGAGGAATTGAAAAGGTCCGTGGTATTTGTCAGAATGTACACAGATTCTTTTGCTTAATCATCACGTTGGATTTAACTTGCATCAGTGTTGCTATTCTTAACTAAAATTATTAATACATTGTTTTCATGAATTGAAATAAAGCAGAAATGAGATGGATGGATGGAAAAACTCGAACTTAAGTGAAAATAGTGATTAAATTATTAAAACTAGTACAATTACATAGCTTAAATACTGTAAATAAATGATACTAAAATAGCATTGGCACACAGTTGAATGTTAATCAACCAGTCTGGCCTTATTTTGGTTTAACCGTGAATGAGAAGTCCATAAGTCTGCAGGGTTCTTTCCAAGGGGTCATTATTTGCGGGCAGTCGCTCGCCTCCCATGGCCGTGCCATTTGTTACAGGGTCGGGAGTAATCGGCTGTCTTCCGGAGTCTCTGACCCGTGCGGAGCTCTTTACCAACACGGCATCAATCACGATCACTACTGTTCTGCCGGTAATCTCACAATCACCTTGACCCGCCTGCTTTTAATTTTCAATCGTGAGCCGCTGTGCAGTATGCTCTCTTCTTGACTGACGTTCCCACTGCTCGCTCTCTCGATCCCTCTCTCTTTCACTACCCCCTACCCGCTGTGTTGTGTATCCTTTATGCCGTGTGACAGCTATTTGTCTGTAATTTGACTGCCACGTCGGCCTTTCCAGCGAGAGGAAGCTTGTGTTTGGGAGAGTGTGGCGCCTGAAGTGATAAAAGGTGAATAATCTCCTTTCAAACGACTCGATGAGGACAGATCGGACTGGGAAGTGGGATAACACCATTTCTCCCAAAGTGAAAGGGGGTGAGGGATTGCAATAACCGAGGCTGGGCGAAGAGATAATGATCAAAATCAACTTCCTGTCCCAAACATGATTACCCACCACTATTATTTTGCAGGGTGGCTTCCGGTTTACCAACCCCCTTGATGCTTCTGCTACTGTAAAGAAGCACAATACTTGGAGCCAGATTTACCAAATTAGCGCTAGAGTGCAATTTCATAAAAGTGCCGATGGGAGGGAAAAATTCTGCTTGTGATTTACTAACAATGCACACATTAAAGTCACAGATGCACCATGTCATTTCCATAATGACCAGCGCAAACCAACCAAGAGCAGTGCAAATTACCGTCTGCTTTAAGACAGGTTTTTTTGGGGCGTTAGATAATGGCGCACATACCAGTAATTTGAGTGCAAACGTTAGTAAATTGCATTGCATGATTCATTTTAATACTCTCCTCCCATAAAGTTTGCACTTGAAAGGGAAACTTATACAACTGCGTATTCAATAATTTAAAATTAGCGCTAATTCTTCACTGCTCGTCCTAAGTAAATTCTGACAGTACTATTTTAATGCAGAAAGACTGTCTGCGCTGGTGCAAGCTGTTAGTAAATCTGGCCTTTAAAGTGTAATGTGGATACAGTGGATAAAGTGTAATGTGGATCATGTGGGGCCATTTTCAAAACTTCAAAAGCAGTTTTGTGACAGATCTACAAACTTCTGTCAAAACCACATGTGATGCTTGAGTGAGTTAAACCTAAATCTGAAAATCCCTAACATTTTAAATGATTTGAAATTTTGTTTTTGTTTGGTTTTTGTTTTTTGGTTGTTCATTTTCTTTTTGTTGTTTGGTTGTTGTTTTTGTTTGGTTTTTGTTTTGTTGTTGTTTTTTGGTTGTTCATTTTCTTTTTGTTGTTTGGTTGTTGTTTTTGTTTGGTTTTTGTTTTGTTGTTGTTTTTTGGTTGTTCATTTTCTTTTTGTTGTGTTCACTTTGTTTTGTTTTTTAGTTTTTGTTGTTTTGTTGTTGTTGTTTTTAGTGCATTCAAAATATGCATTATTTCTTGATAATACAAATGCCATAATTTGTTTTAGAAAAACCATTATTACATCCAACTATGGTAATGGGGATTCACGCATGGTATTTACTTATGGTTACCATGGTCCCAAAACTATGAATTTAATGGCTTAAAAGACTGGACCTCCATGAATTAGATCAAATTTTCAGTAAATTTACTAAAAATTAGGAAAATTGAAGAGGAAATTACCCCATGATTTACTCATCCTCAAGTCATCCTAGGTGTATATGACTTTCTTCTTTCAAATGAATACAATCAGAGTAATATAAAAAAAATGTTCTGGCTCTTCCAAGCTTTATAATGGCAGTGAATGGCTGTTGAGATTTTGAAACCCAATAAAGTGCATCCATCCATCATAAAAAGCACTCCACATGGCTCCTGGTGGTTAATAAAGGCCTTCTGAACTGAATCACTTCGTTTTTGTAGGAAAAATATCCATATTTAAAACGTTTAAACCATAATCTCTGGTTTCCGTTAACGATGATACATGCGTTAACAAGAGAGTGACGTTCCAGTGGATGACTCATGAATTGGAAGTACAAAACAAGGTTTTCAATATAAGACAAAAGGAGATGATTTTCCTTTGCTGTAAACAATACTTGGTTCTCGCAAGAATAGCATATATAAAGTGCATTGATTTGCTATCGGAGCCATGTGGAGCACTTTTCAAGATGGATGGAAACACTTTTTTGGGCTTCGAAATATCAGCAGCCATTCACTTCCATTATAAAGCTTGGAAGAGCCAAGGCATTTTTTTATATAACTAAAATTGTAGTATTCTGAAAGAAGAAAATATACACCTAGGGTGAGTTTACTTGAGGTTAAGTACATTTATTCATTTAAAGGCCCTCCACCGTCTGTAGGGCTTGTGTATCAGTCTGAAGACTTGTTGGATAAGGTAATTAATATTTTGAAATGGAGGTTCAAGTTGAGTCCATTGCATTGTGGGATGAAGTATTTCACACAGCACATTTTGGATAATGCAATAGTCCATTGGCTATTCTATTTGTATGCTGTGCATAGCATACATAGTGTGTGCTGCAGGAATAGTAGTAGTAATATGTTATTCCAAACATAGCATGAGATACAGGAAGACTGGGGGTGAGGATTTGCTGTAGTGATCCTAGTGCCTCTTGGTTTGCTGGCATTTCACCGAACCACATTCACTGTAATTCAAGTGTAAAGACTCTCTTCTCCTCTTCAGATAACTACATCTGGGCTTTTGTGTGTAATCCCTTGGGATGGGGAAGAAACTGCCGACATTAGAGTTGAAAGAATTTTCTAGAACATTTCTTTTTCTGTTAAACTGTGGGGTGGGAGGCACAACTGTAAATTACGGGAATGATGAATCCCATTTAGCCACAGAAGACTCACAATTTGCCCACCAGCGTATAAAGCCTTTTAATGGTTTAATTGCATCTCAAAGGAGAAGCGCACAGAAGCGGAGTCAAATTAGGGATTGTCCCATATTTTGGCTCTTGTGCTGCATGAGTGCGCCTGTGTGTGGTTTTCTTTTTTTAAGTGAATATGGGATTTGCTCTGAAGCTTAAAATCATTAGACTAAGCTTTGCAACCTTGAAGGTTTCCGTCACTTCATTAAGGCTGGTGTAGCTTGGTGATTAAAGATTTGGCCTGCTAACCGAAAGGTTGCAGGTTTGAATCCCGTAAAGCAAATCTGCCGCTCAATTGGTAGAGAAAAGCAATGAGTCACTTTTATAGATAAAGTCAGTTCATTCAACGGCTATTTTTGCAATGTTTCCGAGAAGCTGTTTCCAGTTATACAAGTATAGCTCATATCTATTTGAATGGGAAACAGACTGAAATCTCCCGTGTGAGATGTTATGTTTCAATAACGCATCTCAGACTAGCAGTAAAATGGTATTGTAAGATGATTCTTTAGCTCAAAACCCCAAAAAATCCATTAATAATGTTAAAAATTAATTAACGCATTTCTGTTCATTTACTAGTCTAATAGTGAAATGACATGGTAAAATATTTTAATTTTTCAAACATTCATTCATATATTAATTAATTTGAGAATTAATTCAAATTGATAAGAGTTGTTTAGTGTGTGTGTGTGTGTGTGTGTGTGTTTGTAAAAATAATAATAATAATACGTTTTTGAAATTAATGATTAGACTGTATAAATAAATAATGATAGATAAATGTATGAATAATCTCATGATTATTAACTGATTAATATAAAATTCTCTAATGTTTTATAAATAAGCAATGGCTGATATTGAAATTGTATACTGTTTTGTTAATAAGTAAACAAACTGATAGTATACATTTTTTGTTAATGAATAAACTTATAGGCTGATATTGAAATTCTATACTATTTTGTTAATAAATAAACAAAAACTGATAGGAAGATATTGAAATTCTATACTATTTTGTTAATAAATAAACAAACGAACAAACAAACTGATAGGCTGATATTAAAATTCTGTTCTACTTTATTAATAAATAACCAAAAAACAAACAAACTGATAGATGGATATTGAAATTCTGTACTGTTTTGATGAATGAATGAATGAATGAATTAATTAATGAATGAATGAATGAATGAATAAATAAATAAACTGATAGGCCGATATTTAAACTTTATACTAGTTTAATATAAAAATAAACAAACTGATAGGCTAATATCAAAATTCTATACTATTTTGTTATTAAACAAACAAACACAAAGGCCGATATCGTAATCCTTGATTGATTATGTTGTTAATAAATAAACAAACTGATAGGCCGATATTGACATTTTTATTTGGTAAACAAACAAGCAAACAGACAGGCCTACTTAGAAATTTATACTATTTAATACACAAACAAATAAATAAATGATCTCAGTATATTAATAGGTCAATATTGAAATTCTGTTAAATAAATGCGTAAACTGATAGAACAATATTGAAATTCTACACTATTTATTTATTTATTTATTTCCTTTTTTCCTACCTACCCAAATAGTGTAGAATTTCTATGTGGGCCTATCAGTTAATATACTGAGATTATTTATTTATTTATTTATTTATTTATTTATTTAATATACACATTTTTGTTAAGGCCGATATTGAAATTCTATACTATTTGGTAAATAAACAAATTAAAATATGAATGAATTCAACATTAACTAATATGCTGATATTAGAATTCTATACTATTTGGTCCTAAATAAAATAAAGAAATACAAAATCTATTTTTTTAAATGCTATTAGTGAATTTAGGTATCACAACATAAATATACATTATGAAAGGTGGATGTTTATTTTGCCATTTATTTGCTAAAGAGTACATTTGATAGTTTTACAGTTAACTTACTGATTTTAAATAGATTTGTAAGCGTATGGAAAATGAGTAAATGTAGGGCTGCACGATTAATCGAAGTGAAATCGCAATCGGGATTAATCGAAAGCTGCGATTGTCATGCATATCTTTTAGAAAAGCACTGTTCTGTTTAGTAAATCTTCATCCGAAGGCCAGAAGGCGCTCTCATTCTCACGCGGAAACTCAAAATACGCCAGAAGAAGTGAAATAGAAACGCATCTTTGCTATCGCTGCAGCTGAATAAACAAGATTTAACTGCTGTCATTGATTCAACGTGACTAATAAACCCACGACTACAACAATATATGGTTTATCTAACTTCTTCTCATTATAATTTTCATTATAATGCAGTATATAATAATGCAATGCCTTTATCAACTGCTTAGAATACTATTCGTGCTTTATTCTGTGTAAATAGCTATACTATCTCACAGAAAGATTCATTTCAAACACTCAACTGATATAAATATTATATTATGAAGTGAGTTTGGAGTAAAAACATTATTAAATGTGATATTTTCACATGCTTTCAGGTGTAGCAGCATGTCTACAGAGCCGTAGTTCACTGAGAAGCTACGCAAACAGCTGTCATTATCGCAAACGATTTCTTTCGATTTCATAATCGCCCGATTAAATCGTTTGCGATAATGAACGCGATTCAGCGTATCTTTTCTGTGGAGTACGGCTCTGTGTAGTACATGCTGCTCCACCTGAACACAGGTGCTGGAGATTTACTGCTGATTGCACAACCGGCTTCACCGACAACATGCACATGACAATCGCCTTCGATTAATCGTGCAGCCCTAAGTAAATGTAAGTCACCACTTCACACTTGTGCCAGTCATTTAGGTTATTTCATAAAAGATTGACTTTGTAATCAGTGTACCTAATGTTACTTTGAATAAACTTGACACTTAAATGTCATTACATCAGAGTCATTACACAAAAAAAATCACCTTAATTCTGCTCACCATTAACTTTTTTTTTTTTAGGACCCATAAGTACTTGTTCATTCGCACAGCATGTGTAAATCTATTTTAACACACTTGTATTAATGTATTAATGGGAGTTTGAAAGTGCTCGCTCTGTTTAGCAAACAGCTAACAGTGTTCAGCGCCCGCTTAAACAGTCCAGATGACGTTACGGTGTAGCAAGCAGGTCAACATGGCCGGCGTTGAAAGTAAGCATTGTGTGTATTTAACACCCATGATCTTGCCTTCACTGGATGCTCCACCATCGACTCAAAAACATTCCCAATCAGCCCGTTCCCCAGCATTCCCTAAGGAAACCGTATCTCCCGTAACCACGCAGAGATGTGAGGGCTACTGTTAGCAGCGTCTGAAAAAGATTGACTGTTTGGGCACTAAGTGCTCGCTGTTGACACAAGCCTGTCTTTCATATGCAGCGGAGCACAGAGCGCTCAGGCTAAGTACACAGTTTGTGTTAAAGGTTGGTCCGTTCGTACCGAGAATTTCATCCGTCGAGCTCTCACCCGCAGAGTGGCTCGGGGTTTTTGAAACGGAAAAACGCGAACACTCGAAAGGAGTCAAGAACGGGTTGGCAATTTGGAAAATAACATGATGAATCAGCTGCTCGATTGTTTAGAAGAGATCAGAGAGCCCAATAAAAAAAACAAAAAAAAAACAAGTCCAGCATGCTGATGGGTGACAAGTGTCCGAATTTGTTTTCTTTTTGTTGTCTTTGCTTCTCTTTAGTGATAACACTGTACGATCAAACTTGAAAACTTAGAAATAGGTCACACAGTTGTTGTTATTATTATTATTATTATTATTATTAGTATTATTGTTGTACAAAAAAGGTGAATAAATATGCTAACAAAACAGGACTGATATAGCCAAATATACCAACCAAAAATCCACTGTAACAAACTAAAAATAATAATAATAATAATAATAATAAATAAAAACAATAACAATAATAACAAATAATACAGTTTTTTTTTTTACAGTAATTTATTAATTATTGTTATTATTATTATACTAAAAATGCTGGTGATAATGATAATAACAATAACAACAACAACAACAACTATTATTATTATTATTATTATTATTATTATTATTATTATTTATTTTTTAATTTTTTTTTGTACATTACAATTCTTAATTAGTAGTAGTAGTAATAATAACAATAATAAGTCATTATTATTATTATTATTATTATTATTATTTTACTAAAAATTGTGATTTAAAAAATTGTTAGCAAAACAGTACTGACCAGCCAAATATACCGGCAAATAATCTGCTGTAAAAATCTAATAATAATAGTCATCAACATCGTCATAAATTGTTTCATTTCTTTTTTTATTTCAATTAAAATGGCACGTTGTTCAATTCAAAACAAATATATATATATATATATATATATATATATATATATATATATATATATATATATATATATATATATATATATATATATATATAATATATACACACAATATACATACACAAATCTAGAACTATAAAAAAGTAATTTATATAAAATAAATGTTAACAAACTTTTTTTTTCAGTTAGTTTTCAGTTAGTTGCATATATATATATATAATATTTAAAAAATTATACTTAAAAAAATCATTCGAAAGATTATTGGTCTATACCAAATAAATAATAAACTTTTTTTTGTTTTTTTTTTTGTTTTTTTTTTAAATGTATACATTTAATTTGCGATAAATTAAGCTACATGTTAATTGACTCCCCACTCTGACCAAAGATTTTGAACTTGTTTGGCTCATGTCTATGTAGATTGTTCAAAAAGTCAAGTCAAAATGACCAAAGTGCACATTTTTAGTATTTATTTTCAGTAGCCAGAATTGGAAACATTGGCAATAGCAGAGATGGTCCTGGGGTTTCTATTTTCTCAGCATTACTAGAATTGCATTAAAAGCTGGAAGGCCTGCATTCATCAAAATTCGAGTATGGCAGTAGCTTATTGGGAAAAGCACCAACATATCACCAAGTCTAGGAAAAATCCACCCTGAAAAGCGCAAAACAGTTCCAATAACATCTGCATTTTCCCTACAGGTGTGGCCCCCACACTAGGGAAATAAGCTCACCTGCAAGCGAATTACATGTAATTCAAAAACCTGGGGTGATGTCGCGCTCTAGACATGACAGACGCCTTCTAAATTATGAGTTTTGAATGTCGCAGTAAGCCTTCGAGATTTCATTTGCTGCTTTTTATACAGTACACTTGAATTCACTCTTGATTACAAAATTCCCTGTGTTTAGAAAGCCGCATCTGTTTTGGCCAGATTTTTCTTTTCTTGGCATTGAAACGGCAGCGCTGGTCCGTCCCCCGGATGCCCAGCTGATGCTGCGACGCACATTTTTTTGAATAATGCAATTGACCGCCGTAAATTGCTTTCGTTCCAGGCTTCATCGCAGCAGCTGAAGTTCACAACGTCAGACTCATGCGACCGCATCAAGGACGAGTTCCAGTTCCTTCAAGCACAATACCACAGGTACACACACTCACTTTCATTACCTTAAAGCAATATTTCACTTACACATGACAGTCTGTCATTTATTCACCCTCATGTTGTTCCAAATGTGATGTTCTTTTTTTCTGAGGCAGTGTCATTTTTAGTATTGTTTATGTACTGTTATAGTATATATTAATACATTAAATTATCTTTTGTTTTTATATCTGCAGTTTTCATTTTAATTGTAGTTTAAGTTTTATAAATGTTATGTGCTTTTGTCAGTTTTATTTAATAATATTTATTTTAATTGATTTTAGTTTTTCGACCAAAAAATGAAATTAACTAAAATGTATTCGTTTTTTTTTTTATCTTTACAATGAAGGGGGATTAAAGCTTTTAAGCTTCAAAAGGACTCAGAATTGCTTCACATGAATAGTTTACTATATTTGAACTCTTCGGAAATCATATGATAATTTTGTGCAAAGAACAAAATTGAAGTTGTTTTTCAAAGATAACCTTGACATCAATCTTTATTCACTTTGTTGCATTCATTTGAAAAGTAGTGATGCCTGAATTGTGAATGAATCATTATGTTGAGTCAGTGAATTCAGAGAATCAGTTGATAAACAGTCTGGATGATTTGTTCACAAATCTGACAGATTCAGTTTAGTTGAATTCACTCAGTGATCCGGTCGAAGCAGTTGGAATCGCCATATATTTATGACCCATAATTCATCTTTGTGTGTGTTGCATTAATAGAACTGGTTCATAAGTCATTTGTTCTGGAATCTGGTTTTAGTAGAAAAGAGCAAGCAGCACATTATGAGTCGGAAAGCAATGACTCGTGATTTAGTGAGTGAGTCCGATGTTAGTTCAGTAATTGCGATTGATTTGGTTAGTTAATTCTGTGACGTGAGCGCCATATTGATTCTGACCCAGGTCTTGTTGATACTTTAAAAGAACTGTTTTATACAATACATTTCATTCGATTCAAGCTATAGTAGAAAAGTGCATCGAGCACATTATGAGTTGGAAAGTAAAGACTTATGATTCAGTGAGCGAGTCAGAGTCAAACTACTCTGATTCAGTGAGTTCATTTTGTGAAAGAATCACCAGATTGATTCTGACGCATAACTCATGAGTCTTGTTGTTCAATACAGTATAAGAACCAGTTCATAAAAAAAAAAAAATTGAAGCAAACTACACTAGAAAAGAGCAACCGGAAAGTAATGACTCGTGATTTAGTAAGTCAAATGTTAATTTGCTCTGATTCAGTGAGTTTATTCTGCGACGCAATCACCACATTCACCAATTCACACATGCAGTGAGTGAGTCAAATGATAATTCAGTAACTACTCAGTGAGTTCATTTTGGGAAGGAATCACCATATTGATTCAGTCCCATAAGTCATGAGTTGTCGTATGCGTTTACGTGAAAAAAACAGTTCATAAAAGTAATTTGTTCTTGAATCCGTAGTAGAAAAGAGTGACAATAAAGTTACAGGTTGGAAAGTAATGACCAGTGTCAGATGATAATTCCGTAACTGCTCTGATTCAGTGAGTTAATTCGATGAAGGAATCAACAGATTGATTCTGACCCATAATTCATAAGTCTTTTTGTGCGATTCAGTAAAAAAACAGGTTCTTGAAAGTAATTTGTTCTTGAATCTGACTGTAGTGGAAAAGACAGATTGGAAAGTAAGGACTCGTGATTTAATGAGTGAGTCAAATGTTAATTCATTGACTGTTCCGATTCAGTGAGTTCATTCTGTGAAGGAATCGCCATTTTTTTTTCTGACCCCTGTCATCTTGTGATGTACTAAAAGAACTGGTTTATAAGAGTCATTTGTTCATGGCTCAGACTATAGTGGAAAAAAAGAGAAACCAGCACATTAAGGGTCAAAGTAATGACTTGTGATTCATTCAGTGACTCAACTACTTTGAGTTGATTCTGTGAAAGAATCACCAGAATCACCGGTCTTTCTCTGTAATTCAATAAAAGAACTAGTTCCTAAAAGTCTTTTGTTCTTGAATCCAACTATAGTACAAAAAACAACCAGAAAGTTACAGCTTGAAAAGTAATGACTCATGGTTTAGTGAGTAAGTGAGTAAATAAGTCTTTTTGTGTGATTCATTAATAGAACCGGTTCATAAAAGTAATTTGTTCTGGAATCTAATTGTAGTAGAAAAGAGCAACCAGCACATTAATAGTCAGAAAGTAACGACTCATGATTCAATGAGTCGGATGATAATTCAGTAATTACTCTGATTCAGTGAGTTAGTTTGGTGAAGGAGTCACCAGATTGATTCTGATTCATAATTCTTTAAATCTTTTTTTTTTTTTTTTGTGCGACTTAATAAAAGAACCATTTCATATAAGTCATTTGTTTTTGAATCCGACTATAGTAGAAAAGAGCGACAAGGAAGTTACAGATCGTAAAGTAATGACTCGTGATTCAATGAGTGAGTCAAATGTTAATTCACTAACTTTCGGTGAGTTCATTCTGTAAAGGAATCACCTTGACTCTCATATGAAATGAGCCATATGAAATCAGAACCACGTTTCTTTAAGGTGGTCCTCTACAAAGCAGTGTGACTAAACTCACTATTAGAAGGCTTTTTTTTTTTTTTTTTTCCTAACGCTTCTAACAAGCTTCCCCCAGTGCCTCATTCCCTCGCCGATTAACACGGAGCGGCTACTGTGATCTGATCCGTCTGATGCTTTGACTCCTGTAGACTGAGACGGAGGACTCTTTTAAAGACACAAAGACGCTGCTACTGTCCCGTCTTTAAGGCAACATGTCTTTCCCTCCCTATTCCCATGACAACGAGCAAACCCTCATTTAACCCTGGTTCACAGAAGAATAGGCCCTACGTTTTTCTCTGTGTATTCAGAGCATGGATTCGCCGCCATTGACTTCAATTGAGATTCAAAAGACAAGGGCTTTTTTGGTGCTGCGTTCAGCCTTTTAAAGGAAATGTACTGCAGGCGGTCCCCAGAGCCTCGCCGAGCTGTCGCTCCCTTCTACAAATGCATAAATAGATCAGGGAATACATAAATCAAAATAAGGATGACAGCAGGAGCGATTTGGAGGCGGAAAGAAGCGGCAATAAAACTCCATCAATGTGTCGTTTTTTTAGCGTCTTTTTTTTCTCCGAGAGCATCTTTGGAACCTTCAGGAGGTCTCGGCCAATCAGTGGCTGGCATGGCCAATCACAGGTAGCCTGGCAGCAGGGAGGATGGTCACCATGACAACCCCCAATATATGTTACACAGTCATAACAGCCCAGTTTTTTTCCCTTTTTTGGGATAAGTGGAAGCAGCAGGCTGGAGAGGTATGAAGAGACAGAATGCTTGTCATACAGCGGCAAAACAAAAACCTCTAGTATGTCGTGGCACTTTTTTTTTTATATATATAGATCAGATACTTTTCTTGGCTTGTTTTCACCGGACGTTTTCCCCTTTTGATGCTCTTTTCCATATGGGACTTCTAATTGTATTTCCCAACATACTAAAAAATCTAAATCAAGTGTTTTCTTTGGGAACAAATCAAATAATATGGCTTGGAATGCTAGTGGTTTGCACACATGCTAAAGGCACGATTAGCTGTGGTGCTCAAATGGGAAGTTTTGGTTCGATTTCAGCCGGCGTTGTATGGAAATCCAGTCCTGACACTTTTAAATATAATAATACATATAATATATGTTATGTTTGAAATAATTTTTTGACGATACATTTTATATATTAAAAAATTAGCCAATATTCTGTTAAATTGTATCCAAATAACTTATCACACAATTTGTTTGACTGATTAAATGGTCTCTATTTTATTTTATTTTATTTTACTGATTTGGGATCTTGATTTATGTGAAATAAGACTTGAACTAATGCAATTTTTACTAACTTGCAGCATTTAACAATCTGATTAAAATCAGAAGTTGTGTTTGTTAATCCCCTGTGAACTAACATGAACAAAAATAATAATAATGACTATTTTTATTAACTAACATTAACAAAGATTAATAAAGTGTGTAATAAATGTATTGCTCATTGTTCATTCTTGTTAGTTAATACATTAACTGATGTTAACAAATGACACCTTATTGTTATGTGTCTTTATTTATAAGGATGTTTTAATAATTCATTAATTTTATTTAATTGTATTTTTTACTGATTTGGGTTTTACTGATATTGATTTGGGATCCTGATTTGGATAAAGTAAAACATTTAACTAAAGAAAAAAATAATTTATTCAGTTATTTACTTTATTTTATTTTAATGTTTTAGATCCTGGTTTATGTGAAATGATGAGACATTAACTAAAGAAAAAAGCTTTTATCGAGATTTTATTTTATTTTGTACAATTTAGTGATTCTTAAATGTGCTTGATTTGGGATCACGATTTGGGTGAAATAAGACAAAAAGAAAATCTATTTTATTTTACTGATTTGGGATCCTGATTTCGCTGAAATAAAACATTAACTATAGAAAAAAAAACTTTTATCCAGATGTATTTTATTTTATTTATTCTACTGATTTGAGATACTGACATTATAATTGCATAAAAAAAAATATTTTATGCAATTATTATTATTATTATTATTATTATTATTTATTTTAATTTATTTTATATTTTATTTTATACAATTGTATACAATTTAGCGATTCTTTAATGTGCCTGAATTGGATGAAAAAAAGACATAACTAAAGAGAAAAAATCTTTTTATTTTTCATTATTATTATTATTATTTATTTATTTATTTATTATTGTTTGTTTTTTTTACTGATTTGGGTTCATGATTTAGGTAATATAAGACATTAACTAAAATATATATTTTATGAAATTATTTTATATTTTATATAATTTTATATAATTTAGCGATTCTTAAATGCGCCTGATTTGGGTAAAATATGTTTTTCTCTACTACTACTACTACTATTATTATTATTATTATTATTATTATTATTATTATTATTATTTAGATTTATTTTACTGATTTGGGGTCCTGATTTAGGTATTATAATAATATTAACTAAAGAAAAAAAATATTTTATGCAATATTTTATTTCTTTTTTTTTTTTTTTATACAATTTAGCTATTCTTAAATGTGCCTGATTTGGGATCCTGTTTTGAGTGAAATGAGGCATAAGTAAAGAAGTATTTTTTTTTTTTTTTTTACCTAATTGTTTTATTTTATTTTATTTTATGTAATTTCATGCAATATCGTTCAATTTAGTATTTTTGCACATAAGACACAACTAAACAAAAATCTTTTATCCAATTAATTGATTTACAGGGGGTGTAAAATACTACTGATTTTACTTTATTACTCTACTTAAGAGTTATTTTGGGGGTTCTTTTTTTGCTATGGCACTTTTACTTTTTAATACTCGAATACAGTTTAAAGTTGTATTTTTTTTTTACTTCTACTCAAGTATGCTTTTGGCAAGATACTTGTATTTTTAATTAACCGAGAGATACTCAATGAAAATTTGACTTGTGTATTTTTTGAGTGCTTTTTACACCCATGTTGATTTATTACAAAAAAATAATCAACAGATTAAATGTTCTGTAATGTTTTCTGCCATTTTGAAATGTCCACCATTTTGCTTTCTTTAAACCCTGCCGCTCAAAATCATCACGAAAAAACCCAAACATGGGCAAAATTGCTGACGAATGGCTTTTGTGATT
Organism: Cirrhinus molitorella; assembly: GCA_033026305.1. NCBI lineage: Eukaryota > Metazoa > Chordata > Actinopteri > Cypriniformes > Cyprinidae > Cirrhinus > Cirrhinus molitorella. The sequence continues at coordinate 23,030,710 of CM065121.1, read as the reverse complement.
GGCTAAAAATCAGTATTAACATTAAATTCCGCCTCTTGTTTACTGACTGAGCCAATAGAAAGTCAAGAAGCCCTGAATCTTAAAAAAAAAAAAAACGTCTGAAGCGTTTTGAACTCTTCAGCCTCTGTTGCATAATATATGTCTAGTGTCTTTTTTTTTTTTTCATTGACCAGTCTTTCTTTTCTCTCTCCAGTCTGAAGCTGGAATGTGACAAGCTGGCCAGCGAGAAGTCAGAAATGCAACGTCATTATATCATGGTAAGTCTGCACAGAACGCGCTCTCCTCCAGAGGGACGTGCCTTAGGCTAGATGTGCCGGAACATATTCACATCCGCCAGGAACTAACCTAGCCCTTACCTGTCTGATTCCATTGTGTCTTATTCTCTGTCTGCCTCTGCACTGTCTTTTCTGCTGCTCTATTACCATTCTGTACCTCCTGTCCACCCAGAGGCGTTCATGCACCTAGGGTTTTTTTTTTTTTTTTTTTTTTTGAGGGGACATCAGTGGCATAGCTGGCTCACTTGGTACTCTAGTCTAGACTACTTGATTAAAGGATGTTATATATTTTCCTTATTTACCTGTTTATTCATTAACCTGTTTAATATTATTAAGTGGTTATTTGTATACTATAATTAATTTTTTGTTTTTTTATTTTTATTTTTTACAAGTTTAACGGTTCTTACAGTGGTTCTATTATATTATGTTATATTAGTTTTTATATTATATTATATTATATTATATTATATTATTTAGCTTTATTTTATTTATTATCTATGTATTTATTTATTTATTCCAGTTTAGCAGTTCTTACAGTATGTACCGGTCCTTTATAATATATATTATATTATGTTATATTATATTATATTGTATTATATTTTGCTTTATTTAACCCTCTGGCCCTCTTCAGTCACTTTTGACCGAAAATGTTTATATTTTAAAATTTAAAAAATCGTAGGTTCGTCAGAATGATATGACACTTGGTGACTATTGTTACATTAGCAATGTGAACACAAAAAAATCATGGACATGATTCGGATATTTTAAAGGGTAAAAAAATAAATAAAAAAATAGTCACACTTGCCTTCTTCACGGTCAAAAATGAATCAAATTATAAATCAAATTATATTTGCAACTTAGTGGCTCTTTTATATTACATTCTATTATTATTTTTTGTATTATTCTTTTACTTTTTATTTTATTTACAACTTAGTAGTTTTTATATATATATAAATTATATAATATATATAATAAAATTTCATCTTAGCATGTCATATATTATAATATATTGTTTATTTATGTACAAACTTAGTGGCTATTTCACATTATATATATATTTTTTTTATTTTATCTTAAATTGTTTTGTATAATATATAATAATATAATATATACATGATATCATGACAAATATATTATGTTTTGTATTTTTTTTTTTTTACTTCTTTTTTTCGTCTTAGCAGTTTTTGTATATATTATATTATATTATATTATATCATAATTTTTTTTTTCGTTTAGTAAATATTTCACAAATGCTTCAGTAAATATTTTCCTTCCAATAACTGCATACATTTTCTATCAGTTTAAACTGCATAAATCTATCAGTTTAAATTTGGCCCTGATGCTCCTGGCTCCATCTTGTATGACTTTCTCTCCTCCTTAGTCTTCCACCCCCATCCCTTCCTTTTCCACCTTGTCTGCCGTTTCTTCTTTTGTCCATATACTCTGCTCTGTCTTCTCCTCCATCCCCCCATGATATTCCCTCCCCTCCGCTCTAACCTCGTTGTCTCTGGCCCGGGCCTCGTGTTGCCGTCTGATATTCCGCCTCTAATTGATCCGTCGAGCGGCTTAATCTCATTTAATCTGTGCGGCGTTGCTCTCACGCGCATCAGCCAGAGCGCCCTCCCTCCCTCTAATAGCCTATCGGGTTCCCCCGCTCTGTCCGCACCCGCTGGAAGATGGGGAGGGTGGGCGTCCGCTTTGCGTGGGTGGTAATTGCTTTAGGGACCTACTGCTGCTTGGCAGAGCCGACCCTGATCCAGCTCTGGCTCCATCACTGATGCTCTCTGCTCTTGTTTGGCGGCTGAGGTTGTGCTGCGCTGCTCGTAGACGTGTGGATGATGAGCGAGGCTAACACTTTAGCACGTACTATGCACCAGTACGCCTGCACATGTTACACTCAAGTTCTAGATGTTCAGTTCTGTGTATTAGAGCTGTGATACAGCATGTTCATGTCTGTCTTGCTTTATTTCTTTGCAGTACTATGAGATGTCCTATGGGCTGAACATCGAAATGCACAAGCAGGTGAGTTTGTCTATTCGGACATGCACATCCATTTTTTTTTTTTGTTTTTTTTTTTTTTTGGTTCCTCGTTTTTGCTGGTGCTTTAGGCACCAAACTGTACCTTAAAGGTATAGTTCAGCCAAAAATAAAAAATCTGACATTAATTACTCACCCTCATGTCATTCCAAACCTGTAAGACCTTTGTTCATCTTCGGAACACAAATTAAACCATTTTTTAATAAATCTGAGAGCTTTCTGACGCTGTATAAATAAATATGTTGTGGTACTCTTAATGAATATGCAACGAAAACTGACACGGAAGAAGAAAATAAATTGTTGAATGAAGTCGCTATTTTTGTTTTCTTTGCGCACAAAAAATATTCTTGTAGCTTCGTAAAAATTACGGTTGTCACATGGACTATTTTCATCGATGTCCTTACTATGTTTCTGGGCCTTGAACGTGTCAGTTGTGTTGCTGTCTATGCAGGGACAGAAAGTTTTTGGATTTCGTCAAAATTATCTTCATTTGTGTTTTGAAGATGAACAAAGGTCTTGAAATGACATGAGGCTGAGTAATTAATGACAGAATTTTCATTTTTTGGGTGAACTATTCCTTTTGAATTTCATTTATTTAATTATAAACAATTTATCTTTTCTATGTATTATGCTTTTTTTTAGTTTAGTTTTTTGCTTTGCTTGCTATTACTTTTTGTGATTTTTTTTTTTTTTTTTTTTTTTTTTTTTTGTTTTGTTTTTTTTGATTCAGAAGCTTTACTAAATAATTTTTAAAAACCACTAAATAAATTTAAAAAAAAAAGAAATTATTTTTATTTATTTAAAAACAAGCTCAAAATTCTCTACAAAGCTGAGGATAAATATTTTTAGATTTTAAATATTTTATTCATTTTTAGCTAAATGTTTTTTTTTTTTTTTCAAATCAATTTGTTAAAAAATGTTTAAAAAAACTTTGTGATTCAGCTTTACTAAATAAGTAATAAAGTATAGAAAAATTTTTATTTATTTAAAAACAAGCTCAACATTTTTTACAAAGCAGAGGATAAATATTTTTAGATGTTAAATATTTTATTCATTTTTAGCTACATTTTTTTTTCAAATCAATTTGTTAAATGTTTTAAAAAACTTTGTGATTCAGCTTTACTACATAAGTAATAAAGTATTGAAAAATAATTTTATTTATTTAAAAACAAGCTCAAAATTCTTTACAAAGCAAAAGATAAGTGTATTTTACATTTTTAATATTTTATTTTTAGCAAAATAAAATAATAATAATAATAATAATAATAATAATATATTATTATTATTATTATTATTATTTTAATAACCTAAGCAAAAAGAAAACTACTAAACAAATGTAAAAAAAAAAATTTAAAACCATCTTAAAATTCTCCATAAAGCAAAGGAGAAATATGTTTTAGATTTTTAATATTTTATTAAGCAATATTTAAGCTTTTTTTTTTTTTTTCAAATAAATTTATCAAAAATCTTTAAAAAAAAAAAAAAAGCTGATTCAGTTTGAAGAGATGATTCAGATTTAGACTAAAGTTTTACTAAATTTATTTTTATTTATTTGAAAACAATCTCAAATTTCTCTACTAAGCAAAAGATAAATATTTTTAGGTTTTGAATATTTTAGTTATTTTAGCAAAACATTTGTTTAGCAAAATATATAGTTTTATATACACACACTTTAAACAGTATGGACCTGTTAAAATGATACAGAAGCTTAATTAACTAAATAAATTAAAAAGTACAAATATTTTTTTTTATTTATACAATTCTTTACGAACATAAGATAAAAAAAATATTTTAAATAAATGGAGTTTTTCTAATTTGATTCTACTTTTTTATTTTTTCTATAATCAAAGAATCCTGAAAAAAAAAAGTGTCATGGTTTCCACAAAAATATTTGGCAGCAAAGACTCTTTTCAACATTAATAATAAAAAGAAATGTGTCCAAACAGCATATTAGAATGATTTCTGAAGGATCATGTGACACTGGAGTAATGATGCTGAAAATTCAGTATTGCATCTCAGAAAAAATATATATTTTAACATATTAAAATTCAAAATAGTTATTTTATATCGAGAAAATATTTCACAATATTTTTGTTCATACTCTGCTTTTCTACCAAGTATGTCTTTTATACAACACATAATGAAGTATATTTGAATGATTCAGTGATTGAAATTGCTTCCTTTCCCACAAAATGAGAAATGCACCAATAAATGTTGCTCTTTAGAACCTTGTAATGTCTACAGTGTCATCTATATATGGCAGACAGTTAGTTAGACTGACAGACTGCACGTGGAAATCTAGGCACGCGCCATTGCCGCTGCTGCAGCCAGTCTCACGAACACTATTCATCAGTCCCTGCCCCTTTATGTGACACAGGTGAAATATGTTTTAAAAAAGTCAGCCAGCCACGGAAGAGTGTGTGCGAGACCGAAATACAGGGCATGAATGCAAAGAATAAAGCATGCCAGTGTTTGGTATGCAGTCATTTCTCTTTCTCTCTCGCGCTCTCCTGCATGCTGTATGAAGTGTCAGCATGGCAGGCTATTGAAACAGGGTTATTGTTGCCTCTCTCTTTGTCCCACTGCATGTTTCTCTCCAATTTTTTTTTTTTTTTTTCCCCTCAAGCTCTTGCAGGCATTTTCAGGACTCTGAAAAAATCACGTTTTACTGATATGAGCTTTCTATTCATATCTTTGTCCTTTTTTATATATATATAATTTTATAGGTAAAGTAGTAGCAGTAATATATTATTATTAATATTTGATTAATTTATTTGTGGTCCAAGTCTGCATTTAAACAAGTAGGACTGTTTATATTTTTCCAACTGTAGGGTTTTGTGACGATTTTAAAAGGATAGAATTTGCTGAACAGAAATGTGTGTGTGTGTGTGTGTGTGTGTGTGTGTGTGTGTTTTCTCCCTGCAGGCAGAGATCGTGAAGAGATTAAATGGGATCTGTGCTCAAGTCTTGCCTTACCTGTCTCAAGAGGTACAGAAAGAGATAGCAGCGTTACCTCAACATGTAGTTTTATAGCATTACAGCTCATCTTAAACGCGCACAGTTACTCTGATTTGTTGTCATATTCACGATATTGCATATTTATACATATATAACTGATTTGAATAGGTTGTGTATAATAGGGAGATTTCACAATGAAAATATGTGGGTTCAGTGTATTATTTTGGAGGGCAGGTATATTTATAAGTGTAAATGCATGATTATGTTCTCATAATTTATTGTTATGTGGATGTGGGAACATACTGTACAAGATGTGATGTAATTTTGTGTGTGTGTGTGTGTGTCTCTTTCAGCACCAGCAGCAGGTTCTGGGGGCGATAGAGAGAGCCAAACAGGTCACCCCACCAGAGATGAACTCCATCATACGGGTAAACTGTCTTTCTGTGAGTGTTTGTGTATGTGTGTGTGTGTGTGTGTGTGTGTGTGTGCGCACGCAGGTTTATACAGTAGGCGATGTTTATGGCAATGCATCTGAATTGGTTTATGGCAGTCTCATTGCCTATAAAGAAATGCATTATTAATGATTTTTTTCTTGTGCATTGTTGCTGAAGGGATTGTTTAATGGTAATTATTGCATTTAAATGGCTTTGAATTTCATTATGTCTCTTGTAAATTTAAGTTTTAATTTAAGATGCTTTATTGGTATAAAAAGACTGTACATTCATATTGTGAAAACATCTGCAACTTTTGCTTTGTACAACTGCAAATATTGCAAAAAAGCAATAATACAATGGAAAAATAATATGAAGTAGAAAAAACTGTGCAAATGGAGTAAACAGTTAATATTAGACATGAAATATCATAAATGATCAATTAAAATAACCAATGAACTAAAGCCACGAGATGCCTTAAAATTAAATTATGTTTATCACTATTGTGACCCTGGACCACAAAACCACCATAAGGGTTCATTTTTTTTAAATTGAGATTTATACTTCATCTGAAAGTTGAATAAATAAGCTTTCCATTGATGTATGATTATTGATGTATTGTTAGGACAGGACAATATTTGGTTTAGATACAACTATTTGTAAAAAGTTGCCTTTAAATTTGTCCAAGTGAAGTTCTTAGCAATGCATATTACTAATCAAATATATTACTAATCAAATATTACGTTTTGATATATTTACGGTGAGACAAAATATCTTCATGGAACGTGATCTTTACTTAATATCCTAATGATTTTTGTCATATAAGAAAAACCTATACAGTGTATTGTTGGCTATTGCTACTAATACACCTGTGCTACTTGCGACTGGTTTTGTGGTCCAGGGTCCATAACAACTTTTATTAAATGGTACCAATATAATGCAACAAGTGTTCAATAAAAAAATGCATTTATTAATATTAACAAAAAAATATTACAATGAACCAAGAAATGTAGGTCAAATAGATTCACTTACATTCAAATGTTTTGGGGTCGGTTATATAGTGAACTGCTTTATATTTTAATATATTTTACAAATAATTTATTCAGGTGATTGCAAAGCTGAATTTTCAGTAGCCATTAGAATAGAAAGAAACAGCATTTATTTGAAATTGACATTTTTTTGGTAACATAAGTCTTTATTGTCATTTTTTGTTCCATTTACTTTATCCTTGCAAAGTGTTTATTCAGTACTTGAATAACTACTTTACTCATGATGAATTCTTAAATAAATACTTTGATTTATTGAATATGTATGTATGTATGTATGTATGTGTATATATATATATATATATATATATATATAATTTTTTTTTTTTTTTTTAATTAAGAAATGATTAGGATGTGTTTCCTCTAGTCATACAGTCAGATATACATGACCCTGGACCACAAAACCTGTCATAAGGATCAATTTTGAAATGAAAGTTTTCTATTGATGTATGGTTTGTTAGGAGAGGACAGTATTTGGCTGAGATAAAACTATTTGAAAATCTGAAATCTGAGGGTGCAAAAAAAATCTAAATATTGAGAAAATTGCCTTTAAAGTTGTCCAAATGAAGTTCTTAGCAATGCATATTATGAATAAAAAATTTTCTAAAGTTTTGATACATTTACGGTAGGAAATGTACAAAATATCTTCATGGAACATGATCTTTACTTAAAATCCTTATGATTTTTGGCATAAAAAAATTTATAATTTCGAACCATACAATGTATTGTTGGCTATGAACTGTAGTTTGATTATGAGTATTTAAAAATTTAATTTAATCTAAATACAAATACTTAATTACGTAGTTAACTTTTGACTATATTATACAGCATTACTATAAAATGTAGTTCCAGTTGTGTATAATCAGATTCCAAAAATGATGTTGGTAACAACACTGTATGTGTCTGTTCTGTAGCAGCAGCTCCAGGCTCACCAACTCTCCCAGCTGCAGGGGCTGGCGTTGCCCATGACCCCTCTTCCTCTCGGCCTCAGCCAACCGGCCGGCCTCCCTGCCGTAACCTCCAGCTCCGGCCTCTTCTCCCTTTCCAGCATCCTGGCCTCTCAGGCCCAGCTGGCTAAGGAGGATAAGAGCACACGCGAGACCTCTGACAGCCACCGCGAGGAAGACGGAGACAAGTCCGACTAGTCGTCCGCCAAACCCGCTCCTTCATCCGATCATCATCCAGAGCTCAGAGTAGAGCAGAGGCACTTGTCCCCCTGTTTTTTTTTTTTTACCTTTTTCTTTTCCTTCCCTTTGTTTTCCACTCTCTATCCATCTTTCTATCTTCCCTCTAAATTGCTACTGTGTTCACATGCCTAATGTCATTCGTTCTGGTTCATTCCACCAGCTCTCTATATGTATTTATATCAATCCACCTTTTTATTGTGTTACGGATGCTTGATTTGATTTTATTTACACTATTTCTTGCCTGCGTGTATGTATATATCTATATATATATTGTATATTTCTTATGCTCGTTGTGGAAATGGTCTACAAAATGGTGCGACCGTTAATGGACCATCGACCCTTCAGTAATAATTCCTCTTTGTTTTTCTCTCCCCCCCCCACTCACTCTCTTCCTCTTAAAATCTTTCACCTTTTAAAGCTACAATCTACAATAACTGAGTCAAAAGCACTTTGGCCCCAGGCAGTAACTCTGAGACTAAAAGCAACTTTGAATCTAAAAACTTAGCCGCGGCATAATCCATTTAGAGTTTAAAGGATCGGTGTTATTGTTCGAAGGCACGGCTGTTGCGTCTATCCTACCTTAAAGGGACAGTGCAAGTTAAAAAGAGGATTTGTTTCATTTTTATGGCCTCCCTAACCTGTATGACTTAGTCTTATTTGGAACACAAAAGGAGATATTTTTAACAAAGTTCTTGCTGCTCCTTTCCATACAATAAAAGTGAACAGTGACCAAAATTTCTAGTAATAACTTACAAAAAACATTTTTGTTAAGTTTCTTGCTCAAATGGCTTCAGAACTTTTGGAAAATAGTACACGAGTCAAAAAAGACAAAAAAATAATCAAATAAATAATCATCTAGTCCCTATGATTCATAATTATATTCCAAATGTTCTGAAACCGTTTGTGAGAAACAGACATTTAAACAGTAATTTTAAGTCATTGATCACTGGAAAATTGCTTGATAGCTATGGTCACCATTCACTTTTATTGTATGGAAAAGAATAAAGTTGAAAGTCATATAGGTTTGGTAATGAAGGTGAGTAAATGATCTTCATGTCAGTCCAAACCTGTGAAACGCAAAATGAGACTATTTGAAGAATGTGCATGCTGCTCATTCCATACAATAAAAAGGGAATGGGGTCCAAAGCAGTCAAGAACAAGAAACAAAAATCAGCATATGCCTCATGCACTAGATTCCAAGTGTTTCTGAAGCTGTTTGTGTAGTAAAAAAAAAAAAAAAAAGATTTACTTTGAATTTTCAGAACAAAAATTTGCAGATAATTTACTCACCCCCTTGTTATCCAAGATGTTCATGTCTTTCTCTCTTCACTCGTAAAAGAACTGTTTTTGAGGGGGGGGAAAAATACAATCATATATTAAATATACATTTTAACCTCATGCTTGTCTTGTCTAGCTCTGCGTGAACTCTGTATTCCGGTTAATGGCAGTTAGGGTATGTCAAAAAGCTCCCATCTCATTTTCTTCTCCAACTTCAAAATCACCCTACATCGCTGTTTTACCTTTTTTGTAAAGAGCGTTTGATCTTCTTTGCACGTTCACTTTGTAAACACTGGGTCGGTACTTCTGCAACGATGTAGGATGATTTTAAAGTTTTTCAACATACCCAAACTGTCATAAACCGGAATACACAGAGTTCACATAGAGCTAGACAAGACAAGCATGTAGTACGACTGAAGAAAAAAAAGACAAACATATTTGATGACAAGGTGGTGAGTAAATTATCTGTAACAAGTTCTGGAAGTGAACTTGTCCTTTAAGCTTGACAGCTGTGGTTTCTATTTACTTTCATTGTAAAAGAGCAGCTTGGACATTTTGTCTCATTTTGTGTTTCAAGTCATACAGGTTTGGAAAGACATGAGGGTGAGTAATTGGTGACAGAATGTCCATTTTAGGTGTGAACTATCCCTTTGAACTGCTTGATGAAACTTGATGAATAGTATTGAAACGAAGAAAGAACATTTGTACTAGGCCCTTCGACGTACTGTATATCTATCTACCTGTTTGCCTGATTTCTAATGTGTTTGGAAGCTGTTGTGCTGTCTTAGACAGAGAATATTAGATGAATCCTCTGAGATGCCAGCTATCCTGCTCACCAAGTGAAAAGGAATGCTGTTTAAAAGATATTTTCCAGTCTTTTTTATAGTAATGTCGATTGTCTACATGGTGAGAGTCATGTTGTTTTCCTTAGAAGGTAAGTTGTGAGAATAAGGTATTTGACAAATGAGAAGCACCTTCTTTAAATCATTTTTATTCATTGTTTTGATAGCACTACAGAAACAGGAAATAAGTGAAATCTTAAGTATGATTTATAACAAGCCCTCCCAACAAAGCGAAAATAAATTCTTAGCACAATACATTACCTTAAGTGGTCTTAAGGTAAAAGCTAAGATTTCTCCCATTGTCATGTTTGGGTTATGTAGTATGTGATTCTACCAAGAGGGGGCAGTAAGTCCATAGCAAGTCCACACTAACACCCTCAGGGTCACTTTAGTTTGGAATTGGTCTATTTTACGTGTCCTAAGTTGGTTTTGCAAACATATTATATAAAATATGCCTCTTTTGACCCGCCCAGAAATAAATACAGTGTAACGTATATTCAGTCATGAGTAAACATCAAGAAAAAGCTTGAAGACTTGTTTTGTTTCGTATTGAAGCAGTGACTTGCAGCTATAGCAGTATTCTAGTCATAGATTGTGTCGCATTTTCATGCCAAAGTACACATCACACTTTTCTTATTTTGGTACAGTCTGGAAATGCAAACCAGGAGTTTTCAAACCTTTTTCTTCTTCTAGGTCTGTGCTTGTGATGTGTGGATGCTTTAGATTTGGTTTGTCCAAATGTTGCTCTAATGGACACCTCCTATAACGCAGGCACAGTTAAACCATAGCGGATTCAGGAGTAAAGCTGCTCTAACTTGACTTAATGGGACACTGCTTTGTTTTTCAATTAAATGTCGAAGTTAAACAGTGCCAACGCAAGAAATGTCAATGAAAGGCCACCTGATGATATCGTAGTGCTTTCAAAACAAATCTGCTCATGTTTTTTATTATTTGGAGAACGTTTTTGGTTTGATTCTGCCAGTGTATTTATGAAAGAAGTGCCAGGATTTATCCATATGCTCGAATCTATTCTCTTGGCATTTTCCTTTTTAAAGTAAGGACAAAAATATAGTGGTCGCTGCGTAACCGTTAAGAGTTCAGAATCAGATCTAGCCAAATGCAATGTTTTGCTATAAAGGTGGGCCGCAGGTGTACTGTACATGTACGTTATACATAGACCTAAAGCTTTATGTGCAAATGGATGCTTTTGTGTCAGTCTTGAATGATACGTCTGTGTTTTAGAGGACTCTTAACTCATGAGGCACTTGAGAACAGGTTGTCGTCCCCATCCTTTCTTTCTTAAAACCCCTGACAGCCGTCTCCTCCCAGAATTCATTGCTTGCCTTTTGCCATTTGTTAAAAGCATTGTAAGCATTCTGTGCTATAAAAGTCTTTTTGTTTGTTTTTCAACTTCTGATTTTATGTATATTGTACAACCTACAGTGCAAAAATAATTGTGTTATAAAATAGCTTCATTCCATATTAAAACAAAGTACATAAACATTTACTATACATAAATGGAAATTTCTGCAGTAAGGAAATGCTTCTGGTGCCTTACAAATAAAATCAATCAAATCAATGTAGACTGTCAATGTTTTTATTTTGTTGGTTGTATGCTTGTGGCAATGAACATTGCAGGTATGAAGAAATATTGTTTTATGACAACAGCTGCTTTTCCATTACCCTTCAGATTGCACAAATTGTAATTACAAATTGAAAACATGGCCAATGGAAGCATGTCAATAGTTGCGTTTCAATTGCAGATTTGCGTAAAACGTTAACGATCTTTTATAAATATCGATTAAAAATGTATGGCATTTACATTAACTGATGTTATGCGACTAAAACTTAATTTTTTCCTCTCGCAATAAGTCATGACAACCAACGTTATATCGCAACCGCACTAGCCATTATTTTTAATTGAAGGAGATGTAGACGTATCTTTAGCAAAGCAGCACCTCATGCAAGCGTATAAAACGTTTTTTTTTTTTACAAAATAATAGAGTTTTTGGGAATTGATGCATTTCCTTTAGGCATATTTTTAATTTCAATGTGCGGGCAACGAAAACGCAGCTTTCACAAAAACTATATATTGCAAAAAAGTTTCTACACTCACATGAGGTAGTTTTTCAGGCAAGTCGAAAAAAGGAATATTTCGCAAGAGCATCGAAGAAGCGGTTCTCTTCACCACTTCGCTAAAGATACACACCTACGAACATTAACGAAAGCACTGTAATTTCGAACAGCAATGGATTCAGGAGTAAAGCTGCTCCCTAACTTCACTTAATGGGACACTGCTTTGTTTTTCAATTAAATGTTGAAAATTAAACAGTTCCAACACAAGAAATGTCAATGAAAGGTGACCTGATGATATCGTAGTGATTTTAAAACACATCTGCTCATGATTTTATTATTTGGAGAATGTTTTTGGTTTGAATCTCCTAACTCATGAGGCACTTGAGAACAGTTGTTGTCCCCATTGTTTCTTTCTTAAAACCCCTGTAAACCTAGCAAAATTCAATGCCATGGCTTATTGCAAAAGGAAAAATTATGCTATAGTCGCATAGCATCTGTTAATGAAAACGCTGTCATTTCGAACAGCAATGGAAATACAGCTTTCACAAAAAGCAGTGCTTCGTTAAAGATACACACCTATGACTCATTTGATTAAAAATAATGGCTAATGCAGTGGCTGCGATATACGTAAACCTAGCAACATTTGTTGAATTGAATAATTGTTCATATATATATTAATAAATAAAGTTAATAGTTGTTTTTATTAGAAAATGATTTATGTTTATTAAAATAGACTAGTGCTGGGCAACGATTAATCGCATCCAAAATAAAAGTTTGTTTATACAATATATGTGTGTGTACTGTGTATATATTTATTATGTATACATAAAGACACATTTTGAATGTGTATAGACATGTGTTTTGACATGTATATAGATTTATATTCATATAAATATATTTAATATATGAACATAATTTTTTTTAAGTATATACATACATGTATGTGTGTGTTTATATATACATAATAAATGTACACAGTACACACACATATTATGTACACAAAAACTTAATTAATTGTGATTTAATCATTGCCCAGCACTAAAATAAACATAAATGACGTCTGTTCTCTATTTTAGAACAGCATATTCCACAAAGTTAGCAAGATATTTTCCACCTCGCAAGTTTAAATGTTTTATAATCATAATTTTATCATCATAAATGAGAAATTATTTGCCAGTGGAGTCGTCATAGCACTGATCAGAATCATTGAGAGATAAACACTCCACAGTGGCTAACCAGATGTTTCTAAAGTGACATCCACTAGGTAAAATGTTTGACATTTAACACTTCAGATGAAATCGCATCTAAATTATGTTATTTGAAAAATGCCAGTCTTTGGTTCTCTGTCAGTCTACAGTTTCATTTACAGTAACAGATGGATTGCTGTTTGTCCTGTTAGGCATCGTGTTTATATGTGCAATCCAGACATCATGATGTTTTAATCAGGGTGCTGGAGATGCTCAACCTGATTTAGTTTCATAAGCTGCCATCTCAGTCATATCTAAATGTGACAGTGTGATCTGTGGGTTTTTTCTGCATCTCTCTGGTACACACTCACACACTCCCTCGTGATTGTGGTTTTTGAATGACAGTCTGCCCTTGTCTGTGTGTTTGCTGCTGCTGGTAAGCCACAGAGCGCCTGGCAGCTCTCTCTCTCATTCTTTCTCTCTCTCTCTCTCTCTCTCTCTCGCTCTCTTTCTGTCTCAAACTCTCACAGGATTTCTCTGGATCTGAGCCCAGCGCTTAAATAAATATGAAAGTGCCCTATTTTCTGTCAGAAGGCTGTCGGAAAGGCAGGGTTTTGTTTATTTCGCTTCACTTTCTTGCGTTTAGCACAATGGTTTAATGCTTAAAAGCTGTTGTGATCAATTTACAGAGCGGAATGAGATCAAGCCAGCTTTAAAGATTAAAATGGATCACGATATAAAATAGTTGCAAGGGTACGGGTGAATCTCTCAGAGACTGGTTACATGTCCAGGTTACATTTACCCCCCAAATCAAAGAACAATCAAACAAAAGGGGTCATTTAAAAATAAGGTGTCATTTAAAAATGTATTTAAATATTCATTTATATATTAAACATTATAGTAACACTTCATATTAGGGAACACATTTGAACGCTATTAACTATTATTAGCATGCATTTTGAGAGATGGACGTTCTACATCAGAACGCCGGCTCCTGCGTCAGCAGCAGAGACTGACATGGAAGAAATTGTTGAATAAAATCATTATTTTTGTTTTCTTTGCGCACCAAAAGTATTCTTGTAGCTTCATAAAATTACGGTTGAACCACATATGGCACATGGACTATTTACCTATGTCCTTACTACCTTTCCGGGCCTTGAATGTGTCAGTTGTCTGTCAATTTTGCTTTTATTTAATTTTAGGTGCTTTAATGCCCTTTGTCCTAGATGGATGGATAGATTTTGGTTGGCTGGTTGGTTAGTTAGTTGGTAGATAACTACCTACATATGTAATTTTATGAGCTTTACTGCATCTTGTCCCATATAGATAGATAGTCAGCTAATTGGGCTACTTTTATGATATTTTTCTGTCTTTTAGGGAATTAAAGGATTAGTTCACTTTCAGAACAAAAATTTCCAGATAATGCACTCACCCCCTTGTCATCCAAGATGTTCATGTCTTTCTTTCTTCAGTTGTAAAGAAATTATTGTTTTTGAGGAATGGATTTCTATTGTGCCCCCAGTTTGAACTTCCAAAATGCAGTTTAAATCCAGCTTCCAATCCCAGCCGAGGAAGAAGGGTCTTATGTAGCGAAACGAAACAAATTTATTTTTGAAGCAAATTGACCATTTATATACCTTTTTACCTCAAACTTCAAAATCATCCTACATCGCTGCAGAAGTACCAACCCAGTGTTTACAAAGTGAACATACAAATAATGTCAAACGCCCTTTACAAAAAAAGGTAAAACAGCGTTGTAGGATGATTTTGGTGTTGAAAATGAAAATGAGATGGGTTTTCAACATACCCTAACTGTACTGACCCGGATCACACAGACTACGCATACATATCACAGAAACAAGACAAGACGAGTGTTTGAGGTTAAAAGGTATATAAATTGTGTAAAGCTGGATTTAAACTGCATTTTGGAAGTTTAAACTTGGGGGCAAAAATCCATTGTATAGAAAGAAATCCTGAAATGTTTGCCTCAAAAAAAAATAATTTCTTTACGACTGAAGAAAGAAAGACATGAACATCTTGGATGACAAGAGGGTGAGTGCATTATCTGGAAATTTTTGTTCTGAAAGTGAACTGATCCTTTAACTACCCCTCATTCTAGATGGATAGAAGTTAGTTAGTTAGTTAGTTAGTTAGTTAGTTATAGTTTTTTAGACTACTTTTATGTCCTTTACTGATACTTATCCTATGCAGATATATAGATTTTGGTTGGCTGGTTGGTTAGTTGGTAGATAACTACTTATGTATGCAATTTTACAAGCTTTACTGCTTTTTTCCCTAGATAGATAGTTAGTCAGCTAGTTAGTTGGACTACTTTTATGATACTTTTCTGTCTTTTAGGGAATTTACTACCCCTCATTCTAGATGAATAGAAGTTAGTTAGTTAGTTAGTTAGTTAGTTATAGTTATTTAGACTACTTTTATGTCCTTTACTGATACTTGTCCTAGATGGATGGATAGATTTTGGTTGGCTGGTTGGTTAGTTAGTTGGTAGATAACTACCTATGTAATTTTATGTGCTTTACTGCATTTTGTCCTAGATAGATAGTTAGTCAGCTAGTTTGTTGGACTACTTTTATGCTACTTTTCTGTCTTTAAGGGAATTTACTACCCCTCATTGTGGATGGAGAGAAGTAAGTTTGTTAGCTCTACGTCAAAACGCTGACTCCTGCGTCAGGAGCACAAACACAGAAGAGAAGAAATTGTTGAATAAAGTCTTTTTGTTTTCTTTGCGCTCAAAAAGTATTCTTACAGCTTCATAACATTACAGTTAACCCACTGATGTCCCTATTGATGATGGATCCCTGGTAAGCACATTGTTAAAACAGTTGGGCTATTTTAACAATGTCCTTACTAGGGATGCAACAATACCGTTAGTCCACGGTTCAATACCTCGGTTTTTATTTTTATTTTTGTGCAACAAATTAACAACAAAATACTCCTGTAAACCTCTGTACACTTAAAAAGTGTGGATTATTATGCCTTCTTAATATTTCTTGTGAGAGAGGTATTATTTTTTAGATTTTTTTTGCAAAATAGGATGGGTTTCATTCACACTGGACACTAGAGGGCGCTCTCGTGCAGAAAATACATATATGAAAAGAAGTAACACTGATGACGCTCCTTTCCAGCCAGGAAATCTCTAATATGGATAAAGGCATCACTATCGCTGTAGCTGACTGAAAACAAGATGTAATGTTAAACGTTTTGTATAATGAAATGTAAGGACAATTAACACTTGTCTGCAATAATATATGGTTTATCTGTGTTCTTCAAGCCATCTCGTGTATTTTGCTAATGATTAAGTATATTTGTAAGACATGCTAATCAACATACATAGAATATGAGTATAGAATATATTGTCTGCCTCATTCTGTGATACAAAGCCACAACAGATCACATAAGGATGTTATTTCAAACACTCGACTGATGTTGTGAATTAAAAACAAGTTATAATGTTTTTTAGCTATTTTTTAACTTTTTTTTATAACTCCTTTGTTGGAGAGCAGGTTTAGAAAGGCTTATCATTGCATGTCATTAGAAGGGAAGATGCTCTGTGTGAAATCACGGGCACACACACAGCAAATTCAAAGAGAAATAAAACAAGGAAATTATTTAAATGTGAAACCAAAACGCAATTCACAAGCGCGTATTGAACCGTGGATGTCAAACCGAACAGTTCAATGTTATATTGAGAACTGTGGCATCCCTAGTCCTTACTACCTTTCTGGGCCTTGAACGTTGTAGTTGCGTTGCTGTCTACGCAGGGTCAGAAAGCTCTCGGATTTCATCAAAAATAAATTAATTTGTGTTCCGAAGATGAATAAAGGACTTACGGGTTTGGAACAACATGAGGGTGAGTAGTTAATGACAGAATTTTTATTTTTGGGTGAAACTTCCATTTCAATTGAGAATTTTAACACTGAAAAATTGCACACAAAAGCGTTAATGGACCTAAAAATAGATCTACTTTGTGTGTGTGTGTGTGTGTGTGTGTGTGTGAAATCCAAAAATAATTTTAAAAATCGTACATTATTAATTCCTTTAATTTTTGGATGACATGGACATGTTTCATGAGGTTTGCCTGTATAGTAACTCACTTCACATTTTCTGCTGATGTCTGCTGGTTTCCTGTGTCAAGTGTGGAAAGAGAGATGGGCGGAAGGGCGATTATTAAAAGACGAGAGGCCGTTGATTAATCATGATTGACTCACTCCCTCTCTCGTGCTGTCTCTCTCTCTGTATGTCTTACTGCTTGATAATGGAGACACACACACTGTTCTCTGCTGTTCTGTGGCCTGTCAATCCTTCTCTCTCTCGTTCTGTCTTTCTCCATCAGTCTCATACTCTTTGTTCTATTCCTACAGGCTTACACCAGACTCATCATCACATTGTTCTTTTTTCCCCTTTCTCTTTCTTTTTTTCATCCCTTCGTTCTTCCCGGCAATGGCCAGAGCACTCATCTTAATCTTCATTTTTCTTTCTACCCTCTTGTCCTGTGATATCTCTCTCCCTCTCTCTCTCCGTTGACTCAGTGCTTGCAGAATTGAACCATGGGAGAGAAGGACTGTCAGACTGTTTTTCTAATCCGTCTCTTTTCTCATCCATCCACTCCTCCTTTTCTCATTCTACCTTTCCTGTAAATAGAAAGCACTACTTGGTCGACAGCTCTGAGATTTGAGAGCATTTATCACAGAAAAAAAAATTCTCTAAACAATAGAATCAGGCTGCAGAGAGCAGTGAGACCTTAAAATATTACTGGTCTGGAATCAAATGCATTCCTGGTTGCACACATCTTTCCCACAATGCACTAGAAAGGTAACTGCTAT
Organism: Cirrhinus molitorella; assembly: GCA_033026305.1. Taxonomy (NCBI): domain Eukaryota; kingdom Metazoa; phylum Chordata; class Actinopteri; order Cypriniformes; family Cyprinidae; genus Cirrhinus; species Cirrhinus molitorella. The sequence goes on along the minus strand of CM065121.1, from coordinate 23,012,546 downwards.
TTTAGGCTTGGTTTTGCTAAGATGCATATTTAGATGTACACAGTCATTTTTCATGTAGCAATGTTTTAAGGTAAAGAATATAATATAATATAATATAATATAATATAACATAATATAATTTTGCTCCAGTAAACCAGCCACTTGGAGCATAATTATCCCAAAATAGCCCTGTTCCTCTCATAGGTTCATACAGCATTTTAAGACCTCAGGTGCAGCCTGCTGAGATTGAGCTTTCAAGCAATCAAAGGTTTTGTTTGGATAAATACATAGTTAGTTAGTTAGTTATTTGAATTATTTTTGTGACATTTTTCTAACCTAACAGAAGCAAGTGTTTTTTGTTGTTGTTGTTGTTTTTTGTTTGTTTTTTTGAGCATTTTTAATAGGATACTTTCATTTAATTTTACCACTTGACTGCCTTTGTCATATTTAAATATTAGTTAATTAGCTAGTTGGACTACTTTTATGATACTTTTCTGTTAATTTAGGGACTTTACTCCTCTTCCTAGATATTAGTTAGTTAGTCAACCTTTATGACACTTTTCTGTCCCTACTAACAGCTTGATGATCTGATACTGATGAATATTATGTTAGTCACTTGGTTAGTTAGTAAGTTAGTTAGTCAGACTTTTATATCCTTTTAGGAGTTTGACTACCACTTATCAGGATGCATGGATAGATTGTCCTTGGTTGGTTGGTTGGTTGGTTGGTTAGTTGGTAGTTAATTACCTTTATGTAATTTTATGAGCTTTACTGTCAATAAACAGTAATAGATAGTTGGCTAGTTAGTTGGACTACTTTTATGATACTTTTCTGTCTTTTAGGGTATTAGCTACCCCTCATCCTAGATGGACAGAAGTTTGCTAGTTAGTTGGTTAGTTATAGTTAACTAAGCTACTTTTAAGTCCTTTACTGATACCTATTGGATGGATGGATAGATTTTGGTTAGTTGGTTGGATAGTTAGTTAGTTAGATGGTAGTTAACTACCTTTATGTAATTTTACAAGCTCTACTGCCTCTTGTACATGATTGACAGTTAGTTGGCTAGTTAATTGGACTGCTTTTATGATACTTTTCTGTCTTTTAGGTAATTTACTACCCCTCTCTCTAGATGGATAGAAGTGAGTTAGGTAGGTAGTTAGTTGGATAGTTAGTTTTAGCTAATTAACTACTTGTATGTATTTTACTGATACTTTTACTAAATGGATGGATAGATTTTTGTTGGCTGGATGGTTAGTTAGTTGGTAGATAACTACCTATGTATGTAATTTTACGAGCTTTACTGCATCTTATCTCACAGAGATAGCTAGTCAGCTAGTTAGTTGGGCAATTATGATACTTTTTTGTCTTTTAAGGAATGAACTACCCCTCATCCTAGATGGATAGAGGTTAGTTAGTTAGTTAATTAGACAACCTTTATGTCTTATACTTATTCTTGATGGATGGAAAAATGTTGGTTGGTCGGATAGTTAGCTTTACTGCCTCTTATCCTAGATAGACAGTTAGTCGGCCAATAAATTGGACTACATTTATGATACTTTTCTGTCTTTTAGGGAATTTACTAAACCTCGTCCTGAATGGACAGATGTTAGTTTGTTAATTAGTTTGTTTTAGTTAATTAGACTAATTTTATGTTGTTTACTGATACTTATCCTGGATGGATGGATAGACAGATTTTGGTTAGTTGGTATTGAACTACCTTTATTTCATTTTACAAGTTTTACTGCCTCTTGTCATAGATAGATAGTTAGTTGGCTAGTTAGTTGGACTACTTTTATGATACTTTACTGTCTTTTAGGAAATTTACCATCCCTTGTCCTGGATGTTAGTTAATTTTAGTTAGTTAAAATTACACTGCTTTTATGTCTTTTACTAACGGCTAGTTAGTTGGGCTACTTTTATGATACTTTTCTGACTTTTAGGGAATTAACTACCCCTCAGCCTAGATTGATACGAGTTAGTTATAGTTAATTAGACTACTTTTATGTCCTTTACTGATACTTATCCTGGGTGATGGATTTGGTGGATGGATGGATAAATTTTGGTTGTTTGATTAATTAGTTGGTAGTTAACTACCTTTATGTAATTTTCTTTTGTTCTAGACAGATTAATCTAGTTAATCGGCTAGTTAGTTATACTATTTTTATGAGACTTTTCTGTCTTTTCCGGAATTTACTACCCCTTATCCTGGATAAACTGAAGTTTTAGTTAGTTTTAGTTTTTTAGACGACTTTTATGTCCTTTACTGATACCTATCCTGGATAGATGGATAGATTTTGGTTAGTTGGTTGGTTGGTTAGTTAGTTAGTTAGTTGGTAGTTATCTTTATGTAATTTTACTTTACAGCCTCTTGTCATAGATGTACAGTTAGCCGGCTAGCCATTTATTTTTCTTTTATGATACTTTTCTGTTTTTTAGGGAATTTACTCTTGCTTTTCCTGGATGGAAAGTAGTTGTTAGTTAGTTAAATAGTTAGTTATAGTTAATTAGACTTCTTTTATGTCCTTTACTGATAATTATCCTGGTTGTATGATAGATTTTTGTTGATTGATTGGTTGGTTGGTTGGCTGGTTAGTTAGTTGGAAGTTAACTACTTTTATGTAATTTTATAAACTTAGTCAACTAGTTAGTTGTCAATTTATGAGCTTTGCTGCTCCTTGTCTTGTCTTGTTTGTTTGTTAGTCAGTCAGTCAGTCAGTTAATAGTTAACTAATTTTATGAGCTTTACTGCTCCTTGTCTTATGTTTGTTATTTAGTTAGTTGATAGTTGCCTGCTTTTATGGCACTTTTATGTCGTTTAGAAGCTTTATTGCACCTTGTCCTAGATAAATAGTTTGTTAGTTGACTAGTTAGTTGGACTACTTTTATCATACTTTTACATCATTTTATGTGCTTTACTGCTTGTCCTGAATAGATAGTTGGGCTGCATTTATGGTACATATATATCCTTAGCAGCAGCTGACTTTGTGCCGGATTTGTTTTCAAACTGGCAAATCCGCATTACAGTCACATCCGTTTCAGTCCTGTATCACAGTCTTAGACTGATCCGGCCCGGGCCTGGTTTCAGTGGGCACGGACTACTATCGCAGAGCGGATCCGGGCCGAGTCTGGTACAGAGCTGGCCCAGATGAGCGGAAAACCAGATGTGTGCCGGTATTGGCCCGTTGTGCCAAAAGACACCAGCCCAAGTCCATTTTGCGGATTTGCAGAAGTGTGGGCCGGAATCAGACCAGATGAATTTTGCTGTCTGGGTAGCTAATTCCTTGTGCTGTATGGATATATATTAGTATGCTTGTGTGTTACTTTTACGTTCTTTTAGGATCTGGATTGCCACATCTCCTGGGTAAATGGACAAGAGTTAGTCAGTTAGTTAGTAAAACGCTATTGTTTGCATTCATTGTATAAACAATAGCTGTGTGAATATTGTGTGTAAGTTCTAAAGATTTGAAACAGCTTGATGAGGACATGATGATAGATTTTTTTTAACTTAAATAACTCTTATTTACTTAAATCCTACATCAGTTAGTGAGCTTTTTCTCCACAGCCACTATCTCTCTCTTGGTCTGGATGTGTTGACGGAGGAGAATCTGTTATTCCTGGAGAGCGCTTTCATCTGAAATTCTCATTCCTTATTCATTCGTTTACCGCCTCCTCCATCCATCAGGCGTCTGAAGTAGGAAAACACCTCAGGCTACCAGCACAAAACTGCCCTTTTGCCCTTCTCCCTCAGCCGTCCGCTGTCAATCTATCCATCCTTTCCTCTCCTGATCTGTCACTCTTTCCCATATTGTTCTTTCTATCTGCCTCTGTCTGTATCCGCTTCAACTTTTCAACTCTTTCTCACCTCTCCTCTCTGTTCCTGTTCTTACACCTTTTCTGTCACTTGTACTCCTCTTCTTCCCTAACTTTCTCTGAATTGTAATTTAAAAACCATTCTCAATTCTGGATGGCGCACCACCCTGGTACTCACCATCCCCTGCAACCGCAGTAAGAATTTAATGAAATGTTATACGATAAATTAACTTTTACGATGTAAAAATGTATGGTGTAATGATGGTGGGAGTGGATTACAGGGCTAAATGAGTCCCTAGTGGACGCTTCAATCCCTGCCTCTTTCTCCAAACGGTTTTCCCGCGAGGCTGTACTCTTGGCTGCCGCCAAACAGCAGTGGCTGGGTGAATGGCATGTGGTCATTGTGTGGTCTGTTTACGCTGCTGGAGCGGTTGTGTCGCAGTCACAGTCAGCCTGGAGTGGTAATGTGTGTGAGTGTGTGAAGACACAGTGCTTGGCCAAGTTGAAGGACTCTGCTCATGTGGTTTGGCCAGTTTGTACACTTTACATAAAGCTTCTGTTCTCATGTTACTATACAGATGCCATCTATCACAAGGGAAAAACTTAACCATCCTTGATGTCTTGGATGTATACAAAGTGTGGGTCAGTATTAAATATTATAAATATAATAAAAAAAAAAAAGGTTGAATCTCAAGATTTTGACCTTTCTAATGATGTATAGTTTGTCAATCAGTCAATATACTGCTAATGCAGTAAACAGGTTCAATTTCAGATAATTTCTCCTTATTATATCAAGGCAAGGTTGTTTTCAGGTTGTAAAATGAAACATTAAAAAGTCTATTATTATTATTATTATGGATGAATGTATAAAATATTATGGTATTATTAATATATATCACAAATACAAATGTATTTTGTATTTTTTAAACATTAAAAGGTCTATTATTATTATTTATGAATTACAATATACAATATTAAGACATTATATATGCTATATATAAGGTATATATTTCACAAATACAAATGTATTTGGTCTTTTTGAAACAAACGTCTATTATTATTTTCATTTATAAACTTATAAAATATTAAGGCTGTATATATTATATATATAAGGTATATATTTCACAAATACAAAGTATTTGAAATATTAAAAAAACCTTTATTTTTGCATTAATTTATTCTATTTATTTATTTATTTATCTATTATTATCATCATCATCATCATCATGAATTAATAAAATATTAAGGTATTAATATATTAATATATTTTACATTAAAAAGTAATTATTATTATTATTATTATTTATGAATTGATAAAATATTAAGATGTTATTAATGTATTTCAGAAATACAAATGCATTCTGTATTTTTGAAACAAAGTCTTTTTTAACATTATTATTATTAATATTTATGAATTTATAAAATGTTATGTTTCCCAAATACAATTGCATTTTGTATTTAAAAAAACTATATTATTATTTATTAATTTATAAAATAGTAATGCATTTGTATTTTTGAAACTATTATTATTATTTGAAAATAATTAAAAAAATATTCAGTGCAAAATCTAGGACTATCAGGAATTGATTGGACTTTTTAAAAAGTTTAATGATGTAAAAAAAGTCATTTTAAAGTCATATTTTGATGAACAATTATTAAGATGATTTATATATATATATATATATATATATATATATATATGCACTAATGAGTTATTTACAATAAGACTGTAATGTGTATTAAATGTGAAAAGGAAAACATACACATTTCATATGTTTATATAGCCATCTTGTTTATTTGTGTACTCTAAATCTCAGGAATGTTAATTATATACAGTCACGGTTGCATATATTAATCTCAGGGGAAGTTACTTTAAAATCAAATATTTCCTCTGAAACTGTGTCTAGTATTTTTGAAGCCTGACTTGAAGTTTCCATTCCTTCATATTTCAGAGTAGCAATCAGTCAAAAGCAGTGCCCGAGGTTATTTTTTTCCCGTCTGATATTTCCTTACCTGACACTCAGGTATGAGCGTGCGTGCGAGTGTATAAGCGATACACACGATCCAACAGTGCAGCTTGTGAACGTTTGCGAAAGACAGTCTCAAACTGTCCGAATATCAAATGCACTTTATAATCCTACGCTCAAAGTTTCTCTACATACAATATTTAGTGTGAATATCAGTCAGAGCTGGAACAGAAGGCCCTCAAGGGCCCAATGGAGAACAGGTCACTGGCATGAAAGGCTGTTTGAGTCACAAAAATGGAGTGATGAGGGGTGGGGGAGGCAGATGAAAAGAGACTTGAAAAATGACTTGACGGATGATAAACCAGCGAGAAAGAGGAAGGCAAACAATAAACAATATCTTCAATACACTGGTAGTGAAAACATTGTTTTTTCAATGCTGCTAGACTCGAATTGTAGTGCAATTCTCTGTCAGTGTGAATGTGCTGAAGTCTTAATTAGTTAAAACTTTGAGTTAGCGATGAGTAAGTGTGATGTAAAGTCACTTGGTTACTCCGTAATTAGCATACTGAAATCTTAAACCTGGCCACCATGTCGTCTTTTCAAGTGTTAATCAATTGAAAGCCACACTAAGGGAACATTGTGACTTGAAATTTCATTTTACAGCTGCACAGTGGTATAGCGCATTCAAGCTTTAGTTTCTTCACAATGTGCGTTAAATAGCTGATGTTGAATGCTCTTGTAATTTTGATTTGCCTCTTTAATGCTAGGCTCCCAGCAGATGGAGTTATTTAGCTGGATTGTGATCTGTAATAGCCCGTTGCACATGGCTCACAAGCCATTTTTATGTAATCCAGCACTGTTTTAAACAAACAAAAAGGTTAATGCTGGAATCAAACCAAAAGAAAACGAAATCGCTTGAGAGAGGAAAAGAGATGGAGATCGATGAGATGGGAGAGAAAGCGAGTGCCAAAAAGACAAAGGGATTCTTACGTACTCTTTTACATACGGTGTGTTTTCCGGGATACATCAGAGAAGGGTTAATGTTGTCTGTAACAGGAGGCATTCCCAGATGGAAGACTTTTAGCTGATGAACTTAATTGGCATGACATGGGCCGGGCAGCATGCCAACTGGCCAGACCCCTCTGCAGCTGCGCATAGAGAGAGAACTTTCATCTCATTTATTTCCAAGATCCTTTCCTTGTCCAATTATGCCTTCAAAAACAACAACAACAAACACTACATTACTGTAAAACCTCTTGAAAGGAATAAATACTTCAGCTGAATGTAAAATTCAGTCATCATTTGCTTACGCTCATGTCGTTCCAAACCTGTATGACGTTGGGTTTGCACATTTCTCTTGTAGAAAATTATACATTTAGTCCTGATTTAATTAGTATTCACATTGTCATTTTAAGTATTTGGGGTAACGCAATACAAGCAGGGTCGGAAATTAATGAGGGCTTGTGGCAAAAATTAAAGTAAGTGTTAATTTGTGGAATTATATTTAGATTCACTCACACTGCATCTGATTGCTTTTACGCACTGTTTTGTGCAGAGTTTAGCCTCATAACCAATCAAATGTGTTTCTGTTAGCACTTAGATTAGTCAGCATTGAAACGGACCAATCAGAGACGCTTAGATTAATCAACCCCCGAAAACGCACCAATCAGAAGTACTTAGATTAGTCAGCACCGAAAACATGCCAGTCAGAGCCGCTTAGATTTGTCAGTGCTGGAAACGGGCCAATCAGAAGCACTTAGATTAGTCAGCACTGAAACGGGCCAATCAGAGACGCTTAGATTAGTCAGTATTGAAAACACACCAATCGGAGACACTTAGATTAGTCTGCACTAAAAATGCGCCAATCAGAGACGCTTAGATTAGTCAGCGCCGAAATGCACCAATCAGAGGCACACAGATTAGTAAGCGTTGAAAATGGTCCAATCAGATGCACTTAAATTAGTCATAACTGAAAACGGGCCAATCAGAGGCGCTTAAATTAGTCAGTGCTGAAAACAAACCAGTCAGAGGCGCTTAGATTTGTCAGCGCTGAAAATGGGCCAATCAGAAGCAATTCGATTATTCAAGATTATTAGATTAAATGCAGAGTTCTCACATTTTTTATACTTGCGACATAACAAAAACGTACAATTCCACCAAATCTACTAAAATCCAACCAAAGTGATTTCCAAAAATTTTAATCCACATTGTAGGTTTACCACAGTGATTTTTAAATGATTAGTTTTTAACCTCCCTAAAATTCCATAGCTCTCCTTTAATGTTTACAGCCTTTATAAATACATCTGTGAAAACATAACACATTTTTCACTTTCTCACCATTCCAGGCTGGATCTCAGAGGGGATCATGGGAAGGTAAAACATGCCCTAAATAAAAGTCTGGAGCTGCTTCTCGCCGCATTGACCCACTAATGGAAAGAAATTAGGGTTATGAATTCTGAGGCCATGAGGGCTAGATACATCTGCTACAATTTTAGGATGTAACTGATTATGCTCAAATCCTGGAGGAGAGAGGAATGATGGCGCAAAAGCGACTGAGACTGCAGACTTAGTTAAAACGGCCTTTTTTTTTTTTACTGCGCCACGTTATTGGGGTACGTCCTGAATGTGAAATTCAGAAATTTCAATTCTGGATTGTTTGTGGTTGTGTGTTGTGTGTGTTCTCTTTGTTTGCTGCACGCTGTGTCGTGTCCTCAGACTGAAACATGTGGCTATAATAAATCGCATAAATCCTCTTCTCTGCCTGTTAATTCACTTCCCCTATGAGTTTAAGCCGAGCTGTTTTTTAGGCCATTTAAACCACAAAATTCCCTCTGGATTCTCAAAACACGGTATCTGGAATTTTTCAGTGTTTACTCGCACTGTCTGGCCCTCAGGCAATGCACGTACACTTTCTCTCTTCATCTTTCTTGCCTCTCTCTCATTCTGTTGATTATTTTACAAACCCCGTTTTCCTTCATGAGCTCTTTCCATTCTCTCTCACACACTACATCTGGTCACAAGAACCTCCGCCTGTGCATTTTACACTTACATAATGTGCCAGAGCGAGCCAAAGAGAAAGGGAGATGGGAAATTGGAAAAAGAAAAAATGTCCATTGACACCTTCATTCAGCAACAGTGTGTGTTCAGTGCAGTCATGTGACTTGAAAGTCAACACGAAATTAAAATGGACTCTATTTACTTTATTGATAAATGTTCCTAGTGCATGCTATTGTAAGGAATAAATATTTGTCTTCATAACCTTGCAATCACTTGCTCTGCCTTTAAACAACTTTTCTTTTCTGATGATGTCACCTAGGCTACACAGGCCATTGGTTTATGTTAATTAGCCAGATGCTGTATGATTTTGCCTACTGTTGTAAGTACATTAAGATAAAATCGAGTGTAAGTTCGCCATCCAATCAGTTTCTAGTGGATAAAGTCCTATATACAGTTGAAGACAAAATTATTAGCCCTTTATAAAATATTTCATTATTTTCATATTTCATAACAACTCCAAAGTGTTGTTTAACAGAACGACGATTTTATCAACACAGCATTTTTAAACATAATACTTTATTCAGGAAGCTTTTAGGGTTTGTAATACAAATATAAATAATGTATAACCAATCATTTTAAAAAGTCTACTGGTCAAAATTGTTAGCCCTCTGATGTTAATAGTCGTCAATAGTGTATCCCTTTTGCTTGATAACAGCCTTTAGTCGTTTGCTGTAGTTCTCAACAAGTTTCAATCATGTCTCCTGAGGAATGACAGTCCATTCTTCCTTAGCAAATCTCTCATGCTCCTCCAGATTTGTTGGTCTTCTGGCACAAACTCTGCCCCACTGATTTTCTATTGGATTCAAGTCTGGGCTTTGTGCAGGCCAGTCAAGTACACTCACTTTGCTCATTTGGAGGTATTTCTTCACCAGAAGTGAGGTATGCTTTGGGTCGTTATCATGCTGGAAGACAAAACATCGATCCAAACCAAGTTTTCTTGCAGACTGTTTGAGGTTGTCTTTCATAATCTTCTTATAGTATTCCTTTTTCATGTTTTCTTCAACCCTGACGAGATTCCCAGTTCCAAACGCACTGAAACATCCCCACAGCATTATACTCCCACCACCATGTTTCACTGTGGGAACGGTGTTCTTGGGGTTGAATGCCTCTCCCTTCTTTCTCCAAACATAGGCAACATCTCTATGGCCAAAAAGCTCTAGTTTTGTCTCATCTGACCAAAGGACATGTTTCCAGTATGCATCACATTCCCCCAGGTTGGCCTTAGCAATCTTCATTCTAGCTTGGAGGTGTCTCTTCTTCAGAAGTGGAGTCTTTCTTGGTCGGCAACCTCGCAGTTCACTCCTGTGCAGGGCTCTAGTGACTGTCTTTGTTAAAACATCAATTCCAGACTTGGCTAAGTCATTTACTAGTGTCTTGGCAGTTGTACTTGGGTCTTTAGAAACCTCTCTCACTAGTTTTCTTTCCAAAGTTTTTGAAATATTTCGCTTCCTGCCTCTCTTGGTCTTGTTCTCCACTGTGTTGGTCTCTTTAAACTTCTTGATAATGCATCTCACTGCAGTTCTTGACACTTGAAAATGCTTTGATAAATGTGTGTATCCTTCTCCATCTTTATGAGCATTAACAATTCTTTCTCTCAAGTCCAAACTAATTTCTTTTGTACTTTGCCATGATGACAGTGCATATTATTTTACTAGTTGTTTCGCAAGATGCTAATCATCAGCCTAAAGAGCTATTTAAAGGCTTAACTAGGTTAATTAGGTTAATCAGGCAAATTAGGTTAATTTGGCAAGTCATTGGACAATAGTGGTTTGTTCTATAGCTAATCAAGCTAATAATTTCTTAAGGGGGCTAATAATATTGACCTTAGCAGTTTTTTATTTATTTATTTTTTAATTCTTTTATTCAAGCAACTAAGAAATCAGACTTTCTCTAGAAGAAAAAATAATAGGAAATAATGTGAAAACATTCTCTTGCTCTGTTAAACATCACTTGGGAAATATTCTAAAAAAAAAAATTTAAATTTCACAGGGGGGCTAATAATTTTGTCTTCAACTGTACATCATATAACAGAGCTAAATGGTTTGCAAATGTTATTTTATGTTGCTTTTAATACAGATTAATACATATTAATGTCCGTTCACAATCATTTGTAGTCCCCAACATGATACAATATGCAAATATGTCTCACAATGTCAAAATCTCCCACTCCAATCCATCACACTTTAGGACAGCAAAGGATCGGTCGTAATTTATACCGTCTGTCCTCTACTTCCTGTAACAGCAAGGTTATACAGCAGCAAGTGGAGATCACTACATCTAGTGCATTTAAGTTCTTTTGGGAGGTTTGTATTTACAAGTTGGGATGTCTTAAAGTGATAGTTCACACAAAAAAGCTCTCGGATGTCATCAAAAATATCTTAATTTGTATTCCGGAGATGAACGAAGGACTTACAGGTTTAGAACGACATGAGGGTGAGTAATTAATGACAGAATTTACGTTTTGTGGGTGAATTATCTCATTAAAAACAGGTATCAGTGCAGATTCGTTGTGTTTGCTAAAGGTCTGTCTGTGTGTGATAGAGTGATTTGTGTAACAAAGAGTGCGAAACATAAAGGAAAGCAGCATTTTTGGATAAAGATCTGTAGTTTGTGACACGCTTACAGGCAGATGACTGAGGAAAGACTGTCGTGTTTGATAGTGCGAGACGTTACTCCGATTCGAGCTGCCACAACAGGTGAAGCCTGAAGTTAATTACTGGAGAGATGGGAGGCCCGGCCACAGTGATGCGCTCGCTGGCAATCGGAGCTTAGTTCAGTTAAAGAATAGACCACATCTATCAGAGCAATCGATACTCACTGACAAAGGTAGTCTCTCTTTTCTTTCATTGTGTGCATGTGTGTGTTCGGTGGGCTAACGTACACTTGTGCGCACACACACCTCACTGTAAAAATGCTAGTTATTTAATAATGTAAAAATGTCTATGTGTGTATGTTTTTATATTACATTTTAGAATTTATTTATAGATATGCCTGAAACAGTAGTATTGTTTTTTTTTGTTTTGTTTTTTTGTTTTTTTTACAATACATTTAATGTGACAATAGGCGGCCTATCCAAACACAAAAAAATCCTGTGGTACCATAATAAAAATGAAATGGTAATAACTCCCTTTGTGTTCCACAGAAGAAAAAGTCATACAGGTTTGCAGCAGCATGACAGAACAATGATGATAGAATTTTCATCTGTTTAATAAGCAAGCTGCTCATTAATTTACAAGGTTATCATAGAGCCACTATGACTCACCAAATAAAGAGAGTGTTTATTTGTTATTTCGCTTAATTGTTCAAGGCAGTCAGAACTAGGTGCTACACGTTGCTCATTTGTCATTAGCAGTCATAGGTGATCATTTATGCGGCGTGATTGGCAGCTGGAGGCGGGAGCGGCGGGGGTGCGGAATAATTGGAACTTCAATGCCCACAATCCCTATAGACTGCACACCGCCCTCCACATCGCCCTCAGCCAGTCAGCGGCTGCGAACGCCGCGATTAGTCCATTGCAGCCGCTGATGTCAAGGGATAACGTGGGTCTATGAGGCTGTGATTGGTTGGAATGGATAAGTCGCCATGGCCAATCACAGAAGCGCTGGAGAGTGCCCGACAGCCGCGAAATTTTAAGGTGGTCTGCAGAAAGATGAGGGGACTGATTTATGTCGTCTAATTAGCTCGTTTGATATTTAAATAACGTCTTTTATATCGAAAACAAGTATAAATACCTAGAATAAATAAAATCCAACAAGTCTGGTGATATTTCTGTGCGTATTTACGTTGTTTTCCCGCTTTATTTAGGTAAACATAACAGCGAAAGCTGTCAGGACACACGGCAAACTTTGTTCAGCAGCCTCATAAGCTTTTAGAAGTTTCAACTAAAGCTGTTTATACAATATATCTTGTGTACAATAAATAATTGTTTCTGTTAGGAGTTATTGACGTGCAAGAAACTTTTTTATCGCATTGTTTACTAACGAATGCTGATTCGGATCAAATTTGAGTGTGAATTGGATGCTGAATTTGATTAATCGCTGTACATTGTGTTCATACAGGTATATTTAAGAATGAAATGCATTTTTACTATAGAGGATTTGCACTTGCGTCATGATTTGGTCAGTTACCCGGATATGTGGCCATACTGGCAATACTCAACAAACAACAGCATGGTTAATGTACTACTGAATACGTTGTTCTGCTAATTTAGGCTGTCTAAACCAGTGGTTCTCAACCACGTTCTTGGAGCCCCCCCAACAGTGCATGTTTTCCACGTCTCCTTAATCAAACACACCTGATTCAGATAATCATCTCATTAGTAGAGACCTCAAGACCTGAAATGGGTGTGTCAGACAAAGGAGAGATGCAAAATGTGCAGTGTTGAGGGGGCTCCAGGAATGTGGTTGAGAACCACTGGTCTAAACCATAGAAAAAACATGTGGAAGCTGCTAGATCATATGGAGAAGGACTTAGTAAGCAGGAAAGGGTGGTAAAGATACATACGAGCAGTATTAATTAAGATATTAGCTTAATATTTCAAATGAAAATAAAAATAAGAACAAACACGAATGTTGTCACGATTCTTGCCCTGGAAATCCTAGTTCAGTTTGGCCAACCACAAACGCCTTTTGTTCCTTAAACAGTTTTTGCACTCTTCTCCTTGATTTGTTATAACTTTTGTCAGTCTATAGTACTCCAAATGTTTTTCCTGGTCCGACCGATTAGCACAGCTTAAAACATGACAATAATTGACCATTTTAAGCAGCAATAATCAAAATATGCAAGTTTTGTTTGGTTCAGTGGCATTGTTCACGTTCAGTGCCATAAATTTGGCCGATTGATGAACCGTCGTGAAAGCACTCTATAATATGTTTATTGATAGACAATATATCAAAATGTAAAAATAACGTTAACTAAAGTGTAATGCAGCTATTATGATACGGAATTATCCAGTTTAGCTTCCTCAAATTTTTCTATTTTCTTATTTCAGCTCTTACGTCGAACCTGTTGACGCCTTACCTGGACACCATTATGCAGAAGCCCAACCAGTTCAGGGCAGATTATCGTCTCGTCGGTCATTTCCATGATGTCTGTTTGTATTGAGCCAGCTTCATCACGTATCAGTAAGAGGCTGAAGGAAGAGAGTTGTGTGAATAATTACCTGTCTAATCCGCGCAATTAGATAATGGCGATTAGGGCAATCCCTGACCGGAGAGGTGTCGCAGACAGAGGGATGACTAACAAGGGACGCCTCTGAGATCACGCTAATATGACGGAGGAGAACGAGAGAGTGATGAAGAGATGTGGATGATACTGGTTATTAAAATGACAGAAATTCAGTGATGTGTCTTTTCAGGCACGCAAGCAAGCGAAGTGAACTTGTTCTGGATAAATCAAGGTCGTAAGTGTGGCAATCACAACTAAATTTGCCAGTTTATTTCTCAAAGGGTAGATAAATGCTCATCTGTCGGAGGAGAACGTGCAAATATGGGGTCGGACACACGCGGAATTGCTGGCAAATTGAATCATTCCTCACCTCTCTCGTTCTCTCTTTTTTCCACATCCCTTGTTTTCTGATTTGTTTCTCCCCTGAGGCAAATTTAATTGCTCAGAGGTTGCTCTTTCAAAGCCCAGGAGCCTTATTTGTGATTTCAGTTACGCTTCATTGAAGTATGAATTTTGTCTGCAATATTTCTTCCAAAATTCTTTAGGAAAAGTCAATTGAGACAAATGAGACAACTGTTGATATACGGTAAATTAAATAGCAACTAACCATTTAAGTAAATAATTCTTTAAATATAAAAAACTCACAAGTATATATATATTTAATTATGACGGCACTGAACAAAAACAATGCCACTGAACCGAATGAAACAATATTTTGCTAATTATTGCTGCTGAAAATGATCAATTATTGTCATGTTTTGGGCTGTGCTAATTGGTCGGACCAGGAAAAACATTTGGAGTACTATAGACTGCCAAAAGCTTTAACAAATCAAAGAGAAGAGTGCAAAAACCTGTCTTGACAAACATAAGGCGTTTGTGGTTGGCCAAACTGAACTAGGATTTCCAGGGCAAGAATCTTGACAACATTCGTGTTTGTTCTTATCATTTCCAGTCTGGTGGGTGAAATATTAGGCAAATATATTAATTATATTAATAGCTTTGCCACCTATTAACTTTTCTTTGTTAAAATAGTATGCCCTTTCCTGCTTACTGAATCCTTCTCTATAAGATTTAGCAGCTTCCACACTTTTTCTCCATTGTTGGAGAGCATAAATTAGCAGAACAACCTATTTAGTTGTACATTAACCATGCAATCCATGCTATTGTTTACATCCAAATATCGCCAGTATGGCCGCGCATCTGGGTACCTGACCATATTGTGATTTAAGTGCAAACCCTATTTAATAATTTGGTCTTTGAAGAATTTGATGAGTGATATTTGAGTGCATATTGAAATCTCTGACTTTTGATTGCAGACTTGGCAAATCTGAGCACATTTTGAGACAAACACATGAGAGAGATTACTATGGTAAGAGGGATCTTTTTATTTCAGTTAAAAAACATAAGCAGACTATTAAGCAAATCAAATTTGGCTTGTAAGAAAAACGGCTAAGATATCTAATTCATGCTTTTTCCCCTGTAGGTCTGTATTCAATGCAACAACAACAAGAAATCCTGTATCATTGGTTGTACGCACACTATGGTGTCTATTTCTGTCTCTATCTCTCCGTCTATCTATCCTCTATCTATCTCACCCGGTCCACCTTAAGTGCAGCTTGAGCAGGCTGTCGTGTTTGTGTTGAAGCCAACAGGCACAATATATTACAGTCTAGGGCTCGCTGCTGAAAAGCCTGCTGGATCTTCCAGTGACCTGCTGTTCTTTCCTGCTTTCCTGTGTGTTTTTTTTCTTCCTCTCTAGATTTAGATTAAAAACAAAGCCTGTTCCTCCTTCTCCTTGCCTTTCTAGACCTCAGCAAAGAAGCCCTGTAGTTTTGAGGTACTGTTACAAGCTTGGACGACTTGAATGGAGATACGTGTTTGTTTTTGTAGCTTGTTGGGGACATTTGCAGAAGGACAAGACCGGGGACAGCTGGACGTGATTCTTTGGAATTCCCTGCTCCTCCCGGTCTCCTGATCTGTCGGACTGAGAGCAGGACAGTAACGGAGTGGGACGTCAGGGAATTCTTGGGGGAAGTGTGAGTAAGGGGATTTGTTTTAGGAAGATCCCTCATCGGATGCACTGACAGCCTTCTGCGGCTCGGAAAGGACAGAACCGAGTTCCCGAGCTCAATTCGGGGCTCTGTCCCCAGGTGGAGGGGGGACGCAGGAGTACGGAGGGTCAGCACGTTGACCGTCAAACCAATAGCTGGCATCCCTCCGGTGACCATGTACCCGCAGGGTAGACACCCGGTAAGTGCTACACTCGCTCGTTCTCCCACATCCTTGACAAACGGGACAGATGAAGCGATTGGGTGTAAGACAGATGTCTCTTCAGACTTTCAGTTGCACGTACGCATATTCATCTTCACCCAGGTGTCCTCAAGAGCTAGCTGAGAGAAAGTTGTGTGGGAGGAATCAAACACAATGCGTGTCTGAATTAGTTTGTGTAATAAACCTTTCTCAACGCCCCCTCTAATAGATGTCATAGTGCGTTTGGGCAAATCTAGAGTGGTTTGGATGTTAAATATATGTGTGTGTGTGTGTGTGTGTGTGTGTGTGTGTGTGTATGTGGGTGGGGTTGGACAGGGCTCACTGTGGGAAGTTTATTTGTTTTCTGTGACCCGTCTTTGGGTTATTGATGTTTCTAGAATTTGAGGAATCTACTGTACATTGCAGCCTGTTTGAAATGCGGTTTGGCGTACATGTCTAAACTTGTACTATATGACAGCACAAGGCATCAGATCTGTTCATGAATGAATGAAAGGTCCCTTGAGACTGTATTAGTGTGCATGTTGTACACTCGTCCCTTAGACTTCCAATCTAAGGGGGGATTTCACCTTAATATCTGCAAAAAAATTAGGTAAATAGATTTTGCATAAAGTGTATTTTTAGGACTATTTTATGATATTCATGACCCTGGACCGCAAAACCAGTCATAATGGTACTTTTTTATTTATTTATTTATTTTTTATTGAGATTTATACATCATCTGAAAGCAGAATCTCAAAAAATCTCAATATTGAGAAAATCGCCTTTAAAGTTGTCCAGATTAAGTTCTTAGCAATGCATATTACTAATCAAAAATTAAGTTTTGATATATTTACAGTAGGAAATGTATCAAATATTTTCATGGAACACACATCTTACTTAATATCCTAATGATTTTTAGCATAATTTTGACCCATACATGTTTTACCCATACAAATATACCTGTGCTACTTATGATTGATTTTGTGGTCCAGGGTCACACACACATATATATATATATATATATATATATATATATATAGCTCAGCAAAGAGGTCATCGGATGACTTTATCAAGGAATTAAAGGACTTTCGTGTGAGATTCACCCTTGCGTCATGAAATGTCCAGAATGTGTCATATTTCACTGTAAAATCAAGTATAAATACAATAAGAAAATAGGTTTTGCATAAAGCTAATTTTAGGATCATTTTGCATTTGAGTCAGCTTTTTAGAAACTAAGATAGTCTTTTTTTTTCAATATGGGGGTGAATTATGACATTTCTTAAAGTTTAAGCCGCATAACTGTCAATAGATTTAGAAAAATATATTTCTGTGGCAATCAACAACGTGACACAACTTCTTATTATACAGCTTACATTTTTTCTAATAATATACCTATTCCTGTAATACCCTTTAAACAACTATACAATCATGTCCTGAGGTTCCCAGCCAGAGTGATCGAATGCAATTTATAACGATACAGTGAACAAATGCCAAAGGACCAGTGAAATCTGCAGCCAGGTTTTATTTTTACCCTCATGGCCTGTGAAACATGACCTGCACCAGTAAAAAGGTGTGAGAAAGGTCTCGGTGTGTAACCAAGCATAAACATCGCCTTTGTGCTCGCACCTTTTTTTTTTGTTCTGTAACTTTTTAAGAAATCTCCATGTTCGTGAGAATTTTGTTCTCAGAAAACACATGCTTAGAACAGCCTTTTTATTAGCGGATCTAGTTAAGCCAAGCATCACTGTTACTTTTGCTCATACTTATTCTTAAAAGTAAAAGGTCTTTGTTTGCATCTGTAGTTCCACGAAGAACATTTAACATTTATAGAACCTTTCCATTGCACAAAAGATTCATTATAGTCAAAAAAAATTCTTTAGGTTATTTAAAATAAATAAATAAATAAATAGAATGGCTGTTTTAACAACTGTTTACTGAAAGGTTCTTTGGGGAACCAAAAATGTTTTTTCTATGGCGTCACTTAAAAAAAAAAACGATTTAAAACCACCCTAGCATTTCATTTTTTTATCAAGCAGTGTAAATCTGTCTCAGCATTCTTCAGTCAATGTTTTACCAATCAGATTGGTCCATCAGTAGTTTAGTTTGACAATTCAACATCATCCAGTGCAAATCAGATGGAGCCTGTTGGTGTGAAATGAGTGTTTTGGAGTCTGCATGTATCTGCCTATCGAAAGGGTTAAGGCCTGATTTGCAAGGCAAACTGCATCAGGAGGACTGGTAATTGGTTCCACTGGATTTTTGTGGTTAGTGTTATCTGAAGCAGGGGGATTGGAAGGTGGAATGAGAGAAGGGTTACAGCGCTCCGTGCTTCTGAGCCAAAAACAATAACAATAAAAAAAGCCGGGCAGGGAAAGCTCATAATCCGCTGCAGCCACACCTTCGGTTTCCGACTGTTACAGAACACAAACTTCCAAGGTTGATCAAATGCACTTAACACATTGTTTTTAAACCAGAAGATGGAGAGTCTAGATGGTAATGCCGGTATTCAGTTATCGTTTAAGGGTGAGAAGTCCATGGATGTCATATGCGAGGTGTAAGAAACGTGAACTCTCCCCATTTGGGGGTCTGTGGACATGTTGGACATGATGAGGAGTTTGAGAGCCTGATACAAATAAGAGGCCGTATTATGAGTGTTAGGGCACGTAGCACATGAGGCATTAGTGTGTTTGCACTATCGCTAATAGTACCTGTGTTTACACTGTGTGGATTTATGGGTGTTTTGTAGGCAGGTGCTGGTGTGTCTTGTGCCAGGATGTGAACATTTATATGGATACTGAAGATGGCTTGTAGAGAAAATTCTGATCGATATAGCTGTACAAGATGTTTACTTTTGGTGTAGGACATTTGTATAAGGGTTTTTCATTACTGCCTAATTTTTAGATGATTATTAGGGACAGTTATTGTAAGGAATGTGTTCTGATTCCTTATAACCATTCCTTTTCCATTAGCAGTTCTTCTTACTGCGTTTACTGCCCTCGGGAGCTTTTAACCAAATGTAATAACTCAGACATGTATTCCATTTCATATTTATTGAATTCTTGCAAAATGTGTTTATCTTGACCTTTAATGACTTTTTACAACTTGACATGACAAAGTAACAGTCCTTGGTTCATTTTGTTTCAACAGTGAGTCAGAATAAGGAGTAACTGCTCATTCATAAGTGTTTATAAATAAGTTTATCATAAGGGGTTATCCAAGCATTAGTGGCAAGGAAAGCCCCTTATGCTTGAGAGTGGCCACTTATGAGGTGTTTCCTGAAGGTTATAGTATGTTAAAGAAAGATCATGTCTTTTACATGCTCCAGGTGACCTGTAAATGTGGGAGGAAAACTGTTTCCATTGCAGTTTTGTGAAATATTTCTTTTTCAGATTGGCTGGAAAACCACCTCATGCAAGCATAAAAACTTTTTTTTGCAATATATGGGAGTTTTCACAAAATGTACATGTATTTTCAGTTTGCAATTTGAAAGGCAATGGAAAAACAGCTTATGTTTAGGAATCAGAATGTAACAGGGCACTGTTTATGCTTATTTAGTTTCACAAAAAAGAGTTGCCACCACTTGTTCGGGAATCAGACTACACTGCTTGTCCTGCATGTTTTTAAGTCATTATTATAGATCAACTTAAATTCAGATTCATACATTCAGAAATTGGATTAGATTTACTAAAACAAACCAGCTCATGTTAGTCATTAAGAAACTGGGAAGCAATAGTATTTTTAATTCAGTAACCAGTTTGTAAGAGTCACGCATTTAAGAATTGGACTACTGTTACACTGAATGCTTTTGATTCACTAAAAATAATTTGTACTTGCTCAAAAATCAGACTACATGGGTCACACATTTTGTAGTATAATTCTTTATAAAGGATTGGCTCATGATATTTTTTTGAAAAATGCATGGTTCTTAACTGAAAGTCATGAAAATCATTCACGTCTGTGACTTAAAATGGTACTTAAATATGGGTCTCGTTTCCAACCCTTGATCATAGACGATTATAGCTGCTTTGATTATTAATTAATGACTTTTTTTTATACAAAGCAAGAATTGTACCATATTCATACATGTTTAATAGTGTGTTATTGCGTGTATCTGTGTATGAGTGAATGCCAGCTTCTGTTGCACTGATGTGGTGGCCAAGTGAAAATCGTAGCCAAATTTCTGGCCACAGAATTCACATATGCTGTTTTAATGAGCCGATAGTTTGAGCTGGTGTGCTCTCCTTTGCTCATTTTTGCTTACAGCCGTATTGTTTTAATACATCTTTTTATACTGGCCACATTTGGATGCTAAACTTGGTTGCAGGTTTCATATCTTCTCACAGTTTTATTATCACTCTATCAAACACATATGAGGACCTTCTTTCTTTCTTCCTTTAGGCTCAAACCATTGCTGATTTACTCTGTAAAGTATAAAAGCTGTTTTCTCTGCCTGCCAATCCACAATTCCTAATCCAGTATTGGACAGAGATGGCTTTTGCTCGGCCTCACAAAGCGAGCCACTCCAGAGCCACATTGTGAGTAAGTAGCCAAGATAGTCCGAGCAGCCACCCGACGTCCCAGCATTCAGTGGGGTTTACGATTGAGTAAAAGCCTCAGGAATGATTGGCAAACATGGAAGGACTTTCTCTCAGATCGTTTAATGAGGGTGTGACACCCAGTTCAAGATGTACCTGCTAAACTCAAACACCTCGGTTGTATCCTGGGAATTCCAGGAGTTTGTGGAGACAAGGTCTTGCAGGACTGGGCAGGAAGGAAAGCTGGGTTTTTTAGAAAGCGAGATCACACACACACACATTCGCCCAGATCCCCCCGAGATCACACTGACACTTCTCTTCCTCCCACTCTCTGGTGATCCTCATCTATTTGTGCGCCTTTTTGCACTAAATATTTCACCAGCGGATGATTATTTCATGGATGTCTCTATCCCAGCCTGTCTGCGTGGATGCGAGTGGAAAACGGCGCCGTAGACGTTTCGGTAGCTGTCGGCGCTCCTCTTTCGACGTGTCTCTCTCTCCTCCTTCAAGCCGATTTAAGTCACTGTGTCCAAAATAGCAACTCCAGCCGTGATATATGAGATGATCAGAGTGGGCGATTGGGAGAGATTTCATTTCCCACCATTGTTATGGGATCTGCTCGTCTCTCTCTCCCCCTTTGACCTCCTTCAGAAGATAATCTCCAGTAATTCTAGGCTAGCCTGCTGCAGCTCGTCTAAATTGTGATTGACTAGCCGCTGTCCCACATGGCTCGCTGTCTGCCTCGTCCCCCTCCATCCAGATTAACTGGATCAGTTTTGGATTTCAGGATTCCCCCTCCTTCTGTCTGACACACACTGTTGTGTCTAAACAGACGCTCTTACCCAGGTTTCCTCCTCTTTTATTATTTTTTTTTTTTTTCGTTTTTTTGCATATGTGAGTTTTACTCAAATGTTTGCACTGAAAAAATATTTTTTTCAAAACAACTCAAGTAAGATACTTTATCTCTTGATTATTTGCAGTGTTAATTACTTTTGCTTATACTTAACATCAACACTTTCAAAACCCATTCTGCACCATTTGTTCTGCAGACATGAATGAAACCTCAAATTTTGCAGCTTGATGAAGCTTAGAAACTGCAAAGCAACAACCTAGAAACTTGTAGTCAACACCCAGTTAACCACCCAGAACACCCTATCATAACGGCATAGCAAATGACCTGGAAGCCTCTCAAAACAACACAGTAATTGCATAACAACACCCTGGAAACCACCCACAGCGTTCGTCTGCATAACAAGTGAGCTAGTAACTATTCACAACAACCTAGTAATTGCATAGCAACACCATGGAAACTACCCATTAAGCAAATGCATAGCAGCACCCTAGGAATGGTAGTCAACAAGCTATTAAGCACCCAGAACGCCCTATCATAACTGCATAACAGTTGACCTGGAAACCGCTCACAACAACCAAGTAATTGCATAGCAACACCCTGGAAACTACCCATAACATATGAGCAACAGCATAGCAACACCCTAGAAACGGTAGTCAACTTCCTGTTAACCACCCAGAACACCCTATCATAACGAATCACCTTGAAAGCACTCATAACCACCTAGTAATTGCATAGAAACACAATGGAAAACTATCCACTACAACTAAGCAACTGCATAGCAACACCCTAGAAACCACCCACAACATCTGAGAAACACTGCACAGTAGCACCCTAGAAACAACAAAGTCAACATTCTGTCAACCACCCCCAACACCCTATCATCCATATAGCAGCATCCTGATGACTACATAGCAAATGACCTGGAAACCACTCAAAACAACTTCGTAATTGCATAGCAACACCCTGGAAACTACCAACATCAAACATAACCACCCAGAATACCCTTTCAAAACTGCATAACAAATGACCTGGAAACCAATCACAACAGCCTAGTAATTGTATAGTAACACCTTGGAAACTACCCACAACATCTGAGCAACTGCAAAGCAACACCCCAGAAACCACTCTTAACATCTGAGAAACACTTCATAACAACACCCTAGAAATGGTAGTCAATACTCTGTTAACCACCCGGAACACCCTATCATAACTGCAAGTGACCTGGAAAGCACTCACATAAATGTAGTAATTGATAGCAACATCTTGAGAAAGACTGCATAGCAACACCCTAGAAATGAGAGTCAACATCCTGTTAACCACCCACAACACCCTATCAGCTATATGACTGTATAGCAAAAGGACCTTGAAACCACTCAAAACAACCTAGTAATTACATAGCAATATCCTAAAAAAACACCCCCAACATCTGAGGAACCACATAGCAACACCCTATTAACCACCCCCAAAACCCTATCATAACTGCATAACAGATGACCTGGAAACCACACAAAACAGCCTAGTAATTGCATAGCAACACCCTGGAAACCACCCACAGCATCGGAGCAACTGCATAGCAACACCCTAGAAACCACCCACAATATCTGAGGAACTGCACAGCAACACCCTGTTAACCACCCAGAACATCCTATCATAACTACATAATGTGTGACTTTGAAACAACTAACAACAGCCTAGTAATTGCATAGCAACACCCTGGAAACCCCATACATAGCATCACTCTTGCAACCAACAACAACACTGTGGCTTTTCAATGAAAACTGCACATGTCCTTTAGAAAATGTACAAATCTAATGTTAATCATGGGATTCTTCTGTGGCTACACTATATTTTTGAGATGTTTCCTGGTTGTATATTTTTGTGTTGATGTGGAAATCTCTAATGATGCTCTGAGTTCTAGCCCTGTGTAGTTTGTGTTGCTTTCAGGACAGTTACTGTACACACACCCGTGTTTGAATGAATGAGGGTCAGTAGGGACATGACAACGCCCCCCCCCCCTCTATCCCCACACAAACACGGTGGTGTGTGTACTGAACTCATCCAGTCAGCTGTGCGCCTGCAGCTTAATTACTCGAAAGCTCACCGAGTGTCTGACCTCCACCGTTAGCCTAATTGAAATTTAATTGAATTTCGCTTGTCTAGACTAATTAAGCTCCTACTGAAACCGCCAATCTTCAGCTGCTCGCCGGACACCAAGCTTCAGAGAGAGAACTGGAAGCCTAAAGGAGCGCAGGACAAAGGCGGCCATTTTAGGAAGCAGCTGACAGAATGGGAAATGCGTTTAAAAATAGCAAAGGAAAGGACTCGGGTCTTAATGAGGAGGAGAGGTTGATACTAATACAGTTGGATCAGATTAGAGCGTGCAGGTCTTGCTATTAGATGGGCCCGTGTGAAATTAGCATGTTTTCAGATGTGGATTTGTGGGAAATAAGTGGTATGGTAAACATGGTCAAATACATAAACAGAATTAGGAGAACCACACTCTTATGTCAGTAATCTGAATGACTGATTCATTAGTCTTTGATTTCACTTAAAAGAACCATTCATTCAGGAATCAATGATAGTTCACCCAATGATAGTTCAGTGATCAATGATAGTTTACCCAAAAGTAAAAATTCTGTCAACAATTACTCTCCTCATGTCGTTCTAAACCTGTAAGACCTTCATCCTCAGAACACAAATTAAGATATTTTTAATGAAATGCAAAGCTTTCTGACCCTGCACAGACAGCAGCAACACAAATGGCATGTTTAAGGCCCAGAAAGGTAGTAAGAACATTATAGTCCATGTGACATCAGTGGTTTAACCATAATGTTATGAAGCTACTTTTTGTGCGCAAAGAAAACAAAAATAACCACTCTATTCATACATTTCTTCTCTTCCATGTCATTCTTTGATGGACGTTCACGAGAGTGCCATGATGCATGGGTTTAATGTTCACGATATCAGAATTTATTCTGCAAATGCGTTTCCATCTTCCATTATTCCCATTAACTCTTTTTCACACTAGCCAAAAACCACCTCAAGTAAGCGTAAAAACTTTTTTGCCAATTAGATTTTTTTCAGAATGAGCCATTTACATCACTTCTTTCTGATGTGATACTTCAGGAGTTTCAAAGTCATCATCAGATTGATTAAATTATACAGAATTTCCAGGAGAGTGTGAGTCGTGTTCTTTAACGTTCTGCCTGGAAATAAAGATGCCGTAATGCCAAACCCCCTGAATGAAGAAAGCTGTCATACTTACAGCTGTGATGATGAGTGCTTATTAGGATCAACTAAACGCTATATATAAAATATTTAAAGTTCAGCAGAAAATCTTTAAAATACGGCCAAAAGTTTAATACACTGGTCTGTTATTGTGGGGACAATTCCACGGCCCTAAATATGACATGGCGCAAAAACAAACATGGCTGGTTGCTTTACCTGCAAGTCATATGGTCTCTTGGGTAGACCTTGGCCATTCAAAGCAGTCAAAGTTCCCAGACCTTCTGCCATTAATCTGAAGGTCTGGCTATGTGAGACTACATGGGACAGACAAATGTCCATTGGATGCAAACTTCAGAATCTTTCCGGTAATAGTTGGTCATCCGGGTAATTTTCGCATATTGTTTTTCGCCTACTAAATACTACTGCCTACCTGATCTCATGACGAAAACGTAACTGGGAATTTTTTTGCAAAACGCTAAATATGTACCAATAACTACATGACACTGCCGTTTCCAACTGAAATGAACACTATAGGTGGTAAAACAGCAAGCACTTGTAATGGTTTTCGTACACAGTTTACAGCTTCGTATGTTTTGCTTTCAGGACACAAGTTTGCTCGGTAGCTCAGCCGGCACGGAATTAGACTTCTCTGGTGCGAATCCTGTGAAAAACATGATTTGCGATGAAAGAGCTGAAAGATGAGAAATCGAAAAACAAGCTAAAACAGCATACTTGTGATTGCTTTTTTTTTTTTACCGCTTTTGTTCATACTATCGGGTAGGTTTTGGTGTAGTGCAGATGTCACATTATTTTAAAACAGCATGGAGCATTATAGTGCCACTCAATTGACATTTAAAGTCAGAATCAGGACGATACGTACAAAAACCAGCATCACATAAAGCGTTCCATATGTACGTTCATCTGGTTCGGAGGAAAAAACCAAACGCTCTTTTATCGCCACTCAGTGGACATGTCACATCAAATATATCATGAAGCGTACATGGAGGTACGTATTTTGCATCTTGTGAAAATTTCCCACTGGCATGTTTTTATCATGAGATCAGGTTGAGTAGAGCATATTCAGACACAGGGTATGCTTTCAATTCACTTAAAAGAACCAGCTCTTAAGCTTTGTTAGTTCAGGTTAAGTTGTATTTGGTTTACTAAAAAGCAACGACTCTAAAAAATCACTCTAAATTCCAGACATACTGGTTGCACTGTATGCAATTTTTTTGCATACAGTGAACCAGCTCAGAGACTACAGTGCACTGGTCAAGCAGTATGTTTTTGATTCACTATGAAATGAAGAGCTGGCTAATAAGATTAAATATTGAACAATCAAACTTCAGTTGTGTTGCATGATTCATAATCTGATTCAGTTCCTTGGAATTCATTTTAGAGAGTTTTCTGTGTGAGTTATCATTATAGTTTGTGGTTTACTAAAGAAAAGCGTGTTGTGTAATTATTAATAAAGTAGAACTCAATTTGCTGGGAATGTATAGAAGGTTTAAAATGGCTAAAATTTAATTTTGAATTTCTGGTACGATTTCCGTGCAGTACTCATAGCTGCTTATCTAAGCTTAATGATTCATTCTTGAGATTGGGAAACATATTTATGAATACCAAGAGTTAGGGTTAAATCTTCTGAAGGCTTTTTGCAGAAAGAGGGTTACCATGACCCCGTAGAAGTGCTGTTGTTATCAAATTTTCTCTCCTCCCTCACCAAAAATGCATGTAGCGTTTGTAGTGAGGCCAAGGTCAAAGATAATGCGGTGGAAGCACTTTTTCAATTTTATTTCAATGAGTCACTTTCGGTACATTAATTTAACCAGTCCAATCTTCCAGCACAGAGCGATGGCTGTTTACCGATTAATAAGCCATCTCTTTCTCTCTCTCTCTCTCCTCAGGTACCTCTGCAGCCTGGACAGTCGTTCAAGTTCACGGTGCTGGAGACTCTGGACCGCATTAAAGAGGAGTTCCAGTTCCTTCAGGCTCAGTACCACAGGTCAGATCATATGAGCTGATTTACTCCCAGTATGTGAAAGGCTTTTGATTATTTATGAGTCTCTTCCTACAGGCTAATAACTGGCTCGATGTGTATTGAATTAATGTTACTCTATTATACAGCATATTATACAGCAGTTACACATCAACATTTCCATGGTATCCACTCAAATCTGTGTTCAGGTTTTCCAGAATGAGTGAGAACTCATTAAAAGTGGTGATGCTGCTGAATAACCACATTTAACATAATAACTGAAACAATAATCAAATAAGCTCTGCTTAACTGTCCTATTATGCTGTAAATGGCATTGGAGAAGTTTAATTCATTTAAGTGATTTGGTTTGTGCTGATTCCTTTAACCAAATCAATCTGTGCTGATTCCATTGAGTGAATCAATTTGTTCCCGTTTCTTTAGTTCAACTGGTTTGTTCTGATTCATTTAAGTTAATTAATTCATGTTTGTTCATTGAAGTGTATAGGCTTGTTCTGATTCATTTTAAGTAAACCGGTTTATTCTAATTCCATTACGTGGGTTAGATCATTCTGATTTTTTAAGTGAATTAGTTTCTTCTGATTCCTTTAACTGAGTTTGCTCATTCTGATTCATTTAATCATATTGTCTTGATTTCTGTGAAGGAATTATTTTGTTCTGATTCATTATATTTGTTAATTATTTTATTCATTGAGGTGTGTCTTTGTTCTGTGTCATTTAAGTGAGTTTTGATTCATTTAAGTGAATCAGGCGGTTTTGATTTTTGTAAATAAATTTATTTGTCCTGTTTCATTTAATTGAATTTAATTGATGAATTAAAGTGTATCATTTGTTCTAATTTGGATCATTCTGATTCATTAAGTGATTTAATTTATTCTGATTCCTTTAAATGAGTTTGATCATTCTGATTCATTTAAATGAATCAGATAGAATCATATTGTCTTGTTTTTTATTGAGATTTACTTTGTTCTGATTCATTAAATTTAATTTATTCTTATTCATTAAAGTGTATCAGTTTGCTCTGATTCATTTAAGTGAGTTGGATCATTTTGATTTAAGTGAATCAGATTGTCTTCATTTCTGTGAGTTACATTTGTTCTGATTCATTAGATTTAATTTATTCTTATTCATTGAAGTGAATTTTTGTTCTGATTCATTTAAGTAAATAGGATCATTCTGATTCAGGCCCGACTGACGTGCCCTGGTGCCGGGCTTGTTCTGATTCATTTAAATGAGTTAAATAATTCTGATTCCTTCTTTAAGTGAATCAGTCGGTTTTGATTCTTGTCAGATTAAGTTTTGATTCTTATTTGTGACCCTGGACCACAAAACCAGTCATAAGGGTCCATTTTTGGAAATGGATATTTATACATAATCTGAACGCTGAATAAATAAGCTTTCCATTGATGTATGGTTTGTTATGATGGAACAATATTTGTCCGAGACACAACTATTTCAAAATCTGGAATCTGAGGGTGCAAATAATAAAAATATTGAGAAAATTGCCTTTAAAGTTGTTCAAATGAAGTTCTTGCAATGCATATTACTTGTAAAAAAAAAAAAATAAATAAGTTTTGACACATTTATGGCAGGAAATGTACAAAATATCTTAATGGAAAATGATCTTTACATGATATCCTAATGATTTTTGGCATAAAAAAAATATCAATAATTTTGACCCATACAATGTATTTTTGGCTATTGCTACAAATATACCCCAGTGACTTATGACTGGTTTTGTGGTCCAGGGTCACATTTATTTAAGTGTATCCATTAGTTCTGCTTCATATCAGTGAGTTGGATAATTTTGATTCCTTTAAGTGGACTTGATTCTTGTAAATTGGTTTGTTCTGATTCATTTAATTCATTGACTTAATTCATTGACGTGTATAATTTAAGTCAAAAGGATCTATATTTAAGTGAATAGGATCACTCTGAATCATTGAAGTGTATTATTTGTTCTGATTCATTTAAGTGAGTTGGATCATTTTGATTCCTATAAGGGAATCAAGCGGTTTTGATTCTGTGTAAGATTAAGTTTTGATTCTTATTTATTGAAGTGTATCGATTTGTTCTGATTCATTTAAGTGAGTTGAATCCTTTTGATTCCTTTAAGTGGTCTTGATTCTTGTAAATTGGTTTGTTCTGGTTTCGTTTATTTGATTCATTGAAGTGTATCATTTGTTTTGATTCATTTAAGTTGGATCATTCTGATTTATTGAAGTGTATTGTTTATTTTGATTCAATTAAGTGAGTTTGATCATTTTGATTTAAGTGAATTAGATTGTCTTCATCTCTGTGAGTTACTTTTGTTCTGATTCATTAGATTTAATTTATTCTGATTCATTGAAGTGCATTATTTGTTCTGATTAATTTAAGATGAGTTGGATCATTTTAATTCCTTTAAGGGAATCAATTGGTTTTGATTCTTGTAAGATTAAGTTTTGATTCTTATTCTTTGTTCTGATTCATCAAATTTCATTTATTCGTATTCATTGAAGTGTATTATTTGTTCTTTTTCATTTAAGCGAATAGGATCATTCTGATTTATTGAAGTGTATTATTTTTTTATTCCTTTAAGTGGTCTTGATTCTTGTGAGTAAATTGGTTTGTCCGGTTTAATTTAATTTAATTGATTCATTGAAGTGTATAATTTGTTCTGATTCATTTAAATAAGTTGGATCATTCTGATTCATTGAAGTGTATCATTTATTCTGATTCATCTAAGCAGGTTGGATCATTCTCATTTAAGTGAATCAGATTGTCTTCATTTCTGTGAGTTACTTTTGTTCTGATTCATTACATTTAATTTATTCTTATTCATAGAAGTGTATCCATTTGTTCTGATTCATTTAAGTGAATACGATCGTTCTGATTCATTGAATTGTATTATTTGCTCTGATTTATTTGAGTTGGATCTTTTTCATTCCTTTAAGTGGTTTTGATTCTTGTGAGTAAATTGGGAAATACGTTCACAAGTCGTTAGCATTAAATTAGCACCAAAATGCTATTTACTTGTACAATTAATTTTTTTAACTGTGTTTTTCATTCATATTTTTCTGTCGTGTTTTCACAGCCTCAAACTAGAGTGTGAGAAGTTGGCGAGCGAGAAGACAGAGATGCAGCGCCACTATATCATGGTGAGCTTGTTCAACCCTCATATCGTCAGATCTGCCGTACGCTCCAGTAAATACAGCATAAAAGCCCGTCTGTGTTTAAAAAGAGAGATTGCGTTTGATTTCATGTTACAGGGTGTTTGGTTAACCTGAGGACACATCAGCGGGATTGCGATAGGGGTTGGGGGAGATGAAAAAGTGAGAGGGAGAAAGAAGGCCGATATGCGAGAGCCAGAAAGAGAGGAAGATGGAATGAAGAGGGAAAATAGATGGAAAGAGAGAAACAAAGATCACAAGCACAGACATGTATATAATGAGAGAGAACAACGATTCAGTGCTTGCTGAAAGCAGATAACCCAGAAGACTATATTTAGCCTGCTAGACCTGCCATGTACACTAAGACTTGTTTCAACAGCCTTCCCCTTTATTTTCGTGCATTTATAGTTTACCACATTTTTCTGTCTGCGCTCTTTGACGACTAGACAGGTCTGCGTGTTCATCTCGTCGCTCTTTAGTGAATGATTTATTCGTTGATGGGCATGAAATAGTTTTCAGAGCTCATTTGCGATGGTGCGTTAGCCTCCTGGCTAACAAAAACCACAGAGACGGTGAATTGGATGATGTTCAAGTGTTAAAAGCTTTGTTCGGTGCCGTGGTTCAGTGGTTGGCACACACACTCCTGATATTTTGAGCAATGCTGAAGGTCTTGTCATCTTTTTCTCCGCTATCTGTTCAGTAAAGCAAAACACCCCCAGAGTTATTTTAAAAACATGTTCAGGTTGTGGCTTTTCTATTAATTTGTCGGGCCAAGATGCAAATTCAGAAAAAGCAGATTCAAATCTGGCGTTCAACATGTCTAAATCGTATCATTCATCAGTCTTTATATAAAATCTTTCTGGCATCTATTCAATAAAACAGAAAGCTTATGAAGACATTTAAACGAACAAAAAATGTTTAACCTAATATGTAGAACTGTAGTGTACATATTTGAGATTCAGGTTCGAATCTGGCTTGCAACACGCCCTGATCCTATTTCATCACTCTCTTTTTAAAAATGATTGGTCCAATAAAGTAAAAATAAATGCACTTACTTTTATTTATTTATTTATTCATTCATCACTACTACAACTACTACTACTTATATTTAATAATATTTCATAATAATATAAATGCATATTAATTAATAATATAAATAATGTAAACAACAAGGCTGTGCAATAAATAAATACCAGCCAACATCCATAAAGCAAAAAATAAATACATTTAATTATTCATAAAAAACTTAATATATGTTTTAATTAATATTAATGTAAAGTCCAGTTTAATTATATTTAAAAATATTTTTTTAATATAAATGTTATTCATAATGTTAATACTATGAACAATAAATGGCTAAATATATATATATATATATATATTATATTATATATTATACGACTACTGAGAAAGTAGTCGTATAATATAATATTATATATATATATATATATATATATAATATTATATTATACGACTACTAACATTTTATAATATTTATGACTAATATAAAAACAAATTATTAAATATAAACAAGGATATAAAATAAATAAACAAACAAATAATACATTTATTTACAACAGCAAAAGCAAAAAATAAATACATTTATTTGTTTGTTCTTATTTATTTATCCATAAATATTTGTATTTATTTTTATTAATTACAAATTACAAATTAATTAAAATACAATTAATATTAAAGTCAATTTTGATGACATATTCAATAAATGTCTCTTTTTTTTAATTAACTTTAATTTCATTAATACTACTACTAATAATTTTAATTATATATTAAAACATTTATTCATAATATAATTATTTATTAATAATATTAATAGTATAAACAATAAATGTCTCAAAGATTTATTTTTATTTGATATATTTATTTTACATTTTTATTTAATACTACTACTACCAATATTTAATATTTATTAATATAATTACATATTAATTAACAATATATAAATATGAACAACAAGGCTGACATACAAAATAAATAGATAGATAGATAGAAAGATAGATAGATAAATTCCAGCCAACATCAAATAAAGCAAAATTAAATATATATTTATTTGTTTTTATTTAATTATTTATAAATGTTTGTATTTATTTTTATCTAATTAATATTTATTTATTTTATTTATTTATATTTTATTTAATTAATATAATTTGTAATTATATATTAAATAGTATTTGTTAATAATATAAATATTTATTAATAACATTATTAATATAAACAAGAAATGGTTGAAAAATATTTCTTTCTTTCTTTCTTTCTTTTATTTCTTTTTTCTTTCTTTTTTCAATTTTAATTTAGTTAATGCTACGTCTACTAATATGTCATAATATTTATTAATAATATAAATACATATTAATTAATAATATAAACGAGACCATGAAATGAATGAATGGAATGAATGAATACATCATCTAATAAAGCAAAAATAAATAAATTTATTTATTTGGTTTTATTTAATTATTCATAAATATTTGTATTCATTATTGTCTAATATTAATATAATTTTGGGTAAAATTAAAGTCAATTTTTATCAAATATTCAGTAATATTTATTAATAATACAAATATGTATTAATAACATTAATGGTATAAACAATAAATGGCAAAACAAAAAAGTTTTATTTATGTTTGTTTATTCTTTAAATTAATTTGAATTAAATTAATGTGACCACTACTAATATGTAATAATATTTATTAATAATATAAACAATGAGACTATGGAATTTTAAATTTAATTTCATTTGAAATTTAATAAATAAATCCATCATCCAATAAAGTATACAATGTATACAATAAAAATACATTTATTAGCTTTTATTTAATTATTAATAAATATTAGTATTTATTTTAAAATTAATATTAGTGTAAAGCCCATGTTAATTATGTATTCAATAATATTTATTAATAATAAAAATAGTATAACCAATAAATGTTTCAAATATTTTATATATTTATTTTTTTTAATTTATTTTACAATCTGTTCAGGTTGGTGCCTCGGTCCTGATTAAACGTAGCTCATAATTCTACATTTGGCCTTCAATATTCTGATTCTATTCCATCCTTCTTTTTCTTATTTCTTGTCGCTATCAACTGTCCAACTGAGCAAATAACATTTTGTAAAAACATGTTCAAGTTGTCACTTTTGTCCTAATATGATGCTCATTTGGAAGACCGCTTCTAAATGAAAAGTTTCAACTCGGTGTGTGTATGTCCTGATGCGCCATCATGATCTAGCCTTTAATGAGCGCCCATCTACATGGTCACTCTGACCGTTATGTGTAATCCAGACCCCGGGGGCAGCCGAGGATGGAAAAACGAAGCGAACGAGGGGGCTAATGTGCTGCTTTCGCAGTAACACCCCCGCCCCAACTCATCCGTCTGATGCTCTCTGCTCGCCTCCGAACATTACTGTCACAGATTGCCCTCGCGCCAGAGAGAGAGAACATAAGGAGAGATCAGCGGCAAAGACGAACGAGGAGAGCGAGTGAGTGAGAGAGAGAGCGGTGATTGAAACGCAGCAGTAAAAAAAAGAAGAAAGAGGAGGGGAAGATAAAGGCCGATAGAGAAGATGAAGAGAAGAAGAACTGACATAGTGAGAGAGACGGTATAAAGACGCAGCTGGAGACAGTAAGACGACGAAACGATGAGGGCAGAGAAAGAACAACACAAGAACGAGATGAAGAGAAGGAGGAGAAGGGGAAAACCAGGAAGGCAGAAAGGATAAGACACATTTGAAAACGATTACTCCTTAGTAAGCTAAACGTTTGAGTGCTGTCGTGTGTGAGAATAAAAGAGGAAAAAAAGAGTGCGGAGAATTTTAATCCGATCCAAAAAAAAATAAAAAATCTTGATTTTGAAACTTGCTGCTCTGTGATTTAAAAACTAACTGATATTTCCAAACCAAACAAATCAAATGCTAAAGCAAACAGCAGCAGCACTGGAACACTGGAACATTTACTTTCGCATTTAACCGTTATTTAAAGCTACAGTACACAATTTCTGCTTCAGCAACAGCACCAAAGGTAATTGCAGAAATAATTTTCTAAACAATTTTCAACAAACAAAATGGCCTCTAATGGGGTATTTAGACAAAAATACCTTAAAGGGAAAAGGAAACTTTCCAAAATACCTTGTTCTGTAATTTACTTTCAGTTTTACATTTAATGCTACAGTAAAGCTACAGTTTTCTGCTCAATTAGTGGCACCAAAGTTGATTGCTCAAAAAAAAAAAGACAAATCATCTTTAGTTTTCTTTCAGTTTTACCTTTAACTCTCATTTAAAGCTACAGTACACAATTTTCAAAGCTAACTGCGAAAACATCTTTAACTTTCATTAAAGGATTAGTTAACTCTAAAATTTAAAAAAAAGTCTTTAAATCTACTCATCCCCATGTTATCCAAGATGTTTTTCTTTCTTTCTTCAGTCAAAAAGAAATCGAGGTTTTTGAGGAAAACATACCAGGATTTTTCTCCGTTTAGTGCACTTCATTGGGAATCAGTGGGTTGAAGGTCCAAATTGTTTCAATGCCGCTTCAAAGGGCAGCACCGAGGTATAAGGGTCTTATCTAGTAAAAAGATCAGCCAATTTCTAAAAATCTGACCATTTCTAAAAACTATATTCTTTTTAACCACAAATGCTCATCTTGCACTAGCTTGACGGCACGCATTGTGTTATCACATTGGAAAGGAATAAAGCAGAGGATACAAAAAAAAAAAAAACGTTGTTGGGTAATTTTTAAGGTTTTGGAATTTTTTGCCCTACCCTACCTTTTTAAACCGGAGTACAAAGATGAAGAACGAACGACATTTGATCCTTCCATCATAATCATGTAATGCGAGAAGTTGTAGATGCGCATCGCAGAGCTAGTGCCAAACAAGCATTTGTGGTTAAAATTTTTATAAATTTGTATTTTTTTTAGAAAATGGCAGATCGTTTCACTAGGTAGAGATGGGATTGTGTAGAGTCTTTTGAAGCTGCATTGAAATTGCAACTTGGGCCTTCAACCCGATGCCCACATTCTTGTTTACCTACACAAGCTTGATTTCAACGTGTGAGTTTCTGTTTACAGAATTTCACCTAATTTATCCATCATGGTATGCTGGTTAAAACAACTCAAGAGGGACATTTTATTGCTCAAAGTTACTCGTTTATAGCTCACAAAACCTTTGCCGTTCTCATTTTTGTTGTACTCAGGATTTGCTCAGATGTTTCATGTAAAATTTGTGAGACAGTTGTTGGCATGCCGTGAGAGTATAGAGCTATAAAATGAATTTGCATTACATAGCTTAGATAGTTTTGATATGTTTGAGGTTATATTGACATCTTGGCATCTTTTGATGACTTTCATGTTTAATTTGACAAATCTGATCACAGTTTTAAACATTGTGATCAGATTTCACAATATACAGTTGAAGACAAAATTATTTGTCCCCCCTGTGAAATTGTACATTCTTTTAGAATATTTCCCAAGTGATGTTTAACAGAGCAAGAGAATGTTTTCACATTATTTCCCATTTTTTTTCTTCTAGAGAAAGTCTGATTTCTTATAGTTGCTTAAATAAAAGAATAAAAAAATACATAAATAAAAAAAACTGCTAAGGTCAATATCAAGAAATTATTAGTTTGATTAGCTATAGAACAAACCACTGTTGTCCATTGGCTTGCCAAATTAACCTAATTTGCCTGATTAACCTAATTAACCTAGTTAAGCCTTTAAATTGTTCTTTAAGCTGAGGATTAGTATCTTGCGAAACAACTAGTAAAATAATATGCACTGTCATCATGGCAAAGACAAAAGAAATTAGTTTGGACTTGAGAGAAACAATTGTTAATGCTCATAAAGATGGAGAAGGATACACACGTTTATCAAAGCATTTTCAAGTGTCAAGAACTGCAGTGAGATGCATTATCAAGAAGTTTAAAGAGACCAACACAGTGGAGAACAAGACAGACAGAGGCAGGAAGCGAAATATTTCAAAAACTTTGGAAAGAAAACTAGTGAGAGAGGTTTCTAAAGACCCAAGAACAACTGCCAAGACACAAGTGAATGACCTAGCCAAGTCTGGAATTGATGTCTCAACGAAGACAGTCACTAGAGCCCTGCACAGGAATGAACTGCGACCAAGAAAGACTCCACTTCCGAAAAAGAGACACCTCCAAGCTAGAATGAAGATTGCTGAGGACAACCTGGGGGAATGTGATGCATACTGGAAACATCAGATGAGACAAAACTAGAGACATAGAGATGTTGCCTATGTTTGGAGAAAGAAGGGAGAGGCATTCAACCCCAAGAACACCGTTCCCACAGTAAAACATGGTGGTGGGAGTATAATGCTGTGGGGATGTTTCAGTGCGTTTGGAACTGCGAATCTCATCAGGGTTGAAGAAAACATGAAAAAGGATGACTATAAGAAGATTTTAAAAGACAACCTCAGACAGTCTGCAAGAAAACTTGGTTTGGGTCGACATTTTGTCTTCCAGCATGATAACGACCCAAAGCATACCTCACTTCTGGTGAAGAAATACCTCCAAATGAGCAAAGTGAGTGTACTTGACTGGCCTGCACAAAGCCCAGACTTGAATCTAATAGAAAATCTGTGGGGCACACTAAAGTCCAGAGTTTGTGCCAGAAGACCAACAAATCTGGAGGAGCTTGAGAGATTTGCTAAGGAAGAATGGGCTGTCATTCCTCAGGAGACATGCTTGAAACTTGTTGACAACTACAGCAAACGACTAAAGGCTGTTATCAAGTAAAAGGGATACACTATTGACTATTAACAACAGAGGGCTAATAATTTTGACCAGTAGACTTTTTCTAAAATTCTTGGTTATACATTTATTTCTATTTGTATTACAAACCCTAAAAGCTTCCTGAATAAAGTATAAAGTTGTCTTCAACTGTACCTGTATTGATGATAATCATGATGCACTGTATTGCCAAAAGTATTGGGACACCCCCTTCTAACGTTTGCCTACTTTAGTAATTTCCATGACACCAATGACACCAAAACACCAAAAACAACTTTCTAAAAGGGGTGTCCCAATACTTTTGTTCATATGGTGTATGTACAAGTCATTGGTGTTTGTTGATGAGTTTTTGGCTAAAGGTCTTCATTTAAAGTTACACCAGAGGTGTTCAGCTGCGATTAGGACTTGTCTTTATGCAGACCAGTCAAGTTCTTCCACACTGACTGGATCAATCCTTTCTCTTTGAACCTTGCCTTGTACACAGAGGCATTGTCGTGTTAGAATAGAAAAGGGTCCTGTCCAAACTGTTGTTATAAGCTAAGTAGCACACAATTCCCCTAGAATATCATTAAGATCTGTACTCATGGAAATTACTGAAGTAGTCAAACCTGTTCATTAGAAGAAGGTTTTCCCAATACTTCGACCATAGTAATTGTGTAGTGAAAATCTAGTATTGTGACAGCGCTAGTTGAGTTGTAGTCTCCATTTAATCTGCTTGCATTCTAAGAGAAAGAACTGTGCAGATATGAGAGCAAATGGGAGATATTTGTTTGCATTACGATTTCAATAGTGTTCCTTTACAGAAATGTCCCGTACTCCTCATACTTATTAACAAATTATTCAAGGTTTTATTCAATTTGAAATTCAATTTGATAAAATGGCATTCTGCAATTTGCTTCATCTATAATTGCACTGCACTGATATGAATTGGCAGTCTATGAATCACAGCTCTGGTTTTGTGTGGCTGATAACGCACTTGCAATTTTCTCCCGTCTGTCAGGAAACTTGCCAGGTAACTCGTAATTCAGTCTCGGATTCAAGAACAGCCGCCAACAGCACTGTCACTAACGACGTTTGTGGCTTTCATATAATGTCACTTTATTGTCTGGGGAGAAAAAAAGGAAGTATAATGAAATAATTTATGATACGGCTCCTTCTTTGGCTTATAACTGATTGAAACGATGAAGACTATGAATGTCTTAATACACAATTTACCATGATTTTGGCATCATTTACTCACCCTCATGTTGTTCCAAGCCTCTGAGTGACTGATTGTATGTCTGCGGTGTATTGTCAGATTATTCTTCAAATAAGACATTAACAACGGTCAGTTGTAGGATTTATTAAACAGAAATAACTGATTAACTACATTTTACTATCGAAGCCACTGGCATTTTGTGTTTCTGCATGATGTAACAGCTCAGGTGCAAGTATAGACCTTATTTTTCAACGCAAAAGTAAGTTGTCTTCTGTGAATGTGCGAGACTTCTGGTTCATTAGCTGGTAGAGAAAATACAAGAAGAATAATAAAGTGCAGTAAAAGATACAACTGTTTGCACTACAAGCCACATAATTAAGATAATACATTAAAATAATATGGTAAGTCCTATTACAAAGTTAACATATTTAACAAATCAGAATAGGCCTATTGTAATTACGGAACAACACTGAAGCCCTAAAGCCTAAAATGCTTATTTACCCTCGCAAACTCTGGCATTTCTTACTGAAAATGCAAATCTATTTGGTATTTCCTTTTTTGGAGCTCTTTTGACAGTTACAGAGGATGGCTATTTTTGTATCGGTCAATTCAAATTCGGCTGTTTGGTGTAAATGGGGTCGTGGCAGATGCGACGAGCCAGAGAGGACAGCCCAATGGAAATTATATCTCATCAGTGTTGCCTGTCTGGTAATACTAGATCAGAATGAGCCAATCAATGTGTCTGAGCTTAGAAGATCACAGCTGCTTCCAGTACAGTGGAGTGGACAGACACATGCGCACACGCTTTTAAAAAGACTTCACCAAGAGCCGAGTGTCCAGCGACACAGCAGGATATGTGTACAAGCGACGGATGGCAAACAGCTGCCGGGTTGAACCAGGGGACACCCAGTGCATTTTGCCCCTCGTTAGACCGGTGAGGACTAATACACACACACGCGAAAACAGACGCGCACACATATAGCCTACACACGCCGCGGCTGCGGCAGGAGGAGAGGCTTTGTTGAACCTCCGCCGCATTGAGCCCCGCTACATCCGCCACATGCCGTGTGCAATCTGCTCCAGACAACACACACACACGGACACACTCGGGATTACACACACGCACACACACACTCTCACCCTCGCGGTGTAGAATGAGAATGCACATAACATGAGAGAGCTTATATAACAATGAGCCGTGGCGAGGGAACGCAAGAACATTAAGCCATTATGAGCCAAAAGCGCGTCACAATCCCACCGATATCCAGAATAACAAGAAGTTAACAAAAAAAAACAACAACCAAGTCACCGTAAAACTCACCTCTTACGAGCATATGCTGGTTAGGTAGTTTTGAAGCTTAGATGCTGTTTTTTTTAAACGGGGATATTGGCGGCACTAAACGTAAACAATGCCACCCGAACTAAAGCAGGCCTACTATAGACTGCCAAAAGTTATAACAAATCAAGGAGAAGAGTGCAAAAAAAAAAACTGTCGGAGGAACAAAAGGCGTTTGTGGTTGGCCAAACTGCACCAGGATTTCCAGGGCAACAGTCTTGACAACATTCCTGAAATTTTAGGCTAATATCTTAATTAGTACTGTTCCTACGTATCTTTTCCCCTATTAGTAACTTTAGTTTGTCAAAATATCGCGCCATTTCCTGCTTACTAATCCGGATACATTTGAAAACTGAGTTTTCATTTTAAACCGCTCTCCGTCCACACTGGCTTTTTCAAGCATTTTCCAAATTTTTTGCTGCGTCCCAATTCGCATACTATCTGTCCTAAATAGTATTCGAAAATAGAATTAGTATGTCCCAAATCGTAGTATGTTTTAAAAAAAAGTATTCCAAAGATTCCCGGATGGTCTACTACTTCCGGTTAGAATTCGAAGTGTAGATTGATCCACACTCTAACGACTAATATTGCGTGGTTGACAAGGATTCAATTAGAATTACAAACGCGTATATGCGTGACCAACTGACAGGTTGAGAAAGGTGTTTGAGTGATAAATAATTAATGTCTAACCTGATGAAAAAAATATTTAGCCTATTTAATGTTATCCACATTATATTTCATCTACAGCAACATTGTGAACTTTTATAATGATACGTTTGGTCATTACCTTTTAAATGCACCATTATGCAAACACATGAGCAGAGTTCTCGCCATGAAAGACCCACATGAAAGATCAACGTGCCTCTTAATTTCTCTCCAATACGTTAAGAAATCAAATTAAACGAAATGTGGATGATGTTAACGGTTTGACAAGATGATTGACAGGGCAGTTTAAACAGTGACAAGATACAAGTTTTTTTTATTTACTTAAATGTTATATTTCTATTGTTCCAAATGTAAAACTTAAAGTTTATTTTATTATTTAAAGTTTTAAGTTAACTTTTTTTTTTACTTACTATTTAAAGTTTTTAATAAACTTTTTTTTGTGAAGAAGAGAGCATTTGCTCCTGACACACGTTGGTAAAAAAGAAATCATAACGTTTATAAATTCCGCTGTAATTTTATACAGTTTAGCTGCTTTGTTTTTATAAAAAAATTGTATATTCTATGTATAGTGTATTTATATATTTTTTCTTTAATTTATTTTTGTAATCAGAATTTTGCCTTGTTCCAGAAGAGAGGGACATAACCCAGCCCTTGTCCCCATGAGCCCAATAAATGACCTGTTGGGTCATGTTTGAGGTCTGTTAACTGGTCCCAAACTTTCTCACACTGGTCAAGGGCCACTGGTCTGTTCTGAATGGAGTCCTGTAATATTATCTTTATAACTTATAGCTGAGGAAGCCAAAAGATCTTTGGTACAGCAAAAACCCAAGGACTAAAGTGCTTTGAAGTGAAAATGAACTGCAGGTGTTCTGTCCTCACATTGCATGTCTGGCACTCTGACACTTAACATTTTCTTTAGGGAGATGTAGACACAACATGCTGACTGCTTAAACCATTTCAGCTTAATTAAACATCTTATTTACAGGACTTTTTGTAGGTTGAGGTAATGGATTACTTGTCAGTTTAACTCTCCCTTTGCCACATTAAGTACAGCTCAATTTGAGTCATGTTTGCCTGTACAAAACTAAAAAAGCACCTTGATTTTAGTGTTCTAGGTTTTTAGGGTGGCTACCAAACACCCAGAACACTGTTTCCCCAAACCAGTGTGTTTCGTTTTGTGTTTAAGGCTGGCTAATGGAAGCATTTCCATTCAGCTGGTACTGATATGTCAGCTAGGTCGATTAATTGGCTGATATATTGGCCATTTTTGTGTGAATTTGAATTTTCGCTCAGCGTTTTCTGCCTGGATTGATTCTACATCAAAACATGCTGAGAACTAATGTTGGTCTGAAATGATGCAGAGACCTTTTTTGGCTGTAACTGAGGTAATACGAGCGCTGCTGAATAGCCTTCTGGGCCGCCGCAGAGCTTTTTAAAACGGAACCGCTTCCAGCGGCCCTGCTGCACTATCAGCATGCAGAACCAGCGAACGTGATTTATATTTGTGTGTGTGTGTGTGCCAGCAGACCAGATAGATGGGGAAATAGTTCTGCTGTTATGTCACGCTTTATCTAAAATTCATCACCCACCGGAGCGATCAATACTGGAAATGCAATAAATTTGAATACAGCGCAACACGTGTCTAAAATGCTTCATTTTATAGACTCGCATTTAAACTGCCAGTCAAAAGTTTGGACACGCTTGACTGGATTTATGGTTCTCAAGATTTTAAAATAGTTTTGGTCCGAAGGTTTTTATACAAGGCTTGAAATGAGTTTTGTGTTTGTGCCTATGAAATAATTCTTTACTATGCAAAAAAAAAAAAAAGATTAAAATGGATTTTTAGGAGGGATAGTGTCAGATAATGAAAGAAAATCACCCAACAAGTGTCCAGCATACATGGAAAATTCCTACAAATTTAGGACTACTAAAAACCGATACAGCTTTATAGACCTTATACAACAAAGAAACTCCTTAGAATTTTGTCCTTGAACTTCCATTTTTCACTCTGTATACAGTGCCTTGCAAAAGTATTTATACCCCTTCTTCTTTTTTTTTTTACATTTTGTTTTGTTGCTGCCTAATGTTAAACTTATTTAAATTATGCTGAAAATGGGCGGAGCTACATAAATCCATAGCGCAAATGGCGCAGATCGAATAGAGCAAAAGAAGCGACAATATTAATATAGATACTTTTCTTCACAAGCAGTAATAAAGAATGAGTAGGTAGGTGTGTCCAAACTTTGAAATATTTTCCTGCTCGTTAACCTCATATCGACACCTTTGGGTTTCCAGTCGCTGTCATTAGATATGATGAGACTTTAATCCTGAGATTAAACCGCAGAGAAGGTTTGATAGACGAGAGGAGGTCAGGCACACATCACGGATGGGAAATGGAGTTTACGGAATAATAGAAGAGAAGGGCAGGGGAGAGGAGGATTAAAAAGGAAGGTCGGTAACGAGGGAGCTGATCGGGAAAGACACAGATAAGGGGAGAGAAGAGGAAAAAGGATTTTTGAAAATCGAGCTACACACAGAGCAGTTACCCAGTGTGTGAGCGTGACAGACAGACGGGGAAAGACACAGAATAAAGAAGCGAGCAGTTGTGTCAGGTTTCATCTTCATCATTGGCTTTGCTGTTCATCTGCCTGCTGAATGAGACACGCTGACGCATTCAAACTCTGTCCGTCTTCCTGTAGTTTCAGCGAGTTGTTAGTGTCTGTCAGGCCGCTGAGGTTTTAATTTGATTGATGGTGATTCACTGCTGTTTAATTCATCACAGTGCTGATTGATGCTCTCACCTTTGTGTTCCCACAGTACTATGAGATGTCCTACGGGCTCAACATTGAGATGCACAAACAGGTAAGTTAAACCTGTTGAGCGAATTCCCTAAACAGTTTTGCTAGCAGTATTTTAGCACTCAAATACATGTTATTTCCTGCTCACACTGATCATCGGGACTGCAGTTATGCACAATATTGTGTGTATTTTGTGTCATGCCCCAAATTATTAAAAAACTACTTCAGTTTACACTTGTAACACAACAAGATGTGGCTCTGATCCGGTTGGTAAATGTACGGTAAATGTATCGGATCTGGTTTATAAATGTGTGATCTGACGATACACATGTGTAAAACATGTGGATGTGGTTTGGATTCGGTTTGTACTCGCCTGGTTCATGTGATCTGACTGTTCACACCTGTAACATATAGATGTAGCTTGGATCTGGTTAAAGTCTAATTTCATGTGATCTAAGTGTTTACACATGAAATGCATATGGATGCGTTTTGGATTTGTTTTGTACACTTCTGGTTTCATGTGATCTGACAGTTCACAATTGTAACATATGGATGTGGTTTAGATTTGGTTTGTACAATCATGGCCAAAAATATTGGCACCCTTGCAATTCAGTCAGAAAATGCAACATTTCTCTCTGAAAATTGTTCCAGTTGCAAATGTTTTGGTATTCAAGTTTTGTTTACACAGGCACAACACAAAAAATAGAACAGAAGACAGGAACAGAAGAAAAGTCAAACTTAATAAAATTTCACACAGAACTCAAAAATGGACTGGACAAAATGATTGGCACCTTGTCAAAATTGTAAGAAATAATTGCTATTCAAGCATGTGATGCTCCTGTAATTTGTATTTAGACACACCTGTGGCAAGTAACAGGTGTGGGCAATATAGTAATCACACTTGCAACCAGTTAAAATGGAGAAAAGCTGACTCAACCCACACTGAGCATGGAGAAAAGAAAGAAGTGTAAAGAGTTGTCTGTGGATTTGGGAGAAAAAACTGTGGGAAAACATGGACAATCTCAAGGCTACAAGTCCATCTCCAGAGATCGTAATGTTCTTGTGTACACTGTGTGCAATATCATCAAGAGGTTCACAGCCCATGGCACTGTAGCTAACCTCCCTGGACGTGGATGGAAGAACAAAATTAATGAAAAATTACAACGAAGGATTGTTTGAATGGTGGATAAAGAACCCAGATTAACTTGAAAAAAACTCAAGCTGACCAGGTACAACTGGTATCTGTCACCATCTAAATGAAAAGGGATGCTGTGGTGTAGGACACCGCTGCTGACACAAAGGCATGTTAAAGGACATCATGGCACTGTTCACAGAAAAATAAATGAGGCCTTCAAAGAAAAGAACAAAGTCCCTACAGTCAAACATGGTGGAGGTTCTACGATGTTTTGGGGTTGCTTTGCTGCTCCTGGCACTGGATGCCTTTACTGTTTGAACGGTATCATGAAATCTGATGATTACCAAAGAATTTTGGGGCACAACATAGTGGCCAGTGTCAGAAAGCTGCGTCTT
Source organism: Cirrhinus molitorella (assembly GCA_033026305.1). Lineage (NCBI taxonomy): Eukaryota > Metazoa > Chordata > Actinopteri > Cypriniformes > Cyprinidae > Cirrhinus > Cirrhinus molitorella. Next base: position 22,968,263 of record CM065121.1, on the reverse strand, counting down.
CCAGCAGGACAATGACCCGAAACACACTTCAAATAGCACTCAGAAATGGTTACAAAGAAAGTGCTGGAGAGTTCTGAAATGGCCAGCAATGAGTCCAGATCTGAATCCCATAGAACAGCTGTGGAGAGATCTCAAAACAGCAGTTGGGAAAAGGCATCCTTCAAATCTGAATGACCTGGAGCAGTTTGCAAAAGAAGAGTTGACCAAAATTCCAGTAGAGAGGTGTAAGAAACTCATTCATGGTTCTAGGAAGCGATTGATTTTAGTTATTGTTTTCCAAGGGGGGTGCTACCAAATATAAAGTTAAGGGTGCCAGTAATTTTGTCCAGTGCATTTTTGGGTTCTGTGTCAACATGTCCTCCAATTTATACGTCCGACTAAAGTTGTTTTCACAAATCCTCAAATACGTGTCTGTAAAGCGTATTTAACATTTGCTCCCTTATCAGTAACAGGTATCTAACTCAACCTTAGCATTATGTGTAGGTCAATTAGTAGCGCGTTGCACTGCGGAGTGGTATAATCATATGAACACAGGTTCGAATCCAGAGAACGCATATGTTTTCATTGTATGTTTTTTTTTTTTTTTTTTTAAATATGCACTAGAAATCATGATTTTGCACTATTTCTGTAAGGGGTAGGTTTAGGGTAGGGTTAGGTGTGGTCATATATACGAATTACACCTAGTAAAACACGTTTAAATTACCCTGAAATCGTATAAAAACTTATACGTCATTCGATGACGTCAGATCCAACGCGACACTGTCATTATATTACGACCGCTAGAGGGCGCTTAACTTTAAAACGTAAGAATGGATCGTATTTGGTCGATTCAAAAACGTACAACTGGGACGTATTTTCTTTGAGGACAGTCTCTTCTGTGTGGAATTGTATCAGATTTTACTTTTTTTTTTCAGTTTTTTTTGTGTGTGTGTGTGTGTGTGTGTGTGTGTGTGTGTATGTTGTTCCAATGCAAGCAAAAAAATAAACATGAGTACCTAAACATTTGCAACTGCAACAATTTTCTGAGAGAATAGTCGCATTTTCTGACAGAATTGCAAGGGTGCTGACATTTTTGGCCATGACTGTACATCTAATCTGGCCATTCACATTTGTAACACATGTGGATGCTGTTTGGATTCATTTTATAAACATCTAATATCTGACCATAGGCACTCATAACATATATGGATGTGGTTTGGATTCGGTTTGTACACATGTGATTTCAAGTAATCTCAATGTTTACATTTGTAACACACATGGATGCGTTTTGGATTCGAGTTTGTACACATCTGATTTAATGTAATCTGAGCAATCACATTTGTAACATAGATGGATGTAGTTTGGATTCAGTTTGTACACTTCTGATTTCATGTTATCTGACTGTTCACACTAGTAACAGATATGGATGCAGTGTGGATCCAGTTTATAAAAGTCTAATTTCATGAAATCTGGCTGTTCACGTTTGTAACACATATGGATGCGGTTTGGATCTGTTTTAAAACATCAAATTTCTTATGATGTGAACACTTGTAACATATATGGATGTGGTTTTTTGGTTCATAAATGTCTGATTTTATGTAATCTGACCATTTACACTTGTAATACATATGGATTCGGTTTGTACACTTTGTACTTGTTACACGTATGGATGCAGTTTGAATCCAGTTTATAAATGTCTGATTTCATGTGGTCTGACCATTTACACTTATAAACAAGCATAGATGTGGTTTGGATTTGCTTTTGTACATGTAATATGTATATGGATTTAGTTTTAATCTAGTTTATATATGTCTGCATGCATTCATGCATTTTAGTTGTTACATTAATATAATAAAATTTGTATTGTATTTGTTAAAATAAAATATTTTTGTATTAACAATTACATACTTTTTAAAAATAATGAATAGTTTTCCCTGTGATAAATTGAATGGATCATCTTCCACAAACAAGCACTCCAACTTCTAAAATGAGGAACTAGACCATGCACATTGTGTTCAACGTGATACCTGATTTGCATAATTCCTTTTGAGAATCGGTTACTGAAACCACATACACACGCGAGTGCAAATAAACAACGCTATCAGTAGGCGCAATTCATTCTCAGTGAATTCCCCCATGTGTATTGGGCAATGAAATGGTTATAATGGGGTTTTAGGGAGGGTCAGAATACTCCTGATGCTCTATAATTACACACACACTCATAACAAAATGAACATGCATTCTTTTTTAAAAAATGGAAAAAATATTGTATATAAAATGTATATTCTATAATATTGTCAGATTGGAATAGGCGGTTCTATCCATTTTCTTAGACAATATGCATCATCTAATCCATAAACAAACTTTGGGCGGTTTAGTGTTAGTACCTCCTGTAAGAATAGGTAGCACTTGTGTGTGTCTGTCTTTTCTTTCCTCTGACTGATTTCCTTCTAAATCAGTCTTTCCCAGCATCAGCGGCGTGTGAAGAAGGGGGTAATCATACAAGCTGTCTGTGTGAGCTGGAACACATGAATGGAGAGTGATGAAAGAAGACAGAAAGAGAAAAAAGACACTGGGAGTTTGGTTAAAAAATGCCCACTTTAGTGCCAGACATGTTAAGCAAGCACCCTCATTTTTTGTCTATATGTGTCGTTTTTGGGTGGGGCAGGGTGTGTGGCTGTGTGTCAGTGGGTGGGGCTTTGGTCCTAATGCTTTAATATTCAACAAACTGATTTGCATCCTAATAGGATTCACACATCTCTCTGTCTCCGCCCCTCCTGTAATCCTGCTTTGATCGTAGTGCTTTTAGGTTTTCCTTATCTCTAGGTCTCACTCCTGTCCCTGTTCGTTTAAGACAGGCTATAAGGGTTGGCTAGACTGAGATCTACATGGGTCATTGTGTGTGTGTTTGTGTGTGTGTGTGTGTGTGTGTGTGTGTGTGTATGTGTGTGTGTGTGTGTGTGTGTGTCCGTTAGCTGCTGTGTGAAATTGCCACACGATTTTCAGCAGTGCTCTGATGATGTTTGCACATGATTGGCATCTCAATCATAGCTCACCGCATCTGAATAGACATGTTCACTGAATTCCTGAATACATGCTTGAGATATCAGATATTAACAATAGTACAGAATCATTGTCATTACACTATGATTATGA